>QTSX02006392.1:0-1209671 GCA_014839935.2 Entomophthora muscae
CTCTGCATAGGTTTGGATCTTTGGTGGTGCAAGTTTGGCAGCAATTTTGTGACCATTTGGGGAATTTCCCTCAGGAGACTGGTGGGTCTTGGAGTAAATCATCAACTTGGGTTTGTAATTTAACAAGTTGGCAGGTTTATGTCCACTTTGTGTAACTTGAGTAGTCTTTGGAGGGTTGGTATTTGATTCCAGGATCTCCAATGTTGATTTTGAACCCCCAGTATTAACACTTGGCAAGTTGGCATGTTTCTGTTTCCCCTGTTTGGGGTCATCTACCTCTGATGGTCCAGAGTTTGACCCAACCGGCAGTTGGGCGGTTTCCTGTCTACTCTGGTCAACATAAGGCTTTTCCTGAGACCCAGGTTTAAATTCCCAGGTTTTCAATACAAGTATTGAGATGTAATTTATGACATTCAAGACTAGACAGGGTCTCTTGGAATAATTGGTTATGCCATTTGGGTTGTGCAACGGGCCCAGAACCTTTCAAACCATGGTGGATGTGGTCTTGGGAGGAGTCAAGGATCAGTGTTGCGTAGCCTACTTAGATGACATCCTCATCTGCAGTTATACCCCCAAAGAGCATGTTGAACACCTTCAAGCTGTCCTACAATGCTTCAAGGAATACAGACTCTTTGTTAAACTCCAGAAATGTGAGTTCTTCCAAGATAAAGTAGAGTTCTTGGGCTACAATGTACTGAAAGGAGGTTTTGCAATGACACCCAACAAAATAGAGGCTGTGACGTCATGGCCTGAACCTAAGAACTGCAAGGAGGTCAGAAGCTTCCTGGTCCTGGCAAACTTCTACCAGGAATTGTCCAAAAAATTTCTTCAATCTGCTTGCCCTTGACCCACCTCACCTCTGAGAAACACCCCTTTGTGTGGGATGACGCCGCCAAATCCGCCTTTGTGTTGCTAAAAAACACCTTTATTTCTGCCCCTGTCTTGGCAATGTCAGTTTACAATTAGCCCTTCATTGTGAAAACAGACGCCTCTGACTTTGCATTGGGTGGGGTGTTGCTTCAGGAGGGGCATGATAGTAAGCTGCACCCTGTAGCTTACTACTCAAGGGAGTTCACGCCACCTGAGTTGAACTACCCCATCTACAATAAATAGATGATTGCTATCATCCAGTCCTTGAAACATTGGAGAAGATACTTGTGTGACGCCAATCACACAGTGAGAATCATGACCAGCCACAAAAACCTGACATGCTTCTTTAAACTGTGACAACTGAACCGGCACCAAGCTTGATGGGCCCTATTCCTAGCAGACTACAACTTATTAATCAGTTACAAACCTGGCAATATTAAGATTGTACCTGATGCCCTGAGCCAAAGAGCAGACCTTTTTCTTGGTGCCAAAGAGATTGAGGAATTCAACACTAAATCCTTGCTGTCACCAAACATGATTGAGCCAATGCTCCTATTTCTGGGACTAGCCAGTAGAAGAGAAGAAATCCAACTAGCTCAGACTGTAGACCAGCACTGCATCTTCATCATGGAAGACTTAAAGAAAGATATCAACAGTTGATACTACCAAACAGGTTACTCCTTACATAAAAAAACCCTGCAGCTACATGGACGCACCTACATACCAGAAGGCCTACTGCGCTTAGAGATACTGAAGGAATATCACAACTCCCCCATGTCAGGACACCCTGTGCATAAAAAGACTCCCAAAGGGATCCAGAGAATCTGCATGTGGCCCAGGATGAAGCCAGAAATTGAAGAATACCTCAGTGACTGCAAGACATGTGAGCGTACCAAGCCTAAGCAAGGAAAGCCAGAAGGATTATTACAATCCTTTCAGATTGCAGAAGGCCCTTGAAAGTCAGTATCCATAGACTATATTGTGAAGCTACATAATTCAAAAAGATTCAATGACATCCTTGTAATTGTCAATTGTTTCACCAAAACAGATCACTTCATTCCACCAACAACCAAAGTAACAGCAAAGGAAACTGCCACCCTATTCCGGAACCAAGTATTCATGAACCAAAGGCTCCCACAAAAAGTGGTCTCAGACAGAGGTCCATAATTCACCTCTAAGTTTTGGGCCCAAATTCTAAAGAACTTGGGAATAAAAAGGTTTTTTTCTACTGCATATCATCCTCAGAGCAACAGACAGACCAAGAGAGTACACCAGGTCCTCAAACAGTACTTATGATGCTACGTTAATTCAGAACAGAACAATTGGGTAACCCACCTACCAATGGCTTAGTTTGTGTAAAACAACCAAGACCACAGCTCCACTGGTATGTCCCCCTTCAAAGCCAACTACGGATTCAACCCCACATGGGATGCCCCCCCACAGAAGAAGCCAACAACCCCAAAGGACAAGACTGGGTCAGCAACATTCACATGTGCCAAGAAAAATGTGCCAAGAACCTGAGAAGAGCAGTACAAGTATACAAGGATTTTGCCAACAAGAAACAAAGCCCTGGCCCCTAATTAAAGTAGGAGACTTTGTGTACCTCAGCGCAAAAAACATCAGGACCACTGCCCCTTGCGCTAGCTTGAGCCCCTGACAAACAGGTCCTTACAAGGTCTTACAACACATTTGTCCTGTAGCCTACTGACTAGAACTGCCTCCTGGATGGAAGATTCACGATGTATTTCACTGCTTCCTGTTATCATAGAAGAAAGGACCTTCTCTCCTGCACCAGATAGTGAGAACGGCTCCCCCACCTATCAAAGTAGGAAGCTTCATGGAACACGAGGTTGAAACCATCCTGGGACACAAACTCTGATACCAAAAACTCACATTTCCTGATCAAATGGAAAAGGTACCCCAATGAAAAGAATACTTGGGAACCAGAATTCAACTTTGAGAACGCCGCTACTCTGTTGAAGGAATACAAATCTTGGAATAAAGAGCCGTGCTCTGCAAGCTCAACTATGGTAGGGGATGATGTCAGGGCCCAGAATGCCTTGGACAATCAGCTGGCCTTCTTAGAGGCAAAACATCTAACAGCTTGGGAACCTTTACCAAGTATCTCCCAGAGCAAGAAAACCCCCTTTTGACTAACAAATGGCCCAGGATTTGAGAGGCACACAAGCCTCAAATCCCTGGCTTTGATTCTATTAACAAATTTGGGCCTCTCAACTATCAGGAAATGGTACATTGGGAGCACAATTGTTCAATTGTGCAATTGGGCGCTTGATCACTTTTGGGATCTATAAATAACTGTGGCACCTTGGCATGCTGCAGTTCAAGAAAGGTTCATGTTATACCAAACAATGAGCACCCACCCCCTGGTCCAAGTACAAAAATTCCAGTGAAAATTGTAAGTTTATCTGCAATTAATGCCATCAGTTCTCTGGTGGCACTAAAAGCCTCCAAATTACCAGTAAGTATAAATAGTGAGGAGGAAAAGCCCTTCTCACTGTTTACATCTTAAAATAAACAACTTTATGCTCAGGATTCCTTATTTTCTTGCAAGATCCATCTACTTTTGCACCAATATAACTATTATGTTTGCATTTATTTGTATCTTCACTACACTTTACAATCTCACACATCTGCTTCTCCTGGCCACCAAGAGTGATCATTTTACCCTCCATGCTGGAAATTGCTCCTACTTTCCCTGCCAACTGTGCCTTCTGCCCAGGATTTCAGTAAGTTGGATTTTGTTTATATCACAGTATTGGGGCTGGCCAACCAGGTTGTGCCCCATACTAAAAGTTGGCGCCCCCTGGCTACTGTAGTTAACTGCCTGGTCTGTATTGCGCCTATTGTGTACATGGCCTTCCAGGCCCGGCCTGCCTCCTCTGAGGGAGTTTAGTTGGACTCTGGTATGAGTCGTGACACCAAGATTATAAAAGTATGACAAAAGGCACCCACACTATCCCCAGTATGGGAATATTGCTGATGTCAGGAATTCCTGAAAGGATGTTCCTGACATACAGACTTCCAGTTTAAAAGACCAAGCACCTGGCTGGCTGACTGTTGCTTTTGCAACTTAATTTCTTATGTAATTGTCACAGCATTCTTTTTTCTAATAAGAAACTATCTGATATTTCTCTAAAGATACCTCTAAGATAATTTGAAGTCATTTTTTATAAGGAATTTCATTCCTTTTACACAGTATAATTTGATACTGGGACTGTCACAGAAGATGCTGAAAATAATGCATTTATACTTGCAAAAACTGATTTATTAACTTTGGAACCCTTTAAAAACAAGCCGTCAAATCTGTGTTTGAAATCAAATAATGAATGTGGTTTTACTATATGCTCTGATTTAGAGTTTGAATGCAAAAACAACTTTAAACCCCTCTCAAACATATAAATCCTACTTTAAATTCAATAAACTTGGCTTTGGGTAATGACACAAACAACAACAACAACAACCACAATGAGAACAAGGTTCCAAACATAAAATCTAAATGAAACAAAAACACCTCAGTGTTAAAACCAGCCAATCATAGTCTCCAACTGCCAACCAATGCCTTCACTGCAATTCATGCCACTCCAAACAGCCAATCAGAACTAGAACTCCACCCAAGCCAAAAAAGTAGCTTTCATCCAACTAAGAACACCCAAATCCATGACTACCAGTTGAAATGCAGCTATCAAGCACAGCCAAACTTCACTGCTTCAAGTCTTGCAGGCTGCAGCTTGCTGCAGTCCTGCAAGATAATAATTAAAATCAATTCTGGCAACTAGCTAGGGTAACAACCTCAAATATTCCCTCATTTAACTCAGTATTAAACTGAGCTTCCCCTCCCTGAGCAAATTGCTCTAACAATTTTATTGCTATTTTAGTTCAATAAATCTATATTTTCACATTTCTAAACCTTGATAAGTAGATAAATAAGGCTCTATGACAACAACATGAAGCTCATTATTATTGTATGGGCTTTTTGTGTGTTAATTGGTTATGGGCAAGCTAATGTGAAATTCAAAACTCCCGAACCTACTCCACAGATAAATCTGAAGACTCCATTTGATATTGTTTTGGTCCACATTGCTGCCTGCCCCCTATGTGAAAAAGGCTTGGTTCTCTCCTATTATTTATCCCAAGGCCCCTTGGTTGGTCTTGGGGTACACTAGTTTCTACTATCTTTTAATTTACTTCACCTCCTTTCTGGGGAGATTTTACTTATTTGGTCATCTTTTACATATGTTAATGATAGGGATTCCAGTAGGGTCCACATTAGTTAAGTTTTCCTGGGAGCCCTTTTCCATTCAATTGGAGAAAGGCTCCCCAGTGAGTGAATCCCTGAAAGTTTTTATGCTAAGCTAGTATTCTTAAAAGTTGACTTTTGATAATGCTCTTAAGATAGGCAGCCAATGAAAAAACATTGAAACTTGTGCCCTGCCTGCCACGAAAGAAAATACCAGTAACTAAAATGTTCCCAGGAATAATGTTTAAAAACATAATAATTGTATATCTCTTTCACTTAATTTCACTAATGAACAATTGCCCTGCCCCAGTGTCATTTTACTGCTTAAGCTCACAGGCAGCTTGCCTTTCTGATTTTCAAATAAATGACCCTTAAATTTTATATTTCTGAAAGTAAACCCTGGTGATAGAGAAGCATATAAACTCACCAACCTCATGTCAGGCTATATTGTCATTACTAATTAAAAATTGATATAAATTATTGTGTTATAAATAACAATTACTTTGCCTTTGAGTCTCAAGGTATGAAACAAGATTCAACCCCTGGTCAACTTGAGCCATCAGTCCTGAGGACCTGACGTCCAGCTACCCACATTTTTTGTGGCTCAAATACTTTGGTATTTGATCCAGTATTTTTTATTAATGAGAGTTAGTCATCAGTTTCTTCAATGTTACTTCTGTGGCAACACAAAACCATTACTTTTACACAGATATTGTTGTGTTTGGCTCCTGGGGACAACATCCAGGAGAACACGGCGGGAAATCTTTATAACAAAAGATTTGAGGTTTGAAGCTAGACTTGGGTTAGTCTTGGGTTGGCCTTCCGGGCAAGATTAAGGGCATGTATCTTAATTTCCTGGAATAAAAGATGTGAAAGTCCTTTTGGCAAAAAAGAAAAGAGAAAGCTTGAAAAATATTAACGCCAACAAAAATGTGAATAAACTTGTCTTTATTAGGAGAAATTATTCTACTTAAATAGTAGACAGGGGGCAATGATCACTCATTAGGTAGACATAGTGGTTGAGGGGGTCATGTTGGGATGAGGTCATACCAGGATCAGACAAGGGCAGGTATGGTATTCCAGAATGGGTGGACATTGGAACAGACCCACTTACATAAGGCAAGGAATTTCTGAAATTGAAGGCAAAAACAACCAAATCTTTGCACATATCACTATTCAAAGGCCATATCAAAATAGCATTAATGGCGCAATTTACAACATCTCTCTCTCAAGATTGGACACAGGGAGTTGATATTTGCGGAGAAATTTGGAATGAACTCAGGCAAAAGGACAGCCATATGACAGCAGCTTCACAGTATACTTGACACCCTTCTTGAAGGTGACTTCACAAGGTCCAGCCCAGAGAGAGTCAAGCTTATGGGCTCTGCCTCCAGTAAAATTCTGATAGTAGAGGACAAGATCACCTACTTAGTACTCATGGAGGGGGGCTCAATAAGCATTGGAAGACGAGAGCTCTAAAGTCTTGACCTTATAGGCAGCTGAATATGCTGTTTCCTGAATGTTAATGATATGATTAGTCAATTCTTTGACATGAGCTTCAGGATTGGCAGAAGCATTAACTTCAATCAAAGGGGTCCCAAGATTGAGAAAGTGGTGGCTTCATGCTCATACAGCATGGCTAAGGGAGACTGGCCAGTCACTTGGTGTCTACTGAGTTGATACACAAAGAGAGCAGCAGGGAGAAACATATCCCAATTGGTGGCATCAGAGAGGATAAGTTTTGTCATAATGGGCATAAGTGAGGAATTTGCTTGTTCAACAGTCCCATTGGTTGACAGATTATACGGCGCAGAGAAGAATTGGTGAGTGCCCATAGCCTTTACAATAGACATTATGAGGTAAGCATTAAAGTTGGTGACATTGTCAGAAAGCAGTACTTGAGGGAAGCCATGTTGGTAGAAGATATCTTGCAACAAGAAATTAGCAGTGGTCTTGGCAGTTATATCTTTTGTAGCTCTGGCTTCAACCCATTTGCTAAAGTGGTCAACGGCTATCAAGATGAATCAACACCCAGACCTAGAGCAAGGGAGAGGCCTTCAGCATCAATACTCACAGTGTGGAAGTCATGCTTAGGGGGATGAGCTTGAATTGATATTGGGAAGGTTGAGGTTGTTAGAGCTGACAAGAATGACAGGAGGCAAGGACGTCAGGGATCAAGAGGCACATGTTTTCCCAATAGAAGTTCTTGCACAACTAGTCATGAGTTTTTTCTTTACCTTCATGCCCAGTATTGATGTGAGCTTGGAGAATAATAGCTATCCTCATCTAGGGTGAACGTAGGGTAGATAGGTGTTGTTGAATTTTTAGAAGAGCTTCCTATCTTAAATTACAGTGTCCTTGGATAGGCTCTGTAATGTCAATTGGATGTCTTCTGGCTCAGTGGTCCAGGAATTGGGGTACCCTATTAATTCATATAGGCAATTGCGTCTGCAGGGTGGATAGCTAATATAGGTATCCTTTACAATCCATCAGTGCTCTGATGTTGCGCACCAGGATGGTGTACCACAGTGAAATAATATCCCTGTAAGCGCAGAGCCCAATGTGGTAATCAACCTTCAGGCTCTTTTAATTGTTGCAGCCATTAAGGTATGGATGTTCTGTGACTACAGTAAAGTGAGTCCTGTAAATGTAGTGCCAGAATTTTTTCACCACATGTAAAACTGCTAGGCATTCTTTTTTGGTAACACTATAGTTATTTTTGTGTTTGTTGAGGACTTGTAAAGAGTAGGCCATGGGGCAATCCACACCCTCATTGTCAAGATGGCCTAAGATGGCACCCACAGCTACTCCACTGGTGTCAGTGTACAAGATGAACTCCTTATCATAATCAGGGTAGGCCAAGATGAAAGCCTCTTTGAGTTTGGCTTTCAGCGCCTCAAAGGATTGCTGTTGGCTGTCAGTCCACTCAAAGGGTACATTGCAAAAGAGCTGAACAAGGGGTTTGCTTAGTTCAGCAAAATCAGGGATGAATTGTTGATAGTACCTCATCATACCAAGAAATACTTGGAACTCCCATAGATTTGTGGGAGGCATCATCTTTTCAATGGCTTCCACCTTATTATTCATAGGGCGTATTCCAATTTGGGTGATCTTGTGGCCCAAGAATTCAAGCTGTTCCTTGAAGAAGGAGCATTTAGAAGGTTTGAGTTTCAGGCCTGCCTCCCAAATTTTGATGAATACAGCTTTGAGATGATCCAGCTGGTTGGTGAAGGTGGAGCTGAACACAGTAATATTGTCAAGGTATACAAGGACACAGGAGAGCTTCAGATCTTGTAGAATAGAGTTCATAGCTCTTTGAAACGTAGCTGGGGCGTTCAGAGTCCTTGAGCCATTCTAGTGGGTTCATAAAGGCCTTCTGAAGGGACAAGCGCAGCCTTTTCTCAATCTTCAGGAGACAAGTTGACCTGCCAGTATTTTGATGCTAGATCCATGGTGGAGAAAAACTTTGATCCTCCTAATTGTCTGAGAGCATCATCAATTTTAGGCAAAGGGTAAGAGTCCTTTTTGGTGAGCAAGTTTAGACGGCAATAATCCATCACAATGCAACAGCCTCCATCCTTCTTCTTAAGGATCAACAATGGGGAGTCTCAAGGGCTCTGAGAGGGGGCTAAGAGTCCAGCATCCAAGAGTCTTTTAAGTTCCTTAGAATCCTGGGCGTCCTTTACCCTACTGTGGTGGTAAGGCTTGGCACAAAAGGGCAGTGCATCACCCGTGTCTATCTGATGAATGACCCTCTTGGCTAGGCCATAGTCTGTAGGTCCAGAGGCAAAGATATTGTTAAACTGATTAAGCAGTTCCAGTACATCTTTTTGTTAGATGGGTGAAAGTTGTGGGAAATTGGCAGCAGTGAACAGGGAGAGAACCTGAGGGTCTCCTTCAGGTAGATTGAAATCATTATCAGTTCCAAAAGGGTAGAGGGATGCCACATGTTCTACTCCTAGTATGCTATCATGCCTTACAACTTGGCCCCAAAATACCTGCATAGACAAAGCGGTCAGATTAGCTAGCAACAGCTGTACAGGTTTCTTATGAGTCCAATCTAAGAGGCCTGGGCATAATTGAGGCTCCTTGTGGCTTAGAGATTCAGGAGAATATAGCTCCAGAAATAACTTTTCAGACAGTTTTTAAGATATCTGAGAGTCTATTATCACTTGGGAGCCTGGAGGGATTATGACAGCTGCAGGAGCAAGAAGAGGCACACCTTTCTCTGCAGGACAGAAAGTAGTAGGGGAACACATATTGAAGGAATGGGTTCTGTACTTGAGCAAGAAGATACCCATGAGGTATTCAAGCACACAAGTCTTAAGGTGTTTTCCCAGGAGGCGTGGAGGTTTTTCAAAGATTAAAGGGACCTTTTATCCTAAAAGTGATAGGTATCCATGTTGAAGGTTTACAATTCCATTATATTCTCAGAGGAATTGTGTACCAACCAGCAGATCATAACTTTCTTTCTCTAGGACAACAGCAAGGGACATAATGAGGGGTTTTTCAAACCTCATGGGTAGGGTGGAGTAGGCATCAATGGCTCAAGTTTGAGCCATGCCAGCAGTATTATATGCTTGAGTGTAGTTGAGGTCAGGGGCCAGCTTTAGCCTTTTCATTAGCTTGGATGATACCACATTGACTGGAGAACTTGTGTCCAGTATTGCCTTGATCTTAACCTTTTAGATCAACACTTTCACTTAGGCAGTATCTTTCCCAAAGGGGGGCAAGACATCCAGAACGTCTTATGCAGCTTCCAGATCTTTCTCTCATTTAGCTAACATGCATTTTAAGGCAGGAATTTCTTTATACACGGTCTGCAACGGGAGAGATATGGAGACATTATGGAAGAGAGCCTCATCTAGCTCAGTAGCTTCTTCAAAAAAGTCTACCAGGACAGGAGGTTGATGAGCCTGGGCTAGGTAAGGGCAAGCCACCATGGCCTTGGCTTCACTTGAAGGTGGGCAAGTAGTAGTTGTGGTTCTTTCTGAGCAAAGCTTGTAAGGGACTGATACAGTTTCTGGGACAGCCAAAATAAAGTAGCCATAACTATCTGATTTATTGTAGTCAGAATCTTCAGGTTCAGAATCACTAGAAAGATTGTGGAACAGGTGAAGGATAGTTAAACCAGCTGAAGGTGAAGATTTCATTGTTGGAGAGAGGATCATGAGGAGACAGGGGAGATTGGTCAGCAGAGAGCGTCTCTTCCTCTAAGCTGACCTCTCTTTTTCTGCCTGCTTCTTTGGGTTGCAACCTTCTACCCAATGGTTGGTGCAGGTACACAAATGATGCCCTGTTTGACCACAGTTATGAAATTCTTGTCTCTTAGGCTGTCTGCTTAAGCCAAGAGTCATAATACACAGAGTACAGGAGGTGATTCCAGTGTTAATGGCGTTATTTTCACAAACTACAGTACCTCTGTGGGTCAAATGCATGTCTTGCAAGAGGATCTTATACTCTTCATGGACGTAAGAAAAGCTTTGTGTGCCTTAAAGTGTAGGCATAGAAGATAGTTAACCTTCAAAACGTTTGAACATGCCGTATAAGCTTCACAGGGAGTTAACTGACAACTGGTGATTAACTGTTGCCCTTAAATATAAAAGCAGTCAGCAAACTCAGCCAGGGTTTTCTTGGGCTTAAAGGCAATGTTCATAATGTATCTTTCTTGACCTTCAAGCTGAGATCTCCTCTAAATTCCTTAATCAGGAGGCGTTTCATGTCATCTCAAGTGACAATGGAAGGAAGTTTGGGGACCACAACTTCTTGACACGTAGTATGCAGGAAGGTAAGAATATCCTCCTTTTTAAGCTTGACAGTAGCCCTACACATTGCAACTTTGTAGATTGTCAGAAAGGCAGTAATAGCAGAGAGTTTAGGTTCAAATATCTGCTTGAGGGAAGGCTTATAGTTGGTGTGATAGAGGGGGCTAAACTAACTAAGTTTGGCTCCCATCCTGGGGGAAGGACCCACCAGGACACCATCCAATGCAAGACTGGTATGGCCGCTTGAAGGGGTGTCCATAAGGAGGACGCAGTGGATAGATGGGGAAAGTATGAGTCCAAGCCCATCAAAATCATTCTTTCAAGCAACCAGGGAGCATGCTTGGGAGCAGACTCTTGGCCGTCCAAATTCTCCTCTTGGACCTGTGGGACTGGGACCTCTGAGAGAGAAAAAAACAAAGAAGACAGTCTAGGAGCCATGGATGGAACTGGATCAAGTGCAGAGAGCTCAAGGTTGTTGCAAGTCAGACTTCTCACAACATTCTCACTGGTAACAAAAATATCTGAGGCTTGTCCAGGGGGATCCTCAAGAATGTGCACAAAGTTGCTGGGGTTGCTCTCAACGTGGTGAAAGGTATGAGAGATAAAACCCCAGAGATCTGGGGAAGTACACCATATCATCACTAAAGCATGGGCCAGGGTGAGGACCACAAACTTAACAAGAGGCACTATCATTTTAGGAATCTGAAAGTGGATCCTGACAAAATACAGGTAGTTCTGTTATTTTTGGGTTCAATCTCAAAACAGATTGCTCAGAGACAAACAAAAAATCTTAAGACGCAAGAAAAGGGCAGGAAACAGCAACTGCGGACCAAAGGGTTCAAAAATGTATAAAGAAGGCTTGAAGGGTGTATACAAGTGCAAGAACAAAAGAAAAAGAATCACAAAACAAACTTAAAATAGGTAAATATATAGAATCTACTACTAATTTTTAAAGTCAAGCTGATTTCTTTAAAGCAAAAGCAGTAAGCTTTAACTCTAATGTTAACAACATCTCTAGGGGATTCAAAAGAACTCTGGGAGGTCCAGAAGCAAGAAAAAACGTAAGAAAAGATGAAACTTTTACTAATAATTTTAAAGAATAAAAAGGGCCAAACAAAGACCCAAAAAGAACCACTAAAATATTAAGTTCAAAAGCTAATCTTTATTTTTAAAAATGAGCAAGAAGGTGGCCAAAAGTCCCCTGTCTTGCTTTAAGAGACAGGCTTCAATTTGAGAGGTCACCTGACCCAGGGAACTTATTTGATTGGGCAGGGGAGAAATTTTGCAAGGACTTATCCATTGAGTTGAAGAGATTTGCAATAATTTCCAACTTCAACTCTGATTGGCTAGTATTACTGGAGTGATTTGAATCAGCATTCAATCCAGTTGGATTGAAATTTGACAATTTAGCAGTAGCACAACCTGGTTGTTTAGACTTAATTAATTTCAAGTGCAGACAAGCCCAAGCCAAAAAATAGTCTAAATTAATCAGAGATTGCTCTCAAGTGGGAACAGAGTTCAACACATCAGTGTTTTCCACCTGGGAAGGGTATGCCAACACAAATCTTTCATTAATTGTGTGAGCTAAATTCTCAAGGGAATTAAGGGGCTTAGCCAGCTTCTGAGCAGATTTTTTTGTGTGGCGCAGTGTCAGGACTGAGAATTATAGTCTCAACTGATATTTTCTATTTTGTTGATACTTATGCCAATACTTATGTTTGTTTGTTTCTCCTTTACCATCTTTGGTTGCCTATATTTCTGCAAATAATGAACCATTTCAGCCCAAATTGGTGTCAGCTGAAAGCCCTCAATTCCAGCTTTCAGAATCTTACTTTTGACAACATATTTCTGATTCAAAATTATGAGTTAGTCTCGCTTAAACATAATTCTCCTATCATCTCCTTTTCATAGAATTGGGTATAAACCCTTCACAGTTCTATTATTCCAAGCAATTCAATCTCCTCCTGTTTAGGCTCATCAATAAAACTATTGTCTCAATCCTAGCTGTATCTCTTATATCCTTGGTAAATAGTAATTTGTTGGTGATGGTTGAGCACAGGCTTTGATACAACTGCAGCTGTTGTTGAAAAAGTCTGAAGTCTTACATGCGGGAAAATTGACCTATCCAAGGCTAAAGGGGGAGTGGATTTACAGTTGGGGTCAATGGGCAATGAGGTGGATTGGCTGTTGTCACCTGGGTTGAGAACATTGATGTGAGAATTGCACTCAAACTCAGATTCTGCATCAGGTTGTCTAGCCCAGAGAAGTTGAAGGCTCTCTTCCAGGGTGTCCAGTGTAGAGCTGTTTTGTTCACTGATATCCCTGGCAGTAGAGGCAGCAGCTCCAAATTCATCAATCTTAATCTGTTGCACTGCTAGTCTATCAGCAATCTCATTGATTTAAGTTGTCAGGGAAGTGTGACAGAAATCACAGGATAGTAAGAAGCTGTCTCTAAGTGGCGGGAATGACCACCCAAATTCACATAAAATTAATGATTAACCACCAATGCAGCTTCAAATACAGTTTTGTAAAATTTCCAAATGAGATACTAGGATTAAGTAAAATAATTAATCCTAACCAAAGTAGCCCAAGATAAATAGCCTGTGAAAGCATCAGAGAATCTTCAGAATAAAATTCAAGACATTGGGATGCAATACTATTTTCATTTTCAAAGACAGGGGAAACCACTCCAAGATTGGCAGGCATTGAATTAACATTGGGAGGTACTGACAACAAAGTTCCAACTGCAGGGCCTCACCTTCCAGTAATGATCCAGCTTAGAATAAGATTGTAGGTAATGTATTGCAATAATCTGACTACAGGATGCATTTTTTAAAAGTAAATTAGATCAAGGGATATTTGATTTTTATTGAGTAAATTTTTGGGAGGACTCAACTCTTAGAGTTGAAACAGTGAAAATTATTCAATTTATATCAAAAATCAACTAAGCAATACCACCTGGATCCTGGGCTCCTATTCCTTCTACATTGTCAAGTGAGTATCTAGTCCAGGTTGAAAATAATCCTTGTGTGACCAATTTCTGACAACCATGCTGATTAATAAGCTTGTATCTGGTAACCCTCAAATTACGTCAATTTATCAACATTAGTTTGCAAGGAGGACTCAGTTTCAGCTGGCAGACTGGAGCAGCTGTAACCCATTTTCAAAGAACTGTTTGATTTAAATATGTTAATTGGGTCAATTTTGTTAATGGTTTGCTGGCTTTTTGAGCCTTTCTACTTGGCCAGATAATTCCTGGCATGATGGAACCTACTGTGAGATTACCCTCTGCTTTAGCCCTGGGCACAATACCCCCATCCAGGAGATGAGATAAGGAGAAATTCTTGTGGGTAGGCAGGAGTTTCATTGGGGCTAAGGTAAGCTCAGGGTGGCCAATAACAGTGGGATTGCTCTGGTAGAACTCTTGGATCAGATCTGGGGAATTGGAACAATCATAATGGGGAACCCATGAGTTTTTGGAATCAGGGTAACCCTTCCATGACACCAAATACTCCAAACAGTGTTAATTCTTATGGGAAGTCAGAATAAAATTTAGCTCATACTCAAGTTCTCCTATAAGAATGGGTTGGGAAAAAGGAGTCTCTATACCCTTAAATGGGATAAGAAGGTGTTCATGGAAGGTGTGGAAAATCTTGAAAACTGGGGATAAATCTAGCCAATATGCAGAGGGACTAATTTGACGTTCAACCTTGAAAAGACCAACTTGCTTAGGACCTAATTTGCAACAGGGGACCTTTGGTTTAATATTGCAAACATCAACCATGACCAGATCCCCTGGTTGGCAGATTGGACCTTCCTGGCGCTTGCAATCTGTGTATTCCTTGTAAGTTATCACAGTTGCAGCAAAAGTAACCTGTAGCTCTTGATGTACCTGCTTCAATGCAGCAGCTTGATCAGTTGTAGCTTTCATGTTGCTAACTAAGCGGGGACTCATGTTGGATGAAGGGTTGTAGCCTACATTGGCATAAAATGGCAAAACCTGAGTTGACGTGTGTGGGGCGTTATTATATATGAACTCTGCCATGGGTTGGTTATCACATCAGTCATCTTGTCTTGCATTCATGTAGCAGCGTATATAGACCTCCAAACTTTGGTTTACCCTCTCTGTTTGTCCATCAGATTGGGGGTGAAAAGCTGTGGAACGGCAAAATTTAATACCTAGGATACCAGTAAAAGCTTCCCAGAACTGAGCAATGAATTGGAGCCTGCGGTCACTCACAATTTTCATTGGAATGTCATGCAGGGAGAAGATTATATTAATAAATGACCAAGCTGTTTCCACCAAAGTAATTGTGGTTGAACAGAGAACAAAGTGTGCCATTTTTGTGAAGCAATCTACCACCACCATGATTGCATTAAACCCGTTGAAATTCAGAAGTTCTCCAGTAAAGTCTACCAACACCAACGTCCATGGTCCTGCAGCTGGCTGCAGCAGAACCAACAAATCAGTCGTCTTTTTCCTACTTGCCTTGGACCAAACACATACCAGACAGTCTCAAACATAAGCCTCCACCTGCACTGTCAAACCTTCCCAAGAAAACTGACGGCAAATCAACTCCACTGTTTTTTCCCTGGGTGGCCTGCCGTGGGGCAGGTGTGATAGGCCTCCATGATTTCATCCCAAATGGTTCCCTCTGGAACCCACAAGTAACCTTGATGATATATGATTGGCCCTATCTTGTGATAACCCTGTGGCTGGCCAACTGGATGTGCACATGCTAGTTTCAGTAACCTATCATAACCTTTGGACAGAGCTGCAAAAACTTGACTTTGGAATATAGGTCTAAGTTTGCGCCCTTGTTCAAGAACATGGTGGCAAGCGTAGCTGGCAAAGGTAGTACAAAAGGAACCACAGCCTTGTCTGAAATCATTGTGTGCTTGTTAAACTCAACGTTCCTACTAGCATCTGGGAGATCAAAAGGATTTCTACTCAACCCATCCACCAATTGATTTTCAGGACCCTTAATGAACTTGTAGCAGAACTTGTATCTTGTCAAGTCCCCATGCCATCTGGATTGGTGACCTGACAAAACCCTGGGTTTTTGATAGTAAAGAAGATCTTTATGGTCAGTTTTTACTACAAATGGGTGGCACACTGACATGAGATGGTGATGCCAATGCCTTAACAATTCCACAACTGCCAACAATTGCTTGTTGTAAATCATGTAATTGTGTTCTCAAGCCTCCATTTTCTGGGAGAAATACTCTACAAGTCTCTCTATCCTATCACCAGCCGTCTGCAACAACACACTGGCCACAGCATATTTTGAAGCATCTGTGGAAACCACAAAAGGCAGCTCAGGATCCACATGCATCAACATTGGGGAGGACAACAAAAGAGCCTTGACTGCTGCAAACGCTTTTGTGCACTCAGGCGTCCAGACCAGAGTCGTCTTCCTACTAGCTGAATATAAAGGCACATTCACTTTGGACAAGTGAGGGGTGAATTTCTTCAAGAGCATACAGGTACCCAAAAAATTACAAAGTTGGGATACTATCACCCGTGTAGCATACTCTCAAACCGCAGCTTGCTTGTCGGGGGCAATGGTGTGGCCATTCTCAAAGATAATATTACCCAGAAAGGTAACATTACATTTAAAGAATTCCCATTTTCTCCCTTTAATGATCAAGTTGGCCTGGAGAACGTGCTCTACGACTTCTGACAGATGAGCTTTATGCAACTCTTCATCTGGAGAGAATACCAAGATATTGTTCATATACACAATGACACATACACCTAGGAGATCCCCTAAGACTGAATCAATTAACCACTGAAAGATGCCTTTCTTGGTTCTGAATGCTGTTAACCATTCCATTTCTTCTGTGATCCTGATTTGATTAAAGGCATTCAACAGATCAAGTTTTGAGAATACCTTTGCCTTTTCAACGCACTGGAAAATCTGAGCTTTGAGAGGTAAGGGATAGGGATCAGAAATTGTAATGTTATTCAAATTCCTGTAGTCAACGCAAGGACAAAGTGACTCATCCAACTTTTGAACAAACAATAAGGGGAACAGATCAACAAAGCCTTCTTGAAAATGTATCCTTTTGCCAACATATCTCAAGTCCACTCCTCTAAACATGTGTCTTTCTTCAAGGTTAAAGGGTAAATAGAAGACGCAATACAAATCAGATCAACAGTAACTTTAAAGTCAAATTCAAACTGAGTGTATTTGGGAAGGACCTTGCCCCTAGTTGTGTCAAACGCCACGGACTAGGGGTACAGACATGCTAGTAAATCTGAACTTGCAGGGACAAGAACAGGAACTGATTGAATAGTCTGAAAGGACTGTTCTAGTTTGGACATACCTAACAACAGAATACAAATAGATATGCCCAAAGAGTGTTCCACTTGCAGTTCATTCTCTTTCAACAGGGTCAATACATTATGGTTGCACCACCAGCCCACTCCCAAGATAATAGGATACATAAGGATAGAGCAAATAGAGAACCTTGCAGTAAAAGACTGACCCACAACTACAAAATTAACTGGTTTCTTCAGCTGGAAAGAGGGAAAAGTTTGACAGTTCCCACCCCTAACAAGCATTTCTGGGTGATACTTGAGTTGCAGCAAATCCGCGGTCTCAACACTCATAAAGTTCTTGGAAACACCTGTATCCAACAAAATGGCTGGCTAATGGATAGTTTGACCATTTTTAATGCTACCATAAAACAAGAAGTAACCAGAAGTAGATTTATTTGCAGCAAAGGTGGCAAGCTTGGCAGGGTCCTGCTTCTCTTTGGCAGTATGGACGGCAGCTAAGGAGGCAGGATGCTCCTGGAAGTAACGCTCAATCATTTCTTAGACAGCAGCTGGAAGAACAGGATGATCACAATTGATTGGAACAAGAGGCAACTCTTCAGATTTGGCTGGAAAAAACTTTTCTGGCAAAACATGTTGGTGCATAGCTAATGAACTTTCAGTAGTGGACACCACGGACACCTCATTCACCTCAACGGGTTTGTTCAAAATTGCCAATTGCAACTGATAAGAACCACAGGAAAAACGGTCCTGACTCTGGTTGGAGGACCCCACTGCAGAACTAGTCCCAGAAAACCAGGAGCACACAGTGGGTTTAGCTTCAACTTCCATTAAACCTTGTTTGGAAACTGACAGATTTGAGACCAGAGAAAGAATTTGGCTTATCAGGGCCTCAGTTGTGGTTAATGAGGAACCCCAAACTACCAGATCCTGGGCAGTCTGGTCAACTGCTAACCACAACGCTGAGAGTTCACTCCCCTTGGAAACATCAATTGTAAAACAGTAGGCCAAAAACTGAGGAAGGAATATCAATATTGGAGTAGTACCCTGTTGGAAGGCGTACAACTTACAATATATTTTGAGCTTCTCAATAGATACACACAAATTTTTTAACAAAGGGTACAGAGATGCACTTTCAGTTAAAACATGTGGATTGTGCTCCATTGCAGACAACAACCATTCACAAGCATCCTCAGAAACCTTTGTCATCACATGATAAACTTGGTATTTGTGACTAAGGCTAGAGCCAGAATAAAATGATAATGCTGACAAAACTTCACGCAAAATTTCATCAGTGGGTGGAGCAGGAAAATAATCTGGACGCCAAAATAACATGACGCGACAGAAATAGGAAACAGATGATCCAGTCTCTACAACTGCAACCAGAGATGGAAACCACAAATTAAAGAAAAGCCCAAACTGAAACCTCAGAAATGAACTGATGCAAATAACCATATTAAACGCAGATATCTCAACAGAGCAGGAGAAAAGAAACACAAATTCATGACAAACTGCTTCCAAAAACTCAGACGTGGAAGAGTTGAGTAATGTGACAGAAATCACAGGACAATATGAAGCTGTCTCTAAATGATGGGGAATGACCACCCAAATCCACATAGAGTTAATGATTAACCACCAACGCAGCTTCAAATACCATTTTTTAAAATTTTCAAATGAGATACTAGGATTAAGTAAAATAATTAATCCTAACCAAAGTAGCCCAAGATAAATAGCCTGTGAAAGCATCAGAGAATCTTCAGAATAAAATTCAAGACATTGGGATGCAATACTATTTTCATTTTCAAAGACAGGGGAAACCACTCCAAGATTGGCAGGCATTGAATTAACATTGGGAGGTACTGACAACAAAGTTCCAACTGCAGGGCTCCACCTTCCAGTAATGATCCGGCTTAGAATAAGATTGTAGGGAATTTATTGCAATAATCTGACTACAGGATGCATTTTTTAAAAGTAAATTAGACCAAGGGATATTTGATTTTTATTGAGTAAATTTTTGGGAGGACTCAACTCTTAGAGTTGAAACAGTGAAAATTATTTAATATATATTAAAAATCAACTAAGCAATGCCACCTGGATCCTGGGCTCCTATTCCTTCTACATTGTCAAGTGAGTATCTAGTCCAGGTTGAAAAAAACCCTTGTGTGACCAATTTCTGATGACCATGCTGATTAATAAGCTTGTATCTGGTAACCCTCAAATTACGTCAATTTATCAACATCAGTTTGCAAGGAGGACTTGGTTTCAGCTGGCAGACTGGAGCAGCTGTAACCCATTTTCAATTGACTGTTTGATTTAAATCCGTTAATTGGATCAATTTTGTTAATGATTTGCTGGCTTTTTGAGCCTTTTTACTTGGCCAGATAATTTCTGGCATGATGAAACCTACTGTGACAGAAAGTTATTTGAGTCGTCAAAAGGGTAATACGTCCATTTATTGTTTCTTTCAAGCAGGAGAGTTTCTGTATCTCTCTTTCCAGTGCATTCTGTCTATCTGCAATGTCATTTGTTTCTTCTGCCAAATGATCCAAGGCAAGAGCGCAGTTGACATGAGATTGGCCTTCCAAGCCTGGGCAACACCCATGATTGATATGGGTAGGATTGCCAGTGACCTCAGCCTCTCTTTCACCATCAGAGTCAGAGGATGAATCACCAGGGTCAGAGGGGTTTTGTCTCAGATACTCAATCTCACCTCGCAAGGTAGCTACTTGGTTGGTTAGCAAGGCAATGCAAGGGCCGGGTGTAGGCTCTACTAGTGGAGGGTTTGTAACAGAGGCTTGACATTGAGTAGTGGCTTTAAGTTCAGCTATGGCTTCCCATACCTTAGCTTCAAAGGCAGATGGGACCTCAACAGGAGGAGCAGGAGGAGTCACCTCAATGAAAGCTACTCTATTGTCAACATATCTTTGAACCAAACACAGAGTGTTTCCTAGCGCAGCCTTATCCAGACCATATTGTTGGTGCAGATGTTGGCCCCAATTATTAATGTGGGTCCCAACCAACTTGAGTTTTGAATTAACATGCTGTCATGACCTGCCCAAAGGGCAGGCTCTTTAAGTTATTTTATATTAATTGTTTTTCCCTTGTTTAATCTTCTATATTTTTAAATATTGGAATTTTAAATTAAGAGTTCTTATTTAAGTATTTTAATTTAATTTACCTTGTTTCTGCACTATTTGCATTCAAATCATTGTTGTTGTTGTCACTATGTCTTCCTACTCTATATTACTATATATTTCTACTTTAAGTTAGAAAAATTTTCATTTCCCTTGACCTTTCAAAGCTCCTGCTCATGTTGTTGCCGCTCTTCAGCTTTTACATTGCTGATCTGCAACTCCTGTTGGGCTTGGCAGTTTGTCTCCTCCAGGTTCTTGTCTAAACTTTTCCAGTTGCTCCTGTTCTTGTCTGCTTTTCTCTTTGACCATCAAATTACCAACTGAAAAGAATTTAGTATAAATAAAGAGCTTGTGAAGAGTAGGCTTTAAGCCAAAATTCTAAGTGATTTCTACCCTTCAATCTTTATCAAATTTAAACTTAAAATCTTAATTTTTAGAAATTTATACATTTTTATTAAATTCATTTTTAAATTTAGCCTTTTCTTTTCTTGAACAAATGGAACTTGTAAAACAACAAGCCTTAGGCTTGTTGTATCCATTGTTTTCCCTTAATGAATCTTTCAATAGTCATATGTATCAATTTGCCAATGGATAATATCCAAATATTGACATTCTCTTAGTTACAAATTGTTCACTATTGAACACCTTATTCTATCTTCTTTGCTTAGGGTTCTTAAACTCTATCACTCCTTTTTTAACTCAGTATAGGTTTTTAGCAGGATTCTGTAAGATTATTTTGCAGAGAGTTCCAACTTTTTTATACCTTTTAAATCTGAATCCTAATGCCTTACACACTCTGGTTTATAACCTTGCATCACTATGGGCAAGACCTTACACATGCTCTCAAAATTGATTGAGCTTGTTAACTAAGGTCTCAAAATCTTGAGAATACTTTAGAAGGGTTGCTTCTATCTTCCCATGCCACAAAGCTTGGTGATCATCTGTTTGCACAGCTGCTCCTTGATATATCCAGGAAGCAAGGAGAAAAGGGAATTCAAGGATGAGGTTAAATACTTCTGTGAAGCCATCAAGTTGTGCTGGTCATCTGAAATACAAGCAAAGAGGCTATGGGACCATTCTTGATGGGCCATGTTTTGCGCGTGGTTCTTGAAGACAGCGGTGGTTATAGCAGTCAAAAGCTGGTTCTGAGATCCTAGCGCTAATTGATGATGAACCAATGTGGGTTAGATAAATTGGTTAACTAATACACCAATAGTCTTCATAGACTCCATCAACATAGGGGGGAGACCAAATACAGATCTTTGGAAGCATACCCAGGACAGAGACCCGGGATAGTGTGCATTGCCACAGTGCCTGTGTGAAGGAGGGAGCATGCAGCAACACAAGCTTGCTCATAATTGAGCAAGATAGCTGGAAGGGGCCCAAGAAGGCCCGGGAGACAACATCATTACCATGAAAGTTGAGGGTTATTGATGATATCTTTCAAAGAAGAACTAGAAACTTTAGGTTGTTTGGGTACTTCAGAAGCAAAAGGGGAAATACCAGAGAATGTGTTGGGGAATGGAGTAACCAAGGGGCTTTCAGCCCCTGTAGTGAGCACCATTTTGTTGTGTTTGGCTCCTGGGGACAACATCCAGGAGGACATGACAAGAAATCTTTATAACAAAAGATTTGAGGTTTGAAGCTAGACTTGGGTTAGTCTTGGGTTAGCCTTCCAGGCAAGATTAAGGGCATGTACCTTGCTTTTCTGAAATACAAGATGAGAAATTCCTTTTGGCAAAAAGAAAAGGAAAAAGCTTGAAGAATATTAACAACAATGCAAATAAGGATAAACTTGTCTTTATTAGGAGAAATGATTCTACTTAAATAGCAGAAAAGGGTTGATGATCACTCATTAGGTAGACAGAGTGGTTGAGAGAGTCACTCTGGGGTGAGTTCATACCAGGATCAGACAAGGGCAGGTATGGTATTCCAGAATGGGTGGACATTGGAACAGACCCATTTATGGAAGGCAAGGAATTCCCAAAATCAAAATCAAACCAAACCAAATCTTTGCACATATCACTATTCAAAGGCCATATCAAAATAACATTAATGATGTGATTTCTGACAGATATGATGCCCTGACAATTAGCCTAATAACAATCATCTCTATTAAACTAGCTAATAAGAATAGTGCATGACTGTAGCCTATCTAATATTTTACATACCTGACTCTTAAATCTCTAGTCTCTGAAAATGAAGCCTAGTGATGAAAAAGTATATGAACCCACAAACTTTGCGCCAGACATTATTATCCTTTTGAACTAAGGGTTACAGACAATCAGGGATTTATACTGCAGAGGATTCTTGAGAACTTGCAGGCAAAAGGCCTGCAAGCCCAGAAGTGAGGGCCTACCAGAAGATAGGAGCTAACTTTACAACATATTACACTGATTTGCCTATGATGGCCCAGGGCCCGTTAGAGGAAATCATAGAGTCCACAGGTCTAGTTAGAGTGATGTACATTACTCTGATTAGTTGTGTTGAATTAGAATAACTGGTTGCTACAGATTCCTTCTGGCAGTTGGGCTGTGGGGTAGAGGTGGTGTCATTGGAACTAGGTAGGCTGACAGGTAATTATATTTATCTCAGAATAGCTGAGGGGATACGGTTATCCAGGATCCTTCTTGGTCAATGATCTCGGTTTCTTGGGTTCTGGCTTCAGTGTTGTAGATCAGGATTCCCTTTAGAGTGAACTCTGAATATAGTGGGTTGGGTAGGTATTCTGTGAAATTTACCAGGCCAAAGGGTGCTCTGGGTGGTTGATATAGTTCAGGTGGATGGTCCGCAGTTTCTTGGGATTGATGAACGTGGGAGACAATGCCGCGTAGGTTAGCCTGCAAATGAAATAGAACTAAAATAAAATATGAGATGACTTGGTTGGACCAAAGGTTCATGTCACTTTATTACAAGAATGGTGATGAGCAGTTTCCTGGCAGCCCAGGGTATAAGTATGCCCAGTTACCATGGGCAAACTTTTGATATTTTCCTCAGGCCTGGTGATACTGTCTACCAGGGTTATGCAGCCCTCAGTGGCATACATTGTGGGAGATCTTTCATTGGCTGGCTCAAAATGAGAAGACTCAAATTTCCTTTTTGGGTTGCAGGATTGGTCATCCTTGGGTGGCCTGCGTTTCACAGGAAGTTTTTTAGCTTTCCCCGCTGTGGTGGCCCAAGTTATTTTAGGGTCCTTGGCTTGGCCTGCACTCTCATTGATGGGATTATCAGGAACCTTGAGCGCAGGAGGCCTCAATGCAGGTAATTTTAGCTCATCAAGTCTCAGGAGATTTCCCAAAGTCAAATCCTGCTCTAGTTTGAGCCCAGAAAACTGCAGGCTGGCAGCTCGCGGGATTTTGGGGTTTGAATCCTGTAGCTGAGGTTTTTTCACAAGCATAGTTAGAAAGAGTTAGTCATTTGTGACACAGACTATTGGTTATATTAGTTTCTGTTATATTTTATTCTACAATCTGCTATTTAAACATTGCTCTTTCAGACTAAAACAATAACCTAACTGATTATATGTTGGTCTTTTTGAATGTAGTTTTTAGGCTTCCTGGTTTAACCTATGGGCCAAGGCATTTCACAGAATATTTTTTAAATCCAGAGTGCAAAATTTTCACTCAAAAATATATTGATATTTAATCTCATAGTCTGCATCAGAAAATATATTCACATCAATCACAAAAGACTCTGGTACACTACTAAGCTACAGTTATTTTGAGATAAATACAATCATTTTTCTGCTTATACTTTTAGGACTCTCCTTTATTGTTCTGCTAATATGAACCTTCAAACATTGGCTTTTTATTACTCCCTAAGCTCTAACAAACCAACAATTATTCTCTAGTATTTTCCTTGTTATTTCCCTCTTTTCACGGTCTAATTAACCTAAATTAATGGTTAAAATCACCTTTCAAGTTACCTTTTGCCACAGACAATTCTCAAACCCAAAACCTAACACCAAGGTTAATTTCTATCAAGTTCAAATAAATTATCTTTTTTTGCTTGCTTTACACAAGCAGCCTTGGACTGAGCTTTTCCTGTTTCCTGTTGCTTTTTTCCTATTTTGAATTAGTACAAAACTCAACTGCTGTTCTTGCTTCACTTTCTTTACCTTTTGAACTTAACCTTTTAGGTTTGATTCTCCAAACAACTATGTGCTCAGGTTCTCCCTATCACATAAGCCACCTAACCATATTTGGTTAATTGTTTTTCCCCTTTAAGTTACCTCAAATTCAAGCTAAAAAAAGGCTTGAGTTTTACTTAGTCTCAACTTAAGTTGAGATTGTTTGACTTGCACCCCAAAAGGTACTTGTTAGGTTTTGTTGCTTGTGTTTTCTTTAAATCTTTTTTATCTTGCATCTTTCCTTTTTTTGAAATCCTAGTTTATTTATGATTACTTTTGATTATATCTTCCATCAGTTAGGCAAATTTTATAGTGGAACCCATACTTTAATTGTTATTTTTAATCCTTTAGCTAGTGCAGATCATTATCCTGACCTAGAAAAAGACTTTTTAACCCAGTCTTCAGTCATTAAGACTGGTATTTAATTCATTTTCTTAGGCTTTATCAACTGTCTTAGTCCCTGCTTTACATCCTATAAACTTTTAGGAGCTTTAGTACAGTTGTTATTGTAAACATTATACACCTTTTTATATTTGATCAACATTAATATTCTTGGGTTGAAGGCTTTAGTTTACAATAATTTACCCCAAGCCCTCAGACCTTACAATATCAAATACAAATAGATTTTTCTTACGATTTAAAGACAAGCTTTTATTTTTTCATATCTTTCTGCTAAAAATTCTGACAAGCTGTTTGAAATCTTGTATATTACTTCCCAGTGTACTTAATACTATAATTCTAGCAGCTAATTCATGGTCTTGAGCTAGTTGCTCTGCCTTTTACTTGTTCAAGTTAGCACCCATTCTCTGATAGTTCTTGCCTGCTAATTTTGCAGCTTATCTTATTTCAGTTTCTGATGGGCCAGCCACCCAAAAATAGTACTCTAACATATTTGTTCTTTTAGTTACTTTTCTATTTCATTCTTGCTATCTGTCATTTGAACACAGTTTTTTGGCCCAGTCAACCATCTATTATTCCATCTGCTAGCCATTCTACCTGCAATCACTGACTTCCTGGTTTGTTTTACAGACCAGTTTATTTTTAAAAAGTATTCTCTGTAAGATTAGGCTGATTGACCACAAATGATCAGGCTAATCATTGCACGCAGATCTTTATCAGTTACAAACTGTATTATCTCTAGATTAATATTCTATTAAGTGTAGTGATTATACACCTTATAATCACCAGTTTATCATAATTGATATGACAATTATATACCGTATGATTGTTAGCCAATATAAGGATTATCAGTTATTACACAGCTTGTAATAGCTAAATCATCAGTTGTATATCTCTCATTCCATCCTACTGGATGTTGTATCAACTCAGTCTTACCCATCCTGAAGAGCGTATATAAGTATATCAAAAAAGTGATGTGTGAATAGCTAGGAAATACTGAGTTTGGATCAGCGTTATGCAGCATATAATTGGTTTCTTAATGGTTTGGGTCAGCTTTACAGGGCAGATAATCCTTGGGTCAATATTGGATCAAGTCTGATATTATATGGCATATAATTCCCATTTGAACTGTCCTATTAATAAGCAGAAAGCTTGTCAGCCAGAAAAAATCACTGATTAAGCTCTAGAAATGGAAAACAGAAATACCAGAATTCTACCTTCCAATGTAGGAGGACAGAATAGGGACTATTTCTAAGTGTCAACCAAATACAGTGTAGTTTTCTAGTACAATAATATGTGTATAAAGATACAGCCAATCAATAACTGCCAGTAGGCTAGATCAAGGAGAGTGTAGGCTGTAGCTGAAGTGCCATGTACACTTGCTAAGGCCAGTAGCAGCACATGTGCCAAGGAAAACCAATCAGGATAGATGCAACCAGCAAAGATGGGCCTATTGCAAAGATAGCCACTGAAAACTGTCTGAAAGGACCAAAATAAGGATTGTTGCAGTATATATTGATACAGACACCTGAAAGGATAATAACAAGTTGTCAGGCACCCACTCACTTGAAATTAATCTTCCAAGGTGGTGAATGATTGTGGAGGGATTAAGGCCAGTAAACAATGAACCCCCAGGCAAGAACATCATGCCAAGATGGAAGAGTTCCCCAACTAGATGATATTGGTCTAAGAGCGGATTGAAACGGCAAAGGAAGAAGTATGCTCCTAGATAACACAAGAGGAAGGCAGAGGCCAATGGGTGAAAAACCTGTGGTTCAACAACCTTATATGCAGACTTGTAGTTCTGGGGCTCTTCCTTTCAAGGGGGGTTGTGAGACAAGGGTGTGGTATTATACCATACTCCTGGGATTACTTGGCGCCAAGAGCTATCTAAAAACTGAGTTTTGGGAGATGTGCCTGAGTCTGCACGTGAACCTATCAAAATGCTGGCAAACACAGCCGGCAACAAGACCATCCAATAGATCCATTTATACCCAAGAGACTCCATGAAAAAAGTCTTGGGTAATCTCATGGTCAGGATTAAGAAAGGTTTATTTCAAACTAAGAATGAACAATAATTTGCTTTGGGGTAAATGAAGGCTTTATTAATTGAACAAGTAATAAATTGTCAGGAAACCAACCCTGACTGGCCAGCTTGCTAGTGTTTGGGAACTGGCAGGTTGCGGACTGGGTGGGCAGGGCCCACCAAAGGATTGGTGCTAACTTAATGAGGTAGGACATTGACTTGCCCACCCACAACCACAGACTGATGGCAGGGACAATAGTATCAATTATTCCCGTGAGAGTAATGTATGCAATTCCAAAAAGCTTGTTGGTATGGTCCAGGGGGAGTTTGGCGGCGGAGGCAGGCATTGGTTTGGGGGTGACAGGTGGCTCCATGTCCATTTGGTAGGCAGGAAGAAAGTTGTATTTATCTCTGAACAGGCAGGGTTTGGTAACATACCAAGGGCCTTCCCAGTTGTATCTAATTAACTCTGTAGTTCTGGCCAAGGGATCCCAGGCTAGTATGTTGTTGGCGGTGTATTCCTTGTACTCAGGATTTAAGGAGTACTCTGTGAAATGGACAGGACTAAAGGGAGCACCGGGCAGGCGGTACATAGCTGGCAGGCTGGCAGGGAGGTCAGATGATCTTTGAGTTAACTGACAGATGACAAGAATAAAATATGGCAATGATTGGGGAAACCAATATCTCATAACCTTTATTTAAAAATGACAATGGGGGTTGATCTTGGCCTGGTAGGTATTTATACCACACTGCCAGGCTTCACTACCTGGTTGGGTTTTCTGGGCTTGGGTGGGTTGGCATAGGGGGTCTCAGATGGTAGTGTGGCGCTTAGCACTGGCGGTTTGCCACTGGCCGCTTTGGGATGAAAAGACTTTGAATTCTTCTGTTTGTCAATTTGGGTATTGGGTGCCTCCTTGGGTTCAGTGTCTCCCCTGGGACTTTGGGGGAGTTTGGAATAACTCTCATGGAGAAACTTGCGTAATTCACCAAGCAAACTGCCGGTGTCAGGCGTTGGCACCTTGGGGAAATTCTCGGCATCTTGTGCTGGCAATTTGCTTGCAGAATACTGCGGGACGGCTAAGGGTTTGGATCCTGGCGGGCTGGTAACAACTTTATCAAACAGCAGTGGGTTATTGGGTTCCCAGCCCATGGGACTGGCGGTCCGCAAAGGGTTTTGGCCAGGGTTTGACTCTGGTTCCTATTTTGAGATTTAGGAGCATCTGAATTGTCATTCCTGACATCATCCCCTTCTTTCCCCAAAAGTCCCCCTTTCAGGGCCTTGTTCCCAAGGTATTGTTGGATGGCCTGTTTGGCATTGGTTAGGTTGCTCAAGAGTTCACAGGTGCTTTCTTCCGGGGGGTAGCCTAACCACTTGACATAGTACTGGAGGGTCTTGTAGTGGACTCGATTGTTGTGTATGTATTCAACTTCATACTCATTTGAGTAGTCCTTCCAGATTGGCGGGGGCTAGACTTGATCTTCTGGTGAGAAAGGGAGTTTCCATCTTTTTTGAACAGCAAGGCGCGTGGAACATGTTATGAATCTTCCATGTGGGGGTAGGTCTAACTTGAAGGCAACTTCTCCAATGAGCTTGGTGATCTTGTGTGGCCTGCTTCTTCTGTGAGCTAATTTTCTGCAAGGCACATGCAGGGGCACGTTACAGGAGTCCAAATAAACCTCGTCTTCAACTTGGAGGGGTTTACCAGGGGTCTGTTTTTGATCAGCAAAGGCCTTGTATGTCTGTACTGCTTGGTTCAGGTTTGCTAGGCATATAGTTTGGGTGTTGTGGATCTGTTCAATCCAGGCGCATCCAGACGGGTTGGTTTCCTTGTTTCCAATGCTAGGGTCCCATGAGGGGTCAAACCCGTAGTTGGCTTTGAAGGGGGACATTCCAGTAGATGCATGGTCTTTGCTGTTGTAGGCGTACTGTGCCATGGGTAGCATCTCAGCCCAGTTATCTTGGTCAGCGTTGGCGTAGCATTGTAGGTATTGTTCAAGTATTTGGTTCACTTGTTCAGTCTGGCTGTCGGTCTGTGGGTGGTAGGAGGTTGATACACAGCGCTTTACTCTCAAGTTCTTCATCACCTGAGTCCAGTAGTTGAAGGTGAATTGTGGTCCTCTATCAGTGATGATTTCTTCCAGGGTGCTGTGTTGAGTTAGGATGCGGTTGTGGAAATGTCTAGCTGTCTCTGCAGCAGTGCAGTGGGTGGTGGTAGGGACAAAATAAGACATTTTATTGAATCTATCTACCATGACTAGGATTGCATTTAACAAATTAGAAGGGGGAAGTTCCACAATATAATCCATTAAAACAGACTGCCAGGGTCCTTCTGGTATGTCTAGTGGTCTTAGCAAGCCTTCAGGTTTGGATCTACAGAGTTTGGTCCTTCCACATGTCTTGCAGCCTTTGATGTAGGCAGCCACGTCTTTGTCCAATTGGGGCCAAGCATAATTCTTCTTGATTCCTCGGATTGTCTTGAGTCTGCCAGGGTGGCCAGCTATCTCTGAGTTGTGATAGTCTATGAGTACTTTGGTCCTTGTTTTACCTTCTAGTACATAGATCTGGTTGTGTAATAGCAGGATGGTTCCTTTCAATGAGAATCCCTTCTTATAGTGGCGGCTATCTAGGTCTGAGGTCAAGTTGGCAATGAGTTCTGCTGAATACTTATCTAACTTCTGCCTCTCAATTGTGTCAGGCTTACGGGCTATGATCTTCATATACATCAGTTGGATGCCTAGGCTGGCAGGGTTGAGGATTACGTGAGTGTTATGGTCCTTGGTCTCAGCTGTTGTGGGAATCATATCTGCTCTTATGCTCAGTGTGTCAGGTACTATGTTGACCTTTCCGGGTTTGTAGTCAATTGTCAGGGTGTAGTTGTCCAGTTCTAGAGCCCAGCTGGCCTGCCTCTGGTTCAACTGTCTGGGTTTAAAGAAGTAGACCAAGTTCTTGTGATCAGTTAGGACTTTTACTGGAAATTCAGCGCCACATAGGTACTGGTGCCAATGTTTCAAGGTCTTCATTATTGCAAGCATCTCCTTATTGTAGATTGGGTAGTTTCCTTTGGCAGATAGCATCTTCTTGGAGTAATATGCTACAGGATGTAGCATACTATCCCCTCCTTCCTGAAGAAGGACACCGCCCACTGCAAAGTTGGACTTGTTGGTTTCCAGTACAAATGGCTTGGATGGGTCAGGCATTGCCAGGATGGGTGCGGAGGTGAACGCAAGTTTCAGGGCCTCAAATGCTGAGTTGCACTTGTCAGTCCAAGAAAAGATGACCTTTTCAGAGCAAAGGTGGGTCAGGGGCAGAGTAATGTGAGAAAAAATTTGGATGAAACCCTGCAATAATTTGCCAGGCCCAAAATACTTCTCACATCCTTTCTGCATTTGGGTACCGGCCAAGCTGTTATTGCTTCTACTTTGTCCTGTGCCATAGCAAAACCACCAGTCTTCACCACATATCCCAGGAATTCAGCCTCATTCTGAAAGAATTCACATTTCTTAAGTTTGGCGTGTAGGTTGGCTTGAGAGAGTTTTTTCAGTATCAGGTCCAGGTGTTGGAGGTGCTCTTTGTGTGACTTGCTGTAAATGAGGATGTTGTCCAAGTATGCGACACAAAATCTGTCAAGGTATTACCCTAGGACAATATTGATCATCCTTTGAAAAGTGCTGGGGGCATTGCACAGGCCAAATGGCATTACTAGGTACTCGTACAATCCATATTGGGTTTTGAAGGCTGTTTTGTATTTGTCTCTGTCCTTGATTTGGATTTGATTGAACACATCTCTAAGGTCAATTTTTTAGTACACCTGGGCTCCAGTCAGTACATCACAGAGGTTATCATCATTGGGGAAGGGGTAGCGGTTCTTTACTGTAATGTCATTCAGCTTCTGGTAGTTTACACATGGACGCATCCCACCATCTTTTTTTCCTACAAACAGCATGGGTGACAAGCAGGGGGCTTTTGAAACTCAGATGAAACCCTTTTTTGTTGTATCCTCCAGGTATGCTTTCAAGGCTACTTGTTTGCGGTGGTTGCAGCTGTGACAGAAATCACTGGATAATATGAAGCTGTTTCTAAATGATGGGGAATTACCACCCAAATCCACATAGAATTGATTATTAACCACCAACGCAGCTTCAGATATTTTTTGTGGGATTTTCAATTGTAACTCTAGGATTAAGTAGAACCAGTAGTCCTATCCAGAGTAAACCAAGATAAATGACCTGGGAAAAAATCAATGCATCTTCAGCGTAGAATTCTGGGCATTGAGAAGGGATACAATTTTCAGTTTCAAGAATGGGAAGAGGAGCTAAAAAATTAGCTGGCACAAAATTGACATTTGGAGGTGCCAACAACAAAGTTTCAGATGCTGGGCCCCATCTTCCTGAAATGATTTGGTTCAGAATCAGATTGTACGGGATATACCGTAACAGCCCAATCACAGGATGCATTTTTAAAATTTAAAATTTAGAACTTGGGATAATTAATTTTTATTGAGTAAATTTAGAAGGACTCAACTCTTAGAGTTGAAAAGAGAAAACACCTGAGTCTGACCTCCTATTCCTTCTACGTTGCTAAGTAAGTATCTAGTCCAGGTTGCAAAGAACCCTTGTGTGACTAGTCTCTGATAACCATACTGATTAACAAGCTCATATCAGGTGACCCTCATATTACGTTGATTTATCAATGTCAGTTTGAAAGGGGGAGCTGGTTTCAGCTGGTGGACTGGAGCAGCTGTGACCCATTTTTGATCAACTGTTTGGTTTAAATCTGTTAACTTGGTCAATTTTGATACAGGTTTTCTGGCCTTCTGAGCCTTCTTACTTGGATAGACAATACCCAGCATTATGGAATCTACCATGACATTACCCTCTGCTTTAGCCCTGGGCACAATACCACCATCTGGGAGATGGGATAAGGAGATATTCTTATGGGCAGGTGGGATTTTCATTGCAGCTAAGGCAAGTTCAGGGTGACCAATAGCAGTGGTATTGCGCTTGTAGAACTCACGGATAAGATCTGAGGAATTTGAACAATTGTAGTGGGGAACCCATGAGTTTTCAGAATCAGGATAACCTTTCCAAGACACTAAATATTCCAAACGGCGGCAGTTCTTGCAGGAAGCCAGAATACAATTTAACTCATACTCAGGTTCACCTTCCACAAGAATGGGTTGGGAAGAGGGAGTCTCTGTTCCTTTGAAGGGAGTAAGAAGACATTCATGGAAGGTATGGAAAATCTTGAAAGCAGGAGGTAAATCTAGCCGATAGGCAGAGGGACCAATCTGACGTTCTACCTTGAAAGGACCAACTTGCTTGGGACCTAATTTACAACAGGGAACCTTAAGTTTCATATTGCGAGAATCAACCATGACTAGATCACCTGGCCTGTAAGTTGGCCCCTCCTGGCGCTTACAATCTGTGTATTCCTTGTAAGTTGTCATGGCGGCAGCAAGAGTAACTTGAGTTGATGTGTGTGGGGCGTTATTATATATGAACTCTGCCATGGGTTGGTTATCACATCAGTCATCTTGTTGTGCATTAGTGTAGCAGCGTAGGTAGACCTCCAAACTTTGGTTTACCCTCTCTGTTTGTCTATCAGATTGGGGGTGAAAAGCTGTGGAACGGCAAAATTTAATACCTAGGATACCAGTAAAAGCTTCCCAGAACTGAGCAATGAATTGGAGCCTGCGGTCACTCACAATTTTCATTGGAATGTCATGCAGGGAGAAGATTATATTAATAAATGACCAAGCTGTTTCCACCAAAGTAATTGTGGTTGAACAGAGAACAAAGTGTGCCATTTTTGTGAAGCAATCTACCACCACCATGATTGCATTAAACCCGTTGAAATTCAGAAGTTCTCCAGTAAAGTCTACCAACACCAACGTCCATGGTCCTGCAGCTGGCTGCAGCAGAACCAACAAATCAGTCGTCTTTTTCCTACTTGCCTTGGACCAAACACATACCAGACAGTCTCAAACATAAGCCTCCACCTGCACTGTCAAACCTTCCCAAGAAAACTGACGGCAAATCAACTCCACTGTTTTTTCCCTGGGTGGCCTGCCGTGGGGCAGGTGTGATAGGCCTCCATGATTTCATCCCAAATGGTTCCCTCTGGAACCCACAAGTAACCTTGATGATATATGATTGGCCCTATCTTGTGATAACCCTGTGGCTGGCCAACTGGATGTGCACATGCTAGTTTCAGTAACCTATCATAACCTTTGGACAGAGCTGCAAAAACTTGACTTTGGAATATAGGTCTAAGTTTGCGCCCTTGTTCAAGAACATGGTGGCAAGCGTAGCTGGCAAAGGTAGTACAAAAGGAACCACAGCCTTGTCTGAAATCATTGTGTGCTTGTTAAACTCAACGTTCCTACTAGCATCTGGGAGATCAAAAGGATTTCTACTCAACCCATCCACCAATTGATTTTCAGGACCCTTAATGAACTTGTAGCAGAACTTGTATCTTGTCAAGTCCCCATGCCATCTGGATTGGTGACCTGACAAAACCCTGGGTTTTTGATAGTAAAGAAGATCTTTATGGTCAGTTTTTACTACAAATGGGTGGCACACTGACATGAGATGGTGATGCCAATGCCTTAACAATTCCACAACTGCCAACAATTGCTTGTTGTAAATCATGTAATTGTGTTCTCAAGCCTCCATTTTCTGGGAGAAATACCCTACAGGTCTCTCAATCCCATCACTAGCCGTCTGCAACAGCACACCAGCTACCGCGTATTTAGATGAATTGGTGGAAACCATAAAAGGAAGCTCAGGATCCACATGTCTTAGCACTGGGGAGGACAACAAAAGAGCCTTGACTGCTGAGAAGGCACTTGCGCACTCAGGCATCCAGACTAAAGTTGTCTTTCTACTAGCCAAATATAAAGAGGCGGCCACCTCAGACAAGTGGGTAGTGAATTTCTTCAAGAACGTACATGTACCCAAGAAACTACAAAGTTGGGATACTGTCACAGGTGTAGCATACTCTTGAATTGCAGCTTCTTTGTCAGGGGCAATGGTGTGGCCATCCTCAAAGATAATATTACCCAGAAAGATAACCTTATGTTTGAAGAATTCACACTTACTCCTTGTGATGATCAAGTTTTCTTGGAGAATGCGCTCTACAACTGCCGACAAGTGAGCCTTATGAGACTCTTCATTCAGAGAAAACACCAAGATATCATCAGTATATGTGATGGTGCAAACACCTAGGAGATCCCCCAGGACTGAATCAATTAACTGCTAAAAGCAAGCCGGGGCATTCTTCAATCCAAAAGGCATTACACAGAACTGGAAGATACCCTTCTTTGTTCTGAATGCTGTTAACCATTCCATTTTTTCTGCAATCCTGATTTGATTGAAAGCATTCAACAGATCCAGTTTTGAGAATACCTTTGCCTTTTCAACACACCTAGAGATCTGTGCTTTGAGGGGTAAAGGATAAGGATCTGGAATTGTAATGTTATTCAAATTCCTGTAGTCAACACAAGGACAAAGGGACCCATCAGACTTCTGAACAAACAATAACAGGGAGCAGATTGACGAAGCCTTCTTAAAAATGTAGCCTTTTGCCAACATGTCACAAGTCCACTCTTCCAAACATATGTCTTCCTTCAAGGTTAAAGGGTAAATAGGAGATGCAATTCTAATCAGATCAACAGTAACCTTAAAGTCAAAGTCAAACTGAGTGTGCTTGGGAAGGACCTCGCCTCTGGTGGCGTCAAATGCTGCAGACCAGGGTTGTAAGCAGGCTGATAAATCTGAACTTACAGGGACAGGGACAGAAAACAATTGTATGGTCTGTGATGATTGCTCTGATTTAGACATATCCAACAGCGGAATACAAATAGTTATACCCAAAGAATGTTCCACCTGCAGCTCATTTTTCTCCAGTAAGGTCAATACATTATGGTCCCTCCACCAACTCACTCCCAAAATGATAGAATACATCAGGGTAGAGCAAACAGAAAACCTTGCAGTAAAGGACTGACCTGCAACTATAAAAGTAACTGGCTTCTTCAGCTGGAAAGAGGGAAAAGTTTGACAGTTCCCACCCCTAACAAGCATTCCTGGGTGGTACTTGAGTTGTAGCAAGTTGGCAGTCTCCACACTCATGAAATTTTTGGAAGCACCTGTATCCAACAAAATAGCTGGCTGATAGATAGTCTGACCATTATCAATGCTACCATAGAACAAGAAGTAACCAGAAGTAGATTTATTTGCAGCAAAGGTAGCAATCTTGGCAGGGTCTTGTTTTTCATTGGTGGTACAGATGGCAGCTAAGTAGGCAGGATGCTCCTGAAAGTAACGCTTAATCATTTCTTGGACAGCAGCTGGAAGAACGGGGCTATCATGATTGATAGGCACAAGAGGCAACTCTTTGGATGTAATCACGGAAGATTTTGCAGGTACAACGTGTTGAAGCATTGCCAAGGAACTATCAGGACCAGACACTACGGGGACCTCCTTCACATCCCCAGGTTTGTTCACCACCGCCAATTGTAGCTGAGACAAGCTAGGGGGAGAACAATTCTGGCTTTGGTTGGAAGGAACTATTGCAGGACCAGAACCAGAAAACCAGGAGCACGCAGCGGGCTTATCTTCAATTACCAATGTATCTTGTTTGGAAGTAGACAGATTTGAGACCAGAGAAAGAATTTGGCTTACTAGGGCCTCAGTTGTGGTTAACAGGGAATCCCAAACTGCCAAATCTTGGGCAGTCTGGTCAACTGCTAACCACAACACTGAGAGTTTATTCACCTCAGGAACATTGATTGTACAGCAGTAGGTAAGAAACTGAGGAAGGAATACCAAAAGCAGAGTTGTACCCTGATAGAAGGCGTACAGCTTACAATATACTTTGAGCTCCTCAATAGATAAACACAAATTTTTTAACAAGGGGTATAAAGATGCACTCTCAGTTAAAACATGTGGATTGTGTTCCACCGCGGACAACAACTATTCACAGGCATCTTTGTAAACCTTTGTCATCATGTGGTAAACTTGGTATTTGTGACTAAGGCTAGAGCCAGAATAAAATGATAATGCTGACAAAACTTCATGCAAAATTTCATCAGTGGGTGGAGCAGGAAAATAATCTGGATGCCAAAATAACATGACGCAACAGAAATAGGAAACAGAGGATCCGGTCTCTACAACTGCAACCGGAGATGGAAACCACAAATTAAAGAAAAGCCCAAACTGAAACCTCAGAAATGAACTGATGCAAATAAACTTAGTAAATGCAAATATCTCAACAGAGCAGGAGAAAAGAAACACAAATTCATGACAAACTGCTTCCAAAAACTCAGACGTAGAAGAGTTGAGTAATGTGACGGAAATCACTGGATAATATGAAGCTGTTTCTAAATGATGGGGAATTACCACCCAAATCCACATAGAATTGATTATTAACCACCAACGCAGCTTCAGATATTTTTTTGTGAGATTTCCAATTGTAACTCCAGGATTAAGTAGAACCAGTAGTCCTAACCAGAGTAAACCAAGATAAATGACCTGGGAAAGCATCAATGCATCTTCAGCGTAGAATTCTGGGCATTGAGAAGGGACATGATTTTCAGTTTCAAGAATGGGGGAGGAGCTACAAAATTGGCTGGCATGAAATTGACATTTGGAGGCGCCAACAACAAAGTTCCAGATGCTGGGCCCCATCTTCCTGAAATGATTTGGTTCAGAATCAGATTGTACGGGATATACTGTAACAGCCCAATCACAGGATGCATTTTTAAAATTTAAATTTTAGAACTTGGGATAATTGATTTTTATTGAGTAAATTTAGGAGGACTCAACTCTTAGAGTTGAAAAGAGAAAACACCTGAGTCTGACCTCCTATTCCTTCTACGTTGCTAAGTAAGTATCTAGTCCAGGTTGCAAAGAACCCTTGTGTGACTAGTCTCTGACAACCATACTGATTAACAAGCTCATATTGGGTGACCCTCATATTACGTTGATTTATCAACGTCAGTTTGAAAGGGGGAGCTGGTTTCAGCTGGCGGACTGGAGCAGCTGTGACCCATTTTTGATCAATCATTTGGTTTAAATCCGTTAACTCGGTCAATTTTGATACAGGTTTTCCGGCCTTCTGAGCCTTTTTACTTGGACAGACAATACCCGGCATTATGAAATCTACCATGACAGCAGCTGTAGATGGGGCTGTGATGAGGTTGGGTTCCTGGTATCAGGTCTATGGTGTGATTGTAGATTGAATGGCTGGGTAGTTTTGTGGCTTCTTCTTCACTAAACACATGGTCCCATTTCTGTAGGAGAGTAGGTAGTATCCTGACGCTAGGTTCTATCTTTATGGTTAAGAGTTTGTTGGTAGGGGTTTGGCCATGGCTCATACAAAAGGGGACGGTGTCACAAGATTCAGGCTGGCCCAGTGTGGCAGTTTGTTTGCAATAGTTCAGGATCAGGCCATGTTTTTCAGACCAGAATCGCCCAGTATTAGGGGGTGGGGTAACCCTGGCAAGAGGATCAAGGACAATGGGTACACATTATGTCCAATTGTCAATGGAAGTTCTTGTTCACACTCATAGCCGGTGTCCAAAGAGCTGTTTCCCATGAATACTTGTAGGCTACACTCTGAGGCTTTCAAGCCTAGTTCCTTTTCCAGGCTGGCGTCAATGAAGCTTTCATCAGCTCCTGTATCAATAAAAGCTTTGATCTGATGCTTGTTTCCCAATAGTTCTATGGTCACTTGGATGAATTTGTAAGACTGGGAAGAAGTGTTTATTTGCACCAGTGTGATTGGGGCAGTGTTCTTTTTTAGGGCAGGCTCTGGTCAAGTGGCCCGCCTCATGACAGTGAAAACAGAGTCCTTTGCGGTAGTTTTGTTAGAGCTCTTCAGGTGTCATTCCTGTTCTGTTGGGAGTTGGTGCTTGGGTTTGGCGGGTCTGGGAGGGGCCAGTGTTCTCTTGGTTCATGCTAAGGCCCTTGCACAGGGAAACTAGATCATCTAGGCTGAGAGTGGGCGGGTGGTGCTTCAACAGGTTCTTCATTGCTAGGTTGACTCCCTTTTGGAAGATAACAGCTGCCAGGTTGTCTTCCAGTTGAGTGTGGGTCTTTAGTTTGAGGAATTTGTCAATGTACGCTTGGATGGGACAGGCGCCCTGCCAGATTTCCAACAAGGAGTTCAGGGCATAGTATCTGGTGCCGCAGTCTTCTCCTGTGGCCATCAACTTGGCTTCAAACTTGGCATAATCTAGGCAGAATTCCACGTCTTTGACAGTGGCTTTGCCAAACCAATCAAGAGCGTCTCCTGATAGCATGGCAGCTACTCCAAGCATCTTCTTGGTGTCACTGGAATAGGACAGGACATTGGCTTGAAAATGTAGTCAGAGCACTGGCATGGCGCGGCGGGCCTCTTCAAGAGTGAGTTTTCCCATCTGGGGCATCTTCACTTTGATGAGGAATTGGTTGACTATCACATTCTGAACCTGAGAGGAAGGTTCTTTGGCAATTTTGGTGGCAGGTCAGATTTCTTGGGGTTGTTTGGGTTTACGTTCACATTCTTTCACACGGAAGAAATTAGGTTCTTGGTCATCATAAATGTGTAATAAGTGATTATCATTACAAAAAACATACAAGATGCCCCAAGAATAATCAACATCTTGGGGCTCAGGGTACCAGGTTTAAAATAGATTATCATAATGTCAGGGAACCAACCCTGACTGGCCGGCTTGCTAGTGTTTGGGAACTGGCAGGTTGCAAACTGAGTGGGCAGGGCCCACCAAAGGATTGGTGCTAACTTAATGAGGTAGGACATTGACTTGCCCACCCACGACCATGGGCCGGCGGCGGGGACAATAGTATCAATTATTCCCGTGAGAGTAATGTATACAATTCCAAAAAGCTTTTTGGTATGGTCCAGGGTGAGTTTGGCGGTGGAGGCAGGCATTGGTTTGGGGGTGACAGGTGGTTCCATGTCCATTTGGTAGGCAGGAAAAAAGTTGTATTTATCTCTAAACAGGCGGGGTTTGGTAACGTACCAAGGGCCTTCTTGGTTGTATCTAGTTAACTCTGTAGTTCTAGCCAAGGGATCCCGGGCTAGTATGTTGTCGGTGGTGTAGTCCTTGTACTCAGGCTTTAAGGGGTACTCTGTGAAATGAACAGGACCAAAGGGAGCACCAGGCGGGCAGTACGTAGCTGGCGGGCTGGTAGGGAGGTCAGATGATCTTCAAGTTAACTGGCAGATGACAAGAACAAAATACGGCAATAATTGGGGAACCCAATATCTCATAACCTTTATTTAAAAATGTTGATGGGGGTTGATCTTGGCCTGGTAGGTATTTGTACCACACTGCCAGGCTTCACTACCCAGTTGGGTTTTCTGGGCTCAGGTGGGTTGGCATTGGGGGTCTCAGATGGCAGTGTGGCGCTTGGCACTGGTGGTTTGCCACTGGCCACTTTGGGATGAGAAGACTTTGAATCCTTCTGTTTGTCAATTTGGGTATTGGGCGCCTCCTTGGGTTCAGTGCCTCCCCCAGGACTTTGGGGAGTTTGGAATAACTCTCATGGAGAAACTTGCCTATTTCGCCAAGAAAACTGCTGGTGTCAGGCGTTGGCACCTCGGGGAAATTCTCGGCATCTTGCACTGGCGGTCTGCAAAGGGTTTTGCCCAGGGTTCAACTCTGGTTCCGTATTTTGAGATTTAGGAGCATCCAAATTGTCATTCCTGACATAAATCATAATTTACCAGCATTGTATAGCATGGAAGCTACATGATAGTCTGGAGATAAAATGAAGTAGATCAAATATCTTGGGGATGAAATTGAGGAAATTTGGAGGGAAACTGGAGATCCTATGCAGTTTGAATTTTAAACTAGAGCATTACTGGAACAATAACTGACCTCAGCGCCTTTAAAACAATAATTGTTTTAAAATCAGTTTGCCTTTCAGGAAGAAAGAAAACAGGGAAAACTAAGCTATTCCCCAGTTGAAACTGGGGAAGGAGAACATGGACCCACAACAGAACCAGAGGCTAACGGACAAGACAGGGCAAAAACAGGGTCAAAACAGTTATTGTCATCATCAAGGTAATTAAATGAATCAATTAAAAGGATTGATGTAACGCCTGATTGGCTGAAATCAAGATCAAAAGGTATCAATTTACTCTCTACATTATTACTAATCATTCTCTTAAGCAAAACAGCAACTGGCAGAGAAAAAGATGCAGGTTTAAATCTTTTTGGTGTTAATACTAATCCTGTGGACCAATCCAAGCTCATATCAAAAGGTAATAAAGAGCAAATACTGCCCACTAACCCATTAACTTTAGGAGACCCCAAACAACCCAAAAAAGAAAACATTTCTATCTTTGTGTCCAGGAATAAATTGTTGTCAGGAATGTCAGGAAAAACATTCCTGACACAAGTTCTTATTTACACCTGGATAGATTGCAGCCACTGGCTAGATTGTACTCCAATCCCAATAAATGTAATTATCTTCAAAGTTCTATTCTAAAGTAGTCTGTAGTGCTCTTGCATTGGATTAGGTAGAGTATATTGGTAAGGCTAAAATCTATTTGTAGCTTTGAACATACCAGCAATAACCCAAGTTGCTCAAAATTTTCTAAAGCCAGAATATAAAGACTTCATACTTAAAAAATTATTGTCTGCTCTCTTAATTTTCATCAAAAAATATCCAGTAGTTTTCAAACCTGTTGAGATAAATGTATATTAGTCAGTTTAAAATGCTGAACTCAGTTTAAAAAAAAAATAAAAAATTAAGAAATTTATATTAAATTACAATATATTTGGATCCACTTTGATTTTGTTTTTAGACTGAGTTCATATGTTCTAAACTGGCTAATATAAGTTTATCTCAACAGGTTTGAAATCTACTGTACCAGACTTAATTGTAAATGCATCTGGCACATCACTGAGCCTAGGTTGTTTAAAGATAAGTATAACTAATTTTCTGTCTATCAAGTCACCTTGAAATCACCTCTCACACCAAAATCCAGTTATTCATTTGCCTCTGAGCTCTCTATAAACATCTTTAATAAGTTATTTGATATTATGTATATTATTTTTTGAAAATAATTGATATTTTGATTCCTGTTTATCAGAAATCCAAGTACTGTGGTTAAAATGAGTGGCTGCAGATGTAGGCTGAACTGCCAGACTAAAGGGCAAAGCCTTACACAGAATCAAGGTTAACTTTATAACATAATATAGTGAGTATTTCAATAAAAACCAGAGGCATGTGCAAAAATCATAGAATTTATCAACCCTGTTAAAGTGATATGCAATATTTCAAAAAGCTAAATGAATGTGGTTTTATTAGCAACAACAAAAACTTGCTGACAGTTGGGCACAGGTGTGAGTGGCAAAGTCATTGATACAAGATAGACAGGCATATATATACTTGTGTCTGAATAGCATGGGCTAGATAATTTATTAAACACCTTTTTGGTTTACATGTTTTGGTTTTCTGGTTCAGGCTAGCAGCTCTACAGGAAGATGTTTTCTAAATTGAACTTTTTGTAGGCTGAATTTGGCAAATATTTAGTAAAATGCAATTGCTCAAAGCATGAGCCAGAGATCTGCATACAGGTCAGTTAGTGAGTTAACAGGTGCAGAAAAACATGTTGGTGCTGTATAAAAATAGTAGAAAAAGATATTCAGATCAGGTAAAATCTTTTTAACCCAAAATTATATCATAACTATATTATCAGAATGACAATAAAGCCCAACATTGGATTGGCATAATACATATACTCTCTTGTCAGACCTCATTTTTTAAACAAAAATCTGTAACTTAAAGGCCTGACATCAGAAATCTTGAAGGAGTAAGATGGCATCAGAATTGAGCAGACAGTCATTGGCCAGCTTTATATAATAAACATTGAAATATTTCTTTTTTAAAATCTTATTTTTTAAAGCCAGACTGGCTGGCAAAATATGTGTTGTTTTCTGATACTTAGTTCATTTATTGATGCTTCTCATTAGGAAAACTGTGAAAAAGTTTGACCAAAACTTTAATAGTGTGTTATAACATCTTGATGTATTTTCATGAATTATGTGGTGTACTATTGGTTTGACCTCTCTTGAGTTCAGCAAAACTCTATCAGTTTGTGGGCTTATAATTAAATAACCTTCAGATTTAAGCTAAAACTTTTATTATGTCTGGCTTTTTTGACAAGCAGGATGCAAGGTAGGAAGTCTGGGGTTTGGATTTTGATTGTAATTTTGCTTTATTGTCAGGAATCCAACCTTGGGCAGTTTGTGCGTTGTTTTCAGGGAACGCACAGGCTGCAGGTTTAGCAGGCAGGGCCTATCACAAGATTGGGGCTAACTTTATAAGGTAGAACATAAACCTCCTCACCCAGGACCATGAGCTGGCAGTCAGAATTATTGAGCCAATTACCCCAGTGAGGGTAATGTACACAATCCCAAGAAACTTGCTTGTGTGGTCAGTTAGGAGGTCAGGTGAGAAGGCAGGCATTAGCTTGGGAGTCACGGGAGGTTCCATATTAAGTTGGTAGGCAGGCAAGAAGTTGAAATTGCCTCTAAATAATTTGGGTTCTGATAGAATCCAGGGGTCTTGTTGGTTGTTTCTAACTGCATATTTTATGTGGGCCAAGGAATATAGTTCAAGGACCTTTTCTGGGGTATAGTCTTTATACTCAGGCTTTAATGGATACTCTGTAAAATGAACAGGGCCAAAAAACACCTGGTAGACAGAAATCTGCAGGCAAAAGGGCAGAGAGGCCAGATGGACTTGTGCTGAATTGATAGATGGCAAACATAAAATAAGGCAATAGCTGTGAAAGCCAATATGACATAATCTTTATTTAAAAATGGCAATACAGTATCAGTGTGGGGTCTATAGGCTTATATAACACCCCACTGCTAAACTTCATATTTTCCATAAATGAATCCTCAACAGGTCAGGAAATATTTGATTGAGAGGCCTGACACCCGGGTTTGGGGGCAGCAAAATGGCACCACTACTGAGGGGCTTCTCATTGGTGAAGAACTCATGAAATGTCACTTGAATCTTCTGTTCTTGAGCTTGTGTCATGGGAGCAGGCCTTAAGCCCACATTTTTCTCTAGTAGCTGAACATGATTGGTTGCCTGAGAGATCTTCAAGTTCATAAAGTTTACAGAGAGACTTTTCTTGCCTCCATTGGGCAAGTTGAGAAGTCCCTCCTTGGGCGCCATCACTCTCAAGTCCATGTTGGTATTTTTACTTTGAAACTTAGCCCAAGCTTCAGCTCAAGGGGGCTCAATCCAAGAAAAATGTGGGTGGGCGGCCTCTTGGTCCTCAAGCTGGTAGCCCACAAGCGTTCAGGGTTGGGGTTTGAATCTTGTTCCCAGGCCTGGTTTTCCAGAGATGATAAATTTTCAATCTTGACATTTATAAAAAGAGCAAAATGTTACTTTTGTCATTACTACTGATTATTGGTCTTGAGTTGGACAATATATTTTATTATATTTAAGTTAGTGTTAATTTTATGATGAGCTATGCTCTTTCTAACCTTTGGGCTACCTTATTCCCAATTCTGATAAGCTGGTCATCTAAGAATGGTTTCCTGACAGGAAGATACATAATGTTTTTACCTATTCTTTGTGTTCAAAAAACCTGCCTCTTACACAGAAACTAAAGACCACTTTTATGTCTATTCTAGCAATAAGATCTCTAGAATACAAATTCAAATACATGCATGAGTACTTTACTTATTATTACAAATTGTTATACTATATAAATGAGTTTAATACTCACTAAAAAAGCACCTGAAAACCAATAAATTACCTGAAAAATGCCACTAAAGCCATCTGTCAGTACTAGGAAAATAAAGAGATGAAGTCTAGTTTAAAAGAAAATAATGTTACAAAAGTAACAAAAAACAATGCCTTTCAAGAAAATCAAACCCCCCACCAGGTGAGGGCTTCACCCACACCTGTCTCTTCCTTTTGCTACAAGCAAAAAAGCGGGTACAAGAGCTGATTTTACTGTATTTGAGCTGGTGGGGTCCCAAAAGCTACGCTGAGGCCCAAGCAATACTGAAAAGACTATTTTTAGCTTACCAGTTATTTGTTTGATATCTCTTACTCTATTTATAATTTGGTATTTCAAACAAGAAACTAATTGAAAAGTAATGCAACCTAAGCCTGTCAGAGCTTTTTAGACCAACCCAAATTTAGCAATTAAATTGGCAGCACTTACATGACATCTGTAACCCATTTTTTAACAACCAATAACCAGACAAGATAAGATCAACCATTTTAATGCCAAACTTTTATGCTTAATGACAAAGATTCTTGCAGCTTATATCCCAATCAAATAAAAGATATCTTAATGCCCAAACATGCCACTCAGATAGCGAGAGAAGGGCAAAAGAGGTATCTTTAGATAAGTTACTGTAAAATATTAGAAAAATGATTGAAAGTGATTATTATCATTTTTTCTAAATAAATTCTTGTTATAAACCTTTGGTTTACCAACATTATATCTTTTTTCTTGTAATTTTTCATCTGAAATTGCCCAAACATCAATACGCTCAGCCAGAACTAAACCACTAAGCTTTTTTAAAGGCCTGGAAGCACTTGACTACTACTGTTTTCCTAACATTCTCTTTAGTTCTGTGCATTTTACTGAATATCTGCTGTGAGGTTCCTATTTACCAGTCCCCAAAGTGTGTCCTGGGTCATAGCCACGGACTGGCTGGAAGGAGTTGTTATTCTCTAGTAAGGAAAAATGTATCTCAGAAATATGTATAGGGGTCAAAATAGGCTTTTATTCACTTTCAGAAGGAAGATCCCCTTAGAAACCTTCTGATATATGACCTGGGGGTCTGAGAAACAATATAAATGTGCCAATACTTGGAGTCCTCCAACAATTTCTTGGACTTCTTTTACTTGATCTTAGCCTCCTGATCCTTAGACTTGGACTCATGCACCGTGCTTAGGAACAAGCTCCTTATCTCAAGCTCCAGCGCCTTAATCTTGGGCTTCAGCTCTCTGTATAGTCCTTGTGGCCTTTGTAATCCACTGTTTTGAATCCCCAAAAAGCTTCAGATAGCTCTCCCTTTTATAGCTCCTTGTTTGCTCTCAGAACTCTTGGTTTTCAAAGCTTAAACTATCTGGTTTCTTCTTTTCTACAATATATTAACCCTTTTATCTTACTTCAGCCAATTAAAACGCTAGGTTTTCTGCTTCATTCCCTCATTTTTAGGCTTAAACTTTTCAGTTAAAGCCCTCAAAACACTGATCAAACAGGCTTTGACCTGAAGCCAATCAAGCGCTTGGACTCAAAGGTTTTGCCAAACTGTTTACCCTAATGACTTGCTCTTTATCATGGTTTGAACCCTGCACTGTCTTGCTCCAGATAAACAACTGCTCTGTATTTTAAACAATTTTGCAGTTTCCCATCACATTTCTCCAGAAAAACTTGAGCACTTCCACATATGTTTTACTTAAGGGGTTTTTGAACCCTTAATTCTTCAATGTTTCTCCAAGTTTCTCTGCATTTTCTTAGCATTTCAGCACTTTGAACTTGCCTGTTGCTTGCTTTTTGCTTCTTTTAACCATTTTGGCAAAACTCCAGCCTTTGTCTTAACAGTTTCTCTGTCCTGTTTCTAGCCTCTTCCGCTCCAACATACTCAATCACCTCTTAATAAATTTACAGTTCCAATACTGTAAACTATTTTCTTTTATTTTTTTCTTTTTCATATGATAATTATTTCAATCTTTTTTATCATATCTTTTGGCAGCCTTAATTAATTTTTTAATTGCTTTTTCTCATCATTTTCTCTTTCAAGAATCCCAAACCCAGTATCCTAGCTTCTGTATTCATCTCAGCTATATCTTCTTAGCCATTTTCCAGTTCCTTGGATAGTTCTGCACCATGATCTTCTGGTCCTTCAGCTAGTCCTTTTCCATGATCTTCTGATCTTTCAGTAAGTTCTTTCTAGTCCATCAGCTAGTCCTACCTAGTCCATCAGCCAGTCTGTCACAAGTGACAAACTCTTGCTAGCTATTCTTATGAGAAAACCTCAGATACAGAATTCAAACCCCAAAACTCTGTGGGCTGCCAGCCTGCAGGACTGGCCACCTGCAGTTTCCTGGACTCAAACCAGAGCGTGCTTTGACTTTGGGGAATCTCCTGCGTTTGGATGAACAAAAATTACTTGCATCAAGGCTCTCACACCAAAGGTTTCTGTTAACCCAACCAATGAGAGCGCAGGCCAAGCCAAGGATCCTGAAATAACTTGGGTCATTGCAGCAGGAGAAGTAAAGAAACTTCCTGTGTAATGTAGGCCACCCAAGAATGACCAACCCTGCAACCTAAAAGAGAAATTTGAGTCTTCTTGGTTTGAGCCAGCCAATGAAATATCTCCTGCAATGGATGCTAACAAGGGCTGCAAAACCCTGGTAGACAGTATCACCAGGCCTGAGGGAAATATCAAAAGTTTGCCCATGGTAACTGTGACAGTTCACATGTTTGGTGGTTTGCAGGCAGGGCTAATGTTGGCCAAGAAAAAGTTTGGTTGTTTGTTGCAGGTAGAGGTCTAGTAGGTAACATAGGACTACTAGGGTAAGTAAGGCCTGGTTGGTAGGTAACAAAGGACTACCAGAGGCAGATGTTGTCTCCACCAAGAAGAAGATATTGGCTGCTTTGGGCTATAGTTTTTCACCTAGCAGGAAACTGTGGCTGTGGAAGGGTGAAGACAGATAGAAAGCAGGGAACTTTGTCTGTCTGGGGGAAACAAGGTTTTGGACCCCTGGCGGGTAACGCGGGCTGCCAGGAAGAGGAAGAGCTCTGAGGGCTCTATGTACCCTGATATGCTTACAGGAGGTCTGTGAGCAAGCATTCTACCTAACGGACTGGTAGGGTGTCCTCATTTATGCCCCTATGGGAGCTTTGAGAGAGAACCCAGAGTGAGCATTGGAGGGTATAGATTTGCTTGGAGGTGTCACCAAGGCGGTTTGCTTGGGGAAGCAGCTGCAGAACTTGGTGTGATCAGGTCTCTGGGAAGTAGAGTTGATTACTCTGCAAATGAAAGCTCAGACTTAATCACCTGGGTGAGTAAAGACAATGCATAGACATTGATCTATGGTTGAATGGCCTAAGTGGAGTGCCACTTGCGAGGGCCCAGTCAAACGCCAGTTCAATGTAGATTCATGCCTGGGTCTACAAGTTCTGGTAACAAGGACTGAGATAAAGAACCAAGGTGGTTCATGAAATTAACAGAGAAGACTAGTGAGAGGGACTGTTTGATCACAGTGAAGGCTAGTTGACGGACTGTTGATTCATATTGAATTGTGGGAACCAAGTTGGTTCTTTGTGCAGAGGAAACAAAGGAGTTTCCTAGTGAGAATAAGTTGAAGGGCTCAAAGATCATGATGCAGGAGTAGCTGGTCATGATAAAGGAGTAGCCAGAGGACTGATAAGCAGTTGAAAGACTGGAATGAGCTATTTGTTATCTAAGATGGACTGATTGCTGGTTAAGCTGAAGAGCTGGAATATGAGATGGCTGAAGGATCAGAAGATGATGATAAAGAACTGGTGGTCCAGAGAAATAAGCCAAGGTTTTGCTGAATTGATTAGCCAAAGTGGGAAAATGTAGAATGTTTTGCCTTGGTTTAGTATTAAAATCAAGAAGGAATGTGGATAGAAGTGTGGGTAAGATATTTATTAAGTTCCTAGGATAGATGAAGGTATGTTGCTATGAGAGCTGGATACAAAGTTGTTTTGGTGGGATGTTTTCCCTGGATTTTACTATAATTATAAATATATGGGAAAAACTTTGAAGAGGTTTAAAAAGAACAGTTTAAGTAGTATTCTACTATTTAAATTGGTTCAGGTTAAATGCAGGGAAGCCTGGTGCCGGAATAATGGACCGGTTAATGCTTTGGTGTGTGAAGAGTTGTCAATTTGAGCGGTTTGAGCTGTGGAAATTATTTTCACAGTTGGATCCTGGTGGAACTTCAGAAATGGTTTATTTCTGCGCTCTGCATTCATTGGTTGAGTTCTGGCAGGTTTCCTGATGGAAATGATTGGTTGGAAGCCAAAAGCTTAAAGTATAAGCAAGAAAATAGTGAATTAATACTTTAAGCTTTTGAGAAAGTAAGTATGTAAGCTTAAGTTATTATAGGAAAAAGTGAGCAGCAATGGTTTAAGCTTTTCAAAAAAGCCATTTTGAAGGCAGAACTTTTGGGAAAAGGACACTATAAAAAGGTGGCTGGCTGGAAAGTTACAGGGTCTTTTGGAGGTCTTTCCCGGGCCTTTTGAGTTTCTGCCAAGAGGTTTTTGAAAGCCTTTTGATTGCCAGCAGGAGCTTGATTGGACTGATACAAGTGGAATATCAAGGCCACTAGAGCTATAAATAGAGCTGAAGCCCAAGATAACGGAGCAGAAGCCCAAGAATAAGGGGCTGGATCTTAAGCGTGGCGCAGGAGTCTAATTCCAAGGCGCAGGAGTCCAAGTCTAAGGAGCAGAAATCCAAGGCTAAGGTGCAGGAGTCCAAGATATTGTTATATGACTCCAAGTATTGGCAAATCCATATTGTTTTCTTGACCCCCCGGGCCATATACCAGAAGGTTTCTATGGGGATCTTCCTTTTGAGAGTGAATAAAAGCCCATTTTGACCCCTATATATATTTCTGAGATACATTTCCTCTTACTAGATAATGACAACCCCTTCCAGATGGTCCCTGGCTACAATCCAAAACACACTTTGGGGACTGGTAGACAGGAGCCCCACAGTAACTGGGCATACTTATACCCTGGGCTGCCAGGAAGTTGCCCATTACCATTCTTGCAATAAAGTGACATGAACCTTTGGTTCAACCAAGCCATCCCATATTTTATTTTAGTTCTATTTCATTTGCAGTCTACCTCCTGCAGCTCTGTACCTCACATCCAACAACTCCAAAAAACTGTGGACTGTCTGCCCAAACTATATTGTCCCCCAGGAGCTCCCTTTGGCCTGGTACATTTCACATAATACCTACCCAACCTGGTGTATTTGGAATTCACCCTAGAGGAAATCCTAATCTACGACCCAGAAGCCAGAACTAAAAAAACCAAAACTATCAGTAGAGAAGAAACTTGGGTCACCATACTTCCCCTGCTTTTTTGCAACAAGTACAACTACCTGCCCGCCTATCTAGTTCCAATGACGCCACCTCTCATCTTGCGGCCCAACTGCCCGCAGAAATCTGTTGCAACCAATGAATTCACCAGCACACAGTTATTTGGGGTGATGTACATCACCCTCACCAGCCTGATTAATTCAATGGTGCCTTCTAGTGGTCCATGGTCTCTCCTGGGCAAATTGTTATCTTATATTGTAAAGTTAGCTCCAATCTTGTGGTGGGCCCTTCCTGCAGGACCCGCGGGCTGTCCGCCCGTAAGTTTTCAAGACCCTCTTCACAAGCTGAATCCCTGACACAGTCCTTCCTATGAACCACCTAGACTCTATTCCTTCTTCCCCTGAACCACCAGGATCACATTCTTATCAAGATCATCCAATTCTTCAACTGGTCTTTACTGTGATTATCCAGCCCTTAATACTAGTTTTCACTGTGATCTTTTCCTCTGAACCACCTTTGGTTCCACTTTCAGTCCTTGTTACTAATGCCTCAGACTCAGGCAATAATTTTTCTCAAGTAGTTTAGCGTTTGACTGGGCCCCAGTAAGTAACCTTCACTATAGGCCATTAATCACAGACAATCCTCATGTCTGTGCAGTTGTTTTCACTCACTCAGGTGGTTAGTCCTGAGCTTTCAAGCGCAAAGTAACCAACTTTACTTTCAAGAGACCTGATCATTATCAAGTTCTGCAGCTGCTTTCTCAAGCAGCTACTCTGATAATGTCTATGGGAATATACATGCCCCTAATGATGGCTTCAGGACCTCCCCAAAGCCTCCAGGAAAACACAGACAATGACACCTTACCAGTTTGTTAGGTAAGGCCCCCACTTACAGACCTTCTGTAAGTGCATAAGGGATTGTGAAGCTACCTTAGCTCCTCCTTCCCTGGAAGCTAATGTTATCTGCTAGGTCACATCATTCATTCCTTCTAGCTGCCAATGTTATCTGCTAGGTAGAAGAGCCATTCCTCCCCAGTATTTCTTTGTTACCTACTAGTTTAAGACCTTATCCTTCCCTAGAAGTCATTATTTCCTTCTGGGTGAAGACACCTAACTAGCCCACAGCAGCCAATGTTACCTGCTAGGTGCTCTATTCCCACCCCAAGCAGCCAACATTCCCTGCTGGGTAAGGACAACTAACCAGCCCCCTAGCAGCCAATATTTCCTGCTGGGCTGGTCCACAGTTTGCTTCTGGTAGTACTTTGTTACCTACTAGGCAGGCCTTATCTTCCCTAGTAGCCAATGTTCCCTACTAGGCCTATACCTTTCAAAAGCCACTAGACTTTCTCTTGGTCAACGTTAGTCTCACCTGAAAAACCATCCAACATGTGGACCATCACACCTGCCCAATCTCAACCACAAACAGTGAACCTTAAAAGACTTAGTTTGGTATACTAGACCAGACACTTCTAAGAAACTATATTATTTAGGCTTTAACAGAAATAAAAATACTGTATATACTCTCATATTTAATGGAAAGCACAACAATAATTCTGCATATCTGGCTTTCATAAGATCCTTCCTTACACTCAAACTAACTGTAACTTCCCCTCTCATTTCTAACACTAATAGCCAGAGTAGTCAGTTTCTTGAGGCGTTTTATATAACACTCACATAATTGATTGACTCTGTCTTGCCAGTAGCTGACCCATGGTCTTTTATAAGAAGTGCACTTTCTTACTTGAAAAGCTGGGTTCAATCAATGATAAACCATGTCTGTACCTACATCTGCCGTTTTTTACCCAATAATATTGTATAGTATGCCTGGTTTCTGAAAAATATATATAAAGAATAAATTCTGTTAAAAAATTGAAAATATTTATGTGCACTACTGTCAAGAGACCAAGTGTTTTGTACAAGTTTTCTATATAAATCAGTTGCTGAGACAATAACAGACATGGCCCACCGGATGATGAAACCTAACACAATCAAGTAACATAGTGCCTTTTTGACAATAAACCAAGGCTTGTGTCAGGGATCCAGTCTTGGGCAGGCAGCCTGTGAGTTTTGGGGATCACATGGGCTGGGTTTTTTGCAGGTAAAGCCCACCACAAGAGAGAAGCTAACATAAAGTGATAGGAGAAGGACTTTCTCACCCAGGACCATGGGCCAGCAGCCGGGATTATAGTGTCAATCACCCCTGTGAGGGTGATGTACACAATCCCAAATAGCTTGCCAGTGTGATTGGTTGGGAGGTCAGGTGAGGAGGTAGGCATTGGCTTGGGGGTCACAAGCAGTTCCATGCAGAGTTTGTAGGCAGAAAGATAGTTGAATTTGCCTCTAAACAACTTTGGTGTTGAGAATATCCAGGGGGCTTGACAGTTGTATCTAACTGTGGATTGTATGCAGGCCAAAAGATCTAGTTCACGGATCTTTTCTGGGGTGTATTCCTTATATTCAGGTTTCAGAGGGTACTCCGTGAAGCAAACAAGGCCAAAGAAAACACCTGAAGGACAGGAATCTGCAGGCAGAGAGGCAGAAGGGCTGGATAATCTTGTACTGATTTGATAGATGGCAAAGACAAAATAAAGTAGTAGCTGTGTAAGCCAAAATAACATAATCTTTATTCAAAAATGGCAATAAGTTTGAAGCGCAGGGTCCTTTGGTCTATATAGCACCCTACCTCCAAACTTAATATTTTCCATGAGGGGCTCATCAGGGCATTGGAAAAGGCGGGCCCAGGGGATCTGGGTGTTCAGGTTCAAAGGCGGCAAAATGTCACCTGGGCTGGGAGTTCTTTCATTGGTCAGATCTGAACTTGGCTACTTGATTCTCTTGTTCTTGGGTTGCTGTCATGGGGTTGGGCCCTGGGCCCGTGCCTTTTTCAGGGATGGCTCTTGATTGGCCACCAGTGTAGACTTCAAGCTCATGAAGCTAATGATCAGAATTTTGTTGCCTTCATTAAGCGCCTTGATTACTCCTTCATTTGGTGCAAGGATTCCTTTGGTTTAGCTTGCTTCATCATTTGGGTCATCATTCTCGGCCTCAGCTTGTGAGGGCTTGACCCCAGGAAAATGCAGGCAGGCAGCCCCTTGGTCCCCAGGCCCACAAGGATTTAGGGTCAGGGTTCAAATCCTGTCCTTGGGCCCAGGTTTTGATGATAAAAAAATTGTCTATCCTGACAGCTTGGTAGCTGGCAAGGCAGAGCCAATGATTTTCTGTAAGTGCCATGTATAATACTCTCAGAAGCTGCTTACTCTGGCTTGTGAGTTTTGGGTCAAGCATAAAAACATCAGTTAGTTTGAAAATTATGATGGTTCTATTGAAACCAGATAAGTTATATATGTTGCAGCTGAAATTATTTCCTTTCCAACTAATGTATCTCATGGTACACAGGAAACACTCAAAGAGCCGTCCCATGATGTGACTAACGTTATGAGCTAATCTAAGTACAATGTCAAATTGTGGGCATTATCTCCTAATTAGAAGTGTTGCCGATTCAACATGCTGATTACTCTCCCAAGTTATTCCCAGTCAGAACATTACATGAAACACACCACTATGCCACCCCCTGGAAGTTTGTGGCTCCCAAATATAGTATAGCAGTTATAATATTCTTAAAATAAAGATATCTTATTCTTATTATTTTTCTTTTTATCTGAACTGTTGTCTTTCCCAATCTGACTACTGAACTATTATTGGTTCAGTTGCAACATCAGCCCTACAAAACAGCTGGGCTGTCTACCACTTGAGCCATTAGAGATTATTCTGCTCTACCTCTGAAGTTTGAGAAACTTCTCTTGTTCTTGCCTAATGTAGTGCTAGAGAACAAAAGCTTTGACCTAATCATTGGCACTCAGTTTCTACGCAAGTAAAATGATATCATCAACCTTAAGAAAGAGGTTCTCTCCTTGTTAAACTATACTATACCTCTCATCTTTGAGAAACTTGTTTGACTCCTTGGGAAGTGCTTAAAGACATGTGTGCTAAAATAGCTTATGGGAATATTCTCTCTCTTTCAAATGCACTCTGCTAATTTAAGATCTCCTTCACTGTTGTGCTCTGCATCCAAAGGGATAGCTCTGCTTGCACCCCAAGCCTTCTTTATTCTCCCAGTATCTCAAGTACTAGTAGACTCTCATATTTTCTATGAACTACCAGCTAAGGTGTTCATGAAACTATATGTTCCTAAGTCTCTAGGGCAAAGTGAGTCACAACTTTGTCAGGAAATTCTTGACATAACCCATAAGAAGCCTGTATAACTGTTGCTTACCAACCTCACAGCTACATCTATGTAAGTCACCAAGGATAAGGTACTTGGACATGTGCGCCTACTCAGCGCAGCTGCAGTCCACTTATTACATCATTTTAGCACTTTTTCTTACTTGACATTATCTGAGGAGAATCCTTCTGTCTTATCCCTGTTTTCTGCTAAGAATTTCCTGTAGCTCACTCCCTATCAGCAGACAGAGATGCTTAGTCTGCTAGACCATTTTTTCAACATTTTTTTGCAAGGTTCTAATAATCATGGGTTTGCTAAAGGGGTCATTCATCAAATCAATACTTAAAATACTCACTCTTTTCAGGCTAAGTCCTATCACCGCAGCTGAGTTGAAGACACACAAGTATTCAAAAAATTAAAGCAACTCTTAGATGCTAGAATGTTGTCTTCAACTCAAAGCCCATGAGCTTTCACATTACTGATTCTCAAAAAGAAAAATGGGGGTCACAGTATTGTGATGGACTACTGCTGCTTGAACTCTCTCACAAAGAAGGGTTTTTACCCTTTACCCAGGATTGATAACACTCTTTGCCATCTAGGAGGGTCCAAAATTTTTCAGCCATGGATTTGGCATCTGGGTATTGGCAGGTGAATCTATCATCTGTTGACCAAGAGAAGACTGTGTTGAGTATCTGTGAGGGATTAATTGAACCCACTTGCATGCCTCAAGGGTTGTGCAATGCCCCTGCAACCTTTCAACAAGCCATGAACTTCATCCTACAAGATTTAAAGCAGGCCTTAAACTTAAGCTATTCAGATGTTTTTTTTAGGGAATGTCATATATAACCGCTCAAGTTGCTGGGGAAATTATCTACATATTGTCAAGGATCTGGATGTACAAGCATTCTGGCTACCGCCAACCTACTTAACATCCAGTCATTGCCTAATTTGGTGCCCTTCCAATATACAGCTTGACATACTGGGAATGGCAACCAAGCAATATCACATGACTGTCCAAGTATCCAGTGGCTTGAACCCATCCCGCACATGACCAACCCCTAGTTTGATCTAACTAAATCTCCGCCACAGCCAAATCTATATAAGTCTAAAATATTATCCAATAAAAGATACTTCTTCTCTTCCTAATTCCATATTTGAAGCTTCTCCAAAAGGCGCTCCTTATCAATATGTTTTACTTGGAAGAACTTACCTTATTTCAAGCCCAACAAAGGCTAACAACACATAAATTTGAGCTTATAAATTAGTTCAGTTTAATGGCCAATGCTGCTGCTCAAAGGGGTTGTTGGACACTTTGCAGTGTCTCACAGCATCCCTACCTACAGCAGTTTACTTTAAAGTAGAATTTTTATTAAATAGATGTAAATTAATCCAGTTTTATATTATGGTAAGACATTGAATTTTTCATTTGAAACTTACTGATAACCATTAGAGCTAGAAATGACTTCATTAATTATGATTGGTTGACTTCATCTATTTTTTTGCCAAGCAGATAAGATTAGATTTACTAATCCAAGGTAAGCCTTAACTAAACACAGTACTAACTTTTTAACTTTAAATTCTATAGATTCACTTTAACTCAAAGGTAAGCTTTGAAATATATACATAATACTAACTGTTTTAAGCATAGTGGATCAAGAATATTAAAGATAAGATTTATTTTAAAAATTTTGAAGCTAACCATATCTTTAGAAAGATAACTAACAAATTTTTAAAAAAAAACAATTAATTTCAAAATTCAACTTAATTTTGCATTTCAGGTAACCTTTTTGAATAAACTACTAATCTTCTTCAAATCCTTTTAGATGGACTTGGTCCACAGCAGATCTTGGGGTGGGTAAGCCTTTTTTCTTCAAATTCACTAACCTAAAAAAGAAAACCCAGATTTTTGCCCTGAAGTAAAACATGGGCATGGTAAGCAATGTTTTGATCACTAATATTTTTTAACCAAGTTGTATTTTGGGTAACTATTTTCAAAACAATTGCTAACCTTCAAGTCTTTTAGACTTAGCCTACAGCAGATCTTGGGGTGGTAAGTTTTTCACTAAATTACCAGCCTAGATTTAAAAGGCCAAACTTTTACCCTGAAGCCAATCTTGGGCTGGGTAAGTTTTTCTCTAATCACTAACCTTTTTTTATAAAAAAATTCCTTTTTACCAGCATCAGATCTTGGATTAGGTAAGACTTTTAACAGCCAGATTATAACCTAAATTTAAAAAAGCCTTGGTCATTGCCACAAGCAGATTTTAGGCTGGGTAAGTTTTTATTGAGAGCAAGAAATATTTATTACCAATATTTTTGTTGACTGATTTTAAGTCTTTTTTGTTCCAAATGACACTTTTATTATATGTTGGGAATTAACCAAGTAATAAAAATATCATATATTATTAAAAAAATGCTTTATAATCTATATATTTATCTTTTTTTAAATTTTTAATTTTTCTAAAGCTTTAAAATCTCTACTTTTTAAGCTACTTTAAAAGTTTTACTGCCAGAACAACATAGATCAAAGAACTTTTTGAATTATTTATGTATAGCTTTTTTTATATGATGTTAAATTCAAAGAAAGTTTTGAATTGATTTTTAATCCACCAAGCTTGCTTATATTAACTTTTAATATGTAGAAGCTCTAAACACAAGGTAATGATTGAACAAAGGAATATAAATTTAGAAACTTTACCATAGCTCTTAAGTGGCAAAAGATAATAAAAATAAACATTCAAAAACACCTATGAAAATAGGTTGGTAGCTTATTTATAAATCATGTGCCCATAATTCTCTATAAAAGTTACAAAAACACTAAATATATTCTTTTATTATGGAAAACTATAACTTTGTGTGCCACTGAACCATCTTTTAATAAATAAAATAATGAAATTGAAAAACTTGCCAAACTACCAAAAACAAATTCTGCTAGGAAACAAGAAAAATATAACTGGAAAGCTTTGCAAGAATGGGGTTGAGATAGCACAGCTGTTTTATTTTGGTAGCCTGCAAACTAATGAACTTTATATACTCATCAATTTCTAATATTATTTCATTGACTAAATCTAAATAATTGCTACCAAGAAACCATAAGGGTGCTCACATCTTTATACAGCTTTTTACCAGGTATGAGACCAGCAACGCATACTAGCAGGCTGCCATCACCCATGGGTTTTACTAAAAAGATTTATGATAACAATTGTTAAAATGCTAAAATTAAAGTCCAAAAAAATAACTTGACACCTATTTTAATCATAGTTTTTACTAGCTATGGACTAGAAACACATACCAGCGGGCTGCTGTAAAAGAGTGAAGCTAAGCAAAATACACCTTTGCTCTTTTAGCAGCCAGCCTGACACAACTTTCCTTTTATTAACTAGAGTATAAGATAAAGATTTTAGAAGGCCACTGGTTTAAAAAGACAAAAAAGGTTTTCAGCTAGGATACCTAGACACGTACCCAGGTGGGATGCTGTAAAAGGGCAAAGCGGGCATAGCTCAGCTTTGTTCTTTTGGCATCCTGCCTGCCACACCATAATTGTCTGGAGTTTCTAGGTCATGAAGTCACCAGACTGACATCTGTCTAATAACTAACAAGGTTGAGGCCATTAAAAATATACTTTCTCTTACCAACCTGAGAAAATTCAATTTTTCCTTGGTATTATGGACTATTACCTCTAGTTTATTCGTGATTCTGCTAAGCTTAGTGAACTCCTGGTACAACTACATCAAGAGGTCACTTTTGAGTGGACTAAAAGTCTACAGCAGGCCTTTGAGGCTTTGAAACAAAAGCTCAAGGAAGCTTATATTTTAGTCTATCCTGACTACAATAAAGAGATCATCCTGTACACAGATGCAACTGAAGTAGCTGTGTGCACCATTCTAGCTCAACTAGATGACAAGGTGAATCACCTTGTAGCCTACTCCTTACGTGTGTCACAAGTGACAACAATTTATTACTGATTCTCAGGTTGGAACCTCATTTCTGGGACTCAAATCCTGAACCCTTACGGGCTGCCAGCCCATAGGCCCTGCTTCCTGGCTACCCATGTTTTTCTAAGCTAAAGTCAAGAATGGATTTGACCTCAGAAAACCCTTCAAAACCTATCTATGAGGCGCATTTCACAATCAAACCTTACCCTCTGAGGAATTTTCTTAGCCTAGCCAATAAGAGCACTGACCCAAGCAATACTCCTGTAATAACCTGGGCCACCGCCAATAGAGTGCTGTAAAAATTTCCCATGAACAAGGGCTGCCAAATGATGACAAATCATATGTCTCAAAGAAAAAATTCAAGATTTCAGGTTCCAGCCCGGCCAATGATGAATTGTCTACTTTGGATGTCATCAAATGTTTCCAAACACTGGTAAATGACATTATTCAGCCCAAAAGATTGTGAAAAAGTTTTTCAATAGCTGATGAGCATACTTATACTCTGGGGCTGCCAGAAAGTTGCTTATTGCCATTTTTGCAATAAAGTGTTATGAACCATTGGTTTACTCAGGTTATCACATACTTAATTTTAGCACTTTTTCATTTGCAAACTGATTTCTGTGGCTTTGTCCTTTTTACTAGTCAACCCCAAGAAACAGCAAATGAGCTGCTCAAGTTATACTGTTCACCAGGAGCACCTTTTGGCCCAGTACATTTTACAGAATATCCTTCAAATCCTGTGTACTCCAAGTTTACACTAAAAGAAATTCTAATTTACTACCCTTAAGCTTGTATCAGAGAACCTGAACTTATTGGATGTGAAGACATCTGGTACACCAAGCAGCCACTATTATTCTGCAACAAATACAACTACCTGCCTGTATACTTAGTACCCATGACTCCTCCCCTGAACCCCTGGCCTAACCGCCCGCAAGAAACAGTGGCCACTGCTGAATCAACCTTCACCCAACTGTTTGGTGTCCTTTATAAAACACTCACAGGCCTGGTTGATTTCATGGTGCCCACCAATGATTCTTGGGCCTTGCTCAGAAAATCTCTTTCCTACATTGTAAATTTAGCTCACATTCTGTGGTAGGCCCTTCTCACTGAGCCCGCAGGCCGTCTGTCAGCAAGTTCTCCTGAACCTGCCACAGGCTTGCTCCCTGAAAATGTGGTTTAAACAAACATGATAAAACTAAAGTGTCACTGAAAAAAATGTCTGGCTGTCTTACATGTTGTGAAGCAATTCTGCCTTTATTTACAGGACTTATTTCATGGTAATCACTGACCATCCCTCTCTTTGTTAGCTGCAGCAACTAAAGAAACCATAAAAGAGACTAGCTCAATGGGCTTTATATTTACAATTTTATTACTTCACTGTAGTTCATTGTCCATGAGTTCAGCATCAGAACACTGATAAGTTGTCATGCATGCCCATACTGGCTATTTATCCAGCTGAAGCTGACCGTCTGTATGAGCTTATTAGGTACCACTTGGCCTGAGAAGCCAAAACCAAGGAAATATGAGTTGTATTACAAAAGCTTTCTGCTAGTACTCAGGGTTGAGATAACCAGATGTTTAAGAAAGTTAGAGATTTATATATGCCCTACATAAGCCCAAGTCTTAGGATCTCCACAGTCTTACAAGCCTATCTAGATACTGGACATAGAAAAATTGCAAAAACCCATGACTGACTGAGCAAAAGCTATTATTATGAGAAAATACAGGTATTTATCCCTGATGTCCTAGTGTCCTGCCATGAGTGTCAAATTCAGCATGCTTGTCTAGCCTAACACAATCCCAAGTTGATATTACCCAAGAATGCATTTCATACTTTTAGTGTTGATGCAGTGAGACTCTTACCTTACTTCTGTTCTGGCTGTTGGTTTATTCTGATTGTCATTGATCACTTTAGCAAGTAGATTGAGGCTCAAGCCACTAAAAACATCATGGCCAAGACTACAGCTCAATTCCTGTTATGAGATATGTTTTATCATCATAGATGCCCTCAAGTATTGCTTTCAGACAATGAAACAGATTTTAATGCTAGGTTAATTACATCTATTGTTGAGACCATGAGTACTAATCAATTCTTCTCTGCCTCATAATAACCCTGTCACAAATGGGACAGTAGAGAGAGCTAACTCTACCCTGATATCAATCATGCACAAGTTAATACATTTTGATGCCTCTAATTGAGATCAGTACATACCTGCTGCATTGTTTGCTTATTGTTTAAGCAAGCACCGTTCTACTGGCTTCTCTCACTTCACTATGCTCTATGATAGAGAGGCCATCAGCTCATCAATATTGGGTAATTTTTTGATGGAACACAATGAGGTAGTTGGCCCAGAAAAGTTGGGGAGAGACCTGGTCAATTGGGTTATTGACATCCAAGCCACCGCCTATTATACTGCTATAAGACAAAGACCCTAGAGCTGTAACCTTTTAATGTCTCCAGCTCTTCTATTCCTGACTTTCAATTGGGTGATCAAGTCTTATACTACCAGAATTGTGTGAGCAGTTGTGCTCATAAGCTAGACTCCCTATGAATTAGTTATCTCATGATAATCTTCAAGTGTGGTCCCAAGCTTATCATTTAAATGAACTCTTTGGGGCATTTCTTTATCAGAGTTCATGCCAAGTTTCTTTGGGACTACTTCTTCTCTTTGTCCAATCTTGAGAGGAGATATGTTGTAAACCCAAAAATTGAAATTATTATTGATTGAACGTACAGATGATTTGGTTTATGATATTAGTTGAAAATTAGAGAGTTTTTGCTTTTGCATTGAGATACTCATTTTACCTAAGTATGAATTGAGATCAATTAGTGAGTTGGCTGCACCTCTATCAGCAACATGCCATATTGGTGTCTTTACTAATAACACATTGATCAAATCTTGTGATATTTAAGGAAATTTTTCTTTCTAAATAAAACCAAGTTTATCTATATTCTGATTTTGCGTTTTTTAAAGCTTTAAGCGTCATCTTTCTTCTGTTTAGAAAGATTCATATTTACATTATCCTAACAAAGGAAAAAAAAGATAATACACTTCACCTTGTCACAACGCCCAGGTTTCTAACTCCTGCTTATCTTGAACTGCAAGTCTTTCATCATAAAGACTTTCTGCCAAGCTCTCTCTTATTATAACATAGTAGAGTGCAACTTAACAATTTTATGAGATTAGGCAGGCCGCAGGCCAGATGGCCAAAGCTCACCATAAAATCAGTTCTAACTTTAAGGGGTGCAACATAGATTTCCCTACCTGATATCACAATTCAGAAGCCAGAATGATTGTGTTAATTACCACCAAAAGGGCAATGTACACTATCCCAAACAGCTTGTTGAAATTGTCTAGGGGAAGTGTTGTGGCTCATACCAGAGTCTAACTGGACTCCCACAGAGAAGGTGGGCTGGGCCTGAAAGGCCATGTACAAAATTGGTATTATCCTGACAATATAATTTACAGCAGTAGCCAGGGGGCGCTAACTTCCACTATGGGGCACAACCTAATTGGCCAGCCCTAATACTGTAATGTAAATGAACCCCAACTTACTGAAGTCTTGGGTAGAAGGCATGTTGGGCAGGGGGGATTAATAGGAATCTCCTTCATAGTAGGCAAAATGATCACTCTAGGGTGGCCAGAAGGGAGATCCAGGTGACAGGGATGGAACAACTCAAAGTCAATGGCCCAAGGTGGCTTAACCAAATGAACAGGAGCAGAACCAGGAGGAAAGAGATAGGCACAATTGTATTGTGTAGTGGATTTGTAATTAGATGCAAACAAAATGATTATATGAGTGCAAAAGTAGATAATTCTTGCAAGAAAATAATGAGTTCTGGGCATAAAGTTGTTTATTTAAGATGTCAACAGTGAGAAAGGCTTTTACTCCTCACTATTTATACTTACTAAGGAATACTTAGCCTTTTGTGCCACCAGAGGCCTGGTGACATCATTTTCAGTGATACTTGTGAAATGGTTTGAAAATTGTGCACTGAGACCTGGGAAGGGAAGAGCATTGGCCAGTATAACATGAACCTTGGTTTGGCTGCAGCATGCCAAGGTGCCACAGCTATTATTAAAACCCGCAAGCAATCAAGCACCTGATTGCGCAATCAAATGATTGCTTTCCTGATTTATCATTTTCCAATAGCAAAGAGACCCAATTTTGTGTTTAATTCTCATGCCAGAGTTTTGTGATACATAAGCTTTTCAAACCCTGGCCATTTGTGGTCAGAAAGGGAGAATTTTCTTCTAGGAAGGCAGTTGACAATGCTTTCAACACTGTTCGTTGTTGTTGTGTTTGGCTCCTGGGGACAACATCCAGGAGAACACAGTGGGAAATCTTTATAACAAAAGATTTGAGGTTCAAAGCTAGCCTTGGGTTAGCCTTTAGGGCAAAATTAAGGGCATGTACCTTAATTTCCTGAAATACAAGATGTGAAAGTCCTTTTGGCAAAAAGTAAAGGAAAGGGCTTGAAGAATACTAAAGCCAATACAAAAGTGGATAAACTTGTCTTTATTAGGAGAAATAATTCTACTTAAATAGTAGACAAGGGTCAATGATCACTCATTAGGTAGACAGAGTGACAGAAGGGGTCATGTTGGGATGAGATCATACCAGGATCAGTCAAAGACAGGTATGATATTCCAGAATGGGTGAATATTGAGCCAGGCCCATTTTCAAAAGGCAAGGAATTTCCAAAATTGAAAGCGAACCCAACTAAATCTTTGCACATATCAATATTCAAAGGCCATATCAAAATGGCATTAATGGCGCAATTTACAACATCTCCTCTCTCAAGATTGGACACAGTGAGTTGATATTTGCAAAGAAATTTAGAGTGTACCCAGGCAAAAGGACAGCCAGAAGACAGTAGCTTCACAGTATACTTGACTCCCTTCTTGTAGGTGACTTCACAAGGTCCAACCCAGAGTGAGTCTAGCTTATGAGCACGCCCCCAGTACAATTTTGATAATAGAGGACTAGGTCACCCACTTGGTACTCAGGGAGGGGGGCTCTGAAAGCATTAGAGGGCGAGAGTTCCAGGGTTTTGACCTTGTAAGCATAAGAATAGGCAATAGTGTCAAGGATCTGGATGTACAAGTATTCCAATTATTGCCATCACACCTAACATCCAGTCATTGCCCGATTTGGTGCCTTTCCAATATACCATTTGACATACCAGAAATGGCAGCAAACCAATATCACATGACTGTCCAGGTATCCAGCAACTTGAACCCATCCAGCACATGACCAGCCCCTGGGTTTGATCCAACTAAAATCCCTGCCACAGCTAAAGCTTTATAAGTCTAAAGTATTATCCAATAAAATATACTTCTTCTCTTCCTAATTTTATATTCAAAGCTTTCCCAAAAGACGCTCCTTATTACCGGTAGCACTACGGTTTTTGACCACGCCAATGAAAGAGAAAATGACTGAACAGAACCTGCCCACCTTTGCCCATGTACTCAACCAGGCCACATCCCAGGATACCTGGAAGATGTACTTCCGCGCCCACAACATCAATGAAGACATTCCTAGTGGATGCACTGTATTCAAAGGTCTGGTCATGCCCAAAGCATGTGCCAAGATAATTCAATACAGTCGCTCTTTACAACCATAAACAAACACACAGCTGCCTATTGCAGGCGAAGTTACCAACACCAAATACATTGATATTGACAAGTTCTTTGGTAAAAACAAAGAAAATGTCATCAACTGGCTAGACCACTCAGCCGCAAAACTCCACGCCAGCCGCATCCCCCACAAAAAATGGGTCCCAGAAGCCAGCAAGCGCCTATACAAGGCTGCAGCTAACTGGTTTGCCACCTGGGTTGGCTCACAAACTGACGACCAGCTTGACAACTGGGAAGAGTTCAAAGCCAACATCACCCACAATTTCTGTGTCACTGAATCTCTCCAAGACATTGCAATACAGCTCAGTGATCTTCCTCAGAAGACCACTATCACAGCTTACGCTAATGAATTTGAGGAAATACGTCGCAAGATCCAAAACCCAGCACAAGCTGACAACGTACACACCAGAGCATCATTCATCAACAGAATGAAACCCTCTGTTGCTTCCCTCATCCACCCAGAGGCTAACACCTCCATGCCCGCGCTTATTGCTAAAGCCAAGCGCGCAGAAAAACGCGCAAATATGGAATATGCTGCACACAACAACAACCACTCCTCAAATGGCAATGGCAGAGAAAACTCTAATGGCAATAAACGCCAAAATACCAATCATAGCAACAGCAACTTCAATTGTAGCCAAAGCGCAAACCGCTCCTGTCCCAAGAAAGAGGACACTGCCGAAGTTAACAAAGCTGAAGTAGCAACCTGCTATGAATCTAACCCCACATTCTCTGACCTCAAAGGTCTCAAAACAGAGGAACAGAGAAAAGAGGAGAGAGAACAGGCTTAAGTGCCCCTGTCTTCCCCCAACTTGACAAGAAACTGTACCAAGGCACAAACTTTGCTGCTTGCATCCCATGTGTCTCGCAATCCTCTATTTTTATGAACCTAAAAATTAAAGATTGCTCACAACTTCTTGTCTATCCATGCACTTACAAATCTCATACACATAAAATTTTACTTGACTCTGGTGCAGAACACACTATGGTTAGCAAACCTTTTGTAACCAAGTACAAAATACCAGTTGTCAAATCTAACTTCAAATATGCCAGAATGTCAGACAAGTCAAAATTTCTACTCAAAGGCAAAACAACTCCCTTCAGAATTGACCTCCAAGGCATACAAACGTCCATCAAAGGACTTGTCATGAACAACATAAACTACAACATTGTAGCAGGCATGGACTGGTTCACCCAAGTAAATCCCAGTATATGTTGGAAAACAAAAACCATGACAATAAAACGCAATGGAGTCAATTTCAACATTCTCAAAGAACCCAACAACCTCATTCTAAGAGACACAGCATTTGTTCAAGCCATAAACCAAGATGACTCTAAACATCTAACCAAAGACAGTATCCTCCACATAATGAGGTACTCCAAATTTAATAATATACAAACACAAAAGATCCAATGCCCAGAACTTGCAGCACTTCTAAACAAATACACTCATGTATTTAAGAAAGAACTCACAGAGTTACCCCCCAAAGAGAGGTCAAACATGGCATTGACTTATGCAAAGCCATGCCCAAACCTGCACCCCTCTACAGACTTTCTTCCGTGGAGACACAAACACTTAAAGCCCACATTGAGAACAATCTAGCCAAAGGATTCATTTGTCTGTCTGAATTCCCATGGGGGGCAGCAGTCCTCTTTGTAAAGAAGAAAGAAGGATCTCTTTGCTTAGTTACTGACTACAGAGCACTAAACGCAAGTACAGTAAAGAATAAATACCATCTTCCCCTCATAGAAGACCTATTTGCAAGGCTCTCTGGAGCAAAAATTTTCTCAAAAATTGACCTCACATCTGGTTATAACCAAGTTGAAGTTAAAGACATACCAAAGACCGCGTTCTGGACGCAATTTGGGTTGTTTGAATGTAAAGTAATGAATTTCGGGATGACAAACGCCCCAGCAACATTTGTCACCATGATGAACCAGGCGCTAAATAGACTCTTGAACACATTATGTTACCTTGACGACATCATCATATTTTCAAAAACAAAAGAGGAACAATTCACACATGTCTGCAAGACACTCAATTGACTCTCAAAGCACAAACTATACACTAAGCCTAGTAAGTGCCAATTTATGGAAAAGGAACTCCTGTTCTTGGGCCACATTGTCTCTGACAGTGGCATCAAAGCAGACCCAGATAAAATAAAAGCCATAAATAACATGCAACGCCCCACCTCCGTGAAACAAGTAAGATGCTTTCTTGGTATGGTAGCTTACCTAAGGAAATACATCAAAGACTGCAAAAAGCTTACCGCACCAACCAATGACCTAACCAAAGGTAATGCCAAAAAGAAATTCATCTGGACTCCAGAATGCGACAAGAATTTCCAGCTATTAAAACAAGCTTTGATTGAAGCACCAATCTTGCAATACTCTAATAACAACAGGTGTTACAAGCTTGAGTCAGACGCTAGTGACACTGCCATTGGCGCAGTTCTACACATCTGCCAGCCAGGGCAGAAAGATTTACTGCCAGTATGTTACAAAAGCAGAAAACTAACAAACACTGAGCAAAGGTACCCAATACACGACAAAGAATTGCTAGCAATATATCACACATGCAAAAAATGGAGATGTTATCTTGAAGGACACTTAAATGTCTGAGTGCTAACTGACCACAAATCCTTAATCTATTTCAAACCTCAGAATGCACTTGCGTGGCGCCAAGCCAAATGGATGTCCTTGCTGAAACAGCTTAACCTGGACATCTAATACAAAAAGGGGGCAGAGCTGGTCACAGCTGATGCTCTCTCTAGGCTATGCCAGCCAAGAGAGGATCACCCTGACCACCTGGACCCTGACTGGCCCAACCTATACAACACTGAGTACAAGACAAAAGGAAATGATCCCTCCACACACCAACTAACCCATGATACGCTAGTAAGGAACAAAAAACATTTCCACATATCAAATGACACGGTATACCAAATCATCAAGGATAAACACATTACATACATTCCACTCGCACAAAGAGTCAACACTATACTAAGACACCACCTTCTGCTAGGACACACAAAGGCTAACAACCTATATCTCACATTAAAAGAGATAGTATGGTGGCCCAACCTGAAGCAAGACATAATTGATGTTCTAAAGAAGTGCACAAAGTGTGAAAAATACGCCAGCACCAAGGCACCACAGCCAATAGTCAACCCAGTACCTGACCCTGAACCATTCAAGGTTTGGGGACTGGACGTAGTGGGACCCTTCCCGGAAACCAAAACAAATCAATGTTTCCTAATTGTAGCCATTGACTTTGCCACATGTTGGCCCATCTTTTAGGCAACAAAAGATCACAAGGCAGAAACAATAAATTGATTCATCAATAAAGCAATCATAGCAGACTACGGCACTCCAGACTACATCATAACAGATGGAGCAAAAGAGCTAACAGGCCATGTAGTAAACAACAATCTAAAAACAAAGAACATCAAACACTCCACAACCTTGCCCTACAGGCCAATGATAGAGTTGAACGTCTGAACAGCAGCCTTATCAGAACCCTGGAGAAAATAATGGACGGCAAAACCAAAGACACATGGCCACTCTATGTGAAACATGCATTACTAGTATCCCGGGCTTGTACCAATCAAGGGACAGGCTACTCACTGTTTGAACTAACATACAGGTACAATCCAGAAATGATCACCTGCAACAACCAACCATATATGAAGATCCTCCTGGGGAAACCTCCCACAGTAGAACAGAAACCAGCTCTACAACACATATGCCTCAAAGCCAAACTGGCAGAAACAAAGAGACTCAAAACCCAAAAGGTAACCTCAACAGAGGACCCACTCTCCATCAACTCCCCTGTCTGGGTCCTAGCTGGGAACAGAAAAAATCTAGACTCAGTACACAGAGGACCAGAAAGAATCATCAGATACCAACCAGACAGGAACACCTGCCTGGTTAAGTTCCAAGGTGCCAAAGCCCCTATCATCAAGAAGTACCACAGATCCTGCTTTTGCCTCAGCAAAGAAAAACACTTGACTTGGCTAGTACCCACTAGCAAACAACTCCAGGAACATCAGGCGGCAGCTGTCAAGACAAAGCCCCCTCCTGATGTACTTGAATAACTTCTTAAGAGAGGGGTGTGTTGAGAGTCTGGATATACAAGTATTCCGGCTATTGCCATCACACCTAACATTCAGTCATCACCCAATTTGGTGCCTTTCCAATATACCATTTGACATACCAGAAATGGCAGCAAACCAATATTGCATGACTGTCCAAGTATCCAGCAACTTGAACCCATCCAGCACATGATCAGCCCCTGGGTTTGATCTAACTAAAATCCCCACCACAGCTAAAGCTATATAAGTCTAAAGTATTATCCAATAAAATATACTTCTTCTCTTCCTAATTTTATATTCAAAGCTTTCCCAAAAGGTGCTCCTTATCAATAGCTTGGATGTCAATGATATGGTTAGTCAAGCCTTTGGCATGAGCTTTGAGATTAGTAGAGGCGTCAACCTCCATCAATGGGGATCCCAAGATTGAGGGGATAGTGACTTCTTGTCCATACAGCATGGCAAAGGGAAACTGGCCAGTCACTTGGTGTCTGCTGAGCCTGTACACAAAGAGGGCAGCAGGAAGGAACATATCCCAGTTAGCAGCGTTAGAGAGGGTAAGCTTCCTCATGATGGACACAAGGGTGGAGTTTGCTTGTTCCACAGTCCCGTTGGTTGAGGGGTTATATGATGCAGAGAAGGATTGATGTGTACTCATAGCTTCTACAATAGAAGTGATGAGACGAGCATTAAAGTTGGTACCATTTTCAGAAAGCAGGACTTGAGGGCAACCATGTCAATAGAAAATGTCTTACAGCAAGAAAGTAGCCGTGGTCTTAGCAGTTATATCTTTTGTTGCTCTGGCTTCAACCCATTTGCTAAAATAGTTCACAGCAACTAAGATAAACCAACATCCTGACCTAGACCAAGGGAAAGGCCCAACAGCATCAATACTCACAGTGTGGAAAGCATGTTTAGGGGGATGAGCTTGAACTGATGTTGTGAAGGTCGGGGGTGTTGGAGCTGACAAGAATGACAGGAGGCGAGAACGTCAGGAATTAGGAGGCGCATATTTTCCCAATAGAAGTTTTTGCACAACCAGTCATAAGTCTTTGCTATGCCTCTGTGTCCCATGTCAATTTGGGCTTGGAGAATGATGGCAACCCTCATGCTAGGACAGATGTAGGGCAGAAAAGCATTGTTGACTTTCTTGAAGAGTTGTCTATCTTGAATCACAGTATCCTTTGATAAGACTTGCAGGGCCAGACAAATGTCTTCTGGTTCAGTGGTCCAGGAGTCAGGGTACCCTATCAATTTGTATAGGTGATTGGCATCAGCAAGATGGATGGCTAGTATGGGCATCCTCAACAAACCATCAACATTCTGATGTTGCGCACCAGGGCAATGTACTACAGTGAAATTGTATCCTTGCAGGTGTAAGGCCCAACGGGCTAGTTGACCGGGTTTCTTTAATTGTTACAGCCACTTTAGAGACAAGTGGTCTGTAACTACCGTGAAGTGAGTCCCGTAAATGTAGTGTCTGAATTGTTTCACTGCATGCAGAACAGCTAGACATTTTTTTTCCGTGACACTATAGTTCTTCTCATGTTTGTTGAGGACTTGTAAAGAATAGGCCACAGGTTGGTCTACTCCTTCATTGTCAAGCTGGGCTAAGATAGCACCCACAGCTACTCCACTTGTGTCAGTGTACAAGATAAACTCTTTATCATAATCAGGGTAGACTAGGATAGGAGCCTCTTTGAGCTTGGCCTTCAGCACTTCAAAAGACTGTTGCTGGCTGTCAGTCCACTCAAAGGGTACATTGTGAAGGAGTTGGACGAGAGGCTCGCTTAATTCAGCGAAATCAGGGATGAATTGTTGATAGTACCTCATCATGCCAAGAAACACTTGGACCTCTTGTAGGCTTGTGGGAGGCTGCATCTTGCCAATGGCTTTCACCTCATTATTCATAGGGTGTATTCCAGTTTAGATGACCTTGTGGCCCAATAATTCAAGTCACTCCTTGAAAAAGGAGCATTTAGAGGGTTTGAGTTTCAGGCCTGCCTCCCAAATTTTGAGAAAGACTGTCAGGATTGACAATTTGTTACCCCTCAAAACCTGGGCCCAAGGGCAAGATTTGAACCCTGAACCCAAACCCCTGCGGGCTGCTGGCCCCATGGACTGAGAGCCCGCCCGCGTTTTTCCAAGATTGAGCCCCCGCAAGCTGAAGCCCCTGCTAAGTCCCAAAGTCAGAATACCAGTGCAGATTCAACTATGATGGCTCCCAATGAGGAGTTTCTTGAATTGCCTAATGGAGGCAGATAAGGTGCCCCTGTGAACTTCATGAGCTTGAAGTCCTCTTGAGTAACCAATCAAACTCAACTGCCAAGAAAAAACCTGGGCCTTGGGCCCAACCCCGTGACCACAGCCAAAAATCAAGGAAATCAAGTGACCAATTTGGATGTTCTGACCAATGAGAGAACATCTAGCTGAGGTGCCATTTTGCTGCTCCTGCACCCAGGCCTTCTGGCCACCTGCCCGCATTTTTCCTAATATTTTGATGAAGCCCTTATGAAGAATACTAAGCTTGGAGGTGGGATGCTATATATGCCTATAGATTCTGCGCTCAAACCTTATCACCATCTTTGAATAAAGGTTATGTTATTTTGGCTCACACAGCTATTGCCTTATTTTGTATTTGCTATCTACCAATTCAGTTCAAGATCTCCTGGCCCTCCTGCCCACAGTTTTCTGTCCTCCTGGTGTACCCTTTGGACCTGTCCATTTTACCGACTACCCTCTGAAGTCTGAATACAAGAACTACACCCCAGAAAAGATACTCAAACTTGATTCTTTGGCCTGCATACAATCTGCAGTTAGATATAACTGACATGGTCCGTAGATATTTTCAACACTCAAGTTGTTAAGAGGGAAATTCAACTATCTCCCTGCTTATCACCTACGCATGGAACCGCCTGTGACCCCAAAACCTATGCCTGCTTCCTCACCCCATCTTTCAACCGACCATATTGGTAAGCTGTTTAGGATTGTGTACATCACCCTCACAGGGGTAATTGACACCATCATACCAGCCGCTGGCCTGTGGTCTTGGGTGGGAAAGTACATCCCCTATCTTTTTAAGTTAGCTCCCCTCTTGTGATGGGCATTGTCCGCAAAAAACCTGGCCTGAGTTACCCCTGAAAACGACGGGCCAGCCGCCCAAGACTGAATCCCTGACAAAGACAGCTTTGAGGTGGTCCAAATGGTCAGTAAAGATGGAGCTGAACACAGAAATATCATCAAGGTATACAAGGACACAGGAGAGTTTCAAATCTTGCAGGATGGAGTCCATAGACTGTTAAAATGTAGCAGGGGCATTGCAGAGTCCTTGGGGCATACAAGTGGGTTCAAAAAGACCTTCTGAGGTGATAAGTGCAGCCTTTTCTCTGTCTTCAGGAGATAATTCAACCTGCCAGTATCCTGAGACAAGATCCATAGCAGAGAAAAACTTTGATCCCCCTAATCTTCTAAGCGCATCATCAATTCTAGGCAGAGAGTAAGAGTCCTTTTTGATGAGCAAGTTCAGGCGGCAGTAATCCATCACAATGTGATGGCCTCCACCCTTCCTCTTGAGGATCAACAATGAGGAGGCCCAGGGGCTCTGAGAGAAAGCTAGTAGTCCAGCGTCTAAGAGCTGCTTAAGCTTCTTAGAGACCTGAGCATCTTTTACCCTGCTGCGGCGGTAAGGTTTGGCACAAAAGAGTGGGGCATCACCAGTATCTATCTGATGAATGACCCCCTTGGATAGGCCATAGTCTGTAGACCCAGAGGCAAAGATATTATTAAACTGGTCTAGCAATTCCAGAACATCTTTTTGTTGAATGGATGACAGTCGTGGGAAGTCTGCGGCAGTGAACAGGTAAAGAACCTGAGGGTCTCCTTCAGGCAAGTTGAAATCACTAAACGTTCCAAAAGGGTAGAGGGATACCACTTGCTCTGAACCTAATATGCGACCATGCCCAACAACCTGGCCCTTAGTCACCTGCATAGACAGGGCGGTCAGGTTAGCCAACAACAGCTGTACAGGCTCCTTATGAGTTCGGTCCAAAATCCCAGGGCATAACTGAGGCTCTTTACAGCTTAATAAATCAGGTGAATATAGCTCCAGAAATGATTTTTCAGGAAGTTTGTAGGATATCTGGGAGTTTATAATCACTTGAGAGCCTGAAGGAATGGTAATAGCTGTGATGGCAAGAAGAGGCACACCTTCCTCTGCAGGACAGGAAGGAGGAGGGGAACACATATTGGAAGAATGAAACCTGTACTTGAGTGAGAAGATACCAGTGGGGTACTTGAGCACAAAAGTCTTAAGACATTTCCCTTGGAGACACAGGGGTTCTTCAAAGATTAAAGGGATCTAATACCCTAGGAGCAATAGATACCTATCTCAAAGGTTCACAATCCTGTTGTACTCTTGAAGGAACTGTGTACCAACCAGGAGATCATAACTTTTCTTTTCAAGGACAACCACAGGAAATGCAATAAGAATCTTCCCAACCCTGATTGGCAGGGCAGAGTAAGCATCAATGGCTCAAGTTTGGGCTATGCCAGCTGTACCATGAAGTTGAGTGTAGTTGAGGTTGGGAGCCAGCTTAAGTTTTTTCATTAACTTGGACAATACCACATTGATTGGAGAGCCTGTGTCCAAGATAGCCTTGATCTTAACCTTTTGGATTGATACTTCCACATGAGTAGTATCTTTTCCAAAGGAGGGTAAGACAGCCAGCACATCCTGAGCTGCCTCCAATTATTTCTTCTATTTGGCCAGCATGCATTGTAAGGCAGGAATTTTCTTATACATAGTCTGCAAGGGGAGAAATATGGTCACATTCTGAAAGAGAGCTTCTGCTAGTTCAGCAGCCTCTTCAGAGGAATCTACCAAGACAGGGGGACAATGAGCCTGAGCCAAGTAAGGACAAGCCATTAAGACCTTAGCTTTATTTGCAGATGGGCAAGTTATAGTTGGGGTCTTCCCCAAACGTAGCTTGTAAGGGACAAAGACTGTCTCCAGGACTGCTAGCACCTCATATCCATACCCATCAGACTTATTGCAGTCAGAGTCCTCAGGTTCAGAATCACTAGAGAGGTTATGAAACAAGTGAAAAATAGTCAGGCCAGCCGAGGGGGAAGATTTTTTGTCAGAAGGGGAATCATAAGGAGACGGGGGAGATTAGTCAGCAGAGAGTGTCTCCACCTCTAAGCTGACCTCTCTTTTTCCGCCTGCTCCTTTGGGTCGCAACCCTCTACCCAAGGGTTGGTGCAGATATGTGAGTGATGGCTTATTTGATCACAGTTATGGTATCCTTGTCTCTTAGATTGCCCACTTGAGCCCAAGGTCATAATGTGCGGAGTGCAGGAGGTAGTTCCTGCATTGTTAGCCTTATTTTTGCGCACGACGGTACCCCCATGGGTCAAGTGCATGTCCTGCAAGAGGGTCTTGATACTCTTCATTGAAGTAAGAGAAGCTTTGTGGGCCTTGAAGTGCAGACATAGGAGTTGGTTTACCTTCAAAGCGTTTGAACATGCTGTGTACGCTTCCCGGAAAGTTAATTGACAGCTGGTGATCAAATGTTCTCCTTCAATGTAGAAACAATTGGCAAACTTGGCATAGGTTTCTTTGGGCTTGAATGTGATATGCATAAACGCATCTTTCTTGACTTTCAAGCTGAGATCTCCACCAAATTCTTCAATTAGGAGTTGCTTCATGTCCTCCCAAGTGACAATAGAAGAGAGTTTGGGGACCACAACTTCTTGGCACTTGGGATGCAGGCAGGTAAGAATATGTTCCTTCTTAAGTTCATCAGTGGCCCTGTGCATTGCTGTCTTGTAGATTGTCAGAAAGACAGCAATGGTAGAGGTGTTAGGGTCAAATATCTGTTTGAACAAAGGCTTGTAATTAGGGTCAATGGATGAGAAGGTATATTAGCTGTTGTCACCTGGGTTAAGGACGTTAATGTGAGGATTGCCCTCAAACTCAGATTCAGCAGCAAGTTGTCTATCCCAGAGAAGTCAAAGGCTTTCCTCCAGGGTATCCAAGGTAGAGCTGTTCTGTCCACTAATATCTCTAGTAATGGCGGCAGCAGTTCTGAATTCATCAATCTTAATCTGTTGCACTAATAGTGCGCCAGCAATCTCATTGAAGTGAGTGGTTAGGGAAGTGGTCTGAACAACCAAGGGGATGACCTTTCCATTCATTATCTCGGTGAAACAAGAGAGGTTTTGTACCTCTCTTTCCAATGCATCCTGCCTATCAGCAACATCATTTGTTACTTCTGCTAGCTGATCTAGAGCAAGGGCACAGTGGACCCGGGGTTGGCCTTCCAGGCCAGGGCAACAATCGCAATTGCCATGAGCAAGAGCACTAGCAACTTCAGCTTCCTCTTCACCTTCAGATTCAGAGGACAAATCATCAGGATTAGAGAGGTGTTGTCTCAAATACTCAATTTCTTCTTGCAAGGTAGCTACTTGGTTGGTGAGCAAGGCAATACAAGGGTCTGGCATAGGTTCTACTGGAGAAGAGTTCTGAATAGAAGATTGACGCCAAGTAGTAGCCTTTAGCTCTGCTATGGCTTCCCATACCTTGGCTTCAAAGTCAGACGGGACCTCAACAGGAGGAGCGGGAGGAGTCACCTCAATAAATGCTACTCTATCATTCACATAATTTTGTACTTGGTACAAAGTGTTGCCTAGTGCAGCCTTATCCAGACCATATTGATGCTGAAGATGGCCGACCTAAGTATCAACATGAGTCCCAACCAATTTAAGCTGATAATTAATAAGTTTTCAAAATTGGTCAAGTTTACTAACCAGAGTCTCAAAGTCCTGGTGATGCTTTAGCAGAGAGGCCTCAATTTATCCGCACTATGTTGCTTGATGCTCATCTGATTTGCACAGTCAATCCTTGATATACCCAGGGAGCAAGGAACAAAGAGAATTTAGTGAGGAGATCAAGTACTTCTGAGAGGCCAGCAAGTTGCGCTGGTTATCCAAAATACACACAAAGAGACTGTGGGGACTATTCTTGATAGGCCATATTTTGAGCATGGTTAGTTGAGACAGCGGTAGCTACAGCATTTAAAAGCTGATTCTGAGATCCTAATGCAAGTTGATGGTGAACCAGGGCAGGTTGAATAAACAGGTTGACTAACACGCCAATCGTATCCATGGACTCCATCAGCGCGGGGGGAGACCAAAGTCCAAGAGGAAGGAGTATAGGTCTTTGGAAGCATACCCGGGACAGAGACAGGTATAGTGTGCATTGCCACAGTGCCAGAATGAAGGAGAGAGCGGGCGGCAGCACAAGCTTGTTTGTAATTGAGAGAAAGCTGAAAGGGGGCCCACGCAAGCCCGGGAGACAGCACAGTACCATGGGAGTTGAGGGGGCATCGGTGATGTCTTCTTCCAGAGGAGGACTAGAAACTTTAGGTTGTTTGGGTACTTCAGAAACAAAGGGAGAAGGACCAGAGAATGTGCATGGTAACGAGGTAACCAAGAGGCTTGCAGCCCCTGTAGTGAGCACCATTTTGTTGGGTTTGGCTCCTGGGGACGACATCCAGGAAGTCACAGAGGGAAATCTTTATAACAAAAGATTTGAGGTTTGAAGCTAGCCTTGGGTTAGCCTTCAGGGCAAAATTAAGGGCATGTACCTTAATTTCCTGGAATACAAGATGTGAAAGTCCTTTTGGCAAAAAGGAAAGAAAAAGGCTTGAAGAATACTAAAGCCAACACAAATGTGGATAAACTTGTCTTTATTAGGAGAAATGATTCTACTTAAATAGTAGACAAGGGTTGATGATCACTCATTAGGTAGACAGAGTGGCAGAAGGGATCATGTTGGAATGAGGTCATACCAGGATTAGTCAAGGACAGATGTGATATTTCAGAATGGGTGGATATTGAGCCAGACCCATTTGCGGAAGGCGAGAAATTCCCAAAATTGAAAGCAAACCCGACTAAATCTTTGCACATATCAATATTTGAAGGCCATATCAAAATGGCATTAATGATGCAATTTACAACAGTTGTTTTATCTCCAGGCAGGCTAGCTGATTGTCTAAAGCATTCTGGGCTCTGACAGGAAGCTCAGAGGCAGACATGGGCATCAGTTTGGGAATGAGAGGTAATTTCATGTCCAGTTGGTAGCCAGGGAGAAAGTTATACTTATCTTTAAACAGTTGGGGTTCATTAAAAAACCAAGTGTCATTTCTTTTAAATCTGGTCAACTCTTTAGTTCAGGCCAAAGAATTGTGCACTAGTATACTGTCAGAGGTATATGTTCTATATTCAGCTTTAAAAGGATACTCTGAGGTAGACAGGACCAAAGATAGTACCAGGATGACAAAAACTTGCAGGCAAGGGGCAGGTTGCCAGAAGGATTGAGGTGAAATTGACAGATAACTAAGATAAAACATGGCAATATTTGGAAATACCAATATCTCATAACCTTTATTCAGTAATGGCAATAAAGTCTGCAGCAGGGTCCAATAGTTTATAAAGCTCCCCGCTACCAGACTTTAATCTTAATGAGTGAGGTTCAGTTGGTTAAAAAATGGGATTCAGATGGGTCATCCAGGTTTTGGGGTGGCAAATGGCACTGGCGCAGGTAGGGCACTTATTGGCTGGATCTTCAAGAAGGGTAGTACAACCCTTCTGTTCAGTAATGATATTCTTGAGGGTGGCTGTCTGACTCATGCTTCCTTCAGGTGCACAATTCTGATTGGTCACTAAGATAGACATCAGGCTCATCAGGGCTGACGGCCTGCAGGCAGTTTTGACCAAGGGTTTGAGAGGGCAGAAATGTCATTTCTGACATCTATGATCAAAAAAGATAGTTGTTAAAATATCAGGTTTGATTTAACCCTGATTTTCCAAGTCTTTTCAAAGTAATGTGAGTTGGACTGAATAAAAAACAGCTTAGTTTAAAAGCAGTATCAATTGTCATGTATCATCAATCTAAAAGTAAGGTAATATAATATCTTGCAAAAAACCTTATTTAAAGAGGCATAAATATTTAAACTGCTTTATGGTAATTAATGTAAAATTTCGATTTTCATTGGTCCTCAAAAATAAGTAATCTCCCAAAGCTATTACATTTGCCAGAAACGAAAATTTGTACTTGCTTTATTCTTGGCTCTGGGTTTGTATTATAAAAATTGGCTAGAAAAAAAGGATACTTACATCAACATATAGAAAATCAAAGGCATACCAACAATTCAAGTTAAAGTTGTTATGATTATTTTAAAGGAATTGTAAAAATAAAGGGTAACTATTGGTCTGTTGTGTTAATAGCAAATCTAAGAAAACATTTTTTTTGCTTTTAACTAAAAAGAGGACATGTGATTGAGTGACAGCATACAAGCAGATCCTTTCTGCAAAGTAAAAAATAAGAAGATATAAAGCCCACATCAAACTATCGATTATAAATACTGAGGCATAACTCTTGGATATATTTCTAGAAGTCCGATAAGGTTTAAAAAAAAGTCTAATTTTTTTGATATGATTAAACAGTAGATAGAAGTGTGTTGAAATTTCAAAAGTATGGTAATAAATAACTTCTAATAGTGGTTTTTTAAAGAAACCCCTTTAATATATTTGATGATCTAGAATATTCTAGATTTTATAAAAATTATGGAAAGCCATAATTTTTGAATAAATTGATTAATTATTAAATGTTGCTACTGAAAATAAGAAAAATGTGGGTTTGAAAGGGTTGGTGTAAATTTTGGGTGAACGTTTTACTTTCTCTTGGGTTTCAGGTATTCTGCATATAAAATCAAATCCATGTATTTTTTAGTAATTTAAAAGATCTAATTAAGACAGTATAAGAAAAATTGTAAATACTAAATAGTTGTTAAAGTTTGATTTAAACCACATATCCCTTGAAGCGCTTTGGGCTTGAACGAGTTATTGTGATGTTTGGCGAGAAAAATGTGTAAAGTGAAATTCAAATAATTAGATTTTGGAAGTAACGCATTGTCGTGGGACCACCTCTTCTTTTTTTAAAAAAGCATACAATATTTTTTCATAAGGTTTTCTACGAAACTAAAAATAAATATCTTGATCTCATCGTTTTTTGTTTTGTTTACTTTTTATGATCTAATTTTAAAATGATAAGTATAATATACGTCAAAAAAACAGAGTTTTTTATTGAGGAAACTGTGAGGGATATATTTTCATTCTTTTCTAAGGGGTAAAAAAGTAAATTAATCATTCGAAAATCGAACACTTTAATAGGCTTTGGATGATTTGACTTTTTAAAAAAAATCCATTAATATTTGTTAAAAAAATCAATCATATTAGATAAAATGCAATTAACTGCCTAAATAACAAGCTAATGGATTCAAAAGCTTCACTTGTTTAATTCCAATCAAATTTATATTTAGGTCAAGAAAAGAAATGGTAAGTATTAATTCTTGCTTTGTCGAGCGATTTTTACTATGGCGGGAATTAATGTAATATCATCAAACATATCTTAGTTGTCGATTAAGTAAAAAATATTTTTAGTTTTCAAGTTAATGGTGTCATGCTTGACTATATAAATGAATAAATATTCGTGAAATAAGCTAGATATAAACAATAAACAAAAAAAAATTATCTCTTTAAAATATATCAACCTGATATATATATAATTAGAATATCATGAATAGGTTAATAAGATGGGAGTTTTTTGGTATAAGCCAGTTTTAAAGCAAATTTTTTCAATTGTAAGTTTTGAAGAGAAACTCAAGAAGAAATCAATTAAAAAATCTATCGGAAAAATACAAGATGATACAAGAAGGGGATAAATAAGGCTTATCAGGCTTTTAAAATTAGAATCCACTTGATAATATAAATTTGGTGCTTTACAAATGGTTTATTTAACTTTAAGATGATTAAATTTAGAAATAAATTAGGGGTCAAGTTATCTGAAATAAAAATTACAGAAACCATCTAATCAATTGTTTTAGAAATACAATTATTAAAAAAAGCACAAATTTTAGTATATAAAATTAGTCAGAGCACGTTTTGATCCATAAAAAGATGTGTTTAGTCGAATTATAAAGGTTTTTAAAAAGACTTTTATAAAACTTTTTGATAATCGAGAATTGATAAAACATTGAATTTTTGGCCGGACACCCACATGCAAAAATATCAGAAAATGTATGTCTAATTTTTCACAATATTTTACAATTTTTTACAGTACATGAACCAAACAAAAAATCATTCTTGTCGTTATCTAATAGTTGTTTAATATACTTTCGTCTTCATTATATAAATTGATTCTAGAAAGTATGAACGATGAAAACTATGATAAGTTTAAATGTCCAAAAGGTGTCATTGGAATTTTTATTTGCACATTTTTGATTTAAACTAAGCCAGTTTACCTTGAAGTTTATTCTAAAAATATTTATTAAAAGAGTAATAAGTATATAAATATTTAAAAAATTATTATACCTTTAAAAGGAGAAAGAAACAATCAAGATATGCCTACCGTAAAAGAATAAAATATGAGGGATTGATGTAAAAGTTAAGAAATTTGAAAAATCAAAACGGATAAAAAGGATCTCGGCTTTTTAAATCAATTTTTAAAAAAAGCAATAAAAATAGAAAGGATATATTGAAAAGCCAATGATCCAATCTTCTCTAATTTTTTGACTAAATTTGAATTGCTATAGATAAAATAAATAAATAAAAGACTATTTAATTTAGTGTCAAAACAAGCAGTAAAAGTCAAGTTTGATTCTGGAACCAGAAATAAAACTATGAAAGTGACTTAATTTTATGCGAGATTACTAAAAATATTGTTATTTTTAAATAAAAAATCCTAAATTTTTATCATAAATATTTGTTTAATAAGTGTCAAGCCTCCAGGATAATGTAATAAACTTGACCATTATTCCCCTTCGTTGATTGGTTAGACGGCCAATCGCCATTTAGCTGGCTTGATTGTAGAAGCATCAACTTATCCTTTCCCTTGGATTCGGCCAATTGATACACTAATAATAACCTGAAGATTGATCCTGATCCGAAATGGTCCGCCAATTGGACTTGACCTGAACAAACAAACTTGATCCCTAAACCACGATCACAGAGCAATTAATAGCCAATAAGAAAAAATATCACCCTTGGCTTAGAGATTTAAGATCTCTAAGTATAGTATCACTATTAGCCGACGCCTAGTAGTCAGTTGTATCCAGATAGAGCGCGCCACGGTCTATCTCCAGAACCGTGTTTCTTCTCCTATAGCCTTGACTTCGCCAAGCCGTAGCCATAACCCCAGACCCGATTGGTAGCTACAGACTGTCACCATACAGTCCCCTATCAACACATATAATAAGATGTCACTTAATAAAAGAAATACCTCAATACCCCAAAATCTTGACAATAAGTGAAAATTTTAGACATAAATTAACAAATTTTAAAAAAGCTAAAAAATTAATTACAAAAATTCCTAAGCTATATCAAATAGTTTATTGAATGATGTTACACTATAATCGTGAAAAAAAATTAACTACTAAAACACTTGAATAAAATCTTTATTTTGTTTAAAAAAATATTTAAATACTTTTTATGATTTAAAAACTCCATATAGAAATATGTAAAACATTAGGGTTTTAAAAATTCCTTTTTAGAAAAATATGTATAAAATTATATTGTCTTAATAAAAATAATATGTTATCTGAATAAGAACAGCACTAATTTTTAAAAACTTATTATATAGCTTCATCACGCATTGATGATTAACAAATCGCATTGATATTTAAAGTATTTCGTAATTTTTCTGTATAAAGTTTCATTGATTATAAATGGTTTTTATATTTCACAGACCAGTGCCAATGTAGTCTTAATTTTTTATTTCTTAATATTTATTTACTTTTAAGATTCTTGCATTGTAGAATAACCAATATTCTTAAGTGTTTAAAATTAATGCCTATTTGGAACAATGAAAAATGTTTTTTACCTAGATATTTTAAATATTATTTGTAATGATATATAAATTCTTTAGAGACTGTTTATTCGAAATGTTAATTTATTAATATTTCGATAATACGCGAATTTTTTATTAGATTTTTGATATTTTTCTAATAAAATTTTAAATTTTATATTAAACTTAGAATATATGTAATTTAATTGTTTTTATTTAGATGTTTTATTTACCAGTTTTTAGTTTAAATATTAAAAATAAGTTGGATTTTTATAATATATATTTTTAAAGATAAGCCAATTTTTTCCTAAAAAAGTTGGATCGAATCTATTTTTAAAAGAGTTAAATATGTTATACGTGATTAACAAAATTTAAGAGCTACTTTTGTGTACAACAGGTTGTTTAATTATTTTCCGTTTTACCATTAATTAGTTTTTAAATTTAAGAATCTGAATTAAACACATTTCATCAATAAAAATTTTGAAAAATTTTAACTAATGAAAAACCAATCAGTAATTCATTCATTAGAATTTACAGATAAATCAAATAATAAAAGACACCTTTTTAAGATGCAAACATCATTTTGAAATTTAATATTATTAAAGGCTTAAAATATATTTAGGCATTTCTATTTTCAGAGTTGTGATTTTTTTAAAAAAATATATAAAATTAGAAAAAGAAAGTTTTTTAATTAAATAAATTATTTTCTTAAAAGGTTAAAAAACTTTATATTAGAGAAGCATTAAATATTGGTTTTGCATCACAATCACTGGAGTTCCTTGAACTTTACCTTTGCTTTCTTATCAAGTAGAATATGTAGAAGCTAATACATAATTTAATAGAATTTTTAAATAATTTCTATTTAATATATTTTCTAATGATATCGTAATTATAAAAAGTTGTGATAAAAAAAAGCAAGTCTACATCTTTTAACGAAAAAGTTAATTTATTGTCCACAATAATAACTGGTTACATAAAAATAGATAATAATGTTTTAGGCTGTTGATGTATTTCTAAAGTAAAAAAATTAAATATTTTAGTCAACAATATAAAATTACTACAATTTAAAAATGGTATTCATATAATATTCTTATTTCCCCCGAAAAAAAGAGGTTTTGAAAATTAATGATCATATATAAAAAGGAAAAAATTTAAATAAAATAAAACCTTCTGTTTTAAATCCAACAGACCTAATTTTATCCTTATCAGATAGAAATGGTATATAGATTCGTTTTTTTAAATAGAAACATATGACATCATATTTTTCTGCTTTACTTTTTAGAAGATATAGAATAAAATATGTTTTTTGTTTCTACTCTATTAACCATAATTTTTATAAAAGGAAAAATTCTAAATATTTGGTCGTATAACTTCGCAAAGATCTCATGTTCTAAATTAAAAAGTAATAAACAAAAAAATCATTTAAAAGGTTTCTTTAATCAACAAACTGTTATTTTTATTAAAAATAAACCAGGCAATTTCAAAATAAATAATATCTAATACACATTAAGCTAGATTCAAATAAATTTGATTTACCTATTAATATCTACAAAATTTAAATTATTAATAATAGAAAGTAAGTATGGCGCCTTTATAAAAAGAAAATAAGTTATGATATTAAAAAAAGCATTATAATCTCTTTATTTTCATAAATCTATGATTGATAAATTTACTTTTCTTGCTGTAAAATAAAAATTTTTCCTATTCAATGTATTCTTTAAAGTTAAAGAAATCCTACGATTCTTTTTTTAAACCCACACCTTAGAAATACTTAAAAGATTTATATTTTATTCAGATTATTTGCATTAAAATTTTATGGAAACTTATTTAGATCCGATTTCGGAAGTCGGACATCACTTTGTAATCATTTTTATAGTAAAACAAATGATATTTTTAACAATCTGGTAATTTTATCATTTTATAAAACATATATGAAATTTTCAGTTAAATTGTATAATAAAGCGATTATTGAAAAATACTTTTTTCCGGATGATTTTCGTGTATCTCCACTGCTTTTTTAAACACTTGGTCAAAAAGAATAATAAAAAATAAATGAAAGGTTCTCGATTGAAAATAGAAAATATAAAATTATCATAACTATTTATAATTAATATTAATCTTTTATCATACAAGAAACATAATAAAAACAATATATATTCTATATTATTTTAAAGATCTAATAACACATTTTATACAATGGTTTAAAATGAGTTTGGAACGTAGAGAACTTTAAGAAATATAAAATTTTTTACGTCTGATTAAACATAGGCTATATACCGCTTTTTTGCTTTTTGATAAATAAAATGAAGGCAATTTTTTAAATTTAAAATGCTTTTGTTACCTTTGAGAATCTTTTTATCATTTTTATGTTCCAGTGAAATAAAATTACTTACAAATTACTTTTACCCTGAATAAAGTGAGTTTTAACTTTTTTATCAAAAATAATAAGTAATACTTTATATGAAATTTATATTTTATTTGAGTTTTTTTAAAACTTTAATAGTTACTATAACACACTAAAAGCAATTAAACCATTTTTCTAGCAAAAGTTGTTTCTTAAATAAATTAGACAACCAAAATCAACCCTATCAGTTTTCTTTTGGTTTTTCTTTAAGCATTAAAGAAATACATAAAAAAGATATAACTGAAAAAATTCATTATATTTAAAAATTTATCATTGTTTTTCAAAAAAAAATGTGTATAATAAATAAATCTAAATTGCGACAATTGTGAAAGATTCAATGAAATTTTACAAAAAAATATTTCTATTCAATGGTTAATCGAAGAAAAACCTTTTTTTTATGTAAAAAACTACTTTTCGTACAGTCTAGCTTTTTCGTAATTTGATTGGTATAGATTTAATCACCCACCTGAACCAAAACAAAACTTTTTACTGATAGATGTAAATAATAATATACTCAAGGAGGGAATTATACCTTGACTTTAAACTGCCCAATGTCGATTTTTTGAAAAAAAAACCAATTTGTTATAAAAAATAGTCGTTTAAATTTCAAATAAAATTTAAATAAAAATTAAACCCCTTTTATAATTAGTTATGGATTCACATTATGAATTATTATTACTCTTGGTGTGACATAACCGTCGATTAACTGGATTTCAGTTAACCGAACCCCCCCCCCCGAACCCCCGCTTTTCTGTTACGCACCAGCCTCAAGGCTAACCCCCTCAACTTCACCAAACCCCCATATTTTAACTGTTGACAAATACTATATATTCAACCAAAATATTCAATATTCAAACACAAGTAAATTCATATATCCCAATAATTGTTTTTCAGTCGCTTTGAGTAAATCACAAGTTTTGCATCATATTTGCCATCCAGACGATAACAAGTGGAAGAACGTTACCTCTGTCTTTTGAACCTACAAGACTTGTAAAAGAGCACATTTACTGTGTAATCTTACATTGGTAAAACGATTAAAATATTAAAATGCCTCATTACAAAAACATATCGAATCATTAAAAAGGTTTTCTTTTATCTATAAAATTGTTCATGATTTAAAAAATTAATCGATTTCTATAACCAAATGAAATAATATTAATTCTAAAATTTAAATTTTTTAAAAGATGTTTGTATTTGTGTTTACTAAAAACTATTAAAATTAAGCCATTCCAATATTTATAATTGGAAAATATTAAATACATATCATGTAATTTTTAGAGTTTTCCCGTATAATCTAGTTTTTTATGTTAGATTTATTTACCATTTTGGTTTTAAATCTTGAAATAAAAAAAACTTTTTAATTTTAAAAATACATTTTAGTATTTAAATTTATCTAGAGTATTTTACAAAAGAAATTGTTAACATATTTATTGATTGTGATTTTCATTTTTAAGTAATTTTAAAATAATTTTAAAATTAGCTTGCAAAAAGCAGAAAATTATTTTTGGATTTAATTCATTGGCTTAATTAAGATATGTGTTTAGTATATATTTTTAATAAAATTTTTAATGTTAAGGTTCGATTATTTTTACAAGCCTTTCTGATCTAATTTTAATCAGTCCTCTCTTAAAAAACGTTATACCCGTTTTTACTTTCTTACTCCTATTATGAATAGATCAATAACCATAAAGTGCAAATAGGTATATTTTCTTATTGTTATACTTATTAAATGTAAAATATAAAGGATAAGATATAATTATACATATATCAGAATTGCTTTCAAAACTGATATTTCTTTGAATTAATCCCGAAGTTAGTAATATTGATTAGATAAAAAGTTATGTGCTACAAAATAAAATTTTAAATGATGACTTCAGGAAATATTTTAGTCTTAAATAATCGTCACAGAAACTTAAAAATCTTAATTATATATATAAATACCTTTCTTTATAAACGTCAGATATTCTTTAGGGTACTCTTGAAAAAATTTATCTAATTTCATAATCATATATTTTTTGAGGTATTAGCAATATTAATAATTTGTTTAAGACTAAATGAATGAGTAAAAAATAAACTAAAATTTTTTATCTCGTTGCTAAATATGTTTTCATTTCTTATATATTATTTCGTTGTTATAAGTAGATACTTTAGAATTGAAAATAGTCATAATTAGGATAAATATCATTTTTGCTAGATGTTTAATAATAACACCTAACTACTAAATAAGAATTTGAAATAAATTTATAAGGCAAAATTTAATACTTCATTTGAAATATATTATCAAAATCTAAGATTCTGAATTTTTCTTAAATTTTTTTTATACAGTGTAAAGATTTTAACCTTACTAAAATTACAAAAAAGTCAAATATTTGGTGTCATATTTGTTTATGATTTTGAAAACAAACTAGTAAAACTTTCTTTAAAATTTAAAATAAAAAAATTAAGCAAAGTTAATAGTTGATATAAAATCAAACTTTATCGGATATTTTTTAAAAAATTTGATTAGGATTCTTTTATGTCAACTGCAAAAAACTTGTTATTTTTGAGCTTTGATCTTTGATTTTGAATAAATGGGGATCTTATTTTACCAGAAAAAATATTTAGATATAAAAGTAGAATATACCAATTTAGATATTGATTGTATTGAAATTTATCAGCTCAGCAATAGAGCTAGCAGAAAAAGTAAAAAATTGTGGTATGGTGATGAAAATTAGTAATGTTAATCTGGAATCCTTTATTTTTTAGAGGAAATTTAGGATCATACTTTTACATTTTTATATTTAATCTTAATTTCTTAAAATGTAAGGCTGTATTCCTAACCTCTTCTGGATCTAAAGTGCGTTATTTCTATATGATGAATAAATTGATTTTTCAATTAATAAATTTCTGAATTTTATTGATTACTTTTACTAAGTTGGAGCTCTGGTCGGGCAGAAGTTGTAGTCATTAAGGAAAATGAGAAAGGGAAGCTGAACAATGATTCTTTTTGAATATGGACAAAATAATATTCAATAAACTGATCCTCCAAAAAGTGATGGCAAATCGGTCGACGAAATAAAATTTATTTTTTTAATCAATTTCTATTTTATTATTAAGATTTAAATGTAAAATTGATAGAATATTTTTTTTCTAAATACTTTAGCCAATTTTATATTAATTAGAAAAAAATTTCTTGATTTTAATTTTATTAAAATCTATTGTAGCACTCACTCCAAGTTCAAAGCAAAATAATAAGACATGCAATTTTTTTGGTAATTTAAGAAATAGCACAAATTTAAAATTACAAATGATTAATAATTTTTAATATATATAAAATTAGCGGGAATTAATTTTTAATACAAATTACATTTGGTAAAAAGAGCACTAAACTAAATCTATAATGTTAGACAATTTTATAGTTGTTATATTTAAATTCAATATCAAACCCCGAACACAACTATTTTAAAACAAAAGCTCAAAATAAACATACTAACAGTGTTGTTTCAGGGATTTTTTTTGCTTTGCATTAACTATAAATTTTATCAAATATCTAGAAACCCGGTCGGAGTCATGACTCTAAATGAGTTTTCAGTAATGTAACTAGCAAAACATCTACCGATATTAAATATTTACAGTTTACCGGAAATTTTTTAACAATTAAATATTTCAACTTATATTGAAATTTATAGGTTTAATTTATTTAGCCAAAAATATCTATACTTTGATATCGGAAATTCTAGATTAAGCTCCCCAAAATAATTTTCTTTCTCACAATTACAGGTTAGGCACACTAAGTCAGTTTAATTTTTTGAATCCAAAATATCACAGCTGCGTATTTTATTTAAAGGAATTAAACGTTTTCATGTATTATTTAGCATTTGTTTTTATACAACTGATTTATCCTCAAACTAATTTAAATTACTTTTTATAATACAGAATGAGTTGTCTGTTTAAGGACAGGTGTTATTTTATAATTTATTGCATCTATTCAGAAAAATCTTCTTGTGTTATTTAGGCATGATCCATTTTTAACTGTGTATTTTATAAATATATTGAATATTTAAGTTTTTTTTTAAAAAGATTAGATATAAATATTTTTATAAATCAAAGAAAATAGACATTCTAATGTGGTGTCAGATTTGATGTTGCATCAATTTTAGATTCTTTCCAAACACCAAAATTAGCTTGGCAAATACTTGCAGGCTTGTTCTAAGCAGGTTCACTGATACTCAAATAAACATTAACTCCATGTTTTCAATATTTTAGTTAAAACACATAAAAGTGGAGGTCACAGCTGTTTCTTATTTTCACTCCGTTTTTGCTTTCTACCACTTTATTTTGTATGTTCCTTTGTCTGCTTGACTTGTTGTCTTTTCTAGGAACTCTTCTATTTTCATGCTAGCTAGTCTGTCAATCTCTGCAAGGAGAAGGGGTAGAAAAAATAGTTTTTACTTTTGAGTAACACATTGCTGATACTATTTTTGAGTATATTTGCATCATAAGATTCTTTTTTTTAATTTGCAACCACAAAAGACACCAAGACAATAAGCTTCCCTTATGGGCTAAATAAAAAACAACATACATTTGTAACTTCAAGGATTTGGGTTTGTGATACCATTTGCCAACTATTTTAGGGCATCATTTCCTGTGAGATGGGCCTGTGGACGTGGGTGTGGGCTGGGCAGGCAGAGCTAACCACAGAATTGGGGCTAACTTGATAACATATTAGAATAAATATTCTAGCAGTGACCAAGAACTGACAATATATATAATATTGAATCCATCAAAGTAGTAAGAGTGATATAAATAACTCCAAAAAGATAGGAAGAAGTGGTACTATAGACAACAACAGAAACATTTAAGTTGGGCTTTGATATAAGAGATGGTTTTATAGATACAAGATAGGCTGGCAAATAATTTTATTTGTCATTGAATAGACAAGAATGAATAGTGTGGTCTGATTGTTGATAACTGTCAGATCTGTTGGGTCTAACCCCACAATCTCCAGTTATTACTGTTACAGATCAGTCATGCAACTCACATGCAGCTAGCATGTAAATCCCCATATTCCCCCTAACTTCCAATATTCCACAGACTATATAAAGCCACTATTTCCACAATAAAGATATACCCTATTTTCATAATCTTTTGTTTTACACTGGCTTTGCCTAAATTGGTATTATGCCAGTTATCCCAGAAAACTCTTGACGACCTCACCAAAGGAGAATTTGATCAAACTAATAAATTTGGACCTGCCTTATCTATATTGCACACTTTACTGAAGCAAAGCAAATATTGGTGATCCTGCCGGCAACAGCGCCCATGTCGACACTTTGTCAACATGGTCACTGTCAACTCAAAACTCTAAATCTCCTATGTTTTTTGCTAGTTGCACTAGCTTAATTTTTTTTAAAGCGTTCAGGGGTGTGAACCCAGAAAACACAACAAAATTGTGGCCATCTCAACACAATTTAATATTAAGCTTAATTAAAAACTTGATTTAACCAGATTTTTCCTTTACTTTTACTAATAAAAATTAGCTTATTTTTTATTTGTTTTCACAACTTAAAAGTGTCAATGTTGACACTTTTTAAGCATAACTTATTTTTAATAACAAAACTGAAACATCTACAGTAAAAAAATAAGTGTATAATTTAAAAATATTTTTTTATTAAATTAATATATAGAAAAAGACAGGGCACATACAGTTGATTATTGAAATGTTCATCTTATAAATATATATGTGGCACTTATTCTGGCTTTAATATATTAAGTGGATTGGTGGCTAACAGCAATCCTATAATTTAAGCGTGAGTTACTATGTAAATTACTATAGAATTTATTATTAAAAATAATGTCGACACTTGTAAATGTCATTTATTTGCTTGTGATCATCCGCTGGGGTGGAGTTAAGCAAATTAGAGTGGCGCAATTAAGCCTAAATTAATGTAACCTCAAATAAAGAATGTTGTAAGTGACATTGTCAACACTGCCCTTTTCAATATCCTAGCCAACATTTTAACAACTTCACATATACACAATGGTAAAATATCATATTACCACTACCCAAATATTATTTTTAATAAATAAATAAAGAGCTTTGATAATTTTTTACTTATTTTCATATTTTTTTCTTTTAAATTTTTATATGTGAAAAAAACACACACAGAAAACAGTTAATTTTTGCTAGCCTGCGTAAATTTAATTAAGCGTACTATGAAAAAACATAGTAAATTTTTAAAAAAATGTCAACAGTGACAATGTTGTCAAAATAATGCCTGGAATTTTTGTAATCAACAGTGGGAATTCAGCTATTTTTACTAATCATCACCCATAATGTCGACGCTTTTCAGTTCTCACATATAAAACTTTATGTTTTACATAATAAAAACTTCTCATTTTTTGATATGTTGTATTTTTAACTTTTCTCTTCCATATTTTCTCTATTTTAAAATAAAATCTATATCTAAATATAATACTTTTGCATATTTCTCTTAACTTTTAATTTTTTATTTAAAGCTATATTAAAATAAAAACTATACAAGTATTTTTTACTTTTAAATGCCAATAAAAACCATCTAAGATTTTTTTTATATATCATGCTTTTTAAGTTGTTTTGTTTGTTTTTTACATACATTACTTTATTTTAAACCCTTTTACTTATTATTTTAGGACAAAAGCACCTCCAAGCAGCCCAAAGGAACCAAGCGTCGTTCAAAGCCAACCAAACCCACCAAAAAGAAGCCTGTCTCATCAAAGAAGGCCACTCCAAAACCATCCCTGAAGCCCTCTCCTGAGAAGAGCCCTGCTCACTCCACTGGGAGAGAGGAATCTGATGGTTTCTTTACAGACCACAGTTTCTACAACCCGGCTTCTGATGAGGAGCCAACCAAGAAGCGGCGGCAAGGCAAAAAGACCTCACAAAAGGATAAGTCTTCTGCACATGAGGGACATCATAATAAGCCCCCTTCTGCTTCCTCCCCACCACCATACTCCCCCCTTCAAGATCATCTGGGGATGATTCAAAGCCCTGCCCCGATTACTTTTCTGGCTTCTGCCATGCTCCTGCTAGCCCCTGGGACCCTCTGTTGGCCCACAACATCTGCAATGTTGATGGCAAATTTAAGGTTCCCTCTTCCTTGGCTAAGTATTTCCCTATCATGAGTGTAAAGGGTGGGCCGGACATGGTGGCCTATGGTTATATTTTCTCTTGCAACAACACCAACCAGGGCATCAAGAGCCGCCATTACACATGCAAGGACCGCTCCTTCCCAGTGCAGCTCAACACTGAGCGCTGGGACTTAGCAAAGACCATCAAGGGTGAACACACTTGTGTGATGCCAAATACCACCATAGCCCGCCTCCTCAAGTGGTATCTGGTCCAGATGATGCCCACTTCAAAAGATCTTTCCCCAACCCAGCTGGATGTGCTTGCTTGCAAATACCTCTTCTAACCAACTTGAAGAGAGTGCCAACCCACAATCAGTTGGCCAAGTTTGTAAGTGATAGGTGTCAAGCCTCCAATCCCCTGGCCAAGAGTGCCACTAAAATTAAAGACCTGGTCCTCACAGATGCCCTCAAAAAAACTGAGGATGGTGAGATGTTCCTGCTTCATGGCAATAGGCAGGAAGTGGAGAATAGGATTATAGCCTACACCACAACCCAAAACCTGGAGCGGCTCAATACTGCTACCACCTGGCTGTGAGACGGCACATTTTCAACCTGTCCCTCCCTATTCAAGCAGCTTTGGTTCCTGCATGAGCAGTTTAAAGACCAGGTGATCCCTCTTGTGTTCTTTCTCCTTCCTGGTGCCAAGACTGAAGTCTACACCAGAGCCTTCAAGATTGTCTGGGATGCTTTGTGCTCTCTTTCCACCAACAAGCTCCCCCCTTCCACTCACACCACAAGGGCAAATCCCTCCTCCGCTGAGAAGAATGAGTCAACCCTAGCTGCTGAGCAGCTAGCTCATGTGCGCTCACTTGGGCCAAAGGTTATCATAATGGGCTTTGAGCAAGCTCAGTTCAGAGCCTTTGAGGCCACCTTCAATGGGGAAGTCCAGGGCTGCTTCTCTCATTTTAGGCAGGCTCTCATCAAGAATCTCAAGAGTGAAAAGGAGCTTCTTGAGAAGTATCTTAACGATGGTAAGGGGAAGTGCTGCTTTGCCTTGACTTAGTTTTCTGCCTTGGCTTTTGTGCGCCTGAAGCATACTGGGATTGGCTTTGAGGCCCTCCTGGAGGACGCTTACATCAAGAAGCACTTCATCATCTTCAAAGGTTACTTGGATTACTTTGAACGCCAATGAGTGGGCAAAAAGGTGACTGCCCGGAGAGAAAAGAGCAAGGCCACTGCCCCTTGGAATTGCCAGGGCGCCTGCCTCAAGGGAAAGATGAAGACCACTTCTAGCCTTGAGGTTTGGCACAAGCACCTGAAGGTGAAGTTTGGGGCCAACCCCAAATACAACAAGTTCTTCTCTAAGCTGCAGTAGGAGCAAGCAAGAACTGTCTCCAAGTTTTGTGACCTGGCCAACTGGGTGGCCCCCAAGAAGCAAAAGTCCAAGGAGCAGGACTACCAGGATGAAGTTTAGAAGGCAGTGAAGAAAAAGTATAAGGTGGCAGAGGTTAAGAAGTATCTTGAGGACGTTGCCACTGCTCTTGCTGGTGGCTTTAACTGGCACAATAAACCTTGCTTTGCTTTGCCTGTATATTTTTTACTTTTAAACTTTTATTTTTTTATTTTTTTTGGATAGTACTAATTTTTTTAGGTATAAATGGTAAGTTTCAGATACAGTTCAACGTGGTTTAGTAAGAAATATCCTATATTTTTTAATTTATCTTTAAGCTATGAGATATTTTCAGTTATGCTTATATTAAGTATAATAAATTTAAATTAGAATTTTCTTATATTTTGTAGTTATTATGATATATAAAATATCTTTATTTTTGGTTCATTGGAATTTTATTTTTATGGGAATAAAAAATAATTTTATAATAAAGAGTGTAATTTACATAGTAAACTGAAAAATAGTTGTTTATATCTTATTCTTATTACTTATGATAATTTTTTATTGCATTTTTGAATTTTCTGGAGTCATTTCAGTATAATTAAGCATTTTGAAATAATTTTTATTAAAAATATTCAGAGTAAAGTGTTTTGTTAATTAAAAAAGTGTGACATCCAGGAAACGTCATTAAGTAAAACCAGGTTGTCACTTTACTATAGTGTCAACATTAAAAGTGTCAAAATGGCCACTGTTGACATTATTATTGTTGACATGGGCGCTGTTGCCATTCTGCCAGGAAATAGCATTCAGATGCTATCCAAATCCTTATTCATGATTTAAGAAGTTGAAGATGTTCTGCCCAATCCACATGCCTATCCACTACCAATCCAGCAAGTATCCAAAAACGAGTTGTCCCTGTGACACATAAGACCTAAAACCAGAAATAGAGCATTATTTACCAGGGTACAGTATACATCTGTGGCATTTTAAGACCCAAGGCCTTCTGACAAATACATGTATCCATGGTACAGAAGAAACTGTGGCAACCAAGACCCAAGGCCTCCAGATGAAGATTATGCACTTCTAGGGTACAGACAAGACACCACTCAACAGGATTTTCTTGTGATAATTCTAGGGGCAGTGTGATGTAACAGATCACATCAGGAAGATTTCAGTTAGATCACAACTGAAACTCCTGATTATCTGATAATTATAACAATCAAACAGATTGTCTTAACCAACGGTTTACCAATTGTCCAACACAGTATATAAACTGGCAAATACTCAATAAATAAATCATCCAAGTTTTAATTCATTGTTTCCCTATTCTAGTGATTATTAGCAATATTGGGACTTATGTCTCATATTTGCATTCTGATGACGCACACATGAATTTGTAAAACCCCATACCTGTTGAACCTCAGATATGTAATGTAGCTAAACAGGACAGTTATATTACAATAGTGTACTAAATATCTTCTTGGTTAACTCAAACTGGTTTTTTTGAGACAGAAGGTCTGATAGGAGAATATTTTTTAGGGTGAAATCCTTGTCAAAACAGCAGGCTTGACCTGCCAGCAAGGTTTCAAGCAAGCAAGTTTGTGACCTGCAATCCAATTACCCGGTCACTCGAAGCCAGACTAGGAAGTCAACTCAAATTGCCAAATCCAACAACATGAACAAATGATGATCCCTTATGATGGATACCTTGTTTTGGCACTTGACTCATTACCAGGATCAAGCCACCCCCTTCACCATCCAACCATGTGATCAACACAATCATGTTCCTGTTATCCTTGATTCACAATGACTATATAATCACCGTCTCTCAATAAAGGTTATTATCTAGTTTCTAAATATTTTTCCCCTTGCAACTCTGCTAAAACAGCACAGTTACGACATTGGTAGCACAGGTAGGTTCTCCATCCTACCTCATCTTGTAAAATTCCGCCTGTTGCCTGTACTTGCCGCGGCTAACAAATCCTTGACAGAATTATGTCTGGCCTTCCGCTGGGCTGGACCTCATACAACTCTGGTGCCAGGATACCTGATGGCTTTGTCCTGTACCATAACATGATGATTCCACTACACACCTTTAACGCCATGTCTGCACGAGGGCTCTTTCAAGCTCCCTCCTCTATTCCGCAGCCAACCAACAAAAACACCATGCTCATCTATGTAGCCCAAAGACTGCAAAGCGCTGCCTTGGAACCTTTCACTGGGGCCAACAACAACAACACTGCCGCATGAATCCAGTCCGCCCAAAGCAAGCTGGCCTAGATGGAATGTCCACAGCAATTTTGGATTGCGGAAATCTCTATCCAACTGACCCACAACGTTGGCACCTGGTGTTACAAGTGGCACAAAGAACACGCCAAGAAGAACTGGGATATCTTCAAACAAGACTTCTTGGCTAGGTTTGTGCTTAAGGACACAGCGCTCATGATCATACACCAAGTAAAGAGCCTGACCCAGACAGGCACTGTGAAGGAACTCACCCGCACCTATGAGGAGCTCCAACTTTGCGCACCCTCTGACATGACCTTTGACACCCCAGCCACACACCTCATGTACTATGACGCCCTTAAGTTGCATGTAATGAGGCACATGAACCTGGACCAGGTGACTAACCTGAAAAGCCTGTACCACAAGCCAGAGAAAGCAGAACAAACATCCAACACCCTCCATAAGGCACAAACTGGAAAACAAGAGAGACCCAAGGATTCCCACCCAGGTGGGCGCTCCACTTGACAACCCCTGGAAGCAACGGGAATAAAACCAACCATAAACCCACAAGTTCAAATGGACATGGGAGTGGGAACAATGGCCAGTCAAATTGTACTTATTTCTGTATCACTGCCACACAAGGCAATCAAGATGAGGGAAAAGCCTGGGGAGAGCATTAAGCAAGCCAAGCTCTCCCTACACAACTCCTGACTTGCCAAATAATGAGTACTGACCCAAGGACGTGGACCAATGTCCAATGATCCAAGTACCCTCAGAGGACCCAGTACTGTACACCATTGTCAGACATCCCAATAAACTGATGTCCTATCCTTTCCATTTTTGTGGTTACACAGGCTCAGCACTCCTAGACTCAGGCGCGGATCAAACCCTAGTCAATAGCAGCTTTGTAGACAAGTTCAAGCTAGCCACTAATCCTTCGCAGATTAAAAACGTGGTTTTAGCTGATGAACATCACATTGCTGTGACAAGAGAAACCACCCCCTTCTCTGTCATGCTCAAGAATCTACACTCCACCATCCAAGGCCCTGTCATTGACTTTCCCAAGTTTGATATTGTACTGGGGTTGGATTGGTTACAAAAAAACAATCCTCACGTAGACTGGGCAACCTCAGTGTTGACCATTAAGTGTGAAGGTGTCAACCACCAGATCTACCCTGACTCAGTGGATCAACTCCTACGCAACCATGTCTTTGTGTGCATCACAGAGACTCTGGACAAAAAGAAAAACCTGAAGGCAATTGACTGGGACTCCTGCCAGTACAAGATCATACACTTCAAGGACCACCAGGATACCTCCACACCTCAGCATTGCAAAATTGTGGCCCGTCATCCAGAAATCTTCAAGGAAACTCTACCTGGGTTGCCCCCAGAGAAACACATTCAACACTTTATCCAGCTCAAAAGAGCTGTACCCAAAGCACATTCTATCTACAGGCTGACCCCAAACAAAGACGGCGCCCTACGCCCCTACCTCAAGGAAGCGTTAGAGAAAGAACTTATCCGTCCCTCACAGTCTCCTTTTGGGGCCGCTGTAATCTTTGTGGCCAAGAAGAACGGTACCTTGTTCTGGTCACAGACTACCAAGCCCTGAATAAAGTTACCATCAAGAATTGTTATCCACTACCACTGATTGACAACCTCTTTGACACCTTGGGAGGAGCCACAGTCTTCTCCAAAATTGACCTAAACACAGGCTACAACCAGATTTGTATTAAGAAGGAAGACATCCCCAAAACAGCCTTCTGCACTAAATACGGCTCCTACAAATGTGTGGTGCTCAACTTTGGCATGATAAATGCCCCATCCACCTTTGTGACCTTCATGAACAAAGTATTCACGCCACACATAGGCATTCATGTCCTAGTCTACCTGGATGACATCATTGTCTACAGCCCCCTGGTGGAACAGCACCACAAAGACCTAGATGCAGTCTTTGCTACCCTGGTACAACACAAACTGTTGGCCAAGCCCTCCAAGTGCCAGTTCTTCCGCAAGCAATTACCCTTCCTGGAACACATAGTCTTAAAAGACGGCATCAAACCCAACAGTCAAAAGATACAGGCCATCTGCAAGATGCCACCACCTAAGGATAAGTCAGAACTCCACACCTTCTTGGGGATGATGGCCTATGTACACCGCTTCATACCTGACTGTGGCGTTTTGAATGCCTCCTTATCTGCCATAACAGGCGCCAAATCCAAGTTTGTGTGAACTCCCAACTTGACCTCTGTTTTAGACGTCTCAAGGAGAAGCTCACAATGGCTTTTATTCTGCAATACCCCAAACATGATGGGAAATATCAAATGGAAACCAACACCTCAGACACATCTATTAGGGGAGTACTACAAATCAAAAATAATGATGGTGATTTCCTACCTGTAGCTTATGAATCCCAAAAGTTGACAGATGGCAAATGTCAATACCCTATCCACAACAAGAAACTGCTAGCCATTGTACACTGCCTAGTCAAATGGCGTTGCTATCTAGAGCAGCAGGGAGAATTTACGGCATTGACTGACCACAAGTTGCTCATATACTTCAAAACCCATGCAAATCTATCTTGCTGCTAAGCCTGCTGGATGGAGCTTGTGGAGAGATTCAATATGTTCATACAGTACAAACCTGGTCCAGAACTTGCCATGGCGGACGCTCTCTTGCGCCTGTATGTCTGTGCCACAAGAGGAGAAAATGGGCTTGACCCAGATTGGCCCCTCTTGGTACTACGGACAAAAGATGAGGGTTTCCCTCCTGGTACAACCAACATAACAAAGGAAAAAGTCATCAAAAACAAACACCTATTTGCTGACGTGTACAGGACCTTGCACAGAAAAATGTCTGATGGTACTACCATCTCTTATATCCCCACACACCAGCAAGTGGACACCATCCTACAATATCACAGAGACCTAGGACACACCAAGAGCCAAAACCTATACAAATTCCTTAAACACAAGGCCTGGTGGCCAACCCTGTATTGTGACGTTCAGGAAGTCCTAGACCAATCTGAAATATGCAAGAAATTTGCCAAAAGCAAAGCCCCTCCAAAATCAGTACTATTCATCCGCACACAACTACCCTTCAAGGTGTGGGCCCTCAACGTTGTTGGCCCCATGCCAGGGAAACACAACAATAAGAAATACATTATCACTGCCATAGACTTTGCTACAAGATGGCCAGTAGCCCAAACAGTAAAGGCACACACTGGCAATGTTGTATGACAATTCATAGGAAGAGAGATAATCAGCAAGTTTGGAAAGCCAGAACTCCTGATAACTGATGGAGGGAAAGAATTGACCTCCAAAAACACCAATGTATACCTCGCTAAAAATGGGGTCAAACATACCGTGACAACACCATATCACCCACAGGCTAATGAACGTGTAGAGCGGCTTAATGGCAGCCTTGTGCAAGCCTTAGCCAAACTCACTGCTGGGAGACCTGAAGACTGGTACAAGCAGCTATCAACCGCGCTACTTGTGTGCCAAACCCAAGTGAACAGATCCACTGAAAAAAGCCCTTTTGAGTTGGTATACAGCACACAGCCAAATATCATTCAAGCATTAACATGGCCCAAATAGGAAATTCCAAATAAAGCCCCCCCGCGTTCAGACCCTCAAGTTATAGAGGCCAATAGTGAGCAAACAAAAAGAAAAATGAACATCTGCAAAAAACCTGTCCCCATCCAAGATAGACATGAAGTTGGGGACAAAGTTTGGGTCATGAACGTTGATAAAAGCAAACTACAACCCAAGAAAGTAGGCCCAGCAATCATTCTAAAGGTAAACAAAAATAACACTTACCTTGTGCAAGGACTCAGAAAGCGCAAACAAGACAGAACCCTACACCATGATTGCCTGAGACCCTGCAAAGCAAGACAAAAACAACACAAAACCACCCTGCCCGCCACAGAACAACAGTTAGTCCAGTATGGCGCCCAGGCTCCTGACGACCTCCCTGACAACCTATCCCCAGAGGAGGCCAACCTTCAGTTGGGGGGTGTGTCAAAACAGCAGGCTCAATCTGCCAGCAAGGTTCTAAGCAAGCAGGTTTGTGACCTGCAATCCAATTACCCGGCCACTCAAAGCCAGACTAGGAAGTCAACTCAAATTGCCAAATTCAACGACATGAACAAATGATGATCCCTTATGGTAGATACCTTGTTTTGGCGCTTGACTTATTACCAGGATCAAGCCACCCCCTTCACCATCCAACTGTGTGATCAACACAATCATGTTTCTGTTATCCTTGATTCATAATGACTATATAATCACCATCTCTCAATAAAGGTTATTATTTAGTTTCTAAATATTTTTCCCCTTGTAACTCTGCTAAAACACCACAGTTACAACATCCTTGTAGTCAGAATTTGGTGGAATGTATAGACCCAAAGAGTGAGCCTGGTAAACAATATAATTAGGGCCAGAAGTCTGCATAAAGGTCAAAAGACATGATAACATAGGCAAAAGAGCCTGTTTATACCAAATGAAAATGACAAAATTAGAATGAAATAGAATAAAACCTAGTTGAACCAAAGGTTTATGACACTTTATTATCAGAATGATAATAAAGCCTGACTGTCATGCCCTGCCCCAAAAGGAAGGATATTTAGTTAAAAAATACCTATTTGTTTTTGGTTTACTTTAATCTTTCTTTATGTTAATAAGGAAATTTTAAAGTAAAAAGTTAATGATTAAGTATTTTTAATCTATTTACCTTGTTTTTACGTTGATTCACGTTCAAATTCCTGTCATTGTCTTCCTTTTTTCTAGCTACTAATAGCTTATGTTGCAACATCTTTGATTACTCCCTCTTGGGAAATCAACACCCCAAGTAAATCACCGAGTGGTTCACCACCCAGGCAATAAACTGGTGGCATCATTATCAGTTAACCATCTATGACAGGAATCACTCAATCCAGGTCCTAAATATAACACAACTTGATTAAGCCTTGTGACTCAAGGAGAACATTACTTAGATAAGCCCCATAACCTCCATGACGTACATGGATGACATGTGGATTATCATGATACTATATATTAACCTATATTCATATTCAGTAAAGTATCATTCTCTTCTTAATCTTCCCCTTTATGTGAGAGAGGGGGGCTAAACTAAGTTCAGCTTCCATCCCGGTGAGACAAACCACCAGGATGCCGCCCAGTGGAGGACTGTGACGACCGCTCAAAGGGGGGACCACAAGGACAACACAGGAGACATTTGAGGAAAATAGGCATTCAGACCCATCAACACCAGTCCAGTGAGCAGCCAAGGGGTGCAGGTGGGAGTGAGAGGGGACACCACAGGGACCACAAGTGGTACCAAATCACTCAGGGACAAGCTAAGGAGAGGAGGCATGGAAGGCGCACCCCCCTCAGAGGCAGGCAAGGAGAGATCTGCAATACCCAGTTCTAAGTTGTCACACGACAAACTCTTAACCACAGCCTCTCCAGAAAAGAGAAGGGCGCTGGGGAGATTCCAGAGACTGGAAGGGTCTTCACCCACAAGACGGGCAGAGGAGAAGATCTTTTTCCATAAGTCTGGGGAAGTAGACCACAAGAGCAGCAGAAATGAGGCCAAGGAAAATACCACAAATTTTGCAATAGGGAGTATCATCAAAAAAACCAGCACAAAATTTAAAGGAGATTGGTACAAATTTCCAAACTGCAAACAATAAAAAATTGGGGGACCTGGGGACACACACAAGGAAAAACCAAGCAGGAGGCAGTAGGACAACCCTGGGGGGCTTGGTGATGAGCTCAGAAGGCTTTGAAAGCAATTAAAACAAAAAACGGGTTTGAAAACCAAGAAATTAAGGGAAAGTCAAGATAAAAGAAGATTTTTATATTGATTTTAACTTCAAATTTAGGGTTTGAAAGTGAGTTTCAAAAGTGAAACAGAAGACAACAACAGCTATATGCTGGAGCCTGTTTGGGTGAAGCTAGAGGAGAGCCTGAGTTTGAAACAGGACATGGGAAGGTAAGCGTAAAGGGTATAACTAACACTTTTAAAAATTTAGACGATAGGAACTCCAAGCAAGGGGCTTCAATAATCAGTGTTTATTTTGAAAAGTGAAGTGCAATAACCAAACTTTATTAAATTGGAAAATAGACAAGCAGGGGACTGAAAGTCCCCTTGCTGTGTTAAAAGGAATGGATTGCAATGAAGATGATCACATGACAGTTGAACCTAGATTCAATTGGCTGGGAGAAAAACTTTGCTGGATAGGGTCAGAGATACTGGAGGGTTTTACTCTAATTTCCGCGGCTCTGCCTGATTGGCTGGAAGGCATCCCAACCATTTCAGATTCATTTGATTTTCTGGTTGTTGATGTGGCATCATTTGATTGGCCGTTCCTGATAATTTTCAAGAGAGGACAACACCATGATAACAAACAATCTAAATTGATCAGTGTTTCTTCGCAAGCCGGAACAACCAAAGCAGGGGGATCTGCAGGGTAGGCCAGAACAAATATCTCATCAACAGCGTGGGCTAAATCTTCTAGGGAATTTAATGGCTTGGCTGTTGTTTTTTGGCGCTTTTTTGGCGCAGCGGGGGAAAACAGTTTGATCCAAGGCCAGAGGTGGCAGTGAATTTACACTTTATTTTGTTTATTATACTTTCCAGAAGTATAAACTCAACAGTGGTAGCACAGGTAGGTTATCCATACCTACCCAACTCAAAGGAAAAATTCCTCCCAAGAAAAAAACCTAAGCAATGTCACTCCCTAACAGTTGGAGAGACTACAAAGTAGGACAAGACGTCCCCCCAGGACTTGTCATCTACAATAATCTCCCTGTACCTATTGACTAGTACAACACTCTCAAAACCTGCAGACTGTTCCCTACCACGCCAGCCACAATAGCACCTACACAACCTGAGATACCCAATATCGTGTTTCAACGCTTACATACTGCTGAGATTGGCGCTTTTGCAGGACTACACCATGAGAATGCCTCTCTTTGGATCAACAGCACCGAGAGCAAGTTCAAACAAGTGGAGTACCCCCAAAGACTCTGGGTTAGCAAAATTGCCCTCAGCGTCACAGGGATTGCCTTGCGTTTTGTTACCAAATGGCTAGCTCAACATCCTGACCAGAAGGAAAACTGGGAAATATTCAAAGCCACATTTCTCAAAACGTTCTTCATGAAGGATTCAGACGTGGTGATTATGACCAAACTCCAAACCTTCAAAATGACAGGAACCACCAGGGAATACATTGCCACATACAAAAGACTACATGACTGTGCACCCAACACCATCAACTTTGATGAACCTGGGCCACACCTAGACTTCTACAATGGCCTTCCTACATATATTAGACGTCAGTTTGACATGACCTGCTGCAAGAACCTCAAGGATGTATTCCTAGAAGGAAAACACGCAGCTCAGAAGTCTGAAAATCTACACGCCTCCAACAAACGCAAGGAAAACCCTGCTGTTAAGAGAGAGCCTTGTCCCAATAAGCAAAACAACCGAGCCAACAGTATCCAGCCTTGAAACAGGAATCACACTGCACAAGCCAACCAGGCTAATACCAAAGATACCAACAAGGAGGGAAAAGCTCAGGGGAGTGCTTAGGCGAGCTGCCCTCCCCCTTTTCACAAGACTCATACAGAGAACAGGACGTGGACTCCATCACCATGATCCAGGTTCCCTCCAGCAACCCTCTACTGTTTGACGCCCAATCTGGAAATAAACTCTTTACCTATCCTTTCTGTTTTTGCAGATACCAGGGCACAGCACTATTTGACACTGGAGCCAACCAATCACTCATTAACAAGAGCTTCACAGACCTCATGAAGTTACCTACCATTCAAAGTAACATCAAGAGAGTCATCATGGCGGACAACCACAGCACACCAGTTACCCATGAGACCAGACCTTTCCGGGCCCAAATTGGAGACGTCCAAACAACAATTAGTGGCCCCATCATTTCAATCCCCAAATACGATATCATACTTGGATTAAATTGGATGCAAAAGACAAAGCCTCACATAGACTGGGACAGTGCCACCCTCACTATCCAGCAAGGAGAAGTCCACCATCACATGTACCCAACACACCTTGACATCCTCATGAGGGACAACATATTCATAAAGATCATGAAAACAGAGAAAGAAACTGACATCAGCAAAATTAATTAGAGCACATGTACGTATGAAGTCATCCACTTCAAAAACACAGAAATTCAACATGGACAGAACCCAATCAGAGATTAGCTAGTCAATGAGTTTCCCTCCGTATTCCAAGAATCACTACCCAGGCTGCCCCCTGATTGGGGTATACAACATGAGATTGACCTAAAAGGTAGCGTGCCTAAGGCGCAACCTATCTACTGCCTCACACCACAAGAAGACAACACTCTGAAAGCCTACCTTGACAAAGCACTTGAGAAAGGCCTCATCAGACCTTCAAAGTCACCCTTTGACGCCGCTGTCTTCTTTGTGGCAAAGAAAGATGGAGGCCTCTGCCTAGTCACAGACTACAGGGCCCTCAATTAGGTCACAATAAAGAACAGGTATCCCCTGCCCCTAATTGATGATCTTTTTGATGCCCTGGGGGGGTCCCAAATCTTCACAAAAATTGATTTGACAGCAGGATATCACCAAATTTGCGTGAAACCTGAAGACATCCCAAAGACCGCGTTTTGGACTAAATACAGATTCTTTGAATGTGTTGTCCTCAATTTTGGCATGAAAAACGCTCCCAGTACTTTTGTAACCTTCATGAACAAGGTATTCAAGGAACACATTGGGAAAAGAGCAATCATCTACCTGGACAACATCATCATCTATAGTCCTAACCAACAACAACACTGGGAAGACGTCCGCGCAGTCCTCCATACCCTGCAAGAAAACCAACTAATTGCCAAACTGTCCAAATGCGAGTTCTTCTCAACTGAACTCCCCTTCCTTGGTCATATCATTAGCAAGGATAGTATTAAGCCTGATCCTGACAAAATACGCGCTATAACAGAGATGCCAGCCCCAAGGAATAAGAGCAAACTCCGCACTTTCCTTGGAATGGTAGCCTATATACACAGGTTCATCCCTGACTGGGGCGCCCTAACAGCTCCCTTATCATCCATCACTGGGAAAACAACCAAGTTTGTCTGGACACCTTTACGAGATCAACATTTTTGCCAGCTGAAAGAGCGCATGGTTACCACCCCCATCTTGCAATACCCAAACTGCGAGGGTATCTATGAGCTAGAAACCGACACCTCTGATTATGCCATAGGAGGAGTCCTCCATATCCAAATGGCCCAGAAAGACTTCCTCCCTGTGGCATATGAATCCAGGAAACTATCAGACGGCAAACAAAGATACTCTATACACAATAAGGAATTGGTTGCCATCATACACTGCCTCATGAAATGGCAATGTTATCTAATAGGAGCTCAGACGTTCAAAATACTCACCAACCACAAGTCATTGATATTCTTTAAAACACAACAACACCTGTCAAGAAGACAAGTCAAATGAATGAGTCTCATACAGAGATACCCCATGCAAATTGAATGCAAGCCAGGCAGAGAGATGCTTACTGCAGACACCCTATCAAGGCTATACAATAAACACATCCTCTGCACTGATGGCGGCCCCAACTAGCCCATGTTAATCATGAGGAATCTCCAGGAAGGGTTCCCACCTGGCATACCAATGGACATCCAAGAGAAAGTCCTCAAGAACAAAAATCTGTTCAAAAACATATATGGTACCCTCCATTGAATCCTTACAAATGGTGACACAGTACCCTATGTTCTGTCAACACAAAAGATTGACACAATCCTCCGTTATCACAGGGACTTGGGACACACCTGTAGCAGGAACTTGCATGAATATCTCAAGACCTGCTACTGGTGGCCCAACATGCTGGATGATATCAGAGAAGTACATGAACAATGTGAGGTCTGTGAAAAGTACGCCCAAACCAAAACTCCACCCAAGTCAGTAGTACCCGTATTCATCACACAACCCTTCAAGGTATGGTTGTTAGATATTGTGGGACCTTTGCCTGGTGAAAGTAAAGGCAAGAAGTACATCATCATAGCCATTGACTACGCAACCAGATGGCCCGTAGCACAAGCCACAAAAGAGCACAAAAGCAATGACGTGAGACAATTCATTGTCAAGGAGATCATAGCTAAGTTTGGAAAGCCCAACCTCTTAATCACAGATGGAGGTACTGAACTTAAAGCTATTGACACCAACATCTATCTTGCCAAAAATGGAATAAAACACGTCACAGCCAGCCCATATCACCCACAAGCAAATGGACACATAGAACAACTAAACGGCTCTCTAGTGAAAGCCCTCAGTAGGTTATCTGCCAACAATCCAAAAGCATGTGTTGACATGCTACCAACCGCCCTTATGGTCTGCAGAACACAAGTCAACCGCAATATAGGCAAAAGCCCCTATGAACTTGTCTATGGTCAGAAACCTTCACTTGTCAGTACAACCACGGGACCACAACTGCCACTTTCAAAGAAGATACCAGACAGCAATGACCCAAAAGTACTACAAGCAAGAAAGGACCAAGAGATGATGGAACAACAAAGGGTTCAGCAGGAAGCAATCCCATTGCAACAAGAAAGGTTCCAAGTTGGAGACAAGATCTGAGTTGTCAATCACGACCAACACAAATTAGACCCAGGGTTATGTGGACCAGGCATTGTCATGGAAGTGAAGCTCAATAACACCTACCTCATCAAAGGGATTGGAGCTCAAACCAAACTAAAGCATATGCATCATGATTGACTTTGTTTGTGTAAGGCAAGAGCAGCCCAACAAAATTCAAGACTCCCTGTTCCTAACGCCAAACTGGATCAGTACCAAGCCCGTATACCAGATACCCTCAAAAAGATTCCCAAGGCTCCGCCTTCCAGCACCCCAGGGGGAGATGTCGCAACATCTTCAATTACTCCCTCTCAGGGAATTAACACCCCAAGTAAATCACCAAGTGGCTCACCGAGTGGTTTACTGCCCAGGCAATAAACTGGTGGCACCATTATCAGTTAACCATCTATGACAGAGATCACTCAATCCAGGTCCTAAATGGAACACAACTTGATTAAGCCTCATGACTCAAGGGAAACATTACTCAGATAAGCCCCATGACCTCCATGACGTACATAGACAACATGTGGCTTATCATAATACTATATATTAACCTATATTCATATTAAATAAAGTATCATTTTCTTCTTAATCTTCCCCTTTATTTTGTTTATTATACTTCCCAGAAGTATAAACTCAACACTTACATAATTTCTACTTTAAAGTTAGAAGATTTGAACTTCTAATTACCTTTCAAAACTTCTTTTACGTCATTGCCTCTCTTCTCCAGTTTATGTTGCTGATCTGCAGCTGCTTTCATTTTTTTAGTTTTCCCTACTCCTCCAGGGTCTCCTATTCTGTTTTCTCCAGTTGCCCCTTCTCTTGGATGTTGTTCCCCTATGGCCATCATGTTTAACTGAAGATGAGCAACTATAAATAAAGAGCTTGTGAAGAGTAGACTTTAAGCCAAAATTCTAAGTGATTTCTTCCCTTCAATCTTTTATCAATTTCAACTTTAGATTTGTAATTTTATGAATTTTGAATTTTTAATCTATAGTTAAGTTATTAGTTCTAAGTTTTTTCCTTTTTTCTTTCTAGTTTAAGAATGGAGGTTGTAAAACAACAAGCCTTAGGCTTGTTGTATCCATTATTTTTCATTAATGAATCTTTTAATAGTTACATGTACCAGTTTGCTGATGAAGAGTATACCAATATTGAGATTCCCTTAGTTACTAATTGTTCCTTATTAAATACTTTGTTTAGAATTTTAAACTCTATCATACCTTATTTAACCCAGTACAAGTTTTCAGCAGAATTTTTTAAAAATTATATTAAAGACCGTCCCTACCTTTTTATATCTTCTGAATCTCAACCCTAATGCTTTACATGCTTTAGTTTATAACCTTGCATCCTAGTGAGTAAGACCTTACACTGACACTCAATTGACAAGGTACAAGTATTCTCCTGCCAAGCTTCACTATGAGGTCAGGAATCTGCATTCAGGCTTTATATAGTTAGAAATCTGAGAGAGTGAGTGGCATCAGTGTAGGAAGACAATAATTGGTCAGTGTAAGAGAACATATGTCACGGCCCATACCAGAGTCCAACTGGACTCCCACAGGGAGGCAGGCTGGGCCTGAAATGCCATGTACACAATAGGCGCAATACAGACCAGGTAGTTGACAGCAGTGGCTAGGGGACGCCAACTCCTAGTCTGGGGCACAACTTGGTTGGCCAGCCCCAATACTGTGATATAGACAAACCCCAACTTACTGAATTCCTGGGCAGGAGGCGCGTTGTGAAGGGGAGGAGCAGTAGGAATCTCCTTCATAGCAGGCGGCAGATCCAGATGATGAGGGTGAAAATACTCCAAGTCAAGAGCGTAGGGTGGGATGACTGGAGTTATAGGCGTGTAACCAGGAGGATATGGATATGCAAGTTTATATTGTGTTGTGGATTACCAAATAGATGCAAAGAGAATAATTAAATTTGAACAAAAATAGACAATTCCTGCAATAAGATAATGATTTCTGGGCATAAACTTGCTTTATTAAGATGTCAACAGTGAGGAGGGCTTCTCCCTCTCACTACTTGTACTTACTGGAGATTCTGTGGCCTTTTGTGCCACCAGAGAACTGAAGGCATCAATTTGAGTTGTATTTACAATTTTCACTGGAATTTGTGTACTTAGGCAAGGGGGTGAGTGTTCATTGATTGCTATAACATGAACCTTTCTTGAACTGCAGCATGCCAAGGTGCCACAGTTATTTATAGTTCCTGCGAGCAATTGAGCGCCCAATTGTGCTCCCAATGTACTATTTCCCGATAGGTGAGTGGCCCAAATATGATAATAGGATCAAAACCAGGGATTCAAGGCTTGTGTGCCTCTCAAATCCTGGGCCATTTGCTAGTTAAAAGGGGGTTTTCTTGCCCTGGGAGATACTTAATAAGAGTCTCCAAGCTGTGGGTTTTTTTCACCTCTAGGCAGGCCAGCTGACTGTCCAGGGTATTCTGGGCCCTGATAACATATGTTAAACTCTTTCTATTCTTCAAAAATGTTTCCATGGAAGGACTGGAAGGCAAAATGAGTGTTGATGGCTGTTAATTGGTTCATTTCTGTAAGACTTGAAGCTCTTGGAAAGATTGTTGTAGACTAATGTCTTAAGGCCTAATATATTTATATTAGTCACATACAAAAAGATTGGTAAAATCTGCAAAAGTAGTTAGGAAAAAAACCTAATAACTTATGTTATAACTGTGCTGTTTTAGCAGAGTTACAAAGGGGAAAATGATTGGAGACTAGATAATATTCTTTATTGAGAGATATAAGTTATATAGTCATTGTGAATCAGTATAACAAGAACATGATTATTGAGATCTGTCAGAGATCCAAGCTTGGGCAGCCAACCTGTCATTTTCTGGGATTATGCTGGCTGGTTTTTTGCGGGCAGAGCCCATGACAAGAGAGGATGTCACAAGTGACAAACTCCTACTGACCATGATTACTGAAAGCCTCAACTATGGGATTCAAACCCTGAGACCTTGCGGGCTGCAAGCCCGCAGGACCGGCTGCCGGCTGCCTGCAGATTTTTGGGCTCAAGCCAGAGCAGATCATGACTTTGGAAATTCCCTTAGAGCTGGATGAATTGAAATCATCTACATCAACAACACCCACAAAGGTTCCTGTTATCATGACCAATCAGCAGGCGGGCCCAGCCATAGAGCCCAAAATAACTTGGGCCGCCACAGGAAAGGAAATAGAGAAACTTCCCAATAAATTCAGGCCACCCAGAAATAACTAACCCCACAACCCAACAAGGAAATCAGAGTATTCCCAGTTCAAACCAGCCAATGATTTAACTCCCGCAATGAATGCCACCAAAGACTGGAAAGATCAGGTAAATGGTACCACCCGGGCCAGATAAATTTGTAAAAGTTTTCCCATGACAGATGGGCATACTTATACCCTGGAACGCCAGGAAGATGCCCATTGCCATTCTTGCAATAAAGTGACATGAACCTTTGGTTCAACCAGGTTATTCCATATTTGATTTTAGTTCTATTTCATCTACAGTCTACCTCCCACAGTTTTGCACCCCATACCTCATAACCCCAAGAAACCACAGACCAACCACCTGAGTTTTACTGTCTACCAGGAGCTTCCTACGGCCCAGTGCATTTCACTGAGTACTCTCCCAACGCTGTGTATTTGTAATTCATCCTAGAGGAAATCCTAATCTACAAGCCTGAGGCCAGAACTAGAGAGACCAAAACTATCTACAGGAAAGGTAATAAGATCACTAGACCTCCCCTGTTATTTTGTGACAAGTACAACTACCTGCCCGCGTATTTGGTCCCAATGACTCCACCTCTCACCCCGCGGCCCAACCACCCGCAAGAATCTGTTGTTGCCAATGAATCCACTTCCACTCAGATATTTGGGATGATGTACATCACCCTTACCAACTTGATAGATTTTATGGCACCCGCCAGTGAACCTTGGGCCCCCCTGGGCAAATTGTTATCTTATATTGTAAAGTTAGCTCCAATCTTGTGGTGGGCCCTCCCTGCCAGGCCCGCGGGCTGTCCGCCCGCAAGTTCTCAGGAACTCCCCACAGGCTGGATCCCTGACAGAGGAGTTAACTTATATAGGTAGGAGAAGGACTTTTCCACCCAGGACTACGGGCCAGCGGCCAGGATTGTAGTGTCAATCACCCCTGTGAGGGTGATGTACGCAATCTCAAACAGCTTGCCAGTGTGGTCAGCTGGGAGGTTGGTTGAGAAGGCAGGCATTGGTGTAAGGGACCCTCTTTATAGAGGATAATGTAGTTGGGGAATCAAACAAGGGTCCATTACTCTCTACAACAGGAGATAGCTCTTCAAGCTGTAGGGTAGGGGTTGGACAAGAATCAGAGAAGCACAAAGTAGCTGGCCCCTGAAACATGATACAAGGCAGGAACAAGGAGAGCCAGATGATGACTACGGACCACAAATAGGGGATTTCAATCATCTGAACTAGAAGATACTATTAAATGCTCAAGTGAATAACAGGGCAAGATTGCTTTATTGTAAAAATAAATATTAATTGAACAATTAACTTGGGATTATGATAGGAGTTCTTATACTAAGGGGGTTGAAATTAGGAGTGCAGACTTAATGAGTTTGAAACCCAGGTGTAATGCCTACATGTAGTGGCAGGAATCATGATGCAGACTATTTTTAGATGCATTATAGTACTGAGTTCCTTGCAGGTTTTACTTGCATCTGCATTGCTGTGGGGCATAAGAACAATTATTTGACAATTAATTGAGTTGCAGTAACCTAAATCATCCAAATTTGGGAGTTGGAATAGATCTTCAACTATTGGATAACTGTTGTCAGGGAAGTGATTCCTGACAATTGGCTTGGGGGTTACATGGAGTTTCATATCAATTTTGTAGGCAGGCAAGCAGGTAGTTGAACTTGCCTCTGAACAACTTAGGTGTTGATGGAATCCAGGGCCCCTGACAGTTGTATCTAACTGCAGATTGAATGCGGGCCAAAGGATCTAGTTCAAGGATTTTTTCCGGGGTGTAGTCCTTATACTTGGGCTTTAGAGGGTACTTGGTGAAATAGATGAGACCAACAAAAGAACCAAGAAGACAGAAATCTGCAGGCAGAGTGGCAGGAGAACCAGAGGATCATGTACTGATTTGATAGATGACAAAGACAAAACAAGACAGTAGCTGTGTAAGCCAAATTAAAAAATATTTATTCAAAAATGGCAATAAGTTTGTAGCACAGGGTCATTTGGTCTATATAGCACCCCACCTCCAAACCTACTATTCTTCATGAAGAGTTCATTAGGGCATCAGAGAATGTGAGGCTGGGTGGTCTAGATGCTTGGGTTTAAAGGCGGTGAAATGGCACCTGGGCTGGGAGTTTTTTCATTGGTCAGAAATCTTGAATTGATGACTTGATTATCTTATTCTTGGGTTGTGGTCATGGGGTTGGGCCCTGAGCCTGTACTTTCCTCAGGTGATACATCCTGATTGGCCACCAAGGCGGTCTTCAAGCCCATGAAGTGGATAGTAGGAATTTTGTACCCTTCATTAGGCGCCTTGATCACTCCTTCATTTAGTGCAATGATTCCTTTAGTTTGGCTAGCTTCACCTTTTGGATAATCATTCTTGGCTTCAGCTTGCAAGAGCTTGACCCCAGGAAAACACAGGCAGGCAGCCCCTTGGTTCATAGGGCCAGCAGCCTGCAGGAGTTCAGGGTCAGGGTTCAAATCCTGCCCTTGGGCCCAGGTTTTAAGAGGGAGAAAATTGTTAATCCTGACAAAATCACTCAATTGGATGATTAGGGAGGTGTCTTGATTCTTGTAATAAGTTAAGCACTAAATTGAGCTATCCATCACAATAGATTATTGTCTGGTCACATTGCTGGATTTAAAAACCCAATTTGACTTCCGCATTTAGCTTCAGGTCACTGGAAATTGGGTTGTAGGTCACAAACCCGCTTACTCAGAAACTAGCTAGGGGGTCAACCCTGTTGTTTTGACACCCCCTGGCTAAGGGTTGTGCCATAAATTAGACTGCATGGGTAAAATGGTCAAGGCTATTAGTGTAACTAATCCTGATAGTCAAGGCTAATCTGGTTTGCACCCAAATCTGTTGGATCTGAAGGATTTGCATTTCTAATTGTATCTCAGATGTTACAATGATTTGGCCAACCTTTTACATCTAGATGGATTGAGTTCAGGAACTGCAAGCAACTTCCATAATGGGCAGCTGCAAGCTGCAGCCACTCTGGGGTAACACACACCTACTATTTCTGTCATGGCCAGAGGCTGTCATGTACCAAGGCATCAAAGGGGATCTTAATCCATCCGGGTAACAGGTAATAAGGGCCCAGTAGAGGAATGATGCTGAACAGGTTAGGTAAAGCAATCCAGCAGCTAAAGGGCAATAGGCACCAAGGTTGGGAATGTCAACTTTGGCCAGACTGAGGATGGTCAGGATGATCATCCCAGATCTACTGTGGTTGTAGGGCTGTGGGATAGGAGGAGCAGGGGGTCATAGGGAATGCCAGCTATTCCAGGATCTGGACCTGGCTGGTAGTCCATGAGTGTAGGTCTAGGGTGGTACACTAGTCTTCTGGTTTGACTTCTTCTCAAGTGGTGTATAAATTGAAATCCTAATAAAGCAAGCAAAACTGAAAGATTAATTCACTTTATTTGATGTTGTCTGCACTTGATTTAAATGGGAAAAGTGGTTTTTATACCATTTGTCCGGTCTACCTTGAAAAATACTACTTTATTCTTTTAGTGAGCTTTTGGTGTCCCAACTCTTGGGTACTGACTTCTGGGAAGTAGTGAAATGTAGTTTGGGAAGTGTGGATTGGAATTTGGGTAACTTGGTCTGGGCAGGGAAATTCTGTTGGTGGCTGGTGGACAATTGGCTGAGATCTTCAATCTGGGATCTTATTGGGTTGGGGAATGAGGCAATTTTTTCCTCAGGTTTGTTTTTGGCTGCAGGATTTTCTGAATCTTGCAGCTCAATTGAGGTGCTGTTCACAACCAATTTATTGGCTGTGTTAACAGCAGCCCCAGTAGCTGCAAGATTCTCAACTAACACCTCAGTAAAGCTGGGGTGATTGAGGGGTGACAGGAACAATGGTATTTTTAGCTGCAGATGCAGCAGCAGAAATCTGGATTTTTTCAGATCTGCTGGTTGCATTCTGCAGCAGATCTGATCTAGAGTGGCATTGGGTGCTCCCAGCCCAATTGTGGTATTAGGGCTGGGTTCCCCAATGCTGATGAGAGCTGCAAGCTCCCCTGGGCCAGCATTAAAGCTGGCCCCAGGACAGACCTGGCTCCAGGCTGATTCAAACTGCCCAAATAGGCCAGGTCAGTTTGAATTGGCCCTCGCCTGCCCTGGTGGGTGGGTGGGGGTTTGAATCCCCAGCGGGCTTTTGCGGCCGCCCTTGCTTTCACTTGGAGGCCGGGTGCAGGGGTTTGAACCCCGTTCCCGTTTCATCCAGGTTGGCCCTTACAATTCCCCACCAGATTGTACAGATCATCCCTAGATGGAAAAAACACAGATGCAAGAGCCTGGTGGACACCAAAAGATGCTGTAATATTCCAGACAATGGTGCAGGTGTTAATAACACTCCTGCATCCATCATACAGCCTTTCCAGTATATAAAGATCCCTTCTTTCCCAATAAAAATATACTTTCACATATTACATCTTGCCTTTCTACTCTACTCAGTTGTTACCTAGTATTAAAAGGTAAAAACTACAAAGTCACTGGACTTGTATTAATTCATGTTTAGGCCTGCTATACTCTACCAACAAGCGGCTCTAGATGTTAACCCCAAAGACGTTCACAAGGCCCAATTTAAGACAGGTTGGCTTTCTCCACAAGAAGGTCTGCTGGGAGGTTGTCAAGAGCCCGGCTGCTATACTGTACCAGCGGTTGTTTGGTTGTGGGGAAGACCATTTTCTGTTGCTTCTAAAGGGCTTTGCATGAAAAGAGTCAGTTGTGGTTAGGGCTTTATCCTGTTTTATTTTGCCCAGACCTTGCACTAGGTAAGTGTTGCTGTTTACCTTTAGAATGATGGTGGGTCCAACCTTTTCTGGTTGTAGCTTACTCTTGTCAGTGTTCATTACCCATACTTTGTCACCAACCTCATGCTCCCTTGGCTTCAAATAAACATGTTATGCAACCATTTTCTCTCTCTCTCTTATTGGTTAATATTGGCTTGGAGTACATGGGGGTCATAACAAGACAGTACTTTTCTTGGTATCTCTAGCCTGGGCCCTGTGAGGGCTTAGACAATGTTGGGTTAGGAACCATACACTAGTTCAAGAGGGCTTTTTCTGGTGAATCTGTTCACCTGGATGTGACACACCATAAGTGCAGTTGCTAGTTGTTTGTGCCAGTCCTCAAGTGTTCCAGCAGTGAATTTGGCCAGAGCCTGTACAAGAATGCTGTTTGGCTGCTCCATACGTCCATTGGCCTGAGGATGGTAGGGTGTTGTCACTGTGTGCTGGACCCCGTTCTTGGTGAGGTATAAATTGGTGTCATTGGAGGTCAATTCCTTGCCCCCATTGGTAATCAAGAGTTCTGGCTTTCCAAACTTACTGATGATTTCTCTACCTATGAACTGTTGTATGCTGATGCCAGTGTGGGTCTTGACGGCCTGCACCACGGGCCAATGGGTTACAAAATTGATAGCAGTGATGATATATTTCTTATTATTATGTTTTCCTGGCATGAGCCCCACAATGTCTAGTGCCCATACTTTGAAGAATAGTTGGGAGAAAATGAGCAGTACAGACTTAGGTGATGTGTTGCTTTTGGCACACTTTTCACATACTTCACATTGATCCAATATTTCTTGTAGGTTGTGGTATAACGTGGGCCACCAGGTCTTATGCTTAAGGAACACAGATTATGGCTCTTGGTGTGGCCTAGATCTTGATGGTACTATAGGATGGTATCAACTCTTTGATGAGTGAGGCCATATGAAATGATTATCCTGTCCATTATTTTGCAATGTAGGGTTCCATAAATGTCTGCAAATAGGTGCTCATTCTTTACTACAGTGTCTTGAGTGGTGTTGTTTGTACTGAATATTCATATTAAACCTTTCCAGGAATACCATTCAGTGGGGTTGACATTGGGAGAGATTGGCTTGCATCTTAAAGTAGATGAGGGACTTGTGGTCTGTCAGAGCTGTAAACTCCTTCTGTCTTTTCAAGTAGCAGCACCACTTGACTAGGCAGTGTGCAATAGCTAACAACTTCTTGTCATGAATGGGATAGCAACATTACCTGTCAGGTATCCACTTATTAGAAAGCCTTTTTCCAATTGAATGGAGAAGAGCTCCCAAGTTAAATTTAACCAGAGTGAACCCTACTGGAATTCCTATTATTAGCATATGTAAAAAGAGACCAATTAATTGAAACCTTATTAAAAAAAGAGTAAACTGGTTTAACAAGTAGTTGACACTGGTGTATCCTAACACTAACCAGGGGGCCTTGGGATGTATAATTGGAGGGAATTAAGCGGTTTCAAAGTAGGGGGCATGACAGCAGCGTGGACCAAATTGATACCAAATGAATTCTTTAGTTTTATCAGTGGGTGTGGGCTTGGGAGTTTCAAAGTTCACTTTTGCCTAGCCATAACTGATTAACACACAGAAAGCCCATACCAGGAGAATGAGCTTCATGTTGTTGTTGAAGGAACTTAATTTATCTACTAATCAATTTTAGAAGTTGAAAATATAGATTTATTGAATTGTAGAGAGGAATAAAATTGTTGAAGCAATTTGCTCAGGAGAGGGAGCTCAGCTTAAATACTGAGTGAATGTGGGGAAAGACAAAGTGGTTAACAGAGGTGTGAAAATTGGGGAGCAGGTTAGTAGGAAATAAAACCAAACTCTCAACCACAATAAAATTGCAGTTTCAGCAACAACCAAAAAGGTTGTTGCCAACAATTCCCAAGAGGCCAAAGGGGGAAAGGAATCAACTGAACACCAACAGCAACAGGAAAAAACCAAATGGCTGGATTTCACTAACAAATTTTGAACTTTATTAGAGTAGAGAATGATGAAGCAAGGTCTTTTACAACTCTTGCATTCATTTAAAAGAAGGGGATGGAATTTGGATTGGAAGTTGAATGTCCAAAACTGATTGACCAATGATATGTGGGAATATGGATGCATTTTTTGAGGCAGGAAAATCTGGAAAAATCCAAATGAACAAAATCAAAGGGGAAACTGACTCAACTAAAATTAAGGAACCTGTCTTAAATGCAATTATCACTGCTCCCAGAAGCTCTTGCACATGATATTTAACCAGATGTGTCTCTTGGGTGGGTTAGATGGGAGCATTTTCAAACTAATTCTGCAATTAATAGTGTGAAGACCTTTCTTGGATTTTTTCAGTAAGTCTTTGGATAAATATCCAGGTGTAAGTTGGCAGAAATCCCCAAGCATTTGGTGAGGATTGAAGTAGAGGCCCAAGGGGGAGGCATAACTTTACATTATTTTTTCCTATTTAAAGGAGCAGGGAGCCAGGGGCTAGAAAATAAAAGAGTCACCAGCCAGATTAGGAGACCTTCAAAAGGCCAATTTGAGAGCTAGTTATAAGGAAAGCATACATGAGGCACATAATTTTGGAGGGACCAGATCTGGCATCCTTTCTAAGTGACAATCAGGAGTTCCTGGTGGTGTTCACACTAAATTGTGAAAAAACCTAGCAATTGATTGCGGTCAAGATAATGATAGGAGCAGGGGGAACAGAGCAAATTTAAGTTTGCCTCTGCTAGGGTAGAAGGACTAGGATGAGATGTAAGGGCAGGAACACAGAGGAGCACACATAACCAAAGCCAAGAAGTAATCTATCCAAACTGATGGCCAACATAAGACTAAATCTCATGCAATCTATTATTTCAAGATGACTGCCAAATAAGAATAAGAACACTGCAAGACTGGAGAAGGAAAAGGCAGGGACAGAGACAGGATAGTGGAAAGCCCAAAACCAGGACCAGGGTGAGCTATCCAAACTGATGGCTGACATGAGACTAAATCTCATATAATCTATTATTTCAAGATGTCTGCCAAACAAGAATAAGAACTCCACACAGTAGACCAAGTGGGGACAGGAAACAGAGGGACAAGAAACACAAATAAGCAGAGCCAGAACCAGAACCAGAAAATTAATAACATGCCAATAGCTGCGAGTGACAATACAGCTGGAGTTGGAAAATAACCCAGGAATGCATACTGGCAGGGGGATAAGGAAACACCAAATCAAAGAACAGGATAATATCAAGCAAAAGACTAATGCAGCCAGGTGGGAAACGTTCAAATGTGGATCATCCCCTAAGCAGCACAGCAGCACTTAAAATATATAACATAAATATAATATATAAAATATATGAGAGATATAAATCATATAAATCATATAAATATAAAATATAAAAATATATACATTATATAAATATAAACATATACCCCTCCAGTAGTTGTGATGAGGAAACTAGTGTAATAGTGAATTACAAATATGCAATATTTAAAGAATAATAAGGTGTAGTTTATTTTGCTGTGCTTGGGTTTAAATAGTGATGTTAACATAATCATCAATAACAAATATTTGATGCGTAATCAAATTTGCTATCACATTTTCTCACTTAAATTAGGCGCAGTAATATTTCAGATACAATCAGTTGATTGGTTGCATTGATATGATGCCCTCATTATTCATGAGGTAGTAATTATGGTTGTCACTAACCTTGTAGATTGTGTAAGGGCTGGCCCATTTAGTTATAAACTTCTTTGAATGCAACTCAGTAATATTATTTTTGAGTTTAAATACGCGTTAGCCTGGTCTGAACAATGGTATCTTGTTTTCCTTCTCTTTCTGTTTGGTTGCAATTAGGTAAGCTTTTTTATTTATGTTTTCTTTGGATTTTGCTCTTAATTTGTATCTGTTGTTCTCCGTGTCTTCTTGTTCTGTTACCATCTTGGGTCTGATTGTGGGTGTTTTTACCCCATACATGACTTTGAATGGTGTCACCTTGGTTGTTGCGTGCATCTTTGTCCGGTAATGCCACAAGGCTGCAGGTAAGGCATTTTCTCAGGTGCTTGGTTGGTATTGTGTGGTTTTCTCCAAGGTCTGAATCAACATTTTGTTGAACTGTTCAGTAAGTCCATTACAACATGGGTTGTAAGCCGTTGTGAATCTGTGTTTAACTCTAACTTTTTTCATTAGGTTGGCTATAAGCTGGTTTCTGAAGTGGGTTTCTTGATCTGAAAGTAACGCCTTTGGTGGTCCATATTGTGTTATGATTTCTTTGTACAGAAATTCCGTGGTTGTTGATGCTGTGTTGTCCAGGTAAGCCATTGCTACTGGCCAGCGCAAGTAATACTCTGTGGCCACTAATATATACTTATTCCCTTGTTTAGATTTTGGTAACGGCCCCACAAAGTGATGCCCCACAAGTTGAACATCCCGTGGTAACTATAGGTATGACTGGTTTTGCGTGTTCTATTCTCTTGCTAAACTGTTGGCAGGTTTAGCACTTTGCAATATGTTGCACTGTCTCCACGTACATTCCAGGCCACCAGTATGTTGCCTTTAGTCTTTCTAAGGTGGCATATCTCCCAAAGTGTCCTGCTCCCTTGTCTGCTTCCTTTAGGACATCTTTTCTTTTGCCCTTCTCAGGTATTAATTTTAGTCCATTGTTGGTTTTTCTAAATTTTTTGTTGTCAATTAGCATGAACTTTGCAAGGTTCTTAATGAAGATAGTGAAGTCTGTGATGGATTTTGGGGTGGCCTTCAATAACAATAGTTCCTTGAACTTATGGAGGTTGTCCTCATAGTCCATCATTTCTGTGAGAAGGGAGAACTGTCTTGATAGACCGTCGGCAACCACGTTTTGCTTACCAGGTATGTGTTGTATTTTGAAATCATAATCAATTAGGTTTGTGAACCAGCGGATCCTTCTGGAGTTGGTGCCCAAGTTGTCAGTGATAAATTTCAAGGCAATGTTATTGGTGTGGATGGTAAGTGGGTATCCTAATACGTAATAACAAAACCTGTCCAGGGCCCTAACTACTGCTAGTACTTCCTTGTCATATATGCAATAGTGGTATTCTGCAGCTATGAATTTCTTTGATATGAATTCAATAGGTTTATAGGTTCCTTCTACGTCTTGACAGAGTACCACGCCAACGGCATCCTTGCAGGCATCCAAGAATATGTGAAACTTCTTGGAGAAGTCTGGATAGATAAGTACCAATTCTGACGTGATTGCTAATTTCAATTTTTTGAATGCATTGTCTTTGGTTTCTCCCCAATTGAACTCCTTGTCTTTGTGTGTCTGGTTGAAAAGTGGTGCTGCAACGTCACTATAATTAGGTATGAACTGGTGATAATATCCCACAGCTCCTAGGAATGATCTAACTTGTGTTGCATTAGTCAGTTTTGGCCATTCTGTTATAGCTTTGAATTTGTCTGGGTCTGGATGCTTGCCTGTGGTGTCTACCACATGTCCCAGTAAGTTAAGCTTTTGGACTGCTAGGATGGACTTCTCTGCGTTGACGCTCAGGTTAGCTTGTTTGATGCGTTCTAAACAAGTTTTTAGGTGCGCCAGGTGCTCATCAAATGTCCTAGAGTATATGGTTATGTTGTCTAGATATACTGTAACAAATTTTCTGATGAGACCAGCAAATACTTTGTTCATAATTCTTTTGAAGGTACGTGGTGCTCCTTTCAACCTAAATGGCATTCTGGTATACTCATATTGGCCTCATTTAGTGACAAATGCTGTTTTGGGCTGATCTTCTTTCTGTACCAAGATTTGATGGAATCTGCTGAAGAGATCAACGTTGGAGAACCATTTTGCTCCACCAAAATATGTTAGAATATCTGAGATTCTAGGTAATGGGTAGTTGTTGCAAGAGGTAACATTGTTTAGGGGGATATAGTTAACACACATCCTTTGTTTACCGCCTTTCTTTGGTACTACTACCAGAGATGAAGCCCAAGGTGATGCACTAGGTTTGATCAACCCTTGTTTCAGTAGTCTACTAATCTCTTTCTTGACAAAATCTTCTTTTGAATGTGGAAATCTATAGAACTTTGATACTATAGGTTTTGCATCTTTTGTGTTAATTTTGTGTTCAAAACCGGATGCTTCAGATAAGTCATTGCAATCTCTGACAATGTTTTTGTCAAATTGGCTAACAACTTCTATTAGTTTGTCCCTTTGGTTGATGGTTAACCATTCATTCTTGTCAATGTTGGTTTTGATTGGTTCACACAGAAGTTTGGTAATTTGGGGGTTATCAAATGTGATGTGAAGTTGGACGTTTTGGTTGTTTTGTTTAATTGTCCACTTATTACCAATGTACTGTGTTGTGATCCCAAGTTGCATCATTGTTTCTCTTCCAAGTAGCAACATATATTTGTGATGAACAAATATGGCTGCATCAATTGATATTTCCGCTCCACCAATCCACAGTTTCAGTCCCACTGCTTTCCCAAGGCTGTACTTCTCACTGCCGTCAGCCATCAAGAAGATGACGTCTGATGAAGTAATTCTTATGTTAGGTAAGCTTTTAAGGAATTTTGCAGTTATTAAATTGCTGTAGGCTCCACTGTCTAAGATGACGTGTGTCATGTGATTGTTTACTGCTGATTCTGTTCTGGGGGCTTCTGTACCAGCTAAGTATAATTCTTTCTTTTTGATAGGAATTAACAACAACACAGTTCTGTGAGCTTTTTGTCTCAACTTTGGGCTTTCACGGAGAAGATCTGCCAAGAATATTGTCACTTTTGTTTGTTCAAACAATTGATCCAGGGATAATCCTTGGATATCCAATAATCCCTTTCCTGGTTGCTGTGATTCCAGATTGCTGACTTTGATACCAGGTATTGTGTGTGTGTTGACATTATCACTAACTTTGATGTTTTCTGTCTTTGGTTTGGCTATGTCATCAATTGCTACTTGGCACTCATTGGTGTGTTGGATTCATCCATTGGTGTATTGATGAATATTTCTGGATTTCTAGGTATGGATATATCCATAGGGGTATTTAGATAATCATTATCATTGATTGGATTGCTAATTATTTCCTTGGGGCTGTTAGCGTAGGATATGTCCATAGGGCTGTTTTTATAAACAGTCTCCTCCACTTTGCAATCTGATTGGTGTGCTGATACTCCCCGTGTTTGTTGATATGATGACGTTGAATCATAAATCATTACCATGCTACCATCATGTTCACAAGTTGATTGGTCTAACTTGCAAGCGGGAGAGGATGTTTGCTCAATTTCCAGATCAATCACATGTGTGTAGTCTCCCTGCTTCTTGCTGATAGGTGATTCTGGTACCAATTCAACTGTGACAATGTTGTATCTTGGATCAGAATCATTAATAACTGGGACTTTAAAATCCAGGAGCTCTTTCAGAGGAAAGAATGGGTTTGGATGTTCAGGATTCCAGCGGCTGTGGACAACAGACTGTGGTTGTGGGGAGGGTGTGTTTGCTGGGGTAGTGATTGGGCTGTTGACTGTGTTCACTATACTGGGGTGTTCAACAACATACTATTCTGGATTTATGGGTTGAGGTGGGTTGGGGTGTTCCTCTGGGGATGGGTTGTCCTCTCTTTCATGACTTTTTAGAGGTGGGGGTGTGTGGTCATGGTCTGGGGATAGAGCTTGGGGTCTGATGTTTCTGGGCTTAATCAAGGGAGAGCAGAACTCAAAGCAATCATTGTCAATCATGTAATCAGAATTGGTCGTTTTATTCAAAGGAGATGCAACCTCAGGTGTGGAGAGGGGGCGCTTCTCAGTTTGATAATACTGCTATGCCATCATGACTGCAATGGGTCTCTGCGCGTTGCTGCGGATGCAATGGTGGCAAGCTTAGTTACTGTGGTCAGTGCCTTTACAGATAGAGCAAGGTGCAGTGCATCTTTCAGATTTGTGCCCTTGATCATTAAATTGTAACAGATACCAGAGAATGGGGCAGTGTTTATGTGTCTGTGGTTGATGCTTCTGGCTGATTGCTCATGGGCAAGATAAATAGCTTCAAAACGGTTCTGCATTTCCTTGATTTTTGCTTCCAATGATTCCACTAAGTTTGGTTTCTTCTTCTTGGCTTCTCTAACAAAGGGGTTCTATTTTGAGGCAGCCTTGGCTTCCTCATCCTGCTCTCTTTTCAGGTAAATGAGATAGTTCTCACACACTAGATTATAAGCCTCTTCCAATGTTGCTGGATTGGCCTTGCAAATGAGACCTGCATATGCAGGTGTAAGAGCGTTTTTGAAGGCAGGGATGCCAACCAGGCTATGAAAGTTGTCAATGATGATCTTGCATTCAGCTCCAGAAAAGCTTTTAGGTTGCTGTGCAAGTACCTTGTTGGTGTATTCCTGAAACTTAATGATGAAATGTTGAAGGGAAGTGAACTGGTTTATCTTCACCTGGTTCAAGATATGACAAGGGTCAGGTTCATAACCAATGAATCTCTTTTTGCTTCTGATTTCCACTCATCCCAAGTGTTGAAAAGCATGTCCTGATACCAGATACGGACATCATTGCAAAGTTTAGAGCTGACTTCCTTGAGGCAAGTTGCATCAGAAAAGTTGAAAGTGTAAAAATAATCCTCAAATGAGTAGAGCCAAGCTCTAAACCTGTCACCACTAAAATTGCCAACAGATTGGGAGGCCCAAAATTTGAAGGCAGCGGGTGACTCAGAAGATGCAACAGCAGTGGTGAGGGGTGTGCCAGGCAAATTGGCAGAGGAGCGGGAGGGTGTAAACATTACTACAAATAAAATCAATCAAACAACAACACAAGTGTTCCAATATAAGGCGTGACCAAAATTTTGTAATGATGAATTACAAATATGCAATATTTAAAGAATAATAAGGTGTAGTTTATTTTGCTGTGCTTGGGTTTAAATAGTGATGTTGACATAACCATCAATAACAAATATTTGATGTGTAACCAAATTTGCTATCACACTAGAGAACTTCAAAGTAAAAACCAAGAAAGTTGGTCAACAAAGCAGGAGTCAAGAACGCTAACAACAAGCAACAGCCCAGCTTGAAATATTAATGATAGGAGAGGAGACAATGAGATGTTGATGGAACATAAAGGCCCAGATATACAATCAAGCAAAGCAAATCAAGATAATGGGTCAGGGGAATTTTCATTTTGCAAGTAACCAAGCAATATACTTGGGTCACTTGACTCCACAGGAGAAGAACAATTCCTGGAGCAAAACCACAACACTAGAGAGCCAGACAGCTGATTGAAACAGTTGGCAGGCGCCAAAGAGTGGAATTTGAATGAATCAAAATAAAATCAAGAGGATGGAATTATTATTATTCATCCACATATGAGCAATCAACTTTGATTAATTGAAATGAATCCAAAGATGAAGCCAATCAGATGCCAAATATTGGATGAGAACAGGAAGGCAGAGAGTGGCAAACTGCCAGAAATGACAATTTGGATGCTTCTAAATCTCAAAATACGGAACTAGAGTTGAACCCTGACAAAACCCTTTGCGGACCGCCAGACCCATGGGCTGGGAACCCAATAACCCGCTACTTATTGATAAAGTTGTTACCAGTGCACCAGGACCCAAACCCTTAGCTGTCCTGCAGGATTCTGCAAGCAGACCACCAGTGCAAGATGCTGAGAATTTTCCTGAGGTGCCAACGCCTGACACCAGCAGTTTTCTTGGTAGATTACGCAAGTTTCTCCATGAGAGTTATTCCAAACTCCCCCAAAGTCCCAGGGAGGCACTGAATCCAAGGAGGCACCCAATACCCAAAAGACAAACAGAAGGATTCAAAGTCTTCTCATCCCAAAGTGGCCAGTGGCAAACCACCAGTGCCAAGCGCCACACTGCTATCTGAGACCCCCAATGCCAACCTGCCCAAGCCCAGAAAACCTGACCAGGAAGTGAAGCCTGGCAGTGTGGTATAAATACCTGCTAGGCCAAGATCAACCCCCATCATCATTTTTAAATAAAGGTTATGAGATATTGGTTTCCCCAATTATTGCTGTATTTTATTCTTGTCATCTGCCAGCTAACTCAAAAATCATCTGACCCCTCTGCCAGCCTGCCAGCTATGTACCACCCGCCAGGTGCTCCCTTTGGTCCTGTACTTTTCACAGAGTACCCCTTAAAGCCTGAGTACAAGGACTACACCACCACCAACATGCTAGCCCAGGATCCCTTGGCTAAAACTACAGAGTTAACCAGATACAACCACAAAGGCCCTTGGTACATTACCAAACCCCACCTGTTCAGAGATAAATACAACTTCCTTCCTACCTAGTAAATGGAAATGGAGCCACCCGTCACCCCCAAACCAATGTCTGCCTCCGCCGCTGAGCTCCCACTGAACAATACCAACAAGCTTTTTGGAATTGTATATATTACTCTCACAGGAGTAATAGATACTATTGTTCCTGCTGCCAGTCTGTGGTTGTGGGTGGGCAAGTCAATGTCCTACCTCATTAAGTTAGCACCAATCCTTTGGTGGGCCCTGCCCACCCAGTCTGCAACCTGCCAGTTCCCAAACGCTATCAAGCCGGCCAATCAGGGTTGGTTCCCTGACACAAACCCTGATTGGATCAAAAGATTTTCTTTGTTGACACATCAAGCCAACTGTCCAGGGTGTTTGGTGCTCACTTGAAGGCATTCCAAGCCAAAACAGATGAAAAGCAATTAAATAAGCAAAACCAAGTACAAGCAGAAGATGGAGAGGCATGTGAGAGAGAAAAATCACTGAAGACATTACCAAGGAAACGAGCTGCATTTGAGCAACCTTCTCAAGTAAGAAGAAAGGCAGGAATGAGAGCAATTAAGCCAGGCAGGAAGACATGGCTATGAAGGCAATCTAGAAAACAAAATATCAAATCAAAGAGGGGAATGAGGCAGCTCAATGAAGAAAGTAATGAGTAAGAGAGAAAAGAAAGCAGCCAACCAGTTAAAGGGAAACAGGGAAGTGAACCAGGGCCAAGCCTCACAGGAGACACCAATGAGCTGTGAGAGGGCAGGATAGGAGGCACAAAATTTTGAGATTAACATTTTTTTTTAAAACTCAAGAACTGAACCCAGCAAGCCCAACCAGTGGCAAAAGGCTCAAATGCCTAAGAAAGTGGCTTCATTATTATGTGAGAATTGGGGAGCAGGTTAAGAGAAAATAAAATCAAACTCTCAACCACAATAAAATCACAGTTTTAGCAACAACCAAAAAGGTTGTCACCAACAATTCCTGGGAGGCCAAAGGGGAAAGAAATCAACTGAACACCAACAGCAACAGAAAAAAATCAAATGACCAGATTTCACTAACAAATTTTGAACTTTATTAGAGTAGAGAATGATGAAGCAAGGTCTTTTACAACTCTTGCATTCATTTAAAAAAATGTGATGGAATTTGGATTGGAAGTTGAATGTCCAAAACTGATTGACCAATGATATGTGGGAATATGGATGCATCTCTTGAGGCAGGAAAATTTGGAAAAATCCAAATAGACAAAATCAAAGGGAAAACAGGCTCAACTAAAATTAAGGAACCTGTCTTGAATGCAATTACCACTGCTCCCAGCCGCTCTTGCACATCATATATAACTGCTCGTGTTGCTGGGGAAATTATTTACATATGTTTTACTTGGAAGAACTTACCTTATTTTAAGTCTGACAAAAACTAATGACACATAAATTTGTGCTTATAAATTAGTTTGGTTTAATGGCCAATGCTGCCGCTTGAAGGGGTTGTTGGACACTTTGCAGTGTCTCACAGCATCCCTATCTGCAGCAGTTTACTTTAAAGTAGAATTTTTATTGATTATATGTAAATTAATCCAGTTTGATATTATATTAAGACATTGAATTTTTTATTTGAAATTTACTGATAACCATTGGAGCTAAAAACAACTTCATTAATTATGATTGGTTAACCCATCTATTTCTCCGCCATTAAGATAAGATTAGAAGCAACTAAGCAGGGTAAGGCTTCACTAAACACAATACTAACTTTTTCAATTTTAACACTTTAGATTTACTTCAAAATAAAGGTAAGCTTCAAAATATACATATAATGTTAACTGCTTTAGCATAGTAGTTTTAGGATATTCAAGGTAAGCATATTTTTTAAATTGAGGCTAACTTTAGATTATAAAGGTAACTAACAAATTTTTAAAAACGCCAATTTATTTCAAAATTCAACTTGATTCTGCATTTCAGATAAACCTTTTGAATAAACTACTAATCTTCTTCAAATTCTTTTAGATGGACTTGCTCCACAGCAGATCAAGGTTAGGTAAGCCTTTTTTCTTCAAATTTACCAACCTAAATTAAGAAAACCCAGATTTTTGCCCTGAAGTAAAACATGGGCATGGTAAGCAATGTTTTGATCACTAATATTTTTTAACCAAGTTGTATTTTGGGTAACTATTTTCAAAAAAATCACTAACCTTCAAGTCTTTTAGAATTAGCCTATAGAAGATCTTGGGGTGGTAAGTTTTTCACTAAATTACCAGCCTGGATTTAAAAGGCCAAACTTTTACCCTGAAGCCAATCTTGGGCTGGGTAAGTTTTTCTCTAATCACTAACCTTTTTTTATAAAAAAATTCCTTTTTACCAGCATCAGATCTTGGATTAGGTAAGACTTTTAACAGCCAGATTATAACCTAAATTTAAAAAAGCCTTAGTCATTGCCACAAGCAGATTTTAGGCTGGGTAAGTTTTTATTGAGAGCAAGAAATATTTATTACCAATATTTTTGTTGACTGATTTTAAGTCTTTTTTGTTCCAAATGACACTTTATTATATGTTGGGAATTAACCAAGTAATAAAAATATCATATATTATTAAAAAAATGCTTTATAATCTATATATTTATCTTTTTTTAAATTTTTAATTTGTCTAAAGCTTTAAAATCTCTACTTTTTAAGCTACTTTAAAAGTTTTACTGCCAGAACAACATAGATCAAAGAACTTTTTGAATTATTTATGTATAGCTTTTTTATATGACGTTAGATTCAAAGAAAGTTTTAAATTGATTTTTAATCCACCAAGCTTGCTTATATTAACCTTTAATATGTAGAAGCTCTAAACACAAGGCAATGATTGAATAAAGGAGTATGAATTTAGAAACTTTACCATAGCTCTTAAGTGGCAAAAAATAATAAAAATAAACATTCAAAAATACCTATGAAAATAGGTTAGTAGCTTATTTATAAATCATTTGCCCATACTTCTCTATAAAAGTTATAAAAACACTAAATATATCCTTTTATTATTGAAAACTATAATTTTGTGTGCCACTGAACCATCTTTTAACAAATAAAATAATGAAATTGAAAAACTTGCCAAACTACCAAAAACAAATTCTGCTAGGAAACAAGAAAAAGATAACTGAAAAGCTTTGCAAGAATGGGGTTGAGATAGCACAGCTGTTTTATTTTGGTAGCCTGCAAACTAATGAACTTTATATACTCATCAATTTCTAATATTATTTAATTGACTAAATCTAAATAATTGCTACCAAGAAACCATAAGGGTGCTCACATCTTTATACAGCTTTTTACCAGGTATGAGACCAGCAACGCATACTAGCAGGCTGCCATCACCCATGGGTTTTACTAAAAAGATTTATGATAACAATTGTTAAAATGCTAAAATTAAAGTCCAAAAAAATAACTTGACACCTATTTTAATCATAGTTTTTACTAGCTATGGACTAGAAACACATACCAGCGGGCTGCTGTAAAAGAGTGAAGCTAAGCAAAATACACCTTTGCTCTTTTAGCAGCCAGCCTGACACAACTTTCCTTTTATTAACTAGAGTATAAGATAAAGATTTTAGAAGGCCACTGGTTTAAAAAGACAAAAAAGGTTTTCAGCTAGGATACCTAGACACGTACCCAGATGGGATGCTGTAAAAGGGCAAAGTGGGCATAGCTCAGCTTTGTTCTTTTGGCATCCCGCCCGCCACACCACACTTGTGATATTTAACCAGATGTGTATCTTGGGTGGGTTAGATGGGGGAATTTTCAAACTAATTCTGTAATTAATAGTGTGAAGATCTTTTTTTGGATTTTTTCAGTAAGTCTTTGGATAAATATCCAGGTGTAAGTTGGCAGAGATCCCCAAGAATTTGGTGAGGATTGAAGTAGAGGACCAAGGGGGAGGCGTAACTTTACAAGAGGCTGCTGCAAGAGTTGATGGTGAAGTACTGCCTTGCAGGACTGCAGAAGGCTTCAGCCTGCAATGCAAGAAGAGGCAAGATTGATTCTGGCATTTGGGTTGAAATTTGGGTCCTTGCTTTGGGCCTGGGTGATTGCTAGGCTTAGATGTGTGATATTTCTTTGGCTTGGGAAAGTTGCTGGGTTTAATTGATTCTTTGGAGCCCCTGGTGGTTGTTGGATTCTGTGACATTATTTATTATTATTCTGGTTGGTTGTTTTGATATTTAACGTCTTCAGAGCTTGTTTCCAGTTAGTATAATGTGCTTTTTATTGTTGGCAGCCTCAATTTGAACCTTGAAACCTTTGTTTAAACTAGAATTTATATTTAAATCCAGTTTTTGCTCTTGATTTGATTTTTGTTTTGATATTTAATAATTGATTTGTTTAAAAAATTTGAGTGTGGTGTCAAGGAGCTGGATGTACTGGTATTCTGGCTGTTGTCAACACACTTAACATCCAGTCATCACCTGGTTTGGTGCCAGTCCAATAATCAGTTCAACATTCTGGAAATGGCAACAACCCAATATCACATGACTCATCCAGGTATCCAGCAACTCAAATCCAACTTGCACATGACCTCCCCATATTTGATCTGACTTAAGTCCCTGTCACAGCACAAGCTATATAAGTCTAAAGTATTATCCAATAAAATATACTTTTCTTCTTCTTAAATTCATAATTGAAGCTTCCCCAAAATATGCTCCTCATCACTGGTATCAGCTACGGGTTTTTTACGACACCTATGAAAGAAAGAATGACTGAAGAACCCACTCACCTTTGCTCACGTACTAAACCAGGCTTCATCTCAGGATACCTGAAAAACGTACTTTTGCACCCACAACATTGACAAAGATATACCTAGTGGATGCACTGTATTTGAAGGACTGGGCATGCCCAAAGCATGCACCAAGATAATTTAATACAGTTGCTCTCTACAACCATAAACAAACACACAACTGCCTATCATAGGCAAAATTACCAACACCAAGTACATTGGTATCAGCAAGTTCTTTGGTAAAAACAAAGAAAACATCATTAACTGGATGGACCACTCAGCTTCTAAACTCCACCCCAGCCGCATTCCTCACAAAAAATGGGTCCAGAAAGCCAGCAAACATTTGTACAAGGCTGTATCTAACTGGTTTGCTACTTGGGTTGGCTCAAGAACTGACAACCAGCTTGACAACTGGAAATGTTCAAAGCTGACATCATCCACAACCTTTGCGTCACAGAATTCCTCCAAGACGTTGCAATGCAGCTCAGTGATCTTCCTCAGAAGACCACTGTCACAGCTTACGCCAATGAATTTGAAGAGATACATTGCAAGATCCAGAACCCAGCACAAGCTGACAACATGAACATAAGAGCCTCATTCATCAATAGAATGAAACCCTTGGTGACTGACCTCATCTGTCCAGAGGCTAACACCTCCATGCCTGCGCTCTTTGCAGAAGCTAAGTGCACAGAAAAATTTGCAAACATGAAATATGCAGCATTTAACAGCAACCACGCCTCTAACAGCAATGGCAGAGAAAATTTCAATGGAAAAAAATGCCAAAATACCAACTACAACAATGGAAATTCCAATCAAAACAATAGCAATTGCAGCCAGAGCACAAACAGCTCTTATCCCAAAAAGGAAGATACTGTCAAAGTAAACAATCCTGAAACAGCAATCTGCTATGAATCTGATCCCACATTTCTGACGTTAAAGGTCTCAAAACAGAGGAACAGGGAAAAGGGAAAGGAGAACAGGCTTAAATGCTCCTGTCTCCCCCCAAACCAACAAGAAATTGTACCAAGGCACAAACTTTGCTGCTTGCATCCCATGTGTCCCGCAATCTTCTATCTTTATGAACATAAAAATTAAAGATTGCTCACAACTTTTTGTCTACCCATGCACTTATAAATCTCATACACATAAAATTTTATTTGACTTTGGTGCACAACACACCATGGTAAGCTAATCATTTGTAACCAAGTACAAAATTCCAGTTGTCAAATCCAACTTCAAATATGCCAGAATGGCAGACAAATCAAAAGTTCTACTCAAAGGCAAAACAACTCCCTTCAGAATTGACCTCCAAGGCATACAAACCTTCATCATAGGACTTTTCATGAGCAACATAAACTACAACATTGTAGCAGGCATGAATCAGTTCACCCAAGTGAACCCCAGCGTATGTTGGAAAACAAAGACCATGAACATCAAACACAATGAAGTCAATTTCAATATACTCAAAGAACCTAACAATCTCATTCTGAGAGACACATTATTTGTTAAAATCATAAATCAGGACAACTCAGAATTTTTAACCAAAGACAGTATCATTTTAAAAAATGAAGGGTAACCAATCAGGCTGCGCTACTGTCAAATCCACAAAACCCAATCCAACTGGTCTGAATGATGCCCTGAACCATCCTATAGACATTGACCAATCAGACTTGGGACCGGAAATTATTGGAAAACCTTCTAACCCATTGGATTCCCCCTTGCAAATTTCTCTTCAAGCCAATTAAATTCAAGTCCTGGGTCAGGTGACCTTTGAATCCAAAACTCTATCCTTAAAGCAAGACAGGCAACTTTCAGTCCCCTGCGTGCTCATTCTTAAGAATAAAGTTCAAATCTTTTATACACAAACAGCTTATAATTTTAGGGGTTTTCTTTGGTCTTTTATATAAATCTTTTATTCTCTAGAGTTATTAGTGAAATTGGCTTCTATCCTTTACCCCAGTTGTTGTCTTCTGGATCTTGTTGCCTTCTTTGAAGTCCCTAGAGTTAGTGTTAGTATTAACATTAAAGATTACTATCTTTGCTTTTGGTTTCTGTTTTGATCTAGTAAATTTAGTATTAAAAACTTAATAATTAACTACTTGAATTTGGGTTTTGTCTTGCTTTTTCCTGGCTCCTAGTGCTTTAGTTTCTTTGTGGACAGCTTTGACTTGATCAGTTACATAGTTTCAAAGTTCCTAGCTGTTTTTTTCACTCTGGAGGCAGAAAATTCTCCTCTTTCTTTTGGAGTTGGTTTTTCTTGCTTGTTACCCTCAATCTTTGTAAAATACTACTCATTTTTCTCTCAGCCTAATGTTGATTCCCATTTGCAAGTTTGTTATCTTTTCTATGTCCCCTGTTTTGATCTTCATCTGGTCAACTTCCCCTGATCTTTTGGAGCGGATTTCCTCCTCTGTGCTCAGAGTGAGCAATAACCCTTTTAATCTCTTGTAACTCATGAAAAAACTCCCTTGCAGGGCGCAGGACCTCCTCATCTCTGGTAAACACTTAGTAAAGAGTCTCACCTGTGACAATTTGGACCCATCTCTCATAGACCTGCTGCCCAGCTGCCTGCAAGAAGAGGATCCCCCTTGTTCACGCTCCCAGTGGAAGAACCCCATCTCATCTCTTGGCCTGATCCTGGCTCCCTGGCCCAAAGCACCCATCATACCCCCTGGCTGCTTGCAGGGATGACTTTGATGGGGTTCAACTCTTACTTCCCTCAGCTATCCTCCCCGTCCTCTCTTTGGACTTATTTTTGGGAGGATATCCCAGTGCTGCACTGGATGGTATCCTGGTGGACCTTTTCCCCGGGATGGGAGCCAAACTTAGTTTGGCACTCCACTCTTACACTGGAAATACCAAACCCCTCAACACTCTAATTGAGAGAATGATTTCTTGCACACCCAAAGCTATCAATCCCTAAGGGCACCCCAAAATACTGTGAGAAATGTTTGTTGATAATGAGGAAAAACAAATAAACAGTGGCAAAGAATCTAAATGGCTTTACTGATGAGTGAAATCTCAAAGAATTATTATCACTGAACAGAGCTCTTCAGATAAAAAAATCTGGATGGAGTAAGAAAATTCCTCCAGACCAATGAAATTATGCCTAAACAATAGAAGACAGTTATAAAAAGGCCCCAGAACCTGACTTCCCTAAGATCATCAGTAGATGGGTACAATTTGGAAGAAATGTGTCCATTACCCCTAAACAATTTTGTGAATTTGTAAGAATGCCACTGGTGACCACAGACCAGCAAACACTTACCTGGAGGATTTTTAACCAGGCATTTTTGTGTGAAAGGCACTTTTCACAAGACCATTTTATATGTATATGTGGCCTCTGCTCATACAAGAAATGCCAACCTGAAACACAAATACTTTGGATGCCAGGTGGTAATCAGATTCTGAACCCAGGCCCCACAAATGCTGGTTCTAACAAGACTCTTCTGCCAAAAGTTTGATCTTTTTTATGACTGGGTTAAAACATGAACCAAAGCCCTTTTGAGTGGTGCCTACCACCTTGCTCTTTAAAGTATTCACACCACCAGGATTGAGGCTATCTTTGATGACAGCCCAAACAGACCTGAACTGATGTATGAAAAATACCAATCACTAATGGAAAAAGTGTTCACAAGAAACTTCAGATGGGACTGTATGGTCCCCAGAGCAACCAAAATTTGAAAGGCATTAATTTTGACTCTATGATATCTCACAAGTGTATCAAGAGGAAGGATATCTAAGTCTCTTCACAACTTTAGCCCCCCAAACATATAACTTTTCCATCCCCCATTTATCTTGGTCACATTTTTTTTAAAGTTGTCTTGAACCCCAAATAAAATTGTGTTCCCCCCAAGATAGTTCTTCTTGTGCTTATTGAGAACTATAGAAGTATATGCTTACCAGGTGGTCTACACCTTTATCATCAAGTTACACTGGAATAGCTTCAATGAAAAGGTCACTAGTGCTGGTGTAGAGGATGAACTCCTTGTCATAATCAGGATATAAAAGGCAGGAGCCTCATTCAACTTCTGCTTGAGGATCTTGAAGTGTCAGGGAATTCTTTCCTAACTACAACAATATTTCTTTTATTGATAAGAGTCAAATTTTAATTAATCCAAGACACCCAGAAACCAAAAAAGTATGAAATGATTCATCCATTGGGTTAAACACTGACCAGGACAGGGATCAAACCCGGAACCCTAAAGTGAAGTCAACAGTTAGATTAAAGTCTAAAGTTCAATTTAAATTACCTATGTATAACAATTCAATTCATTCAACATTGATTTCCAACTTTGGTTTTGCCTCTGCAAGTCTCAATAATTCATTTATATACATCACTTACTGCTCAAAAGTTGATTGGCTGCCTTTAACCTTGTTGCCGCTCTTGGATCCACTTCTCATATTAGATAATCAGGCTTCATACTTGATTTGTCTTTTAATAAAGCTAATGAACCTCTTAATTGCCTTCAATTTATGGATGGTTCTTGGTGCTAATCCTATAAGTTCTTTATCCTACACATTAAGCCTCAAATTGAGGCACAGTTGAGACAGGTAGTCATGATTATCATTATATTTATGAAATTTATTTGGAAATCCCCTCATATTTTAAGATCCTCTTAAAACTGTTCCAACCTATTTTTGGGTATTTAAGTGAGCAGTTTTTATCCTTCATACTTGTTTCAACAATAAAAATATTTTTTCTATTCTACACTTGCCTACACTTATTTTTGCACCCTCTTTCTGAAACCATGAAAGAAAGCCAATTCCTGTTCTGGTTTCTAGTTCTTTTCCTTTCTGTGGTACTGGGCCTTGAAGATCCCACTCCTACCGCAGACTGGCACAATTCTTCTCCTAATGACACCCATCAGAAGGAGTTCCTGGCTAATGGTTGGTTCAAATATCCCTCAGGTTACTGGGAAAGAAAGTTCCAGTACAGCCGGTCCACAAATCCACCTCCACTAGTTGAACCTTCATTGGTGAGACCAAATGCCTCCTTCTACTTTTTATCTTATCTGGTAGATATTAATTGCTGGGTAGATTCAGTTTCATGATGGGTTGCTTTGCATTTCTAGGGCACTTTGGTCACCTGGCTATGGTTACATTTCCTATCAGTTTGGTAATTGCAGGGCTCAATTTAGGGGCCTTGGCTCATCAGATTGGGAACTTGTTTCCTCTCAAGTCGGTCCCTGATAGTTTTTTGGAACCTCTTTTGGACTTCTTTCTTAGAAGCTCAGAATCAACCCCTTCAAGTCATCTGGTTTACGCTGCAACCATGAAGAGCCTGGCAGTCATCCTGATCATTGCCATTGTCAGCCTTACTGTCAGGGATCCAGTCTCAGACAGCTGGCCCGCTGTTTTCAGGAGTAACTTGGGCTGGGATTTTTGCGGGCAGTGCCCACCACAAGAGAGAAGCTAACTTAAAAAGGTAGTGTCATGTTTGGCTCCTGGGGACAACATCCAGGAGAACATGGCAGGAAATCTTTATAACAAAAGATTTGAGGTTTGAAGCTAGCCTTGGGTTAGCCTTCAGGGCAAAATTAAGGGCACATACCTTAATTTCCTGGAAAACAAGATGTGAAAGTCCTTTTGGCAGAAAGAACAGGAAAAGTTTGAAGATTATTAAAGCAAACACAAATGTGGATAAACTTGTCTTTATTAGGAGTAATGATTCTACTTTAAATAGTAGACAAGGAACAGTGATCACTTATTAGGAAGACAGAGTGGCTGAGGGGGTCACATTGGGATGAGGTCATACCAGGATCAATCACAGACAGGTACAATAATCCAGAATGGGTGGATATTGAACCAGACCCATTTACGGAAGGCAAGGAATATCCGAAATTGAAAGCAAACCCAGCCAAATCTTTGCAGCTATCAATATTTGAAGGCCATACCAAAATAGCATTAATTGCGCAATTTACAATAGGTAGGAAGCAGACTTCCCCACCCAAGACCACAAACCAGCAGCTGGTATGATGGTGTCAATCACACCTGTGAGGGTGATGTACACAATTCCAAAGAGCTTGTTGGTATGGTCAGTTGGGAGGTCAGGCAAGGAAGCAGGCATAGGTTTGGGTGTCACGGGCGGATCCATATGGATATTATATGCAGGAAGGTATTTGAATTGTACTCTAAATAACTTTGGTGTGAAGAATATCCATGGGCCTTGACGGTTTTATCTAACAGCAGATTGTATGCAGGCCAAAGGATCAAGTTCAAGTATCTTTTCTGGGGTATAGTCCTTGTATTCAGGCTTCAGGGGGTAATCAGTGAAGTGAATGGGCCCAAAGGGTACACCAGGAGGACAGAAAGCTGCAGGTGGTGGGGCTGGAGGGCCGTAAGATCTCAAACTGAATTAGTAGATGGCAAATACAAAATAAGGCAGTAGCTGTATAAGCCAAAGTAACATAAGCTTTATTCAAAAATGGCAATAAGTTTGGAGCGCAGGGTCCTTTGGTCTATATAGTACCCCACCTCCAAACTTAACATTTTCCATGGGGGGGTTCATCAGGGCATTGGGAAAGGCAGGCCCAGGGAACTGGGTGCTTGGGTCCAAAGGCAGCAAAATGGCACTTGGCCTGGGAGTTCTTTCATTGGTCAAGAATCTCAATTTGGCTACCTGATTATCTTGCTTTAGTTTCGTGGTCATGGGACCGGGCCGCGGGCCCGTGCCTCTTTCCTGGGTTGGCTCCTGATTGGTTGCTAGTGTAGACTTCAAGTTCATGAAGCTAACAGTTGCCAAATCAGTACCTCCATTAGGAGCTGTGATTAGTCTTCCATTTGGTGCAATAATTTTCTTGGTTTGGCTTGTTTCACTGCATGGGCCAACATTCTTGGTATCAGCTCATGGGGGCTCAATCCCAGAAAAACGTGGGTGGGTGGTCCTGCGGTTCACAGGCCTGGCGGCCCAGGGGGATCTAGGGTTGGGGTTTGATTCCTGCTCCCGGGCCTGGGTTTCCAGAGAGGAAGAATTGTCAATCCTGACACCATCCCCTTCTTCCCCCGAGGGCCCTCCCTTCTGGTTCTTCTTGTTCAGGTAGAGTTGGACGGCTTTTTGGGCATTATCCAGGTTGCTCAGTGGTTCCCAAGTACTTTCCTCTAGCAGTTATTCTTTTTATTTGACATAATACTGGGGTTTTTGGTAGTGGGTTTGGTTGCCGTGTATGTATACAACTTCATATTTCTCAGCACAGCCTGTTTAGATGGGTGGGGGGTTTGTCTTGAGCTGTTGTTGGGGGAGTGAGTTCCCATCCTTTTTAAACAACAGGGATTGGTGGAATACATCATAAATCTTCCAGGAGGGGATAGGTCTAGTTTATAAGCAACTTCTCCAACTAGTTTGATGATCTTGTGGGGGCCACTTCTTCTGTGAGCCAGCTTCCTACAGGGCACATGTAGGGGCACATTCTGAGATTCCAGGTATACTTTGTCTCTAACTTGCAAGGGTTGGCCTGGTGTTTGTTTGTGGTCAGCAAAGGCTTTGTAGGTTTGCATTGCACAGCGCAGATTAGTCAAGCATGCTTTTTGTGTGTTGTGGACCTGCTCAACCCAGGAACGTCCAGTGGTGTTAGTTTCCTTCTTGCCAATCTTGGGATCCCAGGTGGGATCAAACCGGTAGTTGGCTTTGAACAGGGACATTCCAGCGGAAGCGTGATCTTTACTATTGTATGCAAACTGGGCCATGGGAAGCATGTTGGCCCAATTGTCCTGGTTGGTGTTGGCATAGCATTGAAGGTATTGTTCAAGGATCTGGTTTACTCTTTTGGTTTGGCTGTCTGTCTGTGGGTGGTAGGAGGTAGATAAACACTGCTTGATTTCCAAGTCTTTCATCACCTGTGACCAGTAGTTTGACGTGAATTGGGGTTCTCTGTCTGTGATAATTTCCTCAGGTGTTCTGTATTGAATGAGGATGCAGTCATGGAAGTGCTGGGCTGTCTCTGCTGCCGTGTCATGAGTGGTGGTTGGTATGAAGTATGCCATCTTGGTGAAGCAGTCTACCATGACCAGGATTGCATTAAAGGAGAGGGATGGGGGCAGTTCCACAATGTAGTCCACGGAAACAAATCCCCAGGGTTCATGGGGTATATCCAAGGGTCTTAGGAGTCCTTCAGGGTTGTTTCTGCGAGTTTTGATCTGCTCATAGGTCTCACATCCCTTCAGGTACGCACTTACTTCTTGGTCCATTTTTGGCCAAGCAAAGCTTCTTCTGATGCTCTGGAGGGTCTTGAGTCTCCCTGGGTGTCCAGCCATCTCTGAATTGTGATAGTCTCTCAAGATGTTGGTCCTGATGCTTCCTTCTGGCACAAAGATCCTGTTGTGGAGCATTAGTGTTGTTCCCTTCAATGAGTAGCCCTTTTGGTAGTGGGCGCTATCCAAGGATTTTGAAAGGTCAGGGATCATGATTTTGGTGAATTTTTCAAGTGATTGGGCCTTCAGTACTTCTGTTTTGCTGGCTCTGATCTTCATCAATCCCAGGTGGATGCCTAGGCTAGCTGGGTCCAAGAGAACTTGGGTGTTGTGGACGCAAGTTTCTATATGGGTGGGTGCAAGATCAGTTCTTCTACTTAGGGCGCCGGGTACTACATTCACCTTTTCTAGTTTGTAGTCTATGATCAGGGTGTAGTTGGCCAGTTCTAGGGCCCATCTTGCTTGTTGTTGGTTAAGCTGGCATGGTTTAAAGAAATAGACCAAGTTCTTGTGGTCTGTCAGGACTTTTACTGGGAATTCAGCGCCACAGAGGTACTGGCGCCAATGTTTCAGGGTCTTCATAATGGCTAGCAAATCTTTGTTGTAAATTGGGTAGTTTCCTTCCGCAGGCAGCATCCTTTTGGAGTAATATGCTACAGGATGTAGCATCCCATCCCCTCCTTCCTGAAGAAGGACCCCGCCCACCGCAAAATTGGACGCGTCAGTTTTGAGCACAAAAGGTTTGGATGGGTCAGGCATGACAAGGACTGGGGAAGAAGTAAAGGCCTGCTTCAGGGTCTCAAATTCTGAGGTGCAATCATTGGTCCAGACAAACTGGACCTTATCTGAGCAGAGCCTGGTCAGCGGTAGCAGATAGAGGAATTTTTTTTATGAAGTCCCTACAATAGTTTGTTAACCCCAGAAAGCTTCTGACGTCTTTCCGACACGTGGGGTAGGCCAAGAGGTCACTGTGTCCACCTTATTCTGGGCCATTGCAAATCCTCCAGTTTTCACTATGTAGTCCAGGAATTCCACTTCTGGTTGGAAGAATTCACATTTCTTGAGTTTTGCGTGTAAGTTGGCTTGAGAGAGTTTGTTCAGGATTAGATCTAGGTGGAGCAGGTGCTCTTTGTGGGTCTTGCTGTAGATGATGATGTTGTTGAGGTAGGCCACACAGAACTGTTTGAGGTATTTTCCCAGTACTGTGTTTATCATGCGCTGGAAGGTGCTGGGGGTGTTGCATAGTCTGAATGGGATTACCAGGTATTTGTAGAGTTCATACCTGGTCTTGAACGCCGCTTTGTACTTGTCGCCTTCTTTGATTTGGATTTGATTAAACACATCTCAAATGTCAATATTGGAATATACCTGAGCGCCTGTCAGCACATCACACAAGTTGTTGGTGTTAGGTATGGGGTAGCAATTCTTCACGGTTATCTTGTTCAATTTCTGGTAGTTAATGCTCGGGCACATGCCGCCATCCTTCTTGCCCACAAACAGCATAGGCGACAAACAAGGGCTCTTGAACACACGGATAAAGCCTTTCTTGGTCATGTCTTCAATGTACGCCTTGAGTGCCAGCTGCTCCTTGTGGTTGCAGCTATAAATGGGTCCATGTTTGGGTTCAGTGCCAGGCAGGAGGTCAATAGTGTGATCATACTTTGTGTGTTTAGGGAACAGGTGGCTGCCTCTTCACTGAAAACGTGGGTTCACTTTCCTAGAGAATCAGGTAGGACTCTCACGCTAGGTCCAATCTGTATGGTCATGAACCCTTGGGTAAGTTCCTCTGGGTTGGTGCAAAAAGGTACAGTGCCGCGGGTTTCCTTATCACCCAAGGTGAAGTTTTGTTCCTGATAGTTGAGAATGAGGTCATGTCTGTCAGACCAGGAATCCCCAAGGATGAGGGGGTGTGGTAGGCCTTTCAATAGGATGAGAGATGATGGGTACATGTTGTTTCCTATCACCAAGGGCAGTTCTTGTTTGCATTTGTACCTTATACCTTTTTGCTATTTCCCATGATGATCTGGAGGCAGTTCTCAGATGCGGACAGGCCTAGTTCTTGGGCCAGTTCAGCATCAATGAAAATTTCATCTGCTTCAGTGTCAATGAACGCCTTCAGTTTCTGGGTTGTTCCTCTGACGTTAACAGATACTAGGATGAACTTGTAAGACTGGGAAGTAGCGTTTATTTGGGCCAACAAAATGGGAGCAGGGTTTTTCTTAGGGCAGGCTCTGGTCAAGTGCCCTGCTTTGTGACAATGGAAGCAGAGTTTTTCTCTGTAGTGTCTTTGAAGTTTCTCAGGGGTCATTCCCCTCTGTTAGGTGTGGGGGCTTGGGTCTGGCAGTGTTGGGTAGTACCAGTGCTTTTTTGGTTCATGCGGAGGCCTTTGCACAAGGGGACCAGGTCTTCCAAGCCAAGGGTGGGAGGGTGGTGTTTCAGTAGGTCCTTCATGGCTGGGTTCACTCTTTTTTGGAATATGATGGCTGACAATTTGTCCTAAAGTTGGGTGCGGGTCTTCAGTTTGAGGAATTGTCAATATACACTTGAATGGGTCAGGAGCCTTGTCAGATTTCTAGCAAGGAGTTCAGGGCGTAGTATCTAGTGTTGCAAGCCTCCCCAGTTGCCATTAACTCAGCCTCAAACTTGGCATAGTCCAAGCAGAATTCTACATCTTCTGCTGTGGCCTTGCCAAACCAGTCTAGAGCGTCTCCTGAGAGCATGGAAGCGATCCCAAGTACCTTCTCAGTGTTGCTGGCGTAGGAGGGGGCGTTAGTCTGGAAGTGCAGGCAGAGGAATGGCATGCCGCGTTGGGATTTTTTGAGTGTAAGCTTCCCCATCTGGAGCATCTTGACCTTTGTGAGGGACTGGTCTATGATTACTTTTTGCACCTGAGAAGAGGGGGCCTTGTTGGTATCAGTGGCAGCGGTATTGGTTCTTTTTGGGCTGTTTGGGTTTGCATTCTTCCACATGAAAGAGATCATGTTCATGATCATCTTATAGGTGTAATAAGTGATTATCAATAAAAAAGCATAAAAGATTCCCCAAGAAACAACAACATCTTGGGGCTCAGGGTACCAGGTTTTAAAAAGATTGCCATATGTCAGGGATTCAGTCTTGGGCAGCTGGCCTGCTGTTTTCAGGGGTAACTTGGGCCAGGATTTTTGCAGGCAGTGCCCGCCACAAGAGAGGAGCTAACTTAAAAAGATAGGAAGCAAAATTTCCCACCCAAGACCACAGGCCAGCAGCTGGTATGATAATGTCAATCACCCCTGTGAGGGTGATGTACACAATTCCAAAGAGCTTGCCAGTATGTTCAGTTGGGAGGTTGGGTGTAAGGTCTTGCCCATAATGGTGCAAGGTTATAGACTAGAGCGTGTAAGGCATTAGGATTCAAATTTAAAAGATATAGAAATGTAGGAAAGTCTGTAAGATAATCTTACAGAAACCTGCTAAAAATCTATATTGTGTCACAAATGGAGTGATTGAGTGTAAAACCCCTAAGCAAAGAAGAAAAAATAAAGTGTTTAATAGTGAACAATTTGTAACCAAGGGAATATCAATATTAGGATATTCTCCATTGGTAAATTGATACATATAACTATTGAAAGATTCCTCAAGAGAAAAATGAATACAACAAGCCTAAGGCTTGTTGTTTTACAAGTTCCATTGGATTTAAGGAAAGAAAAAGCTAAACTAAAAAAATGAATTAAAAAAACAAAATTCTTAAACTTACAAATCTGAAGTAAAAATTGTAAAAATTTGAAGGGAAGAAATCACTTAGAATTTTGGCTTAAAGCCTACTCTTCAAAAGCTTTTTATTTATAGAGAAAAAAGCCTTTTTGGTTGGAGACTGATAGCCAGAAGGAAGCAGCCAAGAAGAGGAGCAACTGGAGAAGTTGGAGAAACCAGAACCAGAAAAGGGGAAACAGAAGCCAGTACTAATGCAGATCAGCAACATAACTGGGGGAGCGGCAATGACGCAAGCAGGAGTTTCAAAAGGCAAATAATAGTGAAAATATTCTGACTTTAAAGCAGAAATATATATGAAAGTAATAGAGGCAGACAGAGCAAATGACAACAACAACAATTCAAACGCAAATAGCATCAAAAACAAAGGTAATAAACTTAAAATACTTAAATATTAACTTTCAATTTAAAATTCCAAATATTTAAAATACTGGAAATCAAACCAAGCAAAAATAATAAATATGAAAAATTCAAAGAGCCTGCCCTTTGGGGCAGGGTATGACATCAGGCAAGGAAGCAGGCATAGGTTTGGGCGTCACGGACAGATCCATATGAATATTATATACAGGAAGGTAGTTGAATTTTACTCTAAATAACTTTGGCGTGGAGAATATCCACAGGCCTTGACGGTTGTATCTAACATCAGATTGTATGCGGGCCAAAGGATTGAGTTCAAGTATCTTTTCTGGTGTATAGTCCTTGTATTTGGGCTTCAGGGGGTAATCAGTGAAGTGAATGGGCCCAAAAGGTACACCAGGAGGACAGAAAGCTGAAGGCAGTGGGGAAGGAGGGCTGTGAGATCTCAAACTGAATTGGTAGATGGCAAATACAAAATAAGGCAGTAGCTGTATAAGCCAAAGTAACATAAGCTTTATTCAAAAATGGCAATAAGTTTGGAGTGCAGGGTCCTTTGGTCTATATAGTACCCCACCTCCAAACTTAACATTTTCCATGGGGGGTTCATCAGGGCATTGGGAAAGGCAGGCCCAGGGAAACTGGGTGCTTGGGTCCAAAGGCAGAAAAATGGCACTTGGCCTGGGAGTTCTTTCATTGGTCAAGAATCTCAATTTGGCTACCTGATTATCTTGCTTTAGTGTCGTGGTCATGGGACCGGGCTGCAGGCCCGTGCCTCTTTCCTGGGTTGGCTCCTAATTGGTTGCTAGTGTAGACTTCAAGTTCATGAAGCTAATAGTTGCCAAATCAGTACCTCCATTAGGCGCTGTGATTAGTCTTCCATTTGGTGCAATAATTTTCTTGGTTTGGCTTGTTTCACTGCATGGGCCAACATTCTTGGTATCAGCTCATGGGGGCTCAATCCCAGAAAAACGTGGGCAGGTGGTCCTGTGGTTCACAGGCCCGGCAGCCCAGGGGGATCTAGGGTTGGGGTTTGATTCCTGCTTCCAGGCCTGGGTTTCCAGAGAGGAAGAATTGTCAATCCTGACACTTACCATCTATCATCTTGTGCAACTCTTCACGCAGACCAGTACCTCCGCCACCTCCAACAAATCTGCACCTCAACAGGTTTAAAACCAGACAATGATATTGAACCAGATTTTGGCAGTTTTCCCAGACAATGATAAAGGAAACAAGATTCTTATGCTCCTGGCCTTCTCACAGTCACTGTTTGAAACATCTCCCTCACAATATCAGACCGGTGCACAGAAGGTACACCATGTGGCCAAAAAGCTCACAGGTAAGGCTCACATCTGGTACACCAAGGCCACCCTCCAAGGGGAGAATCTATTAGACAACTATCCTGCCTTCTGCAACTCCTTGTTGTCTACCGTAGTACCGGCACAAACCACAAAAGAACTCAGAGACCACATAATGACCTTATACCAAGGCAGAATGGCCACCAAAGACTATATTGAAGAATTATCTTGCCTTAAGGAAGCAATTGGGATGACTGATTCTGAAGCCTGCTACCTTTTCCAGAAAAAGCTGTCCCCTGAGCTCAAGAACTTCCTGTCCCATCACGTATTGCCTGATAAGTTCTCCAAACTTACCAAAGAGGTCTTGAAATGGTCCTCCAAGGTAAAACAGCTTCCTTCTTGGAACAACACCAAGACTCTTACACCTCAAAGCTCATCATCCCCTGCCAAGGCTCCTAAAGAATTAGTCCCAAAACCCAGGAGAGGTTACCAATTGGCCCCCAAAGAGAATCAACATTGAGTCTGTGAAGGACTTTGCCTTTACTGTGGACAATCAGGGCATTCATCCAAAGACTTCCAGGCCCTATCCAAGGTACAAGCCTCTTCTGACCATCTTTTTTTGACCACAGATGTCAATAAATCTTCAACCTGGTCTTACACTCTTTTGCCAGTTTTTCTAGACCACAAATTTGGAACTACTGCAAGCTATGCTCTGATTGATACTGGAGCAATGGAAAACTTTATTGACAAAGACCTCTCAACATCCTTAGGTTTCAAGACACCAGGTCTAGTATCCATAAGACTGGCCAAAGGCACACCTGCCCAATTAAGACACCTTATCAAACCTCTTCACACTTAAGTAGGGAACAACTCATACCATCTACCCACCTCTACTCTTTCTAATCTGATCTTTCCCTTAGTCTTGGGATTCCCTTGGTGCCAGGAGGTCAAGTTGCAGTTTAACTGGGATACCAACACAGTAATACTCTACTTCTGTGGAAAACCTACCACTGTACCCCTCAAGAGACCTTCCCATCTGGTACCAGAGAATTTCACGGCCTACCTGAACTTCCTAATTTGTATGGGAGATCAAATAGAGGACTCTATTTCAGAGGAAATCCACAACTTGAAAGAGGCTTTTAGCAAAAAATTCTGTTCTTGACTTCCCAAAAAAAGACTATCCAGCCTGAGAATTGATTTGATACCAGGCTCCTCCCCTACCTGGGGAAAATTCTACCCTTTAAACCAAGCTCAAGGTATTGCAATGAAGGTGTACCTTGACAATAACTTAGCCAAGGAATTTATGCAGTGATCCAATTCCCCTTGTTCTTCACCCATGTTCTTTGTAGGAAAAGATGACGGCACACTTATACCAGTTGTCGACTTCACTAAATTGAATGCTATAACTATTAAGAACAGAAATGCCTTATCATCTGCCAAGTCATTGACTGACTGACTTACTCACGCCAAGGTGTTTTCCAAGTTAGACCTCCACAGTGCACATAATCAGATTTGTATTGCCAAAGGCCATTAGTGGAAGACTGCAGTTTGTACTTCCCTTGCGCTTTATGAATACCTTGTAACGCCCTTTGGTCTGAGTAATGCCCCTGAAGCCTTTCAAGGCCTAATGAGTGAGGTACTCTTCCCCTTGGTTGATGTCTGTGTGGTGGTATACCTAGATGTCATCCTGGTATATTCTCAGGACAAGGAGTCTCACACTACACATCTACAAGAGGTCCTCTGCCTGCTCATTGACAACAGGCTCTTCTGTGAGATTGAGAAACGCAAATTCTTTGTCACTGAAATTGAGTTTCTGAGGTACAAAATTAACTCAGGTGGGTTTGTGGTTTCTCTTTTCAAAGTGCAGGCAGTCCTGGACTGGCCTAGACCCATTACACGCACCAAGTTCTGCAGTTTCTTAGGGTTGGTAAACTTCTGTTGCAAGTTTATTAAGAACTTCTCCTCTATTGCTCTCTCTCTCACTCATCTTACCTCCAAAAAGGTTCCCTTTGTCTGGTCTTCAGAAGCTGACCAGGCATTTGAGACCCTCAAGAAACTGTTCACCTCGGCCCCTGTCCAGCTTTGCCCAGACCCTGAGCACCAGTTTTTTTGGACACATATGCCTCAGACTTTGCCCTTGGAAGGGTGTTACTGCAGCTTGGGGAGGATAGTGAACTCCACCCTGTGGTGTTCTACTCCTACAAGCTGCTTGACAGAGAGAGAAATTACCATTTGTATGAAAAGGAATTATTTGCTATTGTCAAATCCTTGGATCACTGGCGCCACTACTGGGAAGGGAGTAAATTCCCAGTGCTAGTCAGAACTGATCACAAGAACCTCCTTTACTTCACAGAGAAGGGGAAGGTTAGTCCACACCTAGCTTGATAGGCTATTAACCTTCTTCCTTTGACTTTAAGATCAGCTACACATCAGGACATCAGAACGTAGTACCAGACATCATTAGTAGACAAGAGGATTTGAATGGCCCAAGCCAGCCTTATGGGAAGCACAACAAATGCACCTTACTCTCAGAAGACCAGTTCCTCTCCCACATTATGACCCTATCTTATCTATCCACCTTAGACCAGGACATCATGGTTGCCCAACACCTTGAAAAGGAAAACACTCCCACCTGTTACAAAAGTAACAGCTTTGAGGCCCTAAGCGGGAATCAGACCTGCTCCTAGCCACCAGGCGGGGCTAGCGGGCAGGGGAGATTTACCTGAATCTGGATTTTTGCTTTTCAAAGCAAATTCAGGTGCAGGAATTATTACTGCCCTGGTGGCAGCTGAGGGTCCTGCTCTGGGCCCCAAAAGCTACGCCCAAGCCTTGGTGGGTTTGGTTGGGCCTGGGCAGACTATTTTTAGCTGCCTAGTAAGCCCAGATCAAGCCCACCCTCCATTAAGTAATTTGGGGTTCCCAATTGAAGACCCCTTTTTTAATCAAGTTCCTTGGAAACAGGAAAGCCAGTCAAGCCAGTCAAAAAATGGTGATCAAATTGGAAAAACTCCATAACCTCAGAAGCCAAACCTTCCAGAACCAATGACCAGCCAAGCCAAGATAGACCACCAAAAAGCCAAACAACTGTTCCTGAAAACCTCAAAAATGACCATGAAGCAGCCAACCAAACAGCAGAACCTGAGATGCCAAGCCTTGCCATACAGATAGCACCAGAAGAATGCCCAGAGGCACCTGTATGTGAGTAAGTATATAAATCAGAAGCACTTGAAATTTTTTTGTATCATCATCCTTACCAAATAAAGTTGTTATGAACCTTTGGTTCACCAATCTGTTTGCATACATATTTTTGATACTCTTCCATCTGCGTACAACCAAGCGTCAGTAACCATCCACTGGGATAGATAGGCAGACTCCAGTTAACAAAACTGAAGCCTTTGACTACTACTGTCCACCCAACACACCATTTGGCCCTGTGCATTTCACTGAGTATCCCCCAAATCTTGACCACAAACCCTGGACCTTGGAAGACTTGCAGTGGTACACCCACCCAAACACACCCAAGGAACCCTACTGTTGTAAATTGCACAATTAATGCTATTTTGATATGGCCTTCAAATATTGATAGTTGCAAAGATTTGGCTGGGTTTGCTTTTGAGTCTGGAAATTCCTTGCCTTCCACAAATGAGTCTGGTTCAATATTCACCCATTCTGGATTATTGTACCTGTCTGTGATTGATCCTGGTATGACCTCATCCCAACGTGACCCCCTCAGCCACTCTGTCTTCCTAATGAGTGATCACTGTCCCTTGTCTACTATTTAAGTAGAATCATTTATCCTAATAAAGACAAGTTTATCCACATTTGCGTTGGCTTTAATAATCTTCAAGCTTTTTCCTATCCTTTCTGCCAAAAGGACTTTTACATCTCATTTTCCAGGAAATTAAGATATGTGCCCTTAATTTTTCCCTGAAGGCTAATCTAAGGCTAGCTTCAAACCTCAAATCTTTTGTATTAAAGATTTCCCGCTGTGTCCTCCTGGATGTTGTCCCCAGGAGCTGAACACAACAAAATGGTGCTCACTACAGGGACTGCAAGCCCCTTGGTTACCCTGTTCCCACGTGAATTCTCTGGTCCTTCTCCTTTTGTTTCTGAAGTACCCAATCAACCTAAAGTTTCTAGTCCCCCTCTAGAAGAAGACATCAACAATTCCCCCACAAATCCTATGGTATTGGTTCTGTCTCCTGGGCCCGTGTGGGCCCCCCTTCCAGCCTTTTCTCTCAATTACAAGCTAGCTTGTGCTGCCGCCTGCTTCCTTCTCCATTCTGGCACTGTGGCAATGCACACAATCCCTGGCCTCCATCCCAGGTACACTTCTGAAGACCTGTACTCCTTTCTTTTAGACTTTGGTCTCCCCCCACACTAATAGAACCCATTGATATGATTGGTGTGTTGGTCAACCAGTTCATGCAACCGGCCCTAGTTCACCACCAACCTGCCTTAGGATCCCAGAATCAACTGTTAAATGCTGTAGCCACCGCCGTCTCAAATAACCATGCTCAAAATATGGCCTATCAAGAATGGTCCCATAGTCTCTTTGCGTGTATTTCTGACAACCAACGCAACTCACTGGCGTCACAGAAGTACTTAACCACCTCCCTGAACTCCCTTTGTTCCTCGCTCCCTGAATACATAAAGGACCAACTATACAAATTGGATGAGCATCAGGCAGCGTGGCGTGAGCAAATTGAGGCCTTTCTGCTAAACCATTGCCAGGGTTTTGAGACTCTAGTTAGTGAGCTTAATCAATTCAGGGAGCATGTCAACTCACAACTTGAATTGATAGGAGCTCATGTTGATACTTGGGGCCGCCATCTGCAGCACCAATACGGTCTGGATAAGGCTGCACTAGACAACAATCTATATCAAGTGCAAAATTATGTGGATGACAGGGTAGCGTCTATCAAGGTGACTCCCCCCTGCTCCTCCTGTTGAGGCCCCATCTGATTTTGAAACCAAGGTATGGGAGGCAATTGCTGAACTCAAGGCTACCACTTGACGTCAAGCTTCTGTTAAGACCCTCCTCCTATCAAACCAATGCCTGACTCTCATATTGCCTCCCTCACTGATCAGGTGGCTACCTTGCAAGGTGAAATTAAGTGCTTAAGACAGCGCCTCTCTAATTCTGAGGGCTTGTCATCTGAATCTGAATCTGAAGAGGAAGGTGATGTGGTTAATACTCCTGCTCATAGCAATCATAGTTGTTGCCCTGTTCTGGAAGGTCAACCCCAGGTCAACTGTGCACGTGCACTAGATCAACTTGCAGAAGTGACAAATGATGTAGCTGATAGACAAGACACATTGGAAAGAGAGGTACAAAACCTCTCCTGTTTTACTGATACGCTGAATGGACAAGTTGTCCCCTTGGTTGCTCAGGCCACTTCTCTGGCTACTCGTGTCAATGGGATTACTGGCACCTTGGCAGTACAACAAATCAAGATTGACAAATTTGGAACTGCTGCTGCCACTGCTAGGAATATTAGTGGACAGAACAGCTCTACCTTGGATACCCTAGAGGAAAGCCTTCAACTTCTCTGGGCTAGACAACCTGCTGCTGAATCCAAGTTTGAGGGCAACCCTTGTATCAATGTCATCAACCCAGGTGAAAACAGTCAGTCCTTGTCCTTTTCAATTGACCCAAACTACAAGCCAACCTTCAAGTAGATATTTGATCCAAAAACCTCTACTGTTGACGCCTTTCTAACCATTTACAAAACTGCAATGTGTAGGGCTACCAACAAACTCAAAAAGGAACACATCCTCACCTGCCTCCATCCCACTTGCCAGAAAGTAGTAGTCCCCAAGCTCCCCTCTATTGTCACTTGGGAGGATATGAAGCGCCTTATTATTGAGGAGTTTGGAGAAGATCTCAGCTTGGAGATCAAGAAGGATGCATTTATGCACATCATCTTTAAGCCTAAGGAAACCCTGGCTGAGTTTGCGGATTGTTTCTACATTGAAGGCCAGCAATCAATCACCAGTCAACAGTTAACTCCTTGGGAAGCCTACATGGCTTGTTCAAATGCTTTGAAGGTGAACCAGCTTCTATGCCTACACTTTAAGGCACACAAGGCTTTGCTCACTTTCATGAAGAGTATTAAGACACTCTTACAGGACATGCATTTGACCCATGGAGGTATGGTGATACGTGAAAATAAAGCCAGCAATGCTGGGACTACCTCTTATATGCTGCGCATTATGACCCTGGGTGCTGGTGGGCAGGCTAAGAGGCAAGGTTGCCATAACTGCGGCCAAATTGGGCACCACTTGGGTACTTGCACTAATCCCCAAGTGGAAGGTTGTGATCCCAAGGAACAGGCGGGAAAAGAGAGGTCAGCTTAGAAACAGAGACGCTCTCTGCTGACCAATCTCCCCCATCTTCCCCTGATCCTCTGTCTGATGAGGATGCTCCCTCTTCCTCTGGCCCAACTATCCTTCATCTATTTCACAATCTCTCCAGTGATTCAGAGCCTGAAGATTCTGATGGTTGTAGCTATTCTGTTCTGGCTGTCCCAGAAACCATCCCTGTACCATACAAACTTTGCTCTGGGAAGACCACCACCACTTCCCAAGTACCTACTAGTGAAGCTAAATCTATGGTGGCACGCCCTTACCTAGCTCAAGCCCATTGACCCCTGTCTTGGTTGATTCCTCTGAGGAAGCAGCCAAGCTAGCCAAAGCTCTCTTTCAAAATGTGACTGTATCTCTCCTGCTACAGACTGTGTATAAGGAGATTCCTGTGTTACAATGCATGCTAGCCAAATGGGAAAAGGAGCTAGAGGCTGCACAAGATGTGTTGGCAGTCTTGCCCCCCTTTGGAAAAGATACAACCCACGTGGAAGTATCAATCCAAAAGGTTAAGATCAAAGCCATCTTGGACACAGGTTCTCCAGTCAACATAGTGTCTTCAAAACTGATGAAGAAACTTAAGTTGGCCCCTGACCTCAACTACATGCAGTCATATGGCACAGCTGGCATGGCACAAACCCAAGCCATTGGTGCCTACTCTGCTCTACCCATGAGGTTTAGGAAACTTCTCATTGCTTCCCCCGCTGTAGTCCTCAAGAACAAAAGCTATGACCTCTTAGTTGGTACTCAATTCCTCCAAGAGTATAACAGGATTGTTAACTTTACAAGATGGGTATCTTTCACTATTAGGATATGAGGTTCCTTTGATTTTTGAGGAACCTCTGCGCCTTCCAGGAAAACATCTTAAAACTTGCGTGCTTGAGTACCATACAGGTATCTTCTCTCTCAAGTATAGGACTCACTCCTCCAACATGCATACCCCTCCTCCTTCCTGCCCTGCGGAAGAAGGGGTACCTCTGCTTGCACCAGCAGCTATCACCATCCCCCTGGGCTCCCAAGTGGTGATTGATTCCCAGATTTCTTATGAGCTACCTGAAAAGTCATTCTTAGAACTTTACTCACCTGAATCCCTAAGTTGTACAGAGCCCTGCCTGTGTCCTGGGATTCTATATCAAACCCACAAAGAGCCCATACATTACTGCTTGCTAACCTGACAGCCCTGCCCATGCAGGTGACCCAAGGCCAGGTTGTAGGGCATGGTTGTATACTGGGAGCAGAACAAGTGGCCTCCCTCTACCCCTTTGGAACTTTCAGTGATTTCAATATACCTGAAGACAATCCTCAAGTTCTCTCCTTGTTTACCGCTGCTGATTTCCCCCAACTATCTCTTGTTTAACAAAAAGACGTGTTGGACCTGCTCAATCAGTTTAGCGACATCTTTGCCTCTGGGACCTACAGACTATGGCCTGGCTAAAGGAGTCATCCATCAGATTGATACTGGGGATGCACCCCCTTTTGTGCCAAACCATACCGCCGTAGTAGGATAGAGAATGCTCAAGTGTCTAAAGAACTCAAACAACTTCTGGATGCTGGGTTACTGGCTTCTTTCCAAAGTCCTTGGGCTTTTCCGTTACTGATTCTCAAGAAGAAAGATGGTGGACATTGCATTGTAATGAACTATCACCACCTGAACTTTCTCACTAAGAAAGACTCATACCCCTTGCCCAGAATTGACAATGCTCTCAGGCGGCTAGGTGGTTCCAAGTTTTTCTCAGCCATGGATCTAGCTTCTGGATACTGACAAGTTGACTTGTCTCCTGAAGATTGAGAAAAGGCTGCGCTTATCACTTCAGAAGGCCTTTTTGAACACACTTGTATTCCCCAGGGACTCTGCAATGCCCCTGCCACATTTCAATGGGCTATGGACTCCATCTTACAAGACCTAAAGCTCTCTGTGCATCCTTGTGTCCCTTGATGACATCACTGTATTCAGTGCTATCTTTACCAATCACTTGGAACATCTCAAAGCTGTCTTCATCAAGATTTGTGAAGCTGGCTTGAAACTCAAACCATCCAAGTGCTCCTTCTTTAAGGAACTTCTTGAATTCTTAGGTCATGAGGTCACTCAAACTTGAATCCGCCCCATGAACAACAAGGTGGAAGCCATTAGCAAGATGCTACCTCCCACAAATCTTTGAGAGGTTCAAGTATTCCTTGGTATGATGGGCTACTACCGACAGTTCATACCTGATTTTGCTGAATTGAGTGAGCCCCTTGTCCAGTTGCTTCACAACTCCCCTTTGAATGGACTGACAGCTAACAACAAGCATTTGAAGCATTGAAATCCAAGCTCAAAGAGGCTCCTATCTTAGTCTATCCTGATTATGATAAAGAGTTCATCTTGTATACTGATACTAGTGAAGTAGCTGTGGGTGCCATCCTTTCCCAACTTGACAATGAATGCGTGGATTGGCTTGTAGCCTACTTATTGAGAGTCCTCAATAAGCACAAGAAGAACTACAGCGTCACTGAGAAGGAATGTTTGGCGGTGCTGCATGCAGTGAAACAGTTTTGGCACTACATTTATGGGACCCACTTCACAGTGGTCACAGATCACTCCTCCCTCAAATGGATACAACAGCTAAAGGAGCCTGAAGGTCAATTAGTTCTTTTGGGCTCTGCGTCTACAAGGGTATGATTTCACTGTGATACACCATCCTGGGGCCCAATATCAGAATGCTGATGGCCTGTCAACAATGCCAATCCTAGCTATCCATCCCGCTGACGCTGACTGTAGATACAAGTTAATAGGGTACCCTGACTCTTAGACCACTGAGCCAGAAGACATCCTCTTGGCGTTACAGAATCTATCCAAGGACACTGTAATTTGTGATAGACAGCTCTTCAAAAAGGTTAACAAAGCCTAACTATCCTACATCTGCCCTAGCATGAGGATAGCCATTATCCTCCAAGCTCACATTGACACTGGACATGGAGGCATAGCAAAGACTCATGACTGGTTGTGCAAAAACTTCTATTGGGAGAACATGCACATCCTGATCACTGATGTCCTTGCCTCCTGTCATTCCTGTCAACTTCAATGCCCTCACCCGTCCCAACACCAGTTCAAACTCATCCCCCCAAAGCATGTCTTCCACACAGTGAGTATTGATGCTTTTGGGCCTTTCCCTTGGTCTAGGTTGGGATGTCAGTTTACCTTGGTTGCTGTAGACCACTTTAGCAAATGGGTTAAAGCCAGAGGAACAAAAGATATAAATGCTAAGACCAGGCTAATTTCTTGCTGCAAGACATTTTCTATTGACATGGCTGCCCTCAAGTCCTACTTTCTGATAATGGTACCAACTTTAATGCTCGCCTCATCACCTTTATTGTCAAAGCTATGGGGACCCACAAATTGTTCTCTGCACCATACAACCCCTCAACCAATGGAACAGTCAAACAAGCAAACTCCACCCTGGTGTCCATAATGAGGAAACTTACGCTCTCTGACGCTGCCAATTGGGATATGTTCCTCCCTGCTGCCCTCTTTGCTTACCAACTCAGTAGACATCAAGTGACTGGTCAGTCCCCCTTTGTCATGCTGTATGGGTGTGAGGCCGCTACCCCATCAATCTTGAGACCCCCTTGATTGAATTTGATGTGTCTGCAAATCCTGAGGCCCATGTTAAAGACTTAACCAATTGTATTGTTAACATCCAATTTACAGCTTATTCCACTACTTACAAGGTCAAGACTCTGGTGCTCTCCCCGTTCAATGCTGCTAGAGCTCCCCTCCCTGAGTACCAAATAGGTGATCTAGTTCTCTACTACCAGAATTGTAAGGGTGGTAGAGCTCATAAGCTTGATTCCCTCTGGGTTGGATCCTGTGAGGTCACCTTTAAGAAGGGTGTTGAGTATACCGTGAAACTATTGTCTTTTGGACATCCTTTTGCCCGTGTTCACTTCAAATTTCTCCACAAATATCAACTTCCTGTGTCCAATCTTGAGAGGGGAGATATTGTAAATTGCACAATTAATGCTATTTTGATATGGCCTTTGAATATTAATAGCTTCAAAGATTTGGCTGGGTTTGCTTTTGAGTTTGGAAATTCCTTGCCTTCCGCAAATGGGTCTGGTTCAATATCCACCCATTCAGGATTATTGTACCTGTCTGTGATTGATCCTGGTATGACCTCATCCCAACGTGACCCCCTCAGTCACTCTGTTTTTCATGAGGGATCACCGTTCCTTGTCTTCTATTTAAGTAGAATCAACTCTCCTAATAAGGACAAGTTTATCCACATTTGTGTTGGCTTTAATAATCTTTAAGCTTTTTCCTGTCCTTTCTGCCAAAAGGACTTTTACATTTTGTTTTCCAGGAAATTAAGGTATGTGCCCTTAATTTTTCCCTGAAGGCTAACCCAAGGCTAGCTTTGAACCTCAAATCTTTTGTTAAAAAGATTTCCTGCCATGTCCTCCTGGATGTTGTCCCCAGGAGCCAAACACAACACCTACCAAATTGTCTGTGGCAGCAAAGCAATCACCATCTACCCTTTGATCTTCAACGGGAAGTACAAAAATCCTGCTGCCTACCTGGTCCCCATGGAACCATCCCCAACACCCAAACCAACCATCTCAACCCCACCCACCTCTGATGCCACTGGCCAGAGTAGTCATTTCCTGGGAGTGCTTTACCTGGCGCTCACAGGATTGATTGACTCTGCCTTACCAGCAGCTGGGCCTTGAACTGTAGCTGGGAAGGCCCTTTTCTACTTGGTAAAGTTAGGTTTCATCAACTGGTGGGCCATGCCAGTACCTGCTTCAAATCCTCTCTCACCTGCTGGAGCTCCATGGTACTCTTGGTATCCTGACACTACCGGTCTTATGCTAAGCAACAGATCTTGGTTAAAGAATGGAAGCCTCTATGTACCAACCAACAAACACAACAAATAATCTTGAAAAGCTTCCACAATTCTCCTCTCACAGGACATGGGGTAATAAATAAGACACTCAAGAGAATCCAACAAAAATACTGGTGGCCCAGCATAAAGAAATCAGTCACCCAGTACATTTTCACATTTGTAATGTGCGGCTGCAACAAACCCTCCACAATGAAGCCTCAAGGATTACTCAAACCACTTCTTATACCTCCGCGCCCTTGGCACTCCATCTCCATGGACTTTATTGTGGACTTTTCAGAGAGCAACAACATGACTGGCATCTTTGTGGTAGTAGATCATTTAACAAAGTATACAATCTTTACTCCCTTCAAATACGCTATTGCAGAAGACACTGCCAACATGCTCTTCACACACGTAATTGAAAAACATGGAATTCCCAACAACATTATCTCAGATTGAGGTACACAATTCACATACAAGTTCTTACAGTTCCTAATGCAGGCGTTAAGTGTAAAAACTCTTATGTCAACCTCTTTTCACTCTCATACCAACATACAAACAGAAAGGGTAAACCAAGTGCTGGAAGAGCTCCTCAGGAACTATGTAAACTTGCAACCGGATTACTGGGTATCCCTACTCCCTCTTGCTCAACTATGTTACAACACCAATCACTATGACTACATTGGAGTATCCCTCTTATTTGCCAATTACAGGTATAACCCTGAAGACCTTCCTGATCTTCCAACTGAAGATATCATTTCTACTGTACACCAATGGGTGTCTTGCTACTTAAGAATCATCAGTGTCTAAAGACACAAATGAAGAAGTCCATCCTTCAGTACAAGACCAAAGCTGATAAATATCAAATAACTCCTGAAGACATTCAGGTTGGTGACTATGTTTTTCTCACTGCAAAGAACCTCAAACTTGATATTTACGGTCAAAAGCTAGGCCCAAAGAAGATTGGGCCCTTGTTGGTTATTGAGCAACAATCTGAGGTTAAATTCTGACTCAAGCTCCCTGAAGGTTGCTCCGCTCATGATGGATTTCACATCATTCTCCTTACAAAATTCAAGAGACCCTTATCTGACTTGAACAGCAAGGTCCTCCTACTGTCATACTAAACCATACTCCTGAGTGGGAAGTGGAAGACATCCTAAATTACTGTATTTATTGAGGCAAACATTAATACCTGGCAAAATGAAAGGGCTATGAGGTATAATACAACTCCTGGGAGCCGGAAGGAAACTTGGAAAATGCACAGGAAGTCCTCTCCTGCTACAAGGATACTCTGGAAGGGAAGAGCCTTCCTGGGGAGGACATTATCAGGGAGTTCTTCCCTAACTACAGCAATATTTCTTTTATTGATAAGAGTCAAATTTTAATTACTCCAAGACACCCAGAAACCAACAAAGTATGGAATGATTCATCCATTGGGTTAAACACTGACCAGGACAGGGATCAAACCCGGAACCCTAAAGTGAAGTCAACAGTTAGTTTAAAGTCTAAAGTTCAATTTAAATTACCTATATATAATGATTCAATTCATTTGACTTTGGTTTTCAACTTTGGTTTTGTCTTTGCAAGTCTCAATAATTCATTTATACACGTCACTTACCGCTCAAAAGTTGATTGGCTGCCTTTAACCTTGTTGCCACTCTTGGATCCACTTCTCATATTAGATAACCAGGCTTTGTACTTGATCTGTCTTTTAATCAAGCTAATGAACCGCTTAATTGCCTTCAATTTGTGGCTGATTCTTGGTGCTGATCCTATCAGTTCTTTATCCTACACATTAAGCCTCAAATTGAGGCACAGTTGAGACAGGTAGTCATGATTATCATTATATTTATGAAATTCATTTGGAAATCCCCTCATATTTTAAGATCCTCTTAAAACTGTTCCAACCTATTTTTGGGTATTTAAGTGAGCAGTTTCTATCCTGCATACTTTTTCCAACAATAAAAATATTTTTTTCTATTCTCCACTTTCCTAAACTTATTTTTGCACCATCTTTCTGAAACCATGAAAGGAAGCCAATTCCTGTTCTGGTTTCTAGTTATTTTCCTTTCTGTGGTACTGGGCCTTGAAGATCCCACTCCTACTGCAGACTGGCAAAATTCTTCTCCTAATGACACCCATCAGAAGGAGTTCCTGGCTAATGGTTGGTTCAAATATCCCTCAGGTTACTGGGAAAGAAAGTTCCAGTACAGCCGGTCCACAAGTCCACCTCCACCAGTTGAACCTTCCTTGGTGAGACCAAATACCTCCTTCTACTTTTTATCTTATCTGGTGGATATTACTTGCTGGGTAGATTCAGTTCCATGATGGGTTGCTTTGCATTTCTAGGGCACTTTTATCACCTGGCTATGGTTACATTTCCTATCAGTTTGGTAATTGCAGGGCTCAATTTAGGGGCCTTGGCTCATCAGATTGGGAACTTGTTCTCTCTCAAGTGAGTCCCTGACATGAAGGCCTGTTATTGAATGGCAGTCTGTTTGAAGGGAACATTTCTCAATAGCTAGACCAGGGGTTTTGTAACAGCTCATACTGGTGACCAGCTGGACTCTCAGAGGAGAGGCAGGCTGGGCCTGGAAGGCCATGTACACAATGGGGGAACCCCTGAAAAGATAATTGACTGCAGTGACCCAAGGACATCAACTTCCAGTGTGGGAAACTACCTGATTGGCTAGCCCCAACACTATAATATAGACAAACCCTAGTTTGCTAAAATCTTGGGCAGAAAGAGCATCTGGCAGGGGAGGAGTGGCTGGTATCTTCTTCATAGTTGTTAAAATCTGGCCTCTAGAACAGCCAGGAGGGAGATCCAGGTGGTGGGGATGATATAACTCCAAGCCAAGGGCGCAAGCAGATGTAACCAAAGGAATGAAAGCAGAACCAGGCAGATAAAGGAAGGCGTGAAAATATTGTTGTATTGATTCACAAATAGATGCAAACAAAATAATTATATCAGTAAAAAATAAACAGTTCCTACAATCAAATAATGAGTCCTGGGGACAAAAGATGTTTATTCAGATGATTTTAACAATGAGGAAGGCTTTTTGTCCTCATTACTTACACTTACTGGGAATAACTTAGTCTCCAGTGCCATCAGAGATCTGTTTACATTATCTTAAATAATATTAACAATTTTTTTGGAACCCTGCATGTTTAGGCATGGGCAGGGGCGCACATTAGTTGCTTCTTAATCTTAGTATTTTGTCTGTAGTCTTCTGAGATACCACAGCTATTAATAGAACCTGCAAGGAATTGGGTGTCTGACTGATTGATTGATCTATTTCTTATACAATATACTTTCTTCCAATATATCTGGGGCTCAATTTTGCATATGATATTGATCTCTGAGATTTGCAGCATGTGAGCCCTGCAAACCCCTGATTATTTGAGGTCATTAAAGAAGATTTCTACTCTGGAAGTGCAATAGGTGATTGTTTCCATGTTTTTTGTGGTACTGTGAAAAGGCATGCTAAATGATTTTCATGGACATTCTGGGCCCTGAAAGGTTTGCTGAGGTCAGCAAAGTTAGGTATAAACTGTCTTTAGTAACTCATAATGCCTAAGAAGACTTGTATCTTGTCATGAATACTGCTATTCTCCATGTATCAATTTTGCCTTTGGTGGGCCATTTTGAAGACAAATCTTTTTCTTTTGCCTCTCAAAATGAGTTGATGACTGAATCAGGAAATACAATTGTTTGGTTTCTTGATCCTGCACAACTCACTTGCCTCACTCATGCTGGTTGCAAGTGATCCTACTGTCCTGATAGTGTTTTGTGGTATTTCTAACCACTATATATTCTATTTAATATTCACCAATAAAAATTAAGTTCTATTCACATTTTTGTCTGTGTCTTCAGTACTTATGTGCCTCTCTCTAGCCACAAATAGTAGAGATTATTTTTCTAGGGCCGCAAGGTAATCACATAGCCTTCCCTGTCATCTAACCAAGACTTAGTACAAATCTAATCCTAAGGTTAGGATTTCCCGTTGTGTGTCTGTGCCGCGCCTCAGAACACAACAAAAATGGTGCTCACTACAGGGGTTGTAAGTCTCTTGGTTATCCCTTTCACATCCATGTTTTCAGGTCCTTTGCCTCTGCCTATACAAGAGCCAACTTCACCTGAAATTACTAGCCCTCCTATTGAGTAAGATATTGCTAACCCACCTATTACCCCCACTATATTGAACCTCAGAAATGGTCCCTGCCTAGTTGCTTACCCCATGGGTACCCCTGACTTAGAACAAGTCATGGCAGTAGCCCTTGGAATAGCCCGTGAAGAAGCCATCCCTTGTCTTCAGCTACAGTTCAGTCAAATGGAATACTATGAATTGGTTGTGGCTCCTCAAATTCCACAACATCTCCTCTCAGCAGCTGGCTCTGCTGAGCACTTACTACTGTCTTTTGTGCAGCCTGCCTTGGCCCACCATCAAATGGTGTTGGGGCTCCAAATCCAAGAAATCTTGTCTCTACAAGCAGCAGTTACTCATCACTGGGACCAGTTTGCTGTCTACCAACAGTGGATTAATTCCCTGTTTTCCTTGGTATCTGACAATCAGCACAGCTCTGTTACCTCCCAGACCCGTTTGGTTAATTCTATTGAACAAATGCGCCAGTCCATCCCTGAATACGTGAGAGAGCGCCTACACAAGTTTCACCAGCTAGAACAACCCTGGCAAACTCAAGTAGATTCCACTTTAAACGCTTATCTCACCAACTTCAAACAACTTGTGCAGCAGCTCAATGCATTCAGCACGTATTCATTTGAGCAACTACAGCAGGTAGCAGACTTTGCTGCTAACAGCTTTAATGAACTCAGTCCGGCATTTGATCAAGAGAGAGCTGCCACCGCTGCTGCTATAGCCAAACTCCAGAGTCAAGTGAATGAATTAGCTACGCCCAAGCCAGATGTTCCACCCTCTCTCCCTTCTGATGACTTGGCAGATTGAGAGCAGAGAATATGGGACACTATTTGAGAGCTACGTACATCTACTCACAGTCAAGGACGTTCTGCTGAGGCTCCTCAACCTGACCCCCAGGTGCTTGAGTTGACTACTCAAGTTGCGGAGCTACAGCAAGAACTTGCTGCCCTATGTGAGATGATAGCAACTGCTGCTAGTCCAGTTGGGGTTGTTGACAAAGATGGTTGCTGCCCTGGCTTACCAGGAGCCCCTCAAATCCAATGTGCTAGGGAACTAATTGCCCTAGCTAACAAGGTGGATCAATTGAAGCAGGACCATACTGAACTGGATAGAGACATACAAGAGATGAATGACTTGATCAACTCTGTGAATAACAGGTTCTCACCTTGCCTCTCAGTGGGGCCATCCCTTACTTCTTGTCTGGCTGAGCTCTCCACAATAGTGACCACCCAAGATCAACACTTAGATGCTACTACACAACAGACCACTCAAGCTGTCAATACAGGTGCCCGCGCTGTTGAGACCCTGACTACCCTTGAAGAGAGTGTTTGTCAGTTATGGGCTAGACAGCCCCCCTCTGAATCCAAAGCAGAGTTTTCCCCCTGTATAAACGTACTCAATAGCAACAATGGTGGTCCAACTCCCAAAGCACGCTTCAAGCCTATCTTTAAGCAAGTCTTTGACCCCAGAACCTCAACTATTGCAGCTTTTCTAACTATCTACAAAACTTCCATGAGACAAGCATCAGATAGAGTTAAGAAAGAACCTATTCTGACCTGTTTACATCCAACTTGCCAGGAGGTGGTGGTGCCTGAACTACCCATCATTGAGACATGAGAAGAGATGAAGCAGCTTCTTATTGACAAGTTTGGTGGTGACCTTAGCCTGGAAGTAAAAAAGGTTGCTTTTATGCACATTGCTTTCAAGCCTAAAGAGACACTAGCTGAGTTCACAGACAGATTTTACATGAAAGGACAGCAACTGATAATGAGCAGACAATTGATAGTCCATGAAGCTTACATGGCTTGCGCTCAAGCTCTCAAGGTTAACCAACTTCTGTGCCTTCACTTCAAAGCCCATAAGGCTATGCTTTCCTCCATGAAGAGCATAAAGACACTGTTGCAGGACATGCACCTTACCCATTCTGGAGCAGTTGTTAGGGAAGGTTGAGCTACTTCTAACTCTGGTTTGTCTTCCTGTGGTCCTTGCATTCTTATCATGAACTTGCAAAATCCTCCTTGACACCAAGGTTGCCACAACTGTGGTCAGATAGGTCACCATTCTCAAGTCTGCACCAGCCCGCGGGTTGAAGGAGCTGATCCAAAAGAGCAGGCAGGAAAAGAGCAGTCAACCTAGAGGCAGAGACGCTCTCAGTTGACAATTCTTCCCAGTCTCTTTCAATCCCTCCCTTTATATCTGACTCTGAGCCTGCTGATAATGAGGCTCCTCCTATCCTCCTATTGTTCCACAATATCTCTGACAACTCTGAACTGGATGACTCTGATACAGACAACACCAATACATATGGGTACTCTGTTCTGGCTGTTCCCAAAACCATTATAGTCCCCTATAAATTGCAATCAGGAAAGACTACAACTACCGCTAAGCCTTTGCCTGAAGCCAAAGAAGTTGTCTCTTGCCCTTACCTCACTCAGGCTAAGAGGTCCCCCGTGCTAGTGGAGCCGTCAGAAAAAGCTGCCAAGGTTGCTGATGCTGTCTTCAAGAATGTATCTGTTTTGCTCCCTCTCCAAACTGCTTATGAGGAGTTCCCAGGGTTGAGATGCATGATTGAGAAGTGGAATAAGAAACTAGCAGAGGCTCAAGATATCTTGGCTGTCCTTTCCCCCTTTGGTTGTATTACCACTCAAGTAGAGATATCCATTCAAAAAGTGAAGATCAAGGCTGTCTTAGACACTGACTTGCCAGTCAATGCTGTCTCCTCCAAGCTTGTGAAGAAGCTCAAACTTGCCCCTGAACTTAATTATCACCATTTGTATGGCACGACTGGACTGTCTAAGACCTGCGCCATAGGGGCGTACTCTGCTCTACCCATGCAGTTTGGTAAGCTTATGCTAGCTGCGCCAGCAGTTGTCTTGGAAACAAGAGTTACAATCTCTTAGTTAGCACTCAGTTCCTTAGGGAATATAATGGGGTAATCAACTTAAAAGATGGTTACTTCTTGATTCTGGGATATGAAGTCCCTCTGATCTTTGAAGAGCCGGTTAAAATTCCCAGGAAACGTCTCAAGACATGTGCCTTGGAATATCCCACTGGGATTTTCAACCTCAAATATTGCACCCACTCTTCAAAAATGAGATGTCCACCCATGGCTTGTCCTGCATCTGAAGGGATACCTCTCCTAGCCACATCTGCTGTCACTATCCCCACTGGCTCCCAGGTCATCCTAGACTCCCAGATATCATATGAACTACCCAAACAAAACTTCTTGGAGCTGTACTCTCCCCCCTCTTTAGGGCGCAATAAACCTTATCTCTGTCCTGGATTCCTAGATGTCTCCCATAAGGACCCTGTTCAATTGTTGGTAGCCAACCTGACTGCACTCCCCATGACCGTGTCTAGGGGGCAGGTTGTCAGGTATGGCAAGCTGTTGAGCGCTCCTGATGTCCTGTCTCTTCATCCCTTTGGCACATTCCAAGATTTTAACCTACCTGAGGATGAACCCCAAGTCCTATCCTTGTTCACTGCGCAAGACTTTCCACAGCTGTCCCTGGTTCAACAGAAAGAGGTGGTAGACTTGCTAGACCAAATTTCCGACATCTTTGCTAAGAACAGTACTGACTATGGGTTAGCCAAAGGCATTATCCATCAGATTAACACTGGCAACGCTCCCCCCTTCTGTGCTAAACCATATTGCCTCAGACGTGTAGAGGACGCCCAGGTATCTAAAGAGTTCAAACAACTGTTGGACACTGGGCTGCTGGCACCTTCCCAAAGTCCTTGTCCACCCCCGCTACTCATCTTAAAAAAAGAAAGATGGAGGTTATTGTATTGTGATGGACTACTGCCAACTGAACTCTTTGACCAAGAAGGACTTGTACCCCTTGCCGTGTATTGATGATGCTCTCTGACGTCTTAGAGGCTCTAAGTTTTTCTCCACAATAGATTTGGCATCTAAATACTGGCAAGTTGATCTGTTGCCCAAGGATTGCCAAAAAGCCGCACTCATTACATCTGAAGGGCTTTTTGAGCCTACTTGCATGCTACAGGGACTCTAAAACGCCCCAGCCACCTTCCAAAGGGCCATGGACTCCATCCTCTGCAACTTGAAGCTGGCATGCGTCCTAGTATACTTGGATTATATAACAGTCTTCAGCGCTATCTTTACAGATCACCTTAATCACCTCAAGGAAGTGTTCCTAAAGATTTGGGAAGCTGGCCTCAAACCAAAACCTTCCAAGTGCGCCTTTTTCAAAGAGCGTCTTGAATTTTTGGGCCATGAAGTAACCCAGACAGGGATTTGCCCAATGACTAAGAAGGTTGAGGCCATTGACAAAATGCTTCTGCCCACCAACCTGCAAGAGGTACAAGTCTTTCTAGGGATGATGGGCTACTACAGACAGTTTATCCCTGACTTTGCCAATATTAGTGAACTTCTAGTCCAGCTGTTACGTATTGTCCCTTTTGAATGGACCGCCAGTCAACAACAAGCCTTTGAAACCCTTAAGCAAAAACTCAAAGAGGCGCCAATCCTAGTGTATCCCAACTATGATAAGAAGTTCATCCTATACACTGACAGTAGCAATCTTGCTATTGGGGCTATTCTGGCCCAACTAGACAACAAGGGTGCAGACCATCCTGTGGCTTACACTTCCTGCGTGCTAAACAAGCATGAGAATAATTATAGTGTTGCAGAGAAGGAGTGTCTTGCCGTGTTGCATGCAGTCAAACAGTTCCGCCACTACGTGTATAGTACCCATTTTACAGTTGTCACTGACCACGCTTTGCTTAAATGATTGCAACAGTTTAAGGAGCCAAAAGGGCGCTTAGCTAGATGGGCCCTACGTCTGCAAGGTTACAACTTCACTATGCTCCATTGCCCTGGGATTCAACATCAGAACACTGATGGGCTATCCAGAATGCCCATTCTTGCTTTAAATCCTGCAGAGGCTAACTGGTTGTACAAACTAATTGGATACCCTTCTTCTTGGGAGAGTGAAACAAAAGAGATCTGACTGGCTTTGTTCAAGCTATCCAAATATACCCTCATACGCAATAATCAACTCTTCAAAAAGTTATGAGATCAGTATCTACCCTATGTACGGCCCAGTCTTTGCCTCTTATTGGTGTCACAAGCTCATAAAGAGACTGGTAATGGAGGCATCTCTAAGACTTTTGACTGGCTTTAGAAGAATTACTTCTGAGAAAACCATTGCCTGCTATTCCCAGACGTCATAGCTAGTTTTCACAACTTCCAGCTGCAGAGACCTTGAGCCACTGCCCACAAATTCATATTAGTTCCCCCTCAACATGCTTTTCATACTGTCAGCATTGACGCAGTAGGTCCTCTCCCCCGCTCACGTTCTGGGTGTTGCTTTATCCTGATTGCTGTTGATCACTTCAGCAAGTGGGTAGAGGCTTGCCCTACAAAGGACATCACAGCTAAGACAACTGCTGCCTTCCTGTTACAAGATGTTTTCTACTGTCATGGCTGTCCTCAAGTGTTGCTCTCAGATAATGGGACCAACTTCAATGCCAAGCTGGTAACCTCTCTTGTCAAAGCTTTGGGGTCCCACCAGTCCTTCTCTGCCCCCTAAAACCCTTCTACCAATGGGGCCGTTGAGTGTGCAAATTCAACACTGGTCTCCATCATGAGAAAACTTACCTACTCTGACGCTGCTAATTGGGACCTATACTTACCTGCTGCTCTCTTTGCGTATTGCCTTAGTAAACATTGTGTCACTGGGTACTCCCCCTTTGCTATGCTGTATGGGCAAGAGGCTACTACCCCATTGCTCTTGGGCCCCCCTGCTTTCCTCTGATAAGGCCATGAATCCTGACAACCACATCAAGGATCTAGTCAACCGCATAATTGACATACAGGCCACTGCCTACACTTCTGCATACAAGACTAAGATGCTTGAGCTTTCTCCTGATAATTCTGGATGCTCCCCCTTGCCTGAATTTGATGTTGGCAACCATGTTCTTTAATACCAACATAGAGTAGGTGGACGCGCGCATAAACTGGACACTCTGTGGATTGGCCCTCTGGAAGTGACCTTCAAATGAGGGTCCAAATACACTGTGAAGCTCCTCTCCAGTGGTTGTCCTTTTGCTTGAGTGCATGCCAAGTTCCTCTGCAAGTACCACCCCCTAAGGCCAATATAGGGGAGGGCAATGTTGTGAATACCGCTATTCTCCATGTATCAATTTTGCCTTTGGTGGGCCATTTTGAAGACAAATCTCTTGCTTTTGCTTTCACTTCTCAAAATGAGTTGATGACTGAATCAGGAAATACAATTGTTTGGTTTCTTGATCCTGCGCAACTCACTTTCCCCACTCATGCTGGTGGCAAGTGATCCTACCGTCCTGGTAGTGTTTTGTGGTATTCCTAACCACTATATATTCCATTTCATATTCACCAATAAAAATTAAGTTCTATTCACATTTTTGTCTGTGTCTTCAGTACTTTTGCACCTCTCTCTAGCCACAACTAGTAGAGATTATTCTTCCAGGGCCACAAGGTAATCACATAGCCTTCTCTGTCATCTAACCAAGACTTAGTACAAATCTAATCCTAAGGTTAGGATTTCCCGTTGTGTGTCTGTGCCGCGCCTCAGAACACAACATATCTCTCCCAAGAAAGTGAGAAAAATTTTTGTTGATGGCTTCAACCTTCTTGATCATGTGACATATCCCAGTCTGAGTTACTTCATGGCTTAAGAACTCCAGTCAGTCTTTAAAAAAGACACACTTGGAAGGTTTTAGTTTGAGTTCAGTTTCTCCAATCTTGATAAACACCTCTTTAAGATGAGCCAGATGGTTGGTGAATGTGACGCTAAACACAGTGATATAATCCAAATATACCAGCACACAGAAAAGTTCAAAGTCACATAATATGAAGTCCATGGCCTCTGAAACATACCAGGAGCATTACAAAGGTCTCCAGGCATGCACATAGGCTCAAGCAACCCTTCAGAAGTGATAAAATCAGTCTTTTGCCTGTCTTCAGGTGAAAGGTCAACTTGCCAGTAACCAGATACCAAATTCACGGCTGAGAAGAACTTGAAGCCTTTAAGGCAACAAAGAGCATCATCTATGTGCGGTAAGGGATATGAATCCTTTTTGATCAAATAATTTAACTGGCAGTAGTCTATCACTATGCAATGACTGTCATTCTTATTTTTAAATAAAAGCAAGGGAAAGGTCCAAGAACTCCGATAAGGGACCAGTAGCACAGCATCTAATAGTTACTTGAGCTCTTTAGATACCTGAGCACCCTTTAATTGAATCTGTCTATAGGGCTTTGCCTAAAAGAAAGGAACATCACCAGTATCAATCCAATGTATGACCCTCTTGGCCAGTCCATAATGAGTACTTTCTTTGGCAAAGATGCCAGAAAACTGGTTGAGAAGGTCAAGAACGTTTTTTTGTACAGTAGACAACTTTGGGAAGTTTTCAGTAATGAACAAGAACAATACTTGTGGCTCATCTTCTGGCAAATCAAAGTCACGGAAGATACAAAAAAGGCATAGAGAGAGGATGTTAGGAGCTTTTAAGAGTTGTCTGTAACCAACCAATTGACCTCAAGAGACATTAATAGATATATACATTATATTGGCTATAAGAGCTGCTTAACTTTCTTGTGAGAAGAGTCTAGAATTTTTGGGCAGAGACAAGGTTTGTTACATCCCAAGGATGAAGGGGATTAAAGTTTCAGAAAGGTACACTCAGGTAGTTTATAAGAGATCTGGAAATCAACTATTACCTATGATCCAGCAGAGATTGTCACTGCTGAGGTAGCTGTGAGAAGAATCTCTTCAGCGGCAGGGCAAGCTGGAGGGGGCATTTCATATTAGAGAAGTGAATGTGGTACTTCAAAGTTATTATTCCATAGGAGTATTCTAGGGCACATATTTAGAGCATTTACCAGGCATCTTCACAGGCTTTCCAAAGATGCAAGGGACTTCATACCCAAAGATAGAAAGGCATCAATTCTTTAAGTTGATGATCTTAATTTATTCTCAGAGAGACTGGGTACCAACTGCAAGTTGTAACTCTCATTCTCCAGGACTAAAGCATGAGCAGCAAGGAGCAGTTTATCAAAGAGCATAAAAACGGCTGAGTAAGCACTAATGACCCTTGTCATAGACAGGCCAGCTGTATTATAAGACTGATGATAGTCAAGGTCTGGAGCTAGCTTGAGTTTTTTACTAACTTGGAGGACACAATATTTGCTGGAGATCCTGTCTCAATGACATTTTTGATCTTCACCTTTTGGATGAATATCTCTACTCTTGTTGTGTTTGGCTCCTGGGGACAACATCCAGGAAAATTGATGAGAAATATTTATAACAAAAGATTTGAGGTTCAAAGCTAGCCTTAGGGTAACCTTCAGGGCAAAATTAAGGGCACATACCTTAATTTCCTGGAATATAAGATGAGGAATTCCTTTTGGCAAAAAGGAAAGAAAAAAGCTTGAAGAATATTAAAGCCAACACAAATGTGGATAAACTTGTCTTTATTAGGAAAGTTGATTCTACTTAAATAGTAGACAAGGGTGATGATCACTCATTAGGTAGACAGAGTGGCAGAGGGGGTCACGTTGGGGTGAGTCCATACCAGGATCAGACAAAGGTAGGTATGATATTCCAGAATGGGTGGAGATTGGATCAGAACCATTTACAGAAGGTGTTAGAATTTCTGGATATTGACTAATTAACAGATTCAACAAATTAACATGGGCCAGCAGTCAATCACTCTTAGGAATGGTTTCAAAAAAATAATGTGGGCTGCAGTATTGTGGAATCAATGATCAAATCATATCCTGGAATCAACAAATTCATGCATTGCAATTAATGAATGGAACATACAATTACTGTTCATTAATTAGTTCACCTCAACAACCATCTCAAACATGCTTCTCATAATAATTACTATTCTAAACTCTAATGGAATCCTATAACAAGAGGGCCGTCATGAGAACTGACATCTGCATTACATCTAGAAGAGTCCAAAATGGACTGGGCCGTCAGGCCAAACACTCTAAGATAAAAAGGCTTGAGCCTATTGTATTAGAGTAGCTCTGATTAAGTAAAACAATCATCTTTGTGAACTAGTAGCCAACCACTGGCTAGCTAGTCCTGGAAGTGGCCCAGGTAGACAGAAAGGATACCAATCTGTGGAAGATGTCAAGTTAGCCTTCCATTAAAACCACCCCAAAAAGGCTGGGCCTCTTGCTGTGTTGCCATATGCTACTTCAGTCTCTTTTAGTGTTGTAAGCTAACTCAGATAGCATGTGTGCAGGCGGGCTGCCTTAAAGCCAGTCCATTAGAATAAAAGACTGATGATTCTGTAATACCTTGATGATTGATCCAAGTCCTATTTCCTTAATGAAATCCTCTCTTAGGCTTTAAGTGGAGAGCAAAAGATGATACTGTTGTCATACAGTATAATTATCTATAGTAAAATATAGAGACAACTATGGACCTATATCCAGAAGTAGGAAGAGCTGTCCCAATTCCTTTGGGCCTTGGGCCCTGTCAGACTTGCTACTTCTGCTGACAACAAAATATTCTGGGCCAAAGGTTACGCCAAAGTCACAGGTTCTCTGTACTTTCCCAATGTTAGAAGACTTAGAATATCAGCTGGCAGATGATAAAATACTATGGTCCACAATTTTCTGACAGAAGGCAAGGGATTTACGGAGTCAAAAGCAAAACCAACCAAATCTTTGCACATATCACTATTTGAAGGACATATTGAAATAGCATTAATGGCGCAATTTACTACATCTCCTCTCTCAAGATTGGACATAGGAAGTTGATATTTGCGGAGAAACTTGGCATGAACTCAGGCAAAATGATAGCCAGATGACAGCAGCTTCACGGTATACTCTACGCCCTTATTGAAGGTGACTTCACAAGGTCCAACCCAGAGAGAGTCAAGCTTATGGGCTCTACCTCCAGTAAGATTCTGATAGTAGAGGACTAGATCACCTACTTGGTACTCAGGAAGGGGGGCTCTAGAAGCATTGGAAGGCAAGAGATCTAAGGCCTTGACTTTATAGCATGTTAAATATGCCGTTGCCTGAATGTCAATGATACAATTAGTCAAGTCTTTGACATCAGCTTCAGGATTGGCAGATGCATCAACTTCAATCAAAGGGGGTCCCAAGATTGAGGGAGTTGTGGCTTCATGCCCATACAGCATGGTTAAGGGAGACTGGCCAGTCACTTGGTGTCTACTGATTTGATACGCAAAGAGAGCAGCAGGGAGAAACATATCCCAATTGGTGGCATCTGAGAGGGTGAGTTTCCTCATAATGGATACAAGTGAGCAATTTGCTTGTTCAATAGTCCCATTGGTTGACAGATTATACGGCGCAGAAAAGGATTGGTGAGTGCTCATGGCCTCTACAATAGACATTATGAGGCGCCCATTAAATTTGGTGCCATTGTCAGAAAGCAGGACTTAAGGGCAGCCATGTTGATAGAAGATATCTTTCACCAAGAAATTAGAAGTGGTCTTAGCAGTTATATCTTTTGTAGCTCTGGCTTTGACTCATTTACTAAAATGATCTACATCTACCAAGATAAACCAAAACCCAGAACTAGAACAAGGGAGAGCCCCAACAGAATCAAAGCTCACAGTGTGGAAGGCATGCTTAGGGGGGATGAGCTTGAATTGATGTTGGGAAGGTCTGGGTTGTTGGAGCTGACAAGAATGACAGGGGACAAGGATATCAGGGATTAAGAGGCACATTTTTCCCAGTAGAAGTTCTTGCACAACCAGTCATGAGTTTTTGCTATACCTTCATGTCCAGTATCAATGTGAGCTTGGAGGATAAAAGCTATTCTCATGCTAGGACAATCGTAGGCAGATAGGCGTTGTTGACTTTCTTGAAGAGTTGTCTATATCAAATTACAGTATTCTTGGATAGGGTCTGTAGGGCAAATTGGATGTCTTCTGGTTCAGTGGTCCAGGAGTTGGGGTACCCTATTAATTCATACAGGCAATTAGTATTGTCAGAAATTGCATCATTAATGCTATTTCAATATGTCCTTCAAATATTGATAGCTGTCAAGATTTGGCTGGGTTTTCTTTTAATTTTGGAAATTTATTGCCTTCCACAAATGGGTCTGGTCAAATATCCACCCATTCTGGATTATTGTACCTGTCTGTGAATGATCCTGGTATGAACTTATCCCAACATGACCCCCTCAGCCACTCTGTCTTTCTAATGAGTGATCACTGTCCCTTGTCTACTATTTAAGTAGAATCATTTCTCCTAATAAAGACAAGTTTATCCACATTTGCGTTGGCTTTAATAACCTTCAAGCTTTTTTCTGTCCTTTCTGCCAAAAGGACTTTCATATCTTGTTTTTCAGGAAATTAAGGTATGTGCCCTTAATTTTGCCCTGAAGGCTAACCCAAGGCTAGCTTTGAACCTCAAATATTTTATTTTAAAGATTTCCCGCTGTGGCTTCCTGGATGTAATCTCCAGGAGCCAAACATGACAAAATAGTGCTCACTACAGGGGCTGCAAGCCCCTTGGTTACCCTGTTCCCATGTGCATTCTCTGGTCCTTCTCCCTTTGTTTCTGAAGTACTCAAGCAAGCTAAAGTTTCTAGTCCCCCTCTAGAAGAAGACATCACTGATGCCCCCTCAACTCCTATGGTATTGATTCTGTCCCCCAGGCCCGTGTGGGCCCCCCTTCCAGCTTTCTCTCTCAATTACAAGCAAGCTTTTTCTGCCAACTGCTCCCTTCTTCACTATGGCACTGTGGCAATGCACACTATCCCTGGTCTCTGTCCTGGGTACACTTCCAAAGACCTGTACTCCTTCCTTTTGGACTTTGGTCTCTCCCCGCGTTGATGGAGTCCATGGATACAATTGCGTGTTGGTCAACCAGTTCATCCAACTCGCCTTGGTTCACCATCAACTTGCATTAGGATCCCAGAATCAACTATTAAATGCTGTAGCCACCGCTGTCTCAAACAACCATGCTCAAAATATGGCATATCAAGAATGGTCCCACAGTCTCTTTGCATATATTTCCAGTAAACCAGCATAACTTGCTGGCCTCTCAGAAGTACTTAACCTCCTCCCTAAATTCCCTTTGTTCCTCACTCCCTGGATACACCAAGGATCAACTGTGTGAATTGGATGAGCATAAGGCAATGTGGCGTGAGCAAGTTGAGGCCTTTCTGATAAATTGTCACCAAGATTTTGAGACTCTGGTTAGTGAACTTAACCAATTCAGAGAACAGGTCAATTCACAACTTGAATTTGTGAGAGCTCATGTTGATATTTGGGGCTACCATCTGCAACATCAATACAGTCTGGATAAGGCTACACTAGGCAACACTCTATATCAAGTACAAAATTATGTGGATGATAGAGTAGCGTCTATTGAGGTGACTCCTCCTGCTCCTCCTATTGAGGCCCCATATGATTTTGAAGCCAAGATATGGGAAGCAATAGCAAAATTCAAGGCTAACACTTGATGTCAAGCTTCTGCTCAGAACCTCCCTCCAGTCAAACCTATTCCTGACCCTTTCATTGCCTTGCTCACTGATCAAGTGGCTACTTTGCAAGGTGAAATTGAGTATTTGAGGCAACGCCTCTCTAATTCTGAGGACTTGTCATCCAAATCTGAAGAGGAAGATGGAGTTGTTAATACTCCTGCTCTTGGCAATCATGGTTGCTGCCCTGGTTTGGAAGGCCAACCCTGGGTCAACTGCGCACATGCACTAGATCAGCTTACAGAAGTAACAAATGATGTAGCTGACAGGCAAGACACATTGGAAAGGGAGGTACAAAACCTCTCTTGTTTTACAAAGACAATGAATGGACAGATCATCCCCTTGGTTGCTCAGACCACTTCCCTGACCACTTGCCTCAATGGGATTGCTGGAACTCTATTGGTGCAACATATTAAGATTGACAAATTTGGAACTGCTGCTGTCACTGCTAGGGATATTAGTGGGCAGAACAGCTCTACCTTGCATACCCCAGAGGAAAGTCTTCAACTTCTCTGGACTAGACAACCTGCTGCTGAATCCAAGTTTGAAGGCAACCCTCATAAAAACGTCCTCCATCCTGGTGAAAACAGTCAGTCCTCATCCTTGTCCATTGACCTGAACTACAAACCAACCTTCAAGCAGATATTTGATCCTAAAACCTCTACCATTGCTGTCTTTCTAATAATTTACAAAACTGCAATGCAAGGGCTACTGATGAACTCAAAAAGGGACATATCCTCACCTGTCTCCATCCCACATGTCAAGAAGTGGTAGTTGCCAAACTCCCCTCCATGGTCACTTGGGAGGACATGAAGTGCCTCCTTATCAAGAAGTTCAGAGGAGATCTCAGCTTGGAGGTCAAGAAGAATGCATTTATGCACAATGTCTTTAAGCCCAAAAACCCTGGCTGAGTTTGCAGATTGCTTCTACATTTAAGGTCAACACTTAATCACCAGTTGACAGTTAACTCCCTGGGAAGCTTACACAGCTTGTTCAAATGCTTTGAAATTAAACCAGCTTCTATGCCTACACTTTAAGGCCTAAAATGCTTCATTCACTTCCATGAAGAGTATTAAGACGCTCTTGCAAGACATGCATTTGACTCATGGGGGTATGGTAGTACGTGAAAATAAAGCCAGTAATGCTGGGACTACCTCTTGTACGCCGTGCATTATGACACTGGGTGCTGGTGGACAGGCTAAGAGACAAAGTTTCCATAACTTGGGCCAAATTGGGCACCACTTGCGTACTTGCACTAATTCCCAAGTGGAAGGTTGTGACCCCAAGGAACATGCGGGAAAAGAGAGGTCAGCTTAGAAACAGAGACGCTCTCTGCTGACCAATCTCCCCTGTCTCCCCCTGATCCTCCTTCTGATGAGAAAGCTCTGTCTTCCTCTGGCCCAACTATCCTTCATCTATTCCACAATCTCTCCAGTGATTCAGACCCTGAAGATTATGATAGTGAAGATTCTGATAGTTATGGCTATTCCATTTTGGCTGTTCCAGAAACTATCTCTGTTTCATACAAGCTTTGCTCTGGGAAGACCACCACCACTTCCTGTGTACCTGTAAGTGAAGCTAAAGCCATGGTGGCTTGCCCTTACCTAGCTCAAGTCCATTGACCTCCTGTCTTGGTTATTTCTTCTGAGGAAGTAGCCAAGCTAGCCAAAGCTCTCTTCTAAAACGTAACTGTATCTCTCCCACTGGAGACTGTGTATAAGGAGATTTCTGCATTACAGTGCATGCTAGCTAAATGGGAAAAGGAGCTAGAGGCTGCACAAGATTTGTTGGCAGTCTTGCCCCCCTTTGGGAAAGATACAACCTGTGTGGAAGTATTGATCCAAAAGTTTAAAATCAAAGCCATCTTGGACACGGGTTCTCCAGTCAACATAGTATCTTCAAAACTAATGAAGAAACTTAAGTTGGCCCCTGACCTCAACTACACTCAGTTGTATGGCACAGCTGGCATGGCACAAAGCGGGCCATTGGTACCTACTCCGCTCTATACATGAGGTTTGGGAAACTCCTCATTGCTTCCCCTTCTGTAGTCCTTGAGAACAAAAGCTATGACCTCTTGGTTGGTACACAATTTCTCCAAGAGTATAACAGGATTATGAACTTACAAGATGGATACCTTTTGCTCTTAGGATATGAGGTCCCTTTGATTTTTGAGAAACCTCCGGGCCTTCCAAGAAAACATATTAAAACTTGCGTGCCTGAGTACCCTACAGGTATCTTCTCTCTCAAGTATAGGACTCACTCCTCCAACATGCGCACTCCTCCTCCTTTCTGCCCTGCAGACAAAGGAGTACCTCTTCTTGCCCCAGCAGCTATCATCATTCTCCTGGGCTCTCAAGTGGTGATTGATTCCCAGATTTCTTACAAACTACCTGAAAAATTGTTCTTGGAACTCTACTCACCTGATTCCCTAAGCCGTAATGAACCCTGTCTGTGTCCTGGGATTCTAGATCAAACCCTAAAGAGCCCGTACAATTACTGCTTGCCAACCTGACGGCCCTACCCATACAGGTGACCTGCAGCCAGATTGTAGGGCATGGTCATATACTAGGAGCAGAACAAGTGGCCTCCCTCTAACTCTTTGAAACTTTTAGTGATTTCAATCTACCTGAAGACAATCTGCAAGTTATCTCCTTTTTCACTGCTGCTGATTTCCTCCAATTGTCTCCAATCCAACAAAAAGACGTGTTAGACCTGCTCAATCAGTTTAGCAACATCTTTGCCTCTGAACCTAAGGATTATGGTCTGGATAAAGGAGCCATCCATCAGATTGATACTGGGGATGCACACCCTTTTTGTTCCAAACCATACCACCGTAATAGGGTGGAGGATGCTCAAGTGTCTAAAGAACTCAAGCAAATTCTGGACGCTGGGTTACTGGCTCCTTCTCAAAGTCCTTGGGCTTCCCTGTTACTTATTCTCAAGAAGAGAGATAGAAAACATCACATTGTAATAGACTATTGCTGCCTGAACTCTCTCACTAAGAAAGACTTATACCCCTTGCCCAGGATTGATGATGCTCTTCAACAGTTGGGTGGTTCCAAGTTTTTCTCAGCCATGGATCTAGCCTCTGGCTACTGACAAGTTGACTTATCTCCTGAAGATAGAGAAAAGGCTGCGCTTATCACCTCAGAAGGCCTTTTTGAACCCACTTGTATGCCCCAGGGACTCTGCAATGCCCCTGCTACATTTTAACGGGCTATGGACTCCATCCTAAGAGACCTAAAGCTCTCTTGTGTCCTTGTGTACCTTTATTACATCACTGTATTCAGTGCTACCTTTACCAATCACTTTAAACACCTTAAGGCTGTCTCCATCAAGATCTGCAAAGCTGGCTTGAAACTCTAGCCCTCCAAGTGCTCATTCTTTAAAGAACGCCTTGAGTTCTTAGGCCATGAGGTCTCTCAAACTGGAATCCACCCCATGAATAATAAGGTGGAAGCCATCAACAAGATGCTACCATCCACAAATCTTTGAGAGGTTTTAGTTTTCCTTGGTATGATGGGCTACTACTGACAGTTCATACCTGACTTTGCTGAACTGAGTGAACCCCTTGTCCAACTACTTTGCAACGTCCCCTTTGAGTGGACTGGTAGCCAACAACAAGTATTCAAAGTGTTGAAGGCCAAGATCAAAGAGTCTTCTATCTTGGTCTATCCAGATTATGATAAAGAGTTCATATTGTATACTGACGCTAGTGGAGTAGCTGTGGGTGCCATCTTAACCCAGCTTGATGACAAAGGCATGGGTTGACCTGTAGCCTACTCTTTACGGGTCCTAAATAAGCACAAGAAGAATTACAGTGTCACTGAGAAGTTTGCTTGGCGGTGCTACATGTGGTGAAACAGTTTTGGCACTACATTTATGGGACCCACTTCATGGTGGTCACAGATCACTCCTCCCTCAAATGGCTGCAACAGCTAAAGGAGCCTGAAGGTTGATTAGCTTGTTGGGCTCTGTGTCTACAAGGGTATGATTTCACTGTGATACACTGTCCTGGGGCCCAACATCAGAACGCTTATGGCCTGTCAAGGATGCCAATTCTAGCTATCCACCCTGCTGACTCTGACCGTATATACGAGTTAATAGGGTACCCTGACTCTTGGACCACTGAGCCAGAAGACATCCTCTTGGCGTTACAGACTCTATTCAAGGACACTGTAATTTGTGATAGGCAGCTCTTTTAAAAGGTTAACAATGCCCACCTATCCTACGTCTTCCTCAGCATGAGGATAGCCATTATCCTCCAAGCTCACATTGACACTGGACATGGAGGCATAGCAAAGACTCATGACTGGTTGTGCAAAAACTTCTATTGGAAGAACATGCACATCCTGATCCCTGATGTTCTTGCCTCCTGTCATTCCTGTCAACTCCAACGCCCTTGCCTGTCCCAACACCAGTTCAAGCTCATCCCTCCAAAGCATGCCTTCCACATGGTGAGTATTGATGCTGTTGGGCCTTTCCCTTGGTCTAGGTCAGGATGTTGGTTTATATTAGTTGCTGTGGACTATTTTAGCAAATGGGTCAAACCCAGAGTAACAAAATATATAGCTGTCAAGACCACAGCTACTTTTTTGCTGCAGGACATCTTCTATCAACATGGCTGCCCTCAAGTCCTGATGGCTAAGAATGGTACTAACTTCACTGCTTGCCTCATCACTTCTATTTGTCAAAGCTATGGGGACCCACCAATTGTTCTCTGCGCCATATAACCCCTTAACTAATGGGACTATCAAACAAGCAAACTCCACCCTTGTGTCTATAATGAGAAAGCTCAGGCTTTTGGACGCTGCCAATTGGGATATTTTCCTCCCTGCTGCCCTCTTTGCTTACCAGCTTAGTAGACACTGAGTAACTGGTCAGTCCCCTTTTGCCATGCTTTATGGGCGTGAAGCTGCCACCCCCTCAATCTTGGGACCCCATTGATCAAAGTTGATGCGTCTGCAAATCCTGAGGCCCATGTTATAGATTTAACCAATTGTATCATCAACATCTAAGCAACAGCTTACTCCACTGCTTACAAGGTTAAGGCCCTGGAGCTCTCCCCCTTCCAATGCTGCTAGATCCCCCCTCCCTGAGTATCAAATAGGCAATTTGGTTCTCTACTACCATAATTGTACAGGTGGTAGAGCTCATAAGCTGGATTCCCTCTGGGTTGGGCCCTGTGAGGTCACCTTTAAAAAGGGTGTTGAGTATACTGTGAAACTACTGTCTTCTGGACGTCCTTTTGCCCATGTTCACTCCAAATTTATCCCCAAATATCAACTTCCTGTGTCCAATCTTGAGGGGGAAGATGTTGGAAATTGCACCATTAATGCTATTTTGATATGGCCTTTGAATATTGATATCTGCAAAGATTTGGCTGGGTTTTCTTTTGATTTTGGAAATTCCTTGCCTTCTGCAAATGGGTCTGATCCAATATCAACCCATTCCAGATTATTGTACCTGTCTGTGAATGATCCTGGTATGACTTATCCCAATGTGACCCCCTCAGCCACTCTGTCTTTCTAATGAGTGATCACTGTCACTTGTCTACTATTTAAGTAGAATCATTTCTCCTAATAAAGATAAGTTTATCCACATTTGCATTGGCTTTAATAATCTTCAAGCTTTTTTCTGTCCTTTCTGCCAAAAGGACTTTCACATCTTGTTTTCCAGGAAATTATGTATGTTCCCTTAATTTTGCCCTGAAGGCTAACCCAAGGCTATCTTTGAACCTCAAATATTTTATTTTAAAGATTTCCCGCTGAGTCTTCCTGGATGTTGTCCCTTGGAGCCAAACACAACAAGTATCCTTGAAAATCTGTCAGTGTTCTGATGTTGCGCACCAGGGCAATGGACCACAGTGAAATTGTATCCTTTCAAGCGCAGAGCCCAACATGCTAATTGACCTTAAGGCTCCTTTAAATTGCTGCAGCCACTTAAGGGAAGAATGGTCAGTGGCCACAGTAAAGTGAGTTCTGTAAATGTAGTGTTGAAACTGTTTCACCGTGTGCAACATTGCTAGGCATTCCTTTTTGAGGACAATATAATTCTTCTCATGTTTGTTGAGGACTTGCAAATAATAGGCCACATGTCAATCCATGCCCTCATTGTCAAGTTGGGCTAAAATGGCACCCTGCAGCTACTCCACTAGCGTCAGTATACAAGATGAACTCTTTATCATAATCAGGGTAGACTAGGATGGGAGCCTTTTTAAGCTTGGCCTTCAGTGCTTCAAAAGATTGCTGTTGGCTGTCAGTCCACTCAAAGGGTATGTTGCAAAGTAGTTGGACAAGAGATTCACTCAATTAAGAAAAGTCAGGTATGAACTGGCAATAGTATCCCATCATGCCAAGAAGCACTTGGACTCCCTGTAGGTTTGTGGGAGGCAGCATCTTGTCAATGGCTTCCACCTTATTATACATGGGACGTATTCTAGTTTGGGTGACCTCATGGCCTAAGAACTCAAGGTGTTCTTTAAAGAATGAGCATTTAGAGAGTTTGAGCTTTAAGTCAGCTTCTCAAATCTTGATGAAGACAGCCTTGAGATAGTCCAAATGGTCAGTAAAGATGGAGCGGAACACAGTGATATTGTCAAGATATATGAGGACACAGAAGAGCTTCAGGTCTTGTAAAATAGAGTCCATGGCTTGTTGGAACGTAGCTGGGGCATTACAAAGTCCTTGAGGCATTTGAGTGGGTTTGTAGAGGCTCTCCAAAGTGATAAGGGCAGCTTTTTCCTGGTCTTTGGGAGACAAGTCAACCTGCCAGTAGGCCAAAGCTAAGTTCATAGCAGAGAAGAATTTTAGCCTCTCAATTGTCTGAGAGCATTGTCAATCCTAGGTAACGGGTACAAATCCTTTTTTGTGAGCTAATTCAGATGGCAATAATCCATCACAATGTGTTGGCCTCAGTCCTTCTTCTTGAGGATCAACAAGGGGGAGGCCCATGGACTTTGGGAAGGGGCAGGTAGTCCAGTGTCTAATAGTTGTTTGAGCTTCTTGGATACCTGGGCATCTTCTACTCTACTACAGAAATAGGATTTAGTGTTGAAGAATCGTGCATCACCAGTATCTATCTGATGGATGACCCCCTTGAATAGACCATAGTATGTAGGAAAGAGGCAAAGATATCATTAAACTGGTCTAGCAGTTCTAGCACATCTTTTTGTTGGATGGGTGACAGTTGGGGAAATCAGCAGTGGTAAACAAGAAGAGAACCTGAGGGTTTTCTTCAGGTAGATTAAAGTTGCTGAAGGTTCCAAAAGGGTAGAGGGACGCCATCTGTTCTGCCCCTAATATGCAACCATGCCTTACAACTTGGCCCCAAGATACATGCATAGGCAAAGCAGTCAGGTTAGCCAGCAACAACTGTAAAGATTCCTTATGAGTTTGATCTAAGATCCCTGGGCATAACCAAGGCTCCTTGCGGCTTAGAGATTCAGGAGATTATAGCTCCAGAAAAGACTTTTTTAGGCAGCGTATAAGAGATCTGAGGGTCTATAATCACTTGGGAGCCTGGAGGTATGGTGACAGCCGCAGGGGCAAGAAGAGGCACACCTTTCTTTGCAGGACAGGAAGGAGGGGGAACACATGTAGGAGGAAAGAGTTCTGTACTTGAGCTAGAAGATACCTGTGGGGTATTTGAGCACACAAGTCTTAAGGTGTTTGCCCAGGAGACGTAGAGGTTCTTCAAAAATTAAAGGGACCTTGTATCCTAACAGCAATAGGTATCCATCTTGAAGGCTTAAATTTCCATTATATTCCAAGAGGAATTGCGTACCAGCTAGGTGATCATAGCTTTCATTCTCTAGGACAACAGCGGGGAAGAAATGAGAAGCTTTCCAAACCTCATGGGTAGGGAAGAGTAGGCACTAATGGCTCAAGTTTGAGCCATTCCAGAAGTACCATATTATTGAGTTTAGTTGAGGTCAGGGGCCAGCTTAAGCTTTTTCATTAGCTTGGATGATACCACATTGACCAGAGAACCTGTATCCAAAATTGCCTTGATCTTAACCTTTTGAATTGACACTTACACACGGATAGTATCTTTTCTGAAGGAGGTAAGACAGCCAGAACTTCCTGAGCAGCTTCTAACTCTTTCTCTCATTTGGATAACATGAATTGTAAGGCAGGAATTTTCTTATACACAGTTTGCAAAGGGAGGGAAACAGTCACGTTCTGGAAGAGGGCTTCTGCTAGCTCCGCAGCTTCTTCCAAAGAGTCTACTAGGAATGGAGGTCAATGATCTTGGGCTAGGTAAGAACAAGCCACTATGGCCTTGGCTTCACTTGAAGGTGGGCAAGTGGTAGCAGTGGTTATCCCCAAGAAAAGCTTGTACGGGACTGACACAGTTTCCGGGACAGCCAACACAAAGTAGCCATAACTATCTGATTCATTGTAGTCAGAATCACTAGAAAGATTGTGGAACAGGTGAAGGATAGTTGGGCTAGCTGAAGACAGAGGTTCATCAACAGAGGGGAATCAGGAGGAGACAGGGGAGATAGGTCAGCAGAGAGCATCTCTGCCTCTAAGCTGACCTCTCTTTTCCCGCCTGCTCCTTTGGGTTGCAACCTTCTACCCGAGGGTTGGTACAGGTACGTGAGTGGTGTTCTATTTGACCACACTTATGACATCCTTGTCTCTTAGGCTGTCCATTTGTGCCCAGAATCATAATGTGCAGAGTACAGGAGGTAGTTCCAGCGTTGTTGGCCTTAGTCTTGCAGACCATGGTACCCCCGTGGGTCAGATGCATGTCTTACAAGAGGGTCTTAATACTCTTCATGAATGTAAGAGAGGCTTTGTGTGCCTTAAAGTGCAGGCATAGGAGATGGTTAACCTTCAAAACATTTAAACATGTCGTATAAGCTTCTCAGAGAGCTAACTGACAGCTGGTGATTAACTGTTGTCCTTTAATATAGAAGCAGTCAGCAAACTCACCAGGGTCTCCTTGGGCTTAAAGGCAATGTGCATAAATACATCCTTTTTGACCTCCAAGCTGAGATCTCCTCCAAATTCCTCATTTAGGAAACACTTCATGTCCTACCAAGTAACAATAAAAAAGAGCTTGGGGACTACAACTTCTTGGCACACAGGAAGCAGGCATGTAAGAATATGCTCCTTTTTAATCTCATCAGTAGCCTTACACATTGAAGTTTCATGAATTGTCAAGAAGGCAGCAATGGTAGAGGTTTTGGGATTGAATATCTGCTTGAAGGAAGGCTTATAATTGGGGTCAATGAATAATGAAGTGGATTGACTGTTGTCACATGGGTTGAGGACATTGATGTGGGGGTTGCCCTCAAACTCAGATTCAGAAGCAGGTTCTCTAGCCCAGAGAAGTCAAAGGCTCTTTTTTAGGGTATCCAGTGTAGAGCTGTTTTGTTCACTGATATCTCTGGCGGTAGCAGCAGCATCTCCAAATTCATCAATCTTAATGTGTTGCACAGCTAGTGTACTAGCAATCCTATTGATACAAGTGGTCAGGGAAGTTGCTTGAGAAGTCAAAGGGGCAACCTGTCAATTTATTGTTTCTGTCAAGCAAGAGAGGGTCTGTACCTCCCTTTTGAGTGCATCTTGCTTATCTACAATGTCACTTATTACTTTCACTAGCTGGTCCAAGGTAAGAGCACAGTTGACACAGGGTTGGCCTTCCAAGCCAGGACAACAATCATGATTGCCATGAGTGTGAAACTAGTGACTTCAGCCTTTCCTTCACTATCAGAGTCAGAGAAAAAATCATTAGGGTCTAAGAGGCGCTGCCTCAAATACTCAATTTCACCTCGCAAGGTAGCTACTTGGTTGAATAGCTAGGCAATGCAAGGGTTGGGTGTAGGCTCTACTGGTGGAGGGTTTACAACAGAGGCTTAACGTCAAGTAGTGGCTTTGAGTTCAGCTATGGCTTTCCATACTTTAGCTTCAAAGAAAGACAGGATCTTCACAGCAGGAATGGGAGGAGTCACTTCAATTGAAGCTACTCTATCATCAGCATAGTTTTGAACCTGATACAGAGTGTCTCCTAACACAGCCATATCCAGAACATATTGTTGGTGCAGATGTTGCTACCAATTATTGATGCAGGTCCCAGCCAACTCAAGTTGGCAATTGACATGCTCTCAAAATTGATTAAGCTCATTAACTAAAGTCTTAAAATCCTGACAATACTCTAGAAAAGTTGCTTCTATCTGCCCACACCATGTAGCTTGATGGTCATCCAGTTTGCACAGTTGCTTGATATATCCAGGGAGCAAGGAGCAAAGGGAGTTCAATGACAAGGTTAAGTACTTCTGTGAAGCCAGCAAGTCACGCTGATTATCTGAAATACAAGCAAAGAGACTATGGGACCATTCTTGATAGGCCATATTTTGTGAATGGTTGTTGGAGACAGCAGTGGCTACAGCAGTTAAAAGCTGGTTCTGAGATCCTAGCGCTAATTGATGATGAACCAAGGCAGGTTGGATAAACTGGTTAACTAACACGCCAATAGTATCCATTGATTCCATAAGAGCGGGGAGAAAGACCAAAGTCCAAGAGGAAGGATACAGATCTATGGAAGCATACACAGGACAGAGAGCAGGGGTAGAGTGCATTGTCACAGTGCCAGAATGAAGGAGAGAGCAGGCAGCAGCACGAGCTTGTTTGTAGTTGAGAGAGAAAGCTGGAAGGGGGCCCACGCGGGCCCAGGAGACAACACCATTACCATAGAAGTTGAGGGGGTATTGGTGATATCTTCTTCTATAGGAGGACTAGAGACTTTAGGTTGATTGGGTACTTCAGAAAAAAAGAGGGAATGGCCAGAGAATGAATGTGGGAACAGGGTAACCAAGGGACTTGCAGCCCCTGTAGTGAGCACCATTATGTTGTGATTGGCTCCTGGGGACAACATCCAGGAGGACACAGCGGGAAATATTTATAATGAAAGATTCGAGGTTCAAAGCTAGCCTTGGGTTAGCCTTCAGGGCAAAATTAAGGGCACATACCTTAATTTCCTGAAAAACAAGATGAGGAATTCCTTTTGAAAAAAAGGAAAAGAAAAAGCTTGAAGTATATGAAAGCTAACATAAATGTGGATAAACTTGTCTTTATTAGGAGAGTTGATTCTACTTAAATAGTAGACAAGGGCTGATGATCACTCATTAGGTAAACAGAGTGGCAGAGGGGGTCACGTTGGGGTGAGCTCATACCAGGATCAGTAAAAGGCAGGTATGATATTCTGGAATGAGTGGAGATTGGATCAGACCCATTTACAGAAGGCAATGAATATTGAAATCAAAAGCAAAACCAACCAAATCTTTGCACACATCACTGTTTGAAGGCCATATCAAAATAGCATTAATGGCGCAATTTATGACAGCTCTGATAGTAGTAAGTCCAAAAAGGGGAGGACAGCCAAGACATCTTGCGCCTCATCCAGTTTATTGTCCTGTTTTTCCAGCTTATATATAATGCCAGTGAACTTTTTATAAGCTGTCTGGGAGCAGCAATATGAAGACATTTTATAAGAAAATTTTCAGCTACTTCTGCAGCTTCTTTAGAGGTTTTTCCCAAGAAAGAGGACCTCTTGGCTTGTGTGGGGTAAGGTCCTGAGACAAGTTGCTTGGCTTCAGAAAAAGGTTTGGCAGTGATGACAGTTTTTTCAGAACATATCTTATAGGAGACAGAAATGGTTTCAGGTACAGATAAGACAGAGTATCCATAGGCATCAAGATTTTAAGCATCATAATCTTTCACATTGAAGTCATCTGAAATTTCATGGAAGAGAAGAAGGATATGGGCTTGAAAATTGGATGCATCATCAGCAGAGATGAAAGGAGATGAAGGGGGAGATTGAAAAAAAGTTAACAACTGATAGCATCTTTGACTCTAGGCTGACTTCTCTTTTCCTGATTGGTCTCTAGAATCAGCTCATTAATTATGAGAATTGATACAGACTCAATAGTGGTGACCTACCTGACCACAATTGTGACAGTCCTGTCATTTAGGCTGGTTCTGGGTATTAATAGTGATGAGAAGCGCCTTTTGGGGAAGCTTCAATTATGAATTTAAGAAGAAGAGAAGTATCTTTTATTAGATAATACTTAAGACTTATATAGCTTTGGCTGTGGCAGATATTTATTTAGATCAAACCTAGGGGTTGGTCATGTGCAGGATGGGTTTGAGTCACTGGGTACTTGGATAGTCATGTGATATTGCTTGGTTGCCATTTCCAGTATGTCAAACTGTATATTGGGAGGGCATCAAAATAGGCAATGGCTGGATGTTAAGTGGGTTGGTGGTAGCCAGATACTAGTACATCCAGATCCTTGACAATATATAAGATTTGAGGGGTATGGGAGCTTTTAACAGACACAAAAGCTTGATTGTTACAAACCACAGAGCCAGAATGGGTGATATGTAAATCTTGGAGTATAGTCTTGATACTTTTCATAGGTGTCAGGATACCAAGAGTACTGTGGAGCTCCAGCAGGTGAGAGAGGAGTCAAAGCAGGTACTGGCATGGCCCACCAGATGATGGGACCTAACTTTACCAGGTAGGAAAGGGCCTTCCCAGCCACAGCCCAAGGTCCAGCTGCTGGTAAGGCAGTGTCAATTAATCCCGTAAGCGCCAGGTAAAACACTCCCAAGAATTGACTACTCTGGCCAGTGGCTTCAGAAGTGGGGGGATGAGATGGTTGGTTTGGGTGTCAAAGGTGGTTCCATGGGGACCAAGTAGGGAGCAGGATTATTGTACTTCCCGTTGAAGATCAAAGGGTAGATGATGATTGCTTTGCCATCACGGACAATTTGGTAGGATTCCTTGGGTGTGTTTGAGCAGGTGTACTACTGCAAGTCTTCCAATGTCCAGGGTTTGTGGTCAGGATTGGCGGGATGCTGAGTGAAATGCACAGGGATAAATGGAGCATTGGGTGGACGGTAGTAGTCAAAGGCTTTGGTTTTGTCAACTGGAGTCTGACTATCTATCCCAGTGGATGGGTACTGACGCTTGGGTGTATGCAGATGGAAGAGTATCAAAAATAGGTATGGAAACAGATTGGTGAACCAAAGGTTCATAACAACTTTATTTGGTAAGGATGACAATACAGAACTTTTTCAAGTGCTTCTGGTTTATATACTTACTCACATGCAGGTACCTCTGGGCATTTTTCTGGTGCTATCTATGTAGCAAGGATTGGCATCTCAGGTTCTGCTGTTTGGCTGTCTGCTTCATGGTCATTTTTTGGGGTTTTCAGGAACAGTTGTTTGGCTTTTTGGTGGTCCATCTTGGAATGGCTGGCCATTGATTCTGGCAGGTTTGGCTTCTGGGGTTATGGGTTTTTTTTCAATTTGATCACCATTTTAGAACTGGCTTGACAAGTTCTCCTGAGCCCAAAGAACTTGATAAAAAAGGGGTCTCCAATTGGGGACCCCAAATTACTTAATGGAGGGTGGGCTTGATCTGGGTTTACTGGGTAGCTAAAAATAGTCTGCTCAGGCCCAGCCAAACCCACCAAGGCTTGGGCGTAGCTTTTGAGGCCCAAAACAGCCCCTCAGCTACCATCAGGGCAGGAAGGATTCCCACACCTGGATTTGCTTTGAAAAGCGTTAATCCAGTTGCAGGTGGATCTCTTCTTCCTGCTAGCCCTGCCTGGTGGCTAGGAGCAGGTTCAATTCCCACCCGGGGCTTTGAAACTGTTACTTTTGTAACAATAGGCACAAGAATAGCCTTATGTGCTTTAGATGGCAGACATAGAAGGTAGTTGACCATGGGAGCTTGAGTACAAGAGTATATGCTTTGTGGGCAGTTAACTGTTTACTTACTATCAAATATTGGCCTTTCACATAAAGCCTATCAAAAAGCTCATCCAGAGTTTTCTTAGATTTGAATGCAATGTGCATAAATGCGTTGTTTTCATTCCTAAGCTGAGGTCTTCACCAAACTCATCAATCAGCAGTTGCTTCATTTCTTTCCAAGTGTTAATGGAGGGAAGCTCTGGTATTACTAATTATTGACTGGTTGGGTGAAGGCAGGTCAAGATTTGTTCTTTCTTAATCTCATTGAAAACCTTGCACATGACAGCTTCATATATGGTAAGAAAAGCAGCAATAGCAAAGGTATTTGGATCAAACTTCAGTTTAAAGTAAGATTAGTGTGAGCCTCAGGAGTTGGCTCACCATTATTGCTATCAACCATATTGATACATGGGGAAAAATCAGCCTCTGATTCAGTGAAAGGTTGCCTGGCCCAAAACTGCCAAACACTCGCTTCCAGAGTCACTAGAGTGGTGAAGTTATGGGTACCAGCTTCAGCAACACAACATGTCTACTGGTTGATGGTATTCCAAACAACATCATTGATTATCCACCACAGTTGATAGTGTCAAGGAGCTGAATCTACAAGTATTCTGGCTACCACCAATCCACTTAGCATCCAGTCATCAATCAATTTGGTGCCTTTCCAATATACAGCTCAAAAAGCCAGAAATAGAAACAAAATAATATCACATGACTGTTCAAATATCCAGCAATTAAAACCCATTCTGTACATGACTGCTCTTATATTTGATCCAATTTAAATCCCTAACACAACACAAACTATATAAGTCTAAAGTATTATCCAATAAAATATACTTTTTCTCTTCATAAGTTCCATATTCAAAGCTTCCTCACAAGTTGCTCCTCATCACTGGTAGCAGATCCAGTTTTTTGACAACACCCATGAAAGAGAGAATGACTGAACAGAACCTGCACACCTTTGCTCACATACTAAACCAGGCTACATCTCAGGATATCTAGAAAACGTACTTCTGCGCCCATGACATCAACAAAGACATACCTAGTGGATACACCATATTTGATGGACTGGTCATGCTCAAAGCATGCGCCAAAATAATTCAATACAGCCACTCTCTCCAATCACAAACAAACACACAGCTGCCTATCATAGGTTAAGTTACCAACACCAAGTACATTGGTATTGACAGTTTCTTTGGTAAAAACAAAGAAAATGTCATCCACTGGCTAGACCACTCAGCCTCTAAACTCTGCACCAGCCACATTCCCCACAAAAAATGAGTCCAGGAAGCCAGCAAACACCTGTATGAGGCCACAGCTAACTGGTTCACCACTAGGATTAGCTCACAAACTGAAAAGCAGCTTGACAACTAGGAAGAGTTTAAAGCAGACATAACTCACAACTTTTGCATCACCAAATCCCTCCAAGACATTGTAATACAGCTCAGCAATCTTCAACGGAAGACCACTATCACAGTTTACGCCAAGGAATTCAAAGAAATATATTGCAAGATCCAAAACTCAGCTCAAGCTGACAACGTACACACTAGAGCAACATTAATCAACATAATGAAACCCTCAGTTGTAGCCCTCATCTCCCAGAGGCCAACACCTCCATGCCTGCGCTCATTGCAGAAGCCAAGTGTGCAGAAAAACACGCAAATATGAAATATGCTGCACACAACAGCAACTGCTCTTCTAATGGCAAAGGCAGAGATAATTCCAATGGCAACAAGCGCTAAAACACCCACCACAACAACGGCATCCCCAATCAAAACAATGGCAATCACAGCCAGAGCACAAACCGCTCACGTCCCAAGAAAGAGGACACCACTGAAGGGAACAATGCTGAAACAGCAACCTGCTATGAATCTGACCCCACATTCTCTGACCTAAAAGACCTTGAAACAGAGGAACAGGGAAAAGTGGAGGGGGGAACAGGTTTAAATGCCCCCGTCTCCCCCCAAAACAACAAGAAACTGTACCAAGGCATGAACTTTGCTGCTCGCATCCCACGTGTCACACAATCCTTCATTTTTATGAATGTAAAAATTAAAGATTACTCACAAATTCTTGTCTACCCATGCACTTATAAATCACATACACACAAAATTTTATTTGACTCTGGTGCACAACACATCATGGTAAGCAAACCTTTTGTAACCAAATACAAAATAATAGTTGTCAAATAACTTTAAATACGCCAGAATGGCAGACAAATCAAAGGTTCTACTTTAAGGAGAAACAACTCCCTTCAGAATCATCTCCAAGGCATACATCCATCCATCAAAGAACGCGTCATGAACAAAATAAACCACAACATTGTAGCAGGCATGTACTGGTTCACCCAAGTAAACCCCTGTGTTTGTTGTAAAACAAAAACCATGACCATCAAACACAATGGAGTCAATTTCAACATCCTAAAAGAACCCAACAATCTCATTCTAAGAGACACAGTATTTGTCCAAGTCATAAACCAAGATAACTCAGAATGTCTCACCAAAGACAAGCTACTCCACATAATGAGGTACACCAAATTCAATAACATACAAACAACCAAAATTCTATGCCCAGAACTTGCAGCACTCCTAAAAAAATACACCCACATATTTAAGGAAGAGTTAACAGACCTACCCCTTAATGGGAGGTCAAACATGGCATTGATTTATGCAAGGCTATGCCTAAACCTGTACCCCTCTACAGGCTCTCTCCCATGGAGACACAAACACTCAAAAGGCACATTGAGGATAACCTAGTAAAGGCTTCATCTGTCCATCTTAATCCCTGTGGGGGGCAGCAGTGTTTTTGTAAAAAAAAAAGAAGGCCCACTCTGTCTGGTAACAGACTACAGAGCTCTTAATGCAAGCACAGTAAAAAAATAAATATCCTCTCTTATTCATAGAGGACCTGTTTGAAAGACTCTCTGTAGCCAAATTTTTCTCCAAAATTGACCTTACCTTAGGTTACAACCAAGTTGAAGTAAAAGAAAAGGACATACCAAAGACCGTGTTATGTACATAATTTGGATCCTTTGAATGCAGAGTAACAAACTTTGGGATGACTAACCCTCCTGCAACGTTTGTCATTAGTGATGAACCAAGCGTTAAACAGTCTCTCAAATACATTATGCTACCTTGAAAATATCATCATATTCTCAAAAACCAAAGAGGAACACCTCACACATGTCTGCAAGACACTCAATCAACTCACAAAGCAAAAACTCTATGCAAATCCTAGCAAGTGCCAATTCATGGATAAGGAACTCTTGTTCTTGGGCCACATTGTCTCTGACAGTGGCATCAAAGCAGATATATAAAAAGCCATAAATAACATGCAACACCCCACCTCCGTAAAGAAGTTAGATGTTTTCTTGGAATGATAGCTTACCTAATGAAAAGAGTGAAAGACTGAAGGAAACTAACCACACCAATCAATGACTTGACCAAGGGTAATGCCAAAAGGAAATTCATCTGGACTCCAGAATGTGACAATAATTTCCAACTATTAAAACAAGCTCTGATCAAAGCGCCAATTCAGCAATACTCTAATACCAACAGGTGTGTCATGCCCTGCCCCAAAGGGCAGGCTCTTTAAGGTTTATTATATTTAGTATTTTTGCTTGGTTTTGATCTTTCAGTATTTTAATATTTGAAATTTTGAATCAAAAGTTAATATTTAAGTATTTCAAATTTATTACCTTGTTTTTGATACCATTTGCATTTGAATTGTTGTTGTTGTGGTTTTCTCTGTTATTCACTATTACTTTTATATATATTTCTACTTATAAGTTAGAATATTTTCACTATCAATTACCTTTTGAAACTCCTGCTTGCGTTGTTGCCGCTCCCTCAGTTTTATGTTGCTGATCTGCTCACAACACTGGCTTCTGTTTCCCCTTTTCTTTGTTTCTGGTACTCCAAACTTCTACAGTTGCTCCTCTTCTTGGCTGCTCTCCCTGATGATCAAACCTAACTGAAAAGGCCTTTTTCTTCTATAAATAAAGAGCTTTTAAAGAGTAGGCTTTAAGCCAAAATTCTAAGTGATTTTTTCCCTTCAAACTTTTACAATTTTTAATTTCAGATTTGTAATCTTAAGAATTTTGTTTTTAATTCATTCTTTTAGTTTAGCTTTCTCTTTCCTTAAATCCAATGGAACTTGTAAAACAACAAGCCTTAGGCTTGGTGTATCCATTTTTCCCCTTAAGAATCTTTCAATAGTTATATGTATCAATTTGCCAATGGAGAATATCCTAATATTGATATTCCCTCAGTTACAAATTGTTCACTATTGAACACTTTATTTTATCTTCTTTGCTTAGGGTTTTTATACTCTATTACTCCATTTGTGACACAATATAGGTTTTTATCAGGTTTCTGTAAGATTATCTTACAGACAGTTCCTATGTTCTTATATCTTTTAAATTTGAATCCTAATGACTTGCACGCGCTAGTCTATAACCTTGCACCATTATGGACAAGACCTTACAAGGTACTATGAGATTGAGTCAGATGTCAGTGACACTGCCATTGGCACAGTCCTACACATCTGCCAGCCAGGGCAGCAAGACTTCCTGCCAGTATGTTACAAAAGTAAAAAAAACTAACCAACACTGAGCAGAGGTATCTAATACACAATAAGGAATTGCTACCAGTATATCACTCATGCAAGAAATGGGGATGTTATCTAGAAGGACATTTAAACGTCCAAGTATTAACCAACCATAAATCCTTAATCTATTTCAAAACTCAGAACTCACTTGCACGGCAACAAGCCAAATGGATGTCCCTGCTGGAACAGCTCAATTTAGACATACAATACATAAGGGGGGCAGAGCTGGTCACAGCTGATGCTCTCTCTAGACTATGGCAGCCTAGAGAGAATCATCCCAACCACTTGGACCCTACTGGCCCAACCTATACAGCACTGAGTACAAGACAAAAGGGAAAGGCCACTACACACCAACTAACTCATGATACATTAGTAAGGAATGAAAAATATTTCTATTATCAAATGGCACGGTATACCAAATCATTAAAGACAAACATGTTCCCTACATTCCACTTGCACAAAGAGTTGACACCATATTAAGACATCACAGTCTATTAGGACATACAAAGGCTAACACTCTATACCTCACTTTAAAATAGATAGTATGGTGGCCCAATCTCAAACAAGATATAATTGTTGTTCTGAAAAAGTGCACATTGTGCGAGAAATATGCCAGCACCAAAGCTTCTCAGCCAACAGCTAACCCAGTACCTGACCCCAAACCATTCAAGATTTGGGGACTGGACGTAGTGGGACCCTTCCCAGAAACTAAGAAAAAGAAATTTTTTCTAATTGTTTCATTTAATTTGCTACATGCTGGCTTATCTGCTGGGCAACAAAAGATCACAAGGCAGAAACAATAAATTGATTCATTAACAAAGCAATAATTGCCAACTACAGAACTCCTGACTACATCATAACAGATGGAGCCACAGATCTATCAGGTCATGTAGTAAACAACAAATTAAAATCCAAAAACATCAAACACTATACAACCTTACCCTACAGGCCACAGGCCAACAGCAGAGTTGAACGCCTAAACAGCAGCCTTATCAGAACCCTTGAGAAAATAATGGATGGAAAAGCCAAAGACACATGGCCACTATACATGAAACATGCATTATTAGTATCCCGGGTCTGCACCAATCAAGGGACAGGCTACTCACTATTTGAACTAACATATGGGTACAAACCAGAGATAGTTACCCGCAACAACCAACCATACATAAAAATCCTCTCAGGAACACCTCCCACAGTGGAACAAGCACCAACACTACAACACATACGCCTCAAAGCTAAAATAGCAGAAACCAAAAGACTCAAAACATAAAAATAACCTCAACCAAGGAACCACTTCCCATCAATCCCCCATATGGGTCCTAGCTAGGAACAAAAATAAGCTAGTTTCATTACATAGGGGAACAGGAAGAATCATCAAGTACAGACCAGACAGAAAAATTTATCTAGTGAAATTCCAAGGTGCTAAAGAACCTATCATCAAAAAGTACCACAGATCCCGCCTTTGCCTCAGCAAAGAAGAACACTCAACTTGGCTGGTACCAACTAGTAAACAATTCCAGGAACATTAAGTGGCAGCTGTCAAGACAAAGCCCCCTCCTGATGTACCAGAGTAACCCCCTAAGAGGGGGTGTCAAAGAGCTGGGTGTACAAGTGTTCTGGCTACTGCTAACCCACTTAACATCCATTATTGCCTGATTTGATGCCTTTTCAATATACAGTTCAATATGCCAGAAATGGCAACAAGCCAATATCACATGACTGTCCAAGTGTCCAGAAACTTGAACCCATCCTGCACATGACCGCTCTTATCTTTGATCCAACTTAAATCTGTAAGAGAGGGGTGCTAAACTAACTAAGTTTGCCTCTCATCCTGGGGGAAGAATCCACCAGGACACCATCAAGTGCAGGACTGGTATGGCCACTCAAAGTGGCGTCCAAAGGGAGGAGGCAGCAGATAATCAGAGAAGTAAGAATCCAGGCCCATCAAGATCATCCCACCAAGCAGCCAGGTAGCGCGCTTAGGAGGATGCTCTTTGACCTCCGGATCATCCCCTTGGGATGTAACAGTCAGAACCATGGGGAGTGGAGGCACTGGGGGGCTCAAGCTTGGGTGATCTGAGGGGGATGGGTTGAGAGCAGAATATTTGAGGTCGTCACAGGTGAGACTCTTTACCACATTCTCACTGGTGGTTATAATGTTCTGTGTGTGCCCAGGGATATTCTCAAAAAATTTCATGAACTGATTGGGGTTGGCCCTCACATGATAAAAAGAATGGGAAACACAACTCCAAAGGTCTGGAGAAGTGGTCCAAATCAAAACCAATGCAGGAGCCAGGGTGAAAGCCACAAATTTAAAGAAAGAAACCAAAATTTTTAAAATGCAAGAGGAAACAAAGCAAGATAATAATGGAGCTAACTTTTCTAGAATAGAGCAAATAAAAGGGAAAACCTGATAACTGGGACCCATAGAATAAGTTTGTAACCAGAAGAACAGCAACTGTGAGCTATACGCTTTTCTGAAGAGCGGGAAGAGTTGCTCAAAAGTGTATAGATCTGGGCAAAGACAACAAAGCAAGTGGGACACAAAACCAAACTTATAGTAGATAATTATATAATATTTACTAACTAATTTAGAGTTCAAGTTTGATTTTCAAAAACAGGGGTGGTAAGTGTATGAGTCTATACTAACTTTAACTCTAGGAGCTTTGAAACAGACACTGTAAACCCAGGGACTGCAGCAAAGGTAGGGAATAATTAAAACTCTTACTAACAGCTTTAGGAAATAAGTAGGACCTCAAAACAAAGGTCCAGGAAAACCAAAACGCAATTTTTAAAAGTGTGAACTTTATTTTGAAAGAATGAGCAAGCAGGGGACCAAAAATCCCCTGTCTTGCTTTGAGAGGCAGCTGGCTTCAAATTGAGAGATCACCTGACCCATGAAATGGATTTGATTGGTTGGCAGAGAAATTTTTCAAGGTGAATCCAGTGAGTTGGAGGGTTTTGCAATAAGTTATGGCTCCAACCCTAATTGGCTGGCATTACTGGAGAGGATTAAATCAGCTTTTTCCGGTTGGTTTGGTATTTAAGGAAATGGCAGTAGCGCGGCCTGAATGCTTAGAATTAATTAATTTCAAGTGTGAATGGAACCAAACCAAAAAATAGTCTAAATTAATCAGAGATTCCTCCCAAGTGGGAACCAAGTTCATCACATCAGTATTTATCAACTGTGAAGGGTATGCCAACACAAATCTCTCATCAATTGTATGGGCTAAATCCTCAAGAGAATTAAGGGGCTTGTCCGGCTTTTGAGCAGATTTCTTTGTGCAGCGCGGGAAGATTTTCCTATGCAAGGCTAAAGGGGGAGTGATTTTACAAAATTCCTGCCACAACACAAACTATATAAGTCTAAAGTATTAACCAATAAAATATACTTTTTTCTTCTTAATTTCATATTTGAATCTTTCCCAAAAGTTGCTTCTTATCAATAGCTCAAAAATTTGGAAGGTCAAAGAGAAGCCAACTGACAAACAGAGCAAGAACCACTTATTGATAGAATCAATCAACCCAGTTATTTTATGGAAATATTTATCCAGAGAGTCATGATCCTTTCTTAAGTGGTCAAACTCATTGGTCATAGCAATCAACTCTCCAGTGCAATGAATACAAGGCTGTCCAGAAAATCCAGGGCAACAACCATTATCTTCTGAAGTCCCTGGCAGGCTGGTTAATTTGGTGATGGCTGCATATAACTCTATGATTTCTTGTTGAAGAACAGCCACCTGAGCTTAGGTACAGCCGCTTAGAGGCCAGTCTGTAGTGTGACTTCTGTAAGAATCTGATCACAAGTAATGGTAAATAAGTTGTGAATAGCATCTTACAGCTCTTGTTCCTGTCTCACTGGGTCCTCAGAAGGATGAGCCTCAGCAAAAGGTTTACTCACATTGTCTAAGCAATCCTGAAATCCTTAGATGATAATAATTGTGACAGCTTTCTCTTGTATCAATTAATTTTGAATATCTGCATATTTTTTTAGGCAAAGCCAGCTAGATTCTGTAATTGCCTTATAGTATGAAAACAAAATTCATTGAGCTGCCCAATCAACTACTCAAAGTCAGTGCAGCAGGTTTTGAGTAAAGAATCAACCTGGACCTGCTAAGGTTGCTGTAGCTGGTGGAACTCCTGTAGGCATTTGTGGACATACTCAGAGACATAAGAACATACATATCAATAGGCTTAGTTAGTTGTTCTTGAGAGGTAATAAAATATGTCCAATTATCTGATATAAAGGAAAACATAGAGTATACTCACTGTTGATAGGCAGAAAACTGTTCCCAATAGTTATATACAGCAGCAAAAAGGGAGGTCTTATGAATGTGGAGCCCCAGCATCATCTGATGATGGACCAAGGCAGGTTGAACAAAGGAGAATATTACGCAAGTAACAGAGTCATGTTTCAACTGAGTCTTTTTCCTTGCCTGCTAACATATCTTACAATACACAGGGGGCGCTCAAGGAGTTGCCCCTTGATGTATCTAATGACATGGAACAATCCAAAGGAAGTATCAAACTACAGGCACTTTCTCTTAATTAGGAGCGCTACCAATTCAACCTGCTGATCCCCACACAAGTTATTCCATAGTCCAAACCTTATATCAAACCCGCCACTGTGCCACCCCCTGTGGCCCAGTGGCTTTCCCATATATTATATTAATCACAGTATTATACAATAAACAATATCTTATTCTATTAATTTCTGTCCTTTCTATTAGACTTTTGTCATCCCCAATCAAATACTGAACTCTAATTGGTTCAGTTGCAACAGTGTTAGAAGAAGTAGGTCCACAAACTACCCAAATGAAAAATTCCCCCTAAGAAAGGACAGAGTATGGGCCATATGGACAACCCCATCAAGAAACTTTTCTTCCAATTTCTGAGGAAGACATTCCCGAGGGGTATGTTATCTACCAAGACCAGTTGGTACTCACAAGTGTGTATAATTGACTCCACCTTGGGCAGCGCAACACAAGTGTCAACCTGCCCCAATCAGACATGCCATACTGCATGCTAAATCTCCAACTTGAGTCCTTCACAGATGGTGTCAAAGGAGCTGACCTTGTCAGTTGGCTCCAGTTGACCAAAACCTGGCTTTGTATCTGTCAGGTGCCTGAGCCCATGCGAGTTGCCACTGCTTCAGGGCGCCTTACGGGGCCTGCTGCAGTATGGTTCACCAACTGGGCCAACCAGGAGATAGATGCCACTTGGGTGTCCTTCAGAGATGCCACAAAGTCCCACTACAGTGAAACCTTTTCATCTATTGTGGTAGAAACTTTCCTCCTGGCCATTAAGCAGACCAGGTCCGTCCCTGAATATCTTGCAGCCTGGCAACAAGCTCTTGCTGCTGCCCCAGAAGCCATCACTAACAGGAACACCATGCTCCTTACACTAATAGTCAATGGGCTCAAGCCCCATATCTGCAAGTGAGTTCCTGTGAGGCGCTGTACTTCCATTGACAACTGTTACAAGGCTATTGTTGAGGCCAATAATCAGGCTTTTATGGGCTTCCTTAGGTTCAATGACGCACCACCCCAATCTTGTCCCACACCTGGCAGTGCCCATAGTCAGGTGGGCTGCCACCAGCCCTTCCAACAAGAGAATGGGGCTAAGCGTCCTCACAAGGGGGAGCTTAAATTAGCATAACTTGAGGACCTGGTAAAAGTCTGGGGGTTGTAGATATGAGAGGTTCTACAGCCCCACTTGACCCTCACTCTCGATCTCTCCTTGCAAAGAACCCCTGCAATTACAATGTTCATGATGATGAAACTCTCAATGTCTTTCAGGTTCATAGCAACAACCCTGTTCTCCAAGCAGCCATTCTACAAATAAAGTAACCTTCTTGGCCTATCCCTTCTGTTTCTGTGAGAACACTCACAAAATTTTGGTAGATACTAGGGCCAATCACACTATGGTTGACCAGGCGTTTGCTGACTCTCAACAACTAAACCAAGTGCCCAGCCAATTCAAGGCAGTACAAGTAGCTGACTCCTGCAGAGTGGCTATTACCCATGAGACGGCAGCCTTTTCTGTGAGAATAGAAAACATCCAGGTTAAGCTCTCTGGACCCATTATGGAAGGACTCAGCCATGACTTCATTGCTGGGCTTGACTGGCTATGGCAAAACTGTCCCTATATTGACTGGGATATGTATGTTATCACCCTTAATAGGAATGGGGTAGGTTTCCAGATCTATTCTATCAAAATGAGCAAGTTATTGCATGATACTGTGTTTGTCAGAATCACAGAGACAGATGTGTACAATTTCAAGGGGGGAAAACTTGTCTTCAATCAATGTTCATTCAAAGTTATCCGCTCCAAACCTCTTGCAGCCCCCCTTGGCTGCCCCTTCCCCAGCAGCACTTGCCACACTCCTTGAGAAGTATAAGGACATTTTCAGGGAAACACTGGACCAACTGACTCCTCCTTGGGAGATACAAAATACTGTACAACTACAAGGGTTGCTACCCAAGGCACACCCCCTCTATTGCTTGACACCAAAAGAAGATGAAACCCTCCACAAGCACCTTGTAGACGCACTTGATAAAGGCTTTATCTGTCCCTTGCTTTTACCATACAGGGCTGCTGTCTTCTTTGTAGCTAAGAAGAACAGGTCACTTTGCTTAGTGAATGATTACTGTGCCATAAAAAAGTGACTGTCAAGAACAAGTACCCCCTGCTGTTGATTGACAACCTTTTTGACACACTTGCAGGTGCAAAAGTCTTTAGTAAGATCAATCTCACCGCAGGGTACAACCAGGTCTGCATTGCACCAGGGGATGAGGCAAAAACTGCCTTCTGCACACGGTACAGGTTGTTTGAGTATCAGGTCATGAACTTTAGGAAGACCAACACTCCCTTCATCTTTGTCATGTTGATGAACAAAGCATTTGAGGATCTTATTGGAAACTGTGTCATTGTTTACCTTGACTCATCATTGTTTTTAGTCAAGATCAAATCACAAATCTCCAAAATCTCTGTGCTGTCCTCAACACACTTCAAAAGAACCAGCTGAAGGCCAAGCCTTCTAAATACAAATTCCTCAGGTCAGAGCTCCTATTCCTTGGGCACATCATCTCTGCCCAGGGAATAGAGCCCAACCCTGCCAAAATCAAGGCAATCACAAGCATGTCACCTCCCATCAATGTGGGACAGGTGTGTACATTCCTAGGCATGGTTGCCTACGTGCACAAGTTTATCCCCAATTGTGGAGAACTAATCACACCTCTCACTGAGCTCCTAAACGCCAAACTGCACTGTCAATGGACCCCTGCCAGAGATCAAGCCTTTGAGACGTTAAAGCAAAGACTTACAACTGCACCTGTATTGCAGTTCCCCAATTGGAACTGCCAATACAAACTCAAGACAGATGCCTCTGACAGGGCCATAGGGGGCATGCTACAGGGGGGCTGACAAAGACGTCTTCCTCCCTGTGGCATATGAATCCAGGAAGCTCACCAACTCAGAGCAGCACTACCCCATACATGATAATGAGCTAGCGGCAATTGTACACTGTTTTGAGAAATGATGATGTTACCTGGAAGAGGCCACCTTTCCAGCTCACGTCCTGACAGACCACAAGTTGCTCCAGTACTTCAATACACAGTTCCATCTGATTTGACATCTGGAAGGCTGGGCCAAACACCTGTCTCCTTACCAACTACACATCAAATACAAGCCTGGAAAGGAACTTTTCACTGCCTACGCCCTCTCCTGATTATATGTGGCATCCATCACGGGGAACAACAGCTTAGACCTGGACTGGCCAATGCTCTACCTGCGTACTGAAGCAACCCACTACAAAGGTCTTAACTCCACAACTATCTCCAAATTAAAGGACAACAAAAGTCAGTTCAATACTGATGCTGGCAACATTTGTTGCTGGGCAGAGGCTGGGGAGAAAACTCCTTACATTCCCACCACCTAGCAAGGAGATACCATACTGCATTATCACTGCACCTTGGGTCACATCAGAGGATGTAACCTCTCTTCAAAATAATGAAGCATAATGTTTGGTGGTCTTGTATGGCCAAGACATCTTGGACCTCCTCAAAACCTGTGTGCTTTGCAAGAAGAATACGTCAAAACCTGCAACTCCCAAGTCTGTACTACCCATAAAGCCATGAAACTGTTAAAACAGCAGGTTCAACCCACCAGCAAGGTTCCAATTAAAAGTTTTTGTGACCTGTGGTCTAATTATCCAGCCTTTTGAAGCCAGACTAGGAAGTCAACTCAAATTTCCAAATCCAACAACATGAACAAATGATGATTCCTTATGGTGGATACCTTGTTTTGGCGCTTGGCTCATTACCAGGATCAGGCCACCCCCTTCATCATCCCACTGTGTGATTAACACTATTATGTTCCTGTTATCCATGATTCACAATAACTATATAAAACATATATCTCAATAAAGAATATTATCTAGTTTCTAAACATTTTCCCCCTTGTAACTCTTCTAAAACAGCACAGTTAAGACATTGGTAGCAGAAGTAGGTTTTCCATCCTACTTTATCCACCAAAATTCTTCCTGCTGCCCATACTTGTTGCAGTCAAAAAATCCTTGGGAGAATCATGTCTGGGCTCCCAGTGGACTGGACGTCATACACACCAGGTACCAAGATCCCAGAAGAATTTGTCCTGTACCAGAATGTGGTCATACTGGTACCCGCCTTCAATGCCCTGTCAGCAAAAGGGTTCTTTCAGGTACCTATCATTCTGCCTTGAGCAACAACCAAGAAAGGAACCATACCTGCCTACGTGGCCCAACAACTTTGAAGTGCTGCCTTGGAGCCATTTTCCAGGGCCAACAACAACATCCCAGCTTGGATTCAATATGCCCAAAGTAAACTGGCGCAGATGAAATGCCCACAACGCTTCTGGATTGCAAAGATATCCATCCAACTCATGCACAATGCAGGCACTTGGTGAAATAAGTGGCACAAAGACCATACTGTGAAGTCTGGGACACCTTCAAACAAGACTTCTTGATACAGTTTGTACTAAAGAACACCACCCTCATGATTATCTGCCAAGTGAAGAATCTGACTCAGAAAGGCACGGTAAAGGAACTCACAGGCACCTATGAATAACTCTGCCTATGTGCTCCTGCAAATATGGCATTTGACACTTCAGCCACACATCTCATGTATTACAATGCCCTCACGTCACATGTAATGAGACACATCAACCTGGACCAAGTAATCAATCTACAAAGCCTATATTGCAAGGCAGAGAAGACATCCAACACCCTCCACAAGGCGCAGACCAGGAAGAGAGAGACCCAAAGATTCTCACTTAACTGGGTGTGCCAATTACCCGCCTCCTGGAAACAACAACAACACAAACCATAAGCCTGTAGGTTCAAATGGGCACAGAAACAGGATATATGGGCAGTCAAATTGTACCCATTTCTGTATCACTGCCACTCAAGATAACCACGGCAAGGGAAAAGCCCAGGGAGAGTATTAAGCAAGTCAAGCTCTCCCTGCAAAATTTCTGACTTGTCCAACAATGAATACCAACCCAAGGATTTGGACCAAAACCCAATGATCCAGGTGCCCTCAGGGGATCCAGTCCTCTACACCATTGCCAGACATCCCAATAAACTGATGTCCTATCCTTTCTGTTTCCAAGGTTATATGGGTTCAGCACTCCTGGACTTAGGCACAGATCAAACACTTGTCAACAGCAGCTTTGTAGACAAGTTCAAGCTGACCACTAATCCTTCACAGATTAAAAACGTGGTCCTAGCCAACAAACATCACATCACTGTGACAAAAGAAACAGCTCCTTTCTCCATCATGCTAGAGAACCTGCACTCTACCATCCAGGAACATGTCATTGACTTTCCCAAGTTTGATATTGTACTGGGGCTGGACTGGCTACAAAGGAATAATCCCCACGTAGACTGGGCAACCTCTGTATTAACCATCAAGCATAAAGGTGTTAATCATCAGATCTACCCTGGTTCAGTGGATCAACTCCTGCATGACCATGTTTTTGTATGCATTACTGAAACCCTGGAAGAAAATGAGAGCCTCAAGGCAATTGATTGGGACTTCTGCCAGTATGAGATCATACACTTCAAAGATCACCAGGATATCACTACACCTCAGGATTGCAACATTGTGGCCCATCATCCTGAAATCTTCAAAGAGGCTCTACCAGGGTTACCACCTGAGAAGCACATACAACACTCCATCCAACTCAAATGAGCAGTACCTAAAGCACAACCCATTTTCCAACTCACTACAAACAAAGACAACGCCCTATGTGCCTACCTCAAGGAGGCACTTGAGAAAGAACTTATCTGCCCCTCACAGTCCCTTTTTGGCGCTGCTGTTTTCTTTGTGGAAAGAAAGACAGTACCCTTCAACTGATCACAGATTACTGAGCCCTCACTAAAGTCACCATCAAGAATTGCTACCCACTTCCACTCATAAACAACCTCTTCAATGCCCTGGGCAGAGCCACCGTATTCTGTGAAAATTTACCTAACTATGGGTTATAACCAAATCTGCATCAAGGAGGAAGATATACCCAAAACAGCCTTCTGCACTAAGTACAGGTTGTACAAGTGTGTGGTGCTTAATTTTGGAATGACAAACACAATTTCAACCTCTGTGAGTTTAATAAACAAGGTGTTTGCTCCCCATATTGACAAACATAACTAGTATACCTGGACAATATCATTGTCTACATCCCTTTGGTAGAACAGCATCACAAGGACCTGGAAGCAGTCTTTGCTACCCTGGCACAACACAAACTGCTAGCTAAACCCTCCAAATGCCAATTTTTCTGCAAACAGCTGCCCTTCCTGGGACACATAGTCTCAAAGAATGGCATTAAACCCAATAGCCAGAAAATTCAAGTTATCTGTAAAATGCCATTTTGGAAATTGTGCCATTAATGCTATTTTGATATGGCCTTCAAATAATGATATGTGCAAAGATTTGGTTGGTTTTACCTTTGAGTTTGGGAATTCCTTGCCTTCTGTAAATGGGTCTGGTTCAATATCCACCCATTCTGGAATATCATACCTGCCCTTGACTGATCTTTATATGACTTCATCCCAATGTGATCCCCTCTGCCACTCTGTCTACCTAATGAGTGATCACCAACCCTTGTCTACTATTTAAGTAGAATCATTTCTCCTAATAAAGACAAGTTTATCCACATTTGTTGGCTTTAATATTCTTAAAGCTTTTTCCTTTCCTTTTTCCAAAAGGAATTTCACGTCTTTTATTACAGGAAATTAAGATATGTGCCCTTAATTTTGCCCTGAAGGCTAACCCAAGGCTAGCTTCAAACCTCAAATATTTTGTTATAAAGATTTTCTGCTGTGTCTTCCTGGATGTAATCTCCAGGAGCCAAACATGACAAAATAGTGCTCACTACAGGGGCTGCAAGCCCCTTGGTTACCCTGTTCTAACGCGCATTCTCTGGTTCTTCTCCCTTTGTTTCTAAAGTACCTGAGCAACCTAAAGGTTTTAGTCCTCCTCTAGAAGAAGATATCATCAATGCCCCCTCAACTCCAATGGTACTGGAGCTATCTCCCGGGCCTGTGTGGGCCCTCCTTCCAGCTTTCTCTCTCAACTACAAGCAAGAGAGTGCTGCTGCCTGCTCTCTCCTCCACTCAGACACTGTAGCAATGCACACTATCCCTGGTCTCTGTCCCAGGTAAGCTTCTGAAGACCTGTACTCCTTCCTCTTGGACTTTGGTCTCCCCCCACGCTGACGGAGTCTATGGAGACTATTGGTGTGTTAGTCAACCAGTTTATACAACCTGCCCTAGTTCACCATTAACTTGCACTAGGATCTCATAACCAGCTTCTAAATTCTGTAGCCACTGCTGTCTCTAACAACCATGCTCAGAATATGGCATATCAAGAATGGTATCATAGCCTCTTTGTATGTATTTTGGACAACCAGTGTGACTCGCTGGCCTCCAAGAAGTACCTAACCTCATCACTGATTTCTCTTTGCTCCTTGCTCCCTGGGTATATCAAGGATGAACTGTGCAAATTTGATGAGCATCAAGCAATGTGACATGGTCAAATTGAGGCCGTTCTTCTAAAGCAATGTCAGGATTTTGAAACTCTGGTTACCAAACTCAACCAATTTTGGGAGCATGTTAATTCCCAGCTTGAGCTGGTTGGGACTCATGTCAATACCTGGGGCTGCCACCTGCAACACCAATATAGACTGGATAAGGCTGCATTGAGCAACACTCTGTATCAAGTACAAAATTATGTGGATGATAGAGTAGCGTTCATTGAGGTGACACCTCCCTCACCTTCTTTTGAGGTCCCGTCTGACTTTGAAGCCAATATATGGGAATCCATAGCTGAGCTCAAAGTAACTAATTGATGTCAATCTTTTATTCAGAACCCTCCTCCAGTAGAACCTTTGCCAGACCCTTACATTGCCTTGCTCATCAACCAAGTAGCTATCTTGCAAGGAGAAATTGAGTATTTGAGACAACACCTCTCTAATCCTGATGATTTGTCCACCAAGTCTGAAGATGAAGGGGAAGCTGAGTTCACTAGTTTCACACTCATGGCAATCATGGTTGTTGTCCTGGCTTGGAAGGCTGACCCTGGGTCAACTGCGCTCTTGCCTTGGATCAGCTAGCAGAAGTAACAAATGATGTTGCTGATAGGCAGGACACCGGAAAGAGAGGTACAAAATCTCTCTTGCTTGACCAAAAAAATATTAGACAGGTATCCCTTTGGTTGCTCAGACCACTTCCCTGACCACTTGCCTCAATGGGATTGCCGGCACCTTATTGGTGCAACAGATTAAAATTGATGAATTCAAAGCTGCTGCCTTTACTGCTAGAGATATCAATGGGCAAAACAGCTCTACCTTGGATACCCTAGAGGAAAGCCTTTGACTCCTCTGGGCTAGACAACCTGCTGCTGAATCTGAGTTTGAGGGCAATCCTCAAATTAACGTCCTTAACCCAGGTGACAGTAGCCAATCTACCTCCTCATCTATTGACCCTAATTACAAGCCTTTGTTCAAACAGATATTTGACCCTAAAATCTCTACCATTGCTGCGTTTTTGACAATTTACAAGACCACAATGCATAGGGCCACTGATAGACTTAAGAAGGAGCATATTCTTACCTGTCTGCATCCCACATGCCAAGAAGTTGTGGTCCCCAAGCTCCCTTCTATTGTCACTTGAGAGGACATGAAGCACCTCTTAATTGAGGAATTCAGAGGATATCTCAGCTTGGAAGTCAAAAAGAATGTGTTTATGCACAATACCTTTAATCCCAAGGATACCCTGGCTGAATTTTCCAATTTTTTCTACATTGAAGGACAACAGTTGATCACCAGTTGTCAGTTAACTCCACGGGAAGCTTATACAGCATGTTCAAATGCTTTAAAGGTGAACCAACTCCTATGTCTGACTTCAAGGCCCACAAAGCTTCCCTTACTTTAATGAAGAGTATCAAGAACCTCTTGTAGGACATGCACTTGACCCATGGGGGTACCATGGTGCGTGAAAATAAGGCCAACAATGCAGGAACCACCTCCTGTACTCTGCACATTATGACCTTGGCTCAAGTGGGCAGTCTAAGAGGCAAGGATGCCATAACTGTGGTCAAATAGGACATAACTCATGTACCTGCACCAACCCTTGGGTAGAGGGTTGCAACCCAAAGGAGCAGGTGGGAAAAGAGAAGTTATCTTAGAGGCAGAGATGCTCTCTGCTGACCAATCTCCCCCGTCTCCTCCTGATCCCCCTTCTGACAAAAAATCTTCCCCCTTGGCTGGCCCAACTATCCTTCACTTGTTCCATAACCTCTCTAGTGATTCTGAACCCAAAGATTCTGACTGTGATGAGTCTGATAGTTATGATTACTCTGTGCTGGCAGTCCTGGAGACATTTTCATCCCTTATAAGCTGCATTCAGGAAAAACCACAACTAAAACTTGCCCAACTTTGAGCAAGGCTAAGGCCATAGTGGCTCACCCTTACTTAGCACAGGCACATTGTCCCCCTGTCTTGGTAGATTTCTCTGAAGAGGCTGCTGAGCTACAGAAGCTTTCTTTCAGAATGTAACAGTATCTCTCCCCTTGCAGACTGTGTATAAGAAAATTCCTGCCTTATAATGCATTTTGGCCAAATGAGAAAAGGAATTGGAAGCTGCTCAGGACGTTCTGGCTGTCTTGCCCCCTTTTAGGAAAGATACTACCTAGGTAGAAGTATTAATCCAAAAGGTTAAAATCAAAGCTATCCTGGACACGGTCTTTCCAGTCAATATGTTATTGTTCAAGCTAATGAAGAAGTTTAAGCTGGCCCCCAATCTCAACTACACTCAATCATATGGTACAGCTGGCATGGCCAAAACCCAAGCCACTAGTGCCTATTCTGCCCCGCCAATGAGGTTTGGGAAGCTTCTTATTGCGTCCCCTGGTGTCATCCTAGAAAACAAAAGCTACAATCTCCTGGTTGGTACACAATTCCTTCAAGAGTACAATGGGATTGTGAACCTTTGAGATGAGTACCTATTGCTCTTAGGGTATGAGATCCCTCTAATCTTTGAAGAACCCCACGTCTCCTGGAAAACACCTTAAGACTTGTGTGCTTGAATACCCCACAGGTAGATTCTTGCTCAAGTACATAACTTATTCCTCCAATATGTGTTCCCCTCCTCTTTCCTGTCCTGCATAGGAAGATGTGCCTCTTCTTGCCCCTGCAGCTATCATCATCCTGCCTGGATCAAAAGTGATTATAGACTCCCAGATATCCTATGAACTACCTGAAAAATTGTTTCTGGAGCTATATTCACCTGATTCCTTAAGTCATTGAGAGCCTTGGTTATGTCCTGGGATTTTGGACTGGACTCATAAAGAGCCTGTGAAGCTGTTGTTGGATAAACTGACTTCCCTGTCTATGCAGGTGACCAAGGTACAGGTTGTCAGACATGATTGCATATTAGGTTCAGAGCAAGTGGAGTTCCTCTACCCCTTTGGAATTTTTAGTGATTTCAACTTGCCTGAAGGAGACCCTGAGGATCTCTCCCTGTTCACCGCCACAGACTTATCACAACTGTCACCCATTCAACAAAAAGATGTTCTGGAACTGCTAGACCAGTTTAAGGATATCTTTGCCTCTGGATACACCAACTATGGTATAGCTAAGGGGGTTATCCACCAGATAGATACAGGTGATGCCCCGCCCTTTTGTGTTAGACCTTATTGCCACAGCAGGTAGAGGATGCCCAGGTCTCCAAGGAGCTTAAACAGCTCTTAGATGCCAGGCTCCTAGCTCCCTCTCAGAGCTTTTAGGCCTCCCCATTATTGATCCTAAAGAGAAGGATGGAGGTCATCCCATTGTGATAGATTACCACCGCCTAAACTTGCTCACCAAAAAGGACTATTATCCTTTGCCTAGAATTGACAATGCTTTCAGACAATTAGGAGGATCAAAGTTTTTTTCCATTATGGATCTAGCATCAGGATACTGGCAGGTCAACTTGTCTCCTGAAGATAGAGGAAAGACTGCGCTTATTACTACAGAAGGTCTTTACAAACCCACTTGAATGCCCCAAGGACTCTACAACACCCCAGCTACGTTTCAACAGGCTCTGGACTTCATCCTACAAGATCTGAAACTCTCCTGCATACTTTTATACCTTGACAATATTACTGTGTTTAGCTCCACTTTTACCAATCATTTGGACCACCTCAAAGCTGTCTTCATCAAAATTTGGGGGGTAGGCTTAAAACTCAAACCCTCTAAATGCTCCTTCTTCAAGGAACAACTTAAATTCTTGGGCCATGAGGTCACCCAAACCGGAATACTCCCTATGAATAATAAGGTGGAAACTATTGACAATATGCAGCCCCCCACAAATCTACAGGAGGTTTAAGTCTTTCTTGGTATGATGGGGTAGTATTGAAAATTTATCCAGGATTTTTCCAAATTAAGCAAACCCCTTGTCCAGCTCCTTTGCAATGTACCCTTTGAGTGGACTGAAAGCCAACAACAGTCTTTTGAAGCGCTGAAGGCCAAGCTCAAAGAGGCTCCTATCCTAGTCTACTCTGGTTATGATAAAGATTTTATCTTGTAAACTGGCGCAAGCAGAGTAGCTGTGGGTGCCGTCTTAGCCCAGCTGGACAATGAAGGCGTAGACTAATCTGTGGCCTATTATTCCCTAGTCCTCAACAAACACAAGAAGAACTATAGTGTCACTGAAAAATAATGCCTAGCTGTTCTGCATGCAGTAAAACAGTTCCAGCACTACATTTACAGGATTCACTTCACAGTAGTTACAGACCACTCATCCCTTAAGTGGATGCAGCAATTAAAGGAGCCCAAAGGTTGACTAGCCTGTTGGGCCTTACGCCTGCAAGGATACAATTTCACTTTAGTACATTGTCCTGGTGCGCAACATCAGAATGCTGATGGTTTATTGAGGATGCTATACTAGCTATCCATCCTGCTGACGCCAATTTTCTATACAAGTTAATAGGGTATCCTGACTCCTGGACCACTGAGCCAGAAGACATTTGTTTGACACTGCAAGCCCTATCAAAGGAAACTGTGATTTGAGATAGACAACTCTTCAAGAGAGTCAACAACGCTTATCTACCCTACGTCTGTCCCAGCATGAGGGTGACCATCATCCTCCAAGCCCACATTGACATTAGACATGGAGGCATAGCAAAAACTCATGACTGGTTGTGAAAGAACTTCTGTTGGGAGAATATGTGCCTCCTAATCCCTGATGCCCTTGCCTCCTGTCATTCTTGTCAGCTCCAACAACCCTGCCCTTCATAACATCAGTTCAAGCTCATTCCTCCTAAGCATGCCTTCCACACTGTGAGTATTGATGCTTTTGGGCATCTCCTTTGTTCTAGGTCTGGGTGTCAATTCATCTTGGTAACTGTAGAACATTTTAATATGTGGGTTGAAGCCAGAGCAACCAAGGATATAACTGCCAAGACCACTGCTAATTTATTGTTGCAAGATATCTTCTACCGTCATGGTTGCCCTCAAGTCCTGCTTTCTGACAATGAGACCAACTTTAATGCCTGCCTCATAACGTCCATTGTAGAAGCTATTGGCACACATCAATCCTTCTCTGCACTGTATAGCCTGTCAACCAACAGGACTGTGGAACAAGCCAATTCCACCCTTGTGTCCATCATGAGGAAGCTTACCCTCTCTGATGCTGCTAACTGGGATATGTTCCTTCCTGCTGCCCTCTTTGCTTATAGACTCAGCAGACATCAAGTGACTGGCCAGTCCCCCTTTGCCATGCTGTATGGACAAGAAGCCACCACCCCCTCAATCTTGGGACCCCTTTTGATTAAAGTTGACACCTCTTCCAATCCTGAAGCTCATGTCAAATACTTGACTAACTGTATCATTGAAATCCAAGCTATTGCCTATTCTACTGCTTAAAAGGTCAAAGCCCTGGAACTCTTGCCCTCTAACGCTTCCAGAACCCCCCTCCTTGAGTACCAAGTAGGTGACCTAGTCCTCTAATATCAAAATTGTACTGGAGGTTGTGCCCATAAGATAGACTCCCTCTGGGTTGGGCCTTGTGAAGTCACCTACAAGAAGGGTGTTGAGTATACTGTGAAGCTGCTGTCCTCTGGCTGCCCTTTTGCCCGAGTTCACTCTAAATTCCTCCGCAAATATCAACTCCATGTGTCTAATCTTGAGGGGGGAGATGTCAGAAATTGCGCCATTAATGCTATATTGATATGGCCTTCAAACAATGACATGTGCAAAGATTTGGTTGGTTTTACTTTCAATTTTGGGAATTCCTCACCTTCTGCAAATGGGTCTGGTTTAATATCCACCCATTCTGGAATATCATACCTGCCCTTGACTGATCCTTGTATGACCTCATCCCAACTTGACCCCCTCTGCCATCTGTCTACCTAATTAGTGATCACAAACCCTTGTCTACTATTTAAGTAGAATCATTTATCCTAATAAAGACAAGTTTATCCACATTTGTGTTGGCTTTAATATTCTTCAAGCTTTTTCTTTTCCTTTTTGCCAAAAGGAATCTCACATCTTGTATTCCAGGAAATTAAGGTATGTGCCCTTAATTTTGCCCTGAAGGCTAACCAAAGGCTAGCTTCAAACCTCAAATTTTTTTATAAAGATTTCCTGCTGTGTCCTCCTGGATGTTGTCCCCACAAGCCAACCACAACATGTCACCTCCCAAAGACAAGTCAGAACTCCACACATTCCTGGGAATGGTTGTCTACGTGCAATGGTTCATTCCTGACTGTGGTGTCCTGACTGCACCTCTGTCTTCCATAACTGGCAATAAATCCAATTTTGTATGGAACCCCCAATGTGACCCTTGTTTTAGATGTCTTGAGGAAAAGCTCATCACCACGCCTATCCTACAATACCCCAAACACAATGGAGAATATCAAATGGAAACAGACACCCCCAATGCATCCATTGGGGGAGTACTACAAATCAAGAACAGTGATGGCAACTTCCTGCCCATAGCTTACAAATCACACAAACTTACAGATAATGAGTACCAATATCCTATACATGACATAGAATTGCTGGCCATTGTACATTGTTTGATCAAATGACGTTGTTACTTAAAACAACAGGAGGAATTCACAGCCCTGACCGACCACAAATTGCTCATATATTTTAAAACTCAGGAAAAACTATCCCACTAACAAGCCCAATGGATGAAATTCCTGGAAAGGTTTAACATGATCATACAGTACAAACCTGGTACATAACTTGCCATGACAGATGACCTTTTGTGCCTGTACATTAGAGCCACAAGAGGCAAGAATGGGCTCAACCCAGACTGACCTCTGCTAGTACTCCAAACAAAGGACAAGGGTTTCCCCACTGGCATCACTGACATTACAAAGGAGACAGTCATCAAGAACAAGCATCTATTTGCTGATGTATACAGGACCTTACACTGCAAAATGAAGGACAGAACCACCATTCCTTACATCCCTACACATCAGCAAGTAGACACTATCCTATGTTATCACAGAGACCTAGGACATACTAAAAGCCGCAACCTCTACAAATTCCTCAAACACAAAGCATGTTGGCCAAACCTATATCAACATGTCCAGAAAGTTCTAGAGCAATGCAAAGTATGTGAAAAATTTACAAAAATCAACACCCCTCCTAAGTCTGTACTGCCTATTTGTTTACAACTGTCTTTCAAGGTGTGGGCCCTAGATATTATGGGATCCATGCCAGAAAAGCACAACAAAAAGAAATACATCATCACTACTATTGACTTTGCCACTTGCTGTCCAGTGGTGCAAGCAGTTAAAACACATATAGGCAATGATGTACAACGCTTCATAGGAAAAGAAATCATCAGCAAGTTTGGAAAGCCAGAACTCCTGATAACTAACGGGTGCAAAGAATTGACCTCTGAAGATACCAACGCTTATCTCACCAAAAATGAGGTCTAACATACTGTGACAACACCTTATCATCCTCAGGCCAATGGATGTGCAGAGTGGCTGAATGGCAGCCTAGTGCAGGCCCTGGCCAAGCTCACTGCCAGGAGACCTGAGGACTGGCATAAGCAGCTACATCTGCATTGCTTGTATGCCAGACCTGCATGAACAGATCCACCCAGAAAAGCCCTTTTGAGCTTATTTACAGCACACAATCCAATATTATACAAGCTCTCCCATTACCAAAGTTGGAAATGCCCAGCAAGGTTCCCCCTTGTTCAGCACCTCAAGTTATAGAAGCCAACAGCTACCAGTTGGAAAAAGAAGAAAAACAATTACAGAACACATTTGTCCCCATACAAAACAGACACAAAGTTTTTGACAAAGTCTGAGTCATGAATACCAACAAAGAGTAAATTAAAGCCAGAAAAAGTAGGCCCTATCATCATCCTAAAGGTAAAGAAAAACAACACTAACCTTGTGCAAGGACTTGGCAAACACAGGCAAGATAAAGTTCTACATTATGACCAATTGAGACCCTAAAAGGCACAGCAAAAACAATGTGCAACCATCTTATCAGCAACAGAACAACAGTAAGTCCAGTGCTGCGCCCGGGCCCCTGACAACTTCCCTGACAACCTGACCCTGAGGAGGCCAACCTTCATCTGGGGGTGTGTCAAAACAGCAGACTCAACCTGCCAGCAAGGTTCTGACTAAGCGGGTTTGTGACCTGCAACTCAAACTTTCAGTGACCTGTAGCCAAACTAGGAAGTCAACTCAAATTACCAAATCCATCAACATGAACAAAGGATAATCCTTTACAGTGGATACCTTGTTTTGGCGCTTGACTCATTATCAGAATCAGGCCACCCCTTCACTATCCAGATGTGTGAAAAACACAATTATGTTTCTATTATTTTGATTCAGAATGACTATATAATCACTATCACTCAATAAAGATTATCATCCAGTTTCTAAACATTTTCCCCCTTGTAACTCTGCTAAAACAGAACAGTTACAACACTGTGAATATGAATTCCTTAGGCTGTCCTTTTTCTCAGGTTTACACTAAGTTTCTCTGTGCCTACTAACCCCATGAGTCCAATCTTGAGGCAAGATCTGTCATGAATTTGAATTTATTGGGGGTTTGATTGGCCTAGTGAAAATAGTTTGCAAGTTGATTTATGCAAAAGTCTATGCTTTTACTTTTGCCTGAAAGAATTCTCTACACCCAAATATGAGTTGACATCAATACTGAACCTTCTGTAACCCTACTGTCCTATTGCCACTTGGGGTACCTCCGCTTAAGCTATTAGGACTGAACCATTGGATATAAAATTGAATGTTGTTTTCTTCAATAAATAAGTTCATTTTTGCTCATCAATTTTAACATTATATCTTTGGCACTCATTTTTTATTTTCTAGGAAGGTATCTATTACTCATACTCATACTGATATCAAACATGCTTAAAGCCAGATCATCAAGTCTTACATATTTAAGACTTTTACCTGAGCTCTTTATTACGTCAAATAATAAAGCACAACTTGACACTGGGTGAGCAGAGCCCACCATATGATTGGTGCTAACTTGAAAAAATAAGAGAGGGATTTTCCCACCTAAGACCTGGGGTCATTAATAGAAATTATAGTGTCAATTACATTGTAGAGGGTAATATACACTATTTCAAAAGGCTTATTAGTATTATTGGTAGGAAGGTTGTCTGAAGACAGATATGTGAGATTTTTTAAGTTCTTGCCCAGTAATAAGCAATATTGTATACTAACATGTGTAAGGCATTTGTATTTAAGTTTAACAATGCAGGAAAGCAGGTAAAGTCTGTAAAAGAACTTTTAATAGCCCTGTAAGAGTTAAATGGTGTACTGCACTATCAAGAGAAAAACAATGAGGTTAAAATAAAAAAATCATTAAATGTTTGAGCAGCACTAAACCAAAATGGGTGGAGGGACTCATTAATTTTGTGCCTCAAGCTGTATAGCAGAAAACAGCAATTGAAATGAGGAAGAGCATTTGTAAAAGGAAGTCAGATGTCAAAGATGAGGAAGCTGGGTATAACACGGGCCAGGGTGCCACCACAGAATCAATGGCAACCTTGAAGATAATGAACACTAATCTTTCAAAGACAGGGGGAAAAAGCCCCAGTGATCCCCCATTTTTTGGGAAAACTTTCTTTTATTTGAGTGTAATTTAGCTATCTAGAAACAAGTTTCTAGAGGGAAATGGGGAAAGTCTTAAGAGAGTTCAGGATGGGAGAGGAGGGAACTCCATGACATCTGATTAGTTGGCAAGAACATTTTCAGCATTTGAAGGTACTGCATTGGAATTTGAGTCAATGATGTCATAATTAAAAAAATGGCGCCAAGCAGATTGAGCGCTCCATCACCAAATAACATATAATGGGTGATTTTCTTGTCATAATTATCAGGACAAAAATATGATAAGTCCAGATTTTCCAGGGCTATTTGAGAAACACCAGTTTTGATCCATTTTTTTGTCAGTGACAGAATTTAAATTGTCTATTTCTCTTAAGGAAATGATGATGGTTCTTTGTTGATTTCTGGTCTTATGGGGGTGCGTTATTACTTCCATTTGGTTTTCTACTGTAACAAGCCCTGTGTCATACCCTGCCCCAAACAGAAGGATTTTTAGAATCCATTTTTTGTTTCTTTTCTATATTTAATTTTTATTTATTTCAATAAGGAAATTTTAGATTATAAATATAGTATTTTAGTATTTTAAAGTTATTTGTCTTGATTTTATTTCAATTTGCTCTTCAAACTGCTGTCATCTTACTTCTTTTTTCACTATTTTAACAGCTTTATATTTTTTACTTTAAATTAGAAGATTTTCACTTTCTTTTACATTTTGTGAATTCTGCTTGTGTAAGCCCTGCTTTCCCCCAGATTACATTGCTGATCTGTATCTTAAACTGGGCTTCTGTTTCCCCCTTATCCTCCAGGTTCTTACCCAACTTTCTAAAGTTGCTCCTGTCCTTGGCTTTTCCTCCTTTGCCTAACATTTCCAAATGAAAAAACTTGTCTATTAATAAAAAGCTTGTGAAGAGTAGGCTTTAAGCTGAAATTCTAAGTGATTTCTTCCCTTCAATATTTTATTAATTTTAACTTCAGATTTGTAAATTTAAGAATTTTGCTTTTTATCTTTTATTATTAGTTCAAAATAACACTTTTTTCCTTAGTTCAAATGTGAGTTGTTAAACAACAAGCCTTAGGCTTGTTGTATCCATTATTTTTAATTAAGAAATCCTTTAATTATTACACATATCAATTTACTGATGGGAAATACCCCAATATTGATATTTCTTAGTTATTAATAGATCATTATTGAATACCTTATTTTATCTTCATTGTTTAGAGTTTTTAAACTCTATTACACCTTTTATGACCCAATACAAGTTTTTGGCTATATTCTGCAAAGTTATGTTACAGATTTTTCCTATTTTTTTGTACCTTCTGAATCTCAACCCAAATGCCTTACACACTTTAGTTTACAAACTTGCATCATTTTATGCAAGACCTTACATTATTTTGGCTTCCCATGGAACTGACCCAGACAATACTTTTTCTGTTTCTACTATCATCTTTTTAGCCTTGTTCCTCTCTATTATTATTGTAACATTGTTATCTTTAGTTGTCTTCTTACTTGGCTGGTTATATGATGAAGTTTTTCATAATAAAGAAGGAGATACTTATACTTCCTACACCAACCAAATAATAGTTCTTAATACCTTAGCATATAGTTCTCCACCCCTAGTATTTTTAACACTTTAGCTTATACACAGGCTCACTTTACTGCTTACAGATCTGAGTTCTCTACTGACTCTCAGAAGGTCCTTTACCTTGCGTAGAAACTCACTGGTCACTATAGAGATTGATTTAGTTCTCACCCAATATACAACCCAGGTATCCTCCAGAACTATGATCTTTTCATCAGTTCCCTTCTATCCTTTTCCAGAGAAGACAAAGTGTTGTCTACTCACCCACTTACCAATTTGCAGGCCTCAAACAAGGATTGCTTCTACTTGGCAAATACAACTGGAAGTTTTCTCTCTCTCAGTCAAGACTACAAGCCTCTGATGCCAAGGCTTGTAGCTTTTACAAGATAGGCTTCAACAAGTTGCTCTAGGGATTTTGGTCCACCACAGACTCCCAGATGAACTCAAACCTCTTATCAGAGAGGCAGTTAAGTGAAACCAAAGATACCTTTCATTAAAGACACACCCTTCTTCTAACTTATACACCACAACCAAGTTGTTTGTACCAGACAAAACACTCTTATCTGCAGCCCTTCACCTGGCACCAAGCCAAAGCCTGGAGGGGGCTTTTGTCTCACTGCTGAGGGAGTTCTCAGAAAAAAGAACAATAACCTCTGCTCCTACTGTGGATCAAAGAACCATCTTCTACCAGTCTGTCCTTTATCCAAGTGTTCCCCTGTACCAATAATACCTCCATTATTATCTCGCTTTCTCTTGCAACACTTTCAAGTCACTCACTGTCTTTGTAACTGTTCATGTACCTGAAATATTTTTTATAATTGACTGACATAAATTTCATTAAAGAGAAACTTGCCAATCTAATTGGACTCCCTGCATTTGGATCTCTGGATAATAAAGTTGGTAATAACACCTTTACTGGCGCCACACCTATCCTCCAACCTGTCACCATCAACTTGGAGGGCTCTCTCTTATGCATCACATGTAACTCCTCCCCAACTTATCCTTTCCTTTTACCCTTGGATTAACTTGATTGAGAGAGTCTTTGCTTGCTTTTGACCATCCAAACAACAAGATTTTATTTAACTGTAATGATGTCATCAGATTATTAACTCTGGTATCTGAAACTCTTTGCCCATTACCCTCCAAACTCAACTTAACTACCATATCAACTACAGTCCCTGTATTCCTCTCTGCTGAAGACAAACATGTACTATCTTAATGTTACTCTGACTTCAAATATTGCTTTAGTAAATAAGAATGTAACTTACTACCTTTTCATAGACCTTATGATATTCAGACAAACCTTAAGCCAGGAACTGCTCCCCCCTGGTTGAGGCTTATCCCTCTTTTTAATTTAAATAACAGCTTGCTAAAAAATTATATCAACAAGAAACTTTCTAAGGGCTTTATATCACAATCCACATCTCCATGCTCCTCCCCCATCTTCTTTGTCAGTAAACCAGATAGCTCCAAACGTCCTTGTATCAACCATAGAGCACTCAATAATATCACAATCAAGGATAGATGGCCTATTCCTTCTTCTGAGGCTTTGGCCAATTTCCTTGCAGGCAGCTCAATAAATACCATAATTGACCTCCAAAACGCTTTTAATCAGGTCAGAGTTTCTCCTGGCCACAAATGAAAAGCTGTGTTCTGTACCCCATTTGGTTTTTACAAGTAAAATGTTATGCCCTTTGGGCTATGCAATACTCTCTCAACCTTCCAGGCCTTGATTAATGAGGCTTTTTCTCTTCCTAAATGAGTTTATTGTTGTCTATTTGTGTCAGGGCCCAGTAGGTCTTGACAGGTCTCCATAGGAAACAACTTCCACAGATTTAATATGAACTTTTCAAAATCAACTAAATTCAACTTATGTTTATTGGGCTAAACTTAGAATGATCACAATGGGATCATTGTGAGCAACACCTTTATATACCATTTTATTATATTCTTTAGAATCTTCCTAAATCTTCTATACAGTTTTAGGGACTCTGCTGGTGGCATCAGGCTGGGGTTTTGGGGCATCTTCTGAACAGCATGACTCATGTTTCTTTTCAAAATCCCGCACATTGGTCTTTGTATCCATGTCTTGTCTAAAAATAGCACAGATTGACTATCCTGGTGTTAGGCTTCAAAATGCATGTTTGGACGTCCAAATCCGTCCAGTGGTTGCTGAGTTATGCTTAAATTAAGATTTGCATCAATTCTTGTGCCTTGGTTGCATATTTTTGTCACTTTGTACTGGTTAGGAAATTTAGCTGGCGGCCAAACTTTAAAATGTCATAACTCATTGTCAAGAGCAGCTAGTAAGATATAACGGGGGAAAGGCCGGTTCTTACGGTCTTCTAAGTTCAAAGAAAGAGATATTGCCTTCCTGGCTTTGGCATTTTCAAAGTTGGAACTTGGAGGCAAAATCCAAGATTTCAATAAACTTTCAAAATGGCCAAAGTCAAAGATTTGGTAAAATACTTGTGTGTTTATTTCATAAAATTGATGAGTTTAAATACCCTTAAAATATATGTGAATATTGTAATTGAGAGGTTTTAGAGGGATGGTTTGAGATCAAGTAGGTACTTGCAAAAGATGAATTTCAAACCAGAGGTTTGGACTGAAGTTCAGTTAATTGTCAGTTATACCACATTTTCCCCTTCCTCATTGGGACAATGAAAAAGCTTCAATCAATTCCCATTGATGACGTAATTGAGCTTATGGCCATCCTGATCTGCATGATAATACTTTCCTGAATTGGCTTGGTCAATCACTTGATAGGGGCCTGATCACTTTGGGAGGAACTTCTTTGACATAAATTGAGATACTGAGTTCTTAAAAACAAGTACGTCAGAGCCAACTGGTAGTTTTGCAGCCTCAGGCGCGGCACGTGCTTTGCAGCGCATAGCTTCTGCTGCCTCCAACACAGTCTTTGTAGCTAAGCTTTGGCTTTTGGTCATAGAGTAAGTATTGGAGCTTAAATTATTAATATCTAAACCACAAATAGGTACACCATAAAGTAACTCATAGGGCTTAAACTTGGTTGTGTTTTGAACTCTTGAACAATAGTTCCAAAGAGCAGCAGGTAAATTCATATCCCAATGTGTTGTGTTGTCCATAGTGATTTGCTCTAAGCTCTTTACCAATGTTTGGTTGAATCTTTCTGTGAGTTCATTGCACTGATGATTATATGCTGTGGTAAGTTTGTGTTGATTGTTGACAACTTTACAAAACTCTTTTACTAACTGATTTTTGAGGTGATTTCTCTGCTTACTAAGGATTACAGCAGGAGGCCTGTAGACAGTGAAGATGTCCTTGTACAAGAACTTTGTGGTGGTCTCTGCATCATGTTTCTCCACAGTTTTTGTAATAGGCCATTTGGTGAAATACTCTGTAGCTACAATCAGGTGCTTCTTTCCACTAACACTTTCAGCTACAGGTCTCACGTAGTCAATGCCCCACATTTTGAAGAGTCCTTTGACTGTAATTGGGTTGATTGGTTTGGATACTGGGTGCTTCTTTGAGAACATCTGTCAAGGATTACATTCCTTGAGGTAAACTTTCACATCTTTGAAGTATTTAGGCCACCAGTACTTCTTGCGCAAGTGCTCTGCTGTTGACAGGATACCATAATGTCCTGCTCCATCATGAACTTCACAAAGAATTAGGCAACGCTCTTCAATCTTAGGCACTTTGACCAGGCATCCTCACATACTACGGTAAAGTCCTTCCCCTATGATCACATAGTGGCAACTCTCTCTGAGAATGGCAACTTTGGCATCCATTTCTCCTGTTGTAAGTAAGCAGTATATAGCAAATAGTTTAATTTTGTAGCTCCCTTCCAACGGTTCCATTAGGTACATCCCCTGTTGTTCTTGGCGTGACAGTCTGTTGGCAACCATGTTCTTCTTCCCAGGTATGTGCTTAATATCCATAAGATACTCAGACATCTCCATCGCCCAGTGTACATGTCCCCTGTTCTCTTGCTGCTTGCTCAGTATGAATGACAAAGCCATGTTGTCTGTATATAAGGTAATGTGGTTGCCCAAGATATAATATCTGAATTTTCTCAAGGCCCAAACTACTGCTAACACCTCCTTATTGTAGATTCTATACCAGGACTCAGGACCACTGAAGGACTTGCTTGTGTATTCCACTGGACAGAATATGCCTTCACATTCTTGGGCCAGGACTTCCCCTGTTGCTTCCTCTGATGCATCAGTGAAGATGGAGAACTTCTCATTGAAGTTTGGGTGGATGAGCACAGGCTCCATAGTGAGGTGCTCCTTCAGCGTCTGAAAAGCAGCTTACTGCTCAGAGGACCAGGTAAAGTCAACATTATTCTGGATTAACTTGAACAAAGGCCTTGCAATGTCACTGTAGTTGGGGATGAAGCAAGAATAGTACTCCACTGTACCCAAGAAGGACTGGACACACAAAACACTGATAGTTTTGGGCCACTTTTGGATAGCTGATACTTCCTCAGGGTCTGGGTGAACTCCTTCTGCGTCTACTAAGTGCCCCAAGACATGCAGCTTTGTCTGACAGAGTAACAACTTGAATTCATTGACTGAGAGTCTGGCTTTTCTGATACAGCAGAAGACTTTGGCCAAGATCTGTAAGTGCTCTTCAAACGTCTCACTAAACACAGTAATATTGTCTTGGTACACCATGACTTTCTTTTACAAAAGGTCTCTGAACACTTAGTTCATGACGCGCTAGAACGTGCAGGGTGCACCAGTAAGTTCAAATGACATTCTCTTGTATTAGTACTACCCTGCTTTGTCACAAAGGCTGTCTTCTCCATGCTTTTGGAGTCCATTTACAACTGATGATAGCCAGAGAGCAAGTCAATATTGGTATATTACTTGGAACTATCATAGGAGGCAAGAATCTCATTGATCAATGATAAGGGGTAGTTATCTGACTTAGTGACGGAGTTCAGAGGTATGTAGCTTACACACATTCTTAACTTCCCATTCTTTTTAGGCACAATAACCACAGGTAACGCCCAAGGAGACATGGAAGGTTCTATGATCCCCTTTGACAGAAGCCAGTTAATCTCATCCCCCACATAATCCTCATACTTCTTTGCAAGACAGTAGGGGGCTTGGCAGACTGGGTGATAATTTTCTGTGTCAATCACATGCTTCTCCAGGTTGGCAGGTGGCAAAGGATCATCTTCATTGCAAAACAAGTTTTGGTATTGTTATATAAAGGTATATTCTCTTCCTTTGCTTTGTGGTTAACCCTTTGCTCTGATTGATAGCTTCTACAGCCATCAAGAAGGATTCCCCTTCATTGTGAGGGCTAGTGTAGCACACGTCAATAGGGAACATGGTGTTCTCACACTGGATGAACCACTCATGGATTCAGAAAGACACAAAATTCCAAACTCACTAAGGGCATGGCAACCAATCAAGAGATTTTACTGGGTAAGCTGAAAGATAGCTGCAGATACTAAATTTCTGACCCCACAGATCTCTACTGTAAGGTCTTTAACAAACCCAAGGCACTCTTCTGTCTTGCCGTTGGCAAAGGTGATCTTCTCTTTTACGCAACTATATTCTTGCACTCCTAAAAATCTTAAGAAGAACTCCAAGATGATATTAGAAGTTGTCCCTCTGTCTAGGATGATGGCCGTAGGGTGTCCTTCTACTTTAATGTCAATTCTGGGCACTCCTTCACTGACAATGTCAATGATTTTATCAGGAATGACAATTTAGATGCTCCTAAATCTAAAAAGATGGAATTGGAGTCAAACCCTGGATAAAACTCTTTGCAGACCGCCAGACTCATAGGCAGGGAACGCAATAATCCACTACTAATTGATGAAAATGCTGCCACCCTGCCAGGACTCAAACCCTTAGCTGCCCTGCAGGATTCTGCAAGCAAACTGCCAGTGCAAGATGCCGGGAATTTCCCTGAGGTGCCAACACCTGATCTCGGCAGTTTGCCCAGTGAAATAGATAAATTTCTCCCTGAAATTTATTCTGAACTCCCCCAAAGTCCCAGGGAAGGCACTGAACCCAAAAAGGCACCCAATACCCAAATTGATAAACAGAAGGATTTGAAGTCTTCTCATCCCAAAGTGGCCAGTGGCAAACCGCCAGTGCTGAGTGCCACACTGCCATTTGAGACACCCAATGCCAACCCAACCAAGCCCAGAAAACCCAACCAGGTAGTGAATCCTGGCAGTGTGGTATAAATACCTGCCAGGCTGAGATCAACCCACATCGTCATTTTTAAATAAAGGTTATGAAATATTGGTTTCCCCAACTATTGCTGTATTTTATTCTTGCCATCTTCCAGTCAACCCCAAGATTGTCTGCCCCCTCTGCCAGCCTACCAGCTACGTACTGCCCGCCAGGTGCCCCATTTAGTCCTGTTCATTTCACAGAGTACCCCTTAAAGCCTGAGTACAAGGACTACACCGCCAACAACATACTAGCCCAGGATCCCTTGGCCAGAACTACCGAGTTAACCAGATACAACCAAGAAGGCCCTTGGTACATTACCAACCCTGCCTGTTCAGAGATAAATAAGACTTACTTCCTGCCTACTAAATAGACATGGAACCACCTGTCACCCCCAAACCAATGCCTGCCTCCGCCGCCAAGCTCCCACTGGACCATACCATTAAGATTTTTGGAATTGTATATATTACTCTCATAGGAGTAATAGATACTATTGTCCCAGCCGCCAGTCCAGGGTTGTGGGTGGGCAAGTCAATGTCCTACCTCATTAAGTTAGCACCAATCCTTTGGTGGGCTCTGTCCACCCAGTCTGCAACCCACCAGTTTCCAAACACTAGCAAGCCAGCCAATCAGGGTTGGTTCCCTGACAGGTTTGGTCCTCTTCCTGATCCAGAAGGGCAGTTTGCTCAACGTTGAATTGCTCAGGAGTATTCTGCACACAAGTGGTACCAAGGTATTGTATTGTTTGAGCTCTAACACTAAGTGCAATCTCTGCTAGGTTATACAAGGAAAATGGTATGTGGGTGTCTGTGAGGGTTTTCAAGACGTTGAACTTGGGTGGCTTGACAACAGGCAAAGGAACTGCAGGCTTAGGCTTGGACTTATTGGTCTGCTGAGACTTCTGGCTTGAAGTCTTGAGAGCAGAAGACTTTTGTACTTCAATAGTAGGTGCCTCATTGTAGGTGCCATCTTTTTCATCCATGAGAACCCCATAAGGTTCAGCCGCAGGTGGCCATTGTGGCACATCATGCTGATCCTGTTGTTGTGGCTGATCACCAGCTGCGGGACTCTCATTATTGGCTGATTCAGATTTTAGTGGTTATGATCCTCTGGTCTTTCCAGGAGTGCTATAGGGATGCACTGTTTGGCTTAAGTGATGCTTCTGAGCCACATTGGATCTCACTGCAGCTAAGCTCTCCACAAGGTAAGTCTCATCTTTGGCTGATGATGCATTAGCCTCCTTCTTAGGTTTAGAGGACTTAGGTTTTTTGTGGCTTGGCCTCACTGGTGGATACCTTGGCTTCAGGTGCACACAAAGTTGGGCAGTAGATAAAGGGATGTCCCTCCTCTCCACAGCAGTTGCAATTCTGTTTGCAGTAAGAGGTAAAGTGACTGTACTGTTTACAATTCTGACAATACTGGGTTGACTTAGGTTGGTCTCCACTTGTAAGGTACATATGAAGACTAGGGATGGTGTCTGACAACTTCTTCATGGTATCACCCATGTCAGCAGCAGGCGGAGGCAGGATTGCCTTTCTTTCAGGTTTGGCTTTGACAACAGGTTCAGGGGCTACTGGAGAGTGAAACAACTGGCCACAGGTCTTTAATCTGCCAAAGCAACAGATAAGGACATAAGCCTCTTCTACATTGCTTGGGGTGTGAGTCTCAATGTACTGATAGTATTCCCGTGTAAGTGCTTCACACAACCAATCTAACCCTTGTGTTTCTAGGGAAGAGAGCCTGGCACGCTTGCCTTCAAGTGTGTTTTGGCTGCCATAGACAATATCTTGGTATTGACTCAAGGCAGCACTGATTTCTTCAATAAACTCATCTGTTCTGAAAGTTTGATTGTTTGATTGACTTTAGTTTGAGGAGAGTTCCTTCCACTCCTCCACCAATTCTCTCATAGGCAAGAGCTTTCCAGTCAGACCAGTTCAGGTTGTAGTTTAAAGATGTATGCCACAGAGCAGCGCAACCTGAAAGAAAGTACTGGACTTCTTTGAGGCAGTCTTCTTCACGGATGTGATGCTTCTTGCAGAAAAGGTCAAAGCAAAGGAACCAGGCTTGAGGGTTGGAGCCATCAAAAAGGGGTACATTCTGAGCATCAATAGCCTTCAGCAAGGCCAGAGGATTCACAGTAGCAGCAGGGTCTGTAGTAGAAGGATTAGAAGACATTGCTTGTCTTCCCTGGCAGGATCACCAAGTAAGATATAACGGGGGAAAGGCCAGTTCTTACGGTCTTCTAAGTTCAAAGAAAGAGATATTGCCTTCCTGGCTTTGGCATTTTCAAAGTTGGAACTTGGAGGCAAAATCCAAGATTTCAATAAACTTTCAAAATGGCCAAAGTCAAAGATTTGGTAAAATACTTGTGTGTTTATTTCATAAAATTGATGAGTTTAAATACCATTAAAATATATGTGAATATTGGATTTGAGAGGTTTTAGAGGGATGGTTTGAGATCAAGTGGGTACTTGCAAAAGATGAATTTCAAACCAGAGGTTTGGACTGAAGTTAATGTAATTGCCAGTTATATCACACTAGGAGAGTCATCAAACTAACATTGGGATTGTGGAGAATAGTAGAGTTTTCCCAAGGCATTTCTGTAACACAATATGTGTCAGGGCGTATCCTGACAATTTGAACAACATTCTCATATACTCACCCAAGACAAATGAACACACTATAAATGTGAAGAAAGTCCTTCAAATATTAAGAGGCTACAGCTTCTTTGCTGAATCTTCCAAGTGTTCCTTTTTTGCACTGAGGTTGACTTCCTGTGATATGTAACTCAAAACGGGTTTGCTATCTCCCCTAGTAAAGTGGAGGCTATCCAGAACCAACCTGTTCTTACTTCATGCACTCAAATCTGGGACTTCCTTGGTTTTTCAAATAGCTGTCACAAACATGGGGAAAATTTTTCTTGCTAGTTTTGGCTCTTATCACCTTCATCTCTCCTTTTTTACTTTTTGTTGGACATCCAAGGCCCAGCTTGCTTTTGATGCTACTAAGGCTGTCTTTGTCTCCACTCCTGTTCTCCTGATGCCTGATCCTTCCAAATCTTTCTCAGTCAAGACTGATGCCAGCAACTATGCTGTTGGTGGTGTTCTCCTTCAGCTTGAAGGGGATGGAATACAACAATCTGTTGCATACTTCTCTCAAAAACACCTTCCAGCTGAACTAAACTACCCCATACATGACAAGGAACCTCTTGTCATCATCAAAACACTCAAGTGCTGGTGTTGCTACCTTGAGGGGCTTGATGCAACATTTCTCATTTACACAGACCACAAGAACTTACTTTACTTCACTGAGTCATATCACATTTCCCAAAGACATGCTAGATGGTTATTGGAACTATCAAATTTCTGTTTCAAACTCATATACAAAAAGGGTATACTCAATACCCTACCTGACACACTTAGTTGCCACCCGCTACTGTCCAATGTTGGCAAAGACTTTAAAATTCTCAACACCAAGATTGTTCTTACTCCCAAGAGTTTATTTAAGCTCAACTTTATTAGCACCATAACTCCCAACCTCCTAAAGCAAATCCACAAATCCCAGCTTTCTGACAAAGTCTTGTCCCAGATTATTGATGCTCTTACAAACAATGAGACAGTCACAAACCCTTCCTTCTCTCTGCTAGATGGTATGTCATACTTCAACAACCTTTTGGTAGTTCCCTCTCTGGACCTTCAATAGCTACTAACCATCATGTTCCATGATTCCCTTGCTGCTGGCCACTTTGGATATAAGAAACCCTTTCTAAACTCTGTGATCACTTCTGGTGGCCAAAGATGTCACTTTTTGTCAAGTCATATGTCAGTAGTTACCTTATCTGCCAAAAAAGTAAGCATTCCACTCAGAAACATGTGGGTCTTCTATGCCCCTTTCCATTCCTGAGGGTCCTTTGCAGTCTGTCTCCTTGGATTGCTTTGACCAGCTTCCTCAGTCCAAGAGTTTTGAATCCATACTGATCATAATATATAGATTCTCAAAACAGGCCATTTTTTCTCCTTGTAATTCCAACATTACTGCAAATCAGACTGCTTCCCTGTTTTTTAAACATGTCTTTATCCAAAATGTTACTCCAAGAGATATTGTCTCCAACCGTGGACCACAATTCCTTTCCCTGTTCTGGAAGGAGTTTATGACTCAGCTAGGCGTCCACCTTTCTCTTAGCATGTCCTATCATCCCCAGTATGATGGGCAGACCAAACGTACAAACCAGACACTAGAATGCTTCCTGCGCTAGTTTTCTAATAAACACCAAGACAATTGTATCATGGTAGATTTCATAATGCTGGGAATTATTTGGCCAAGTAAGAAGGCTCAAAAAGCTGGGAAATATTTCATAAAATTAACTGATTTACCATATTTTAATCAAACAGTTGATCAAAAACGGGTTACAACTGCTCCAGCTTGCCAGCTGAATCTGATTTCTCCCCTACAAACTGATGTTGATAAATTAACGTAATTTGAGGGTCACCAGATATGAGCTTATTAAGCAGCATGGTTTTCAGAAGTTGGTCACTCAAGGTTTCTTTGCAAACTGGACTAGATACTCACTTGACAATGTGAAAGGAATAGGAGCCCAGGATTCAGGCGGTATTGCTTAGTCAAATTTTGATATATATTGAATAATTTTCACTGTTTCAACTCTTAATAGTTGAACCCTCCCAAAAATTTACTCAATAAAATCAATTATCCATTGGTCTAATCTTCATTTTAAATACATCCTGTAGTTGTTCTTTTGTGCTAAATCCCCTACAATTTAATCCTTAGCTGGATTATTACAGGAAGATGGGGGCCTATTGTCAGAACTTTTTTGTCATTGCCGCCAAATGTTAATTCAATGCCTGTAAATCTTGGAGCTGTTCCTCCTACCATCAAAGCTGAAAATCTTATGCTATCTCAATTTCCTGAATTTTATACTGAAGACACTATGATTCTTTCACAGACCATTTATCTAGGGCTCTTTTGGTTGGGGTTAATTATTTTACTTAAAACTAGTATCTCATTTGGAAATTTCACAAAATGGTATCTGAAGCTACATTGGTGGTTAATCATTAACTCTATGTGGATTTGGTGGGTGATTCCCCACCACATGGAGACAGCTTCTTATTATCCCGCAATTTTTGTCACATTACTCAACTCCTCTATGTCTGAGTTTTTAGAAGCAGCTTGTCATGAATTTGTGTTTCTTTTCTCCTGTTTCATTGAGATATCTGTGTTTACCATATTTATTTGAATCAGATCCTTTCTGATCTTTTTAGTAAGGACTCTTCTTTAATTTGTGGCTCCCATCTCCAGTAACAATTATTGAGACTGGATCATCTGTTTCTTATCTTTGTTGTGTCATGCCATTTTGGCGCCCGGATTATTTTCCTTCTCTACCCACTGATGAAATTTTGTGTGAAGTTTTGTCGGATTTATCATTCTATTCCAGTTCTAGCCTTAGTCACAAATTGCAAGTTTACCATGCAATGGCAAAGGTTTCAGAGGATGATTGCAAATGGTTATTGTCTGCAGTGGAGCACAATCCATATGTTTTAACCAAAAGTGCATCTACATACCCTTTGTTAAATAACATGTGTATATCTATTGAGGAGCTCAAAGTATATCAAAAGTTGTATTCCTTCCAGCAGGGTACTACTCAGCTTTTGGTATTCCTTCCTCAGTTTCAGCCTACTGCCGCACAATTGATGTTCCCAAACTAAAAAGCTCTCAGTGTTGTGGTTAGCAGTTGACCAGACTTTCCAAGATTTTGCAGTTTGGGATTCCCTGTTAACCACAACTGAGGCCCTAGTATTCCAAATTATTTCTATGGTCTCAAATCTGTCAACTTCCAAACAAGGTGCTACGGAAATTGAAGTCAAACCTGCTGCACACTCCTACTTTTCTGGTAATTTTCTGTGGTGGCTTTGACTAGTCATACTTGTGATTGCTCCCCTTGAGTTTCTTCTCAGTTGCAATTGGCAATTTTGAACAAACCTTCCAAGTTAAAAAAAGCAACAGTGATAGTAACCACCAAGAGCTTGTTGGCTATGCTCTAACATGTTGTTCCTGCAAAGTCTTTGGTAGTTGAGTCCAAGGAGTTGTCTCTTGTTCCCATTGATTGTGATCATCCCGTCTTTCCTGTTGCTGTCCAAGAAATGATTGAGCAATATTTTCAGGAGCACCCTGCCTCCTTAGCTGCTGTTTGTACCACCAAAGAGAAGCAGACTCCTGCTGAGATTGCAACATTTGCTGCAAATAAATCTCTTTCTGGTTACTTCTTGTTTTATGGTAGCATTGAGAACGGCCAAACTATCTTCTGATCAGCCACTATGTTGGATACTGGTGCTTCTGAGAATTTCATGAGAGTTGAGACTGCTGATTTACTAAAAATCAAGTATCACCTAGAATGTTAGTTAGGGGTGGAAACTGTAAAGCATTTCCTTCTTTCCAACTTAAGAAACCAGTGAAATCTGTAGTTGCGGGTCAATCCTTTACTGCACAGTTTTCCATATGCTCTACTCTTATGTACCCTATTATCTTAGGAGTAGACTGGTGGCAGGGCCATAATGTACCAACTCTGCTAAGAGAAAATGAATTGCAAGTGGATCATTCTTCTGGCATTACCATTTGTATACCATTGTTGGATATGTTGGAATTAAAGCAGTCTTCACAGACAATTCATTTGGTTCCTGTTCCTACTCCTGTGAGTTCAGAATTACCGGCATGCCTTCAGCCTTGGCCTGCAGCATTTGATGTGACTAGAGGCAAGGTTCTCCCCAAGCATACTCAGTTTGACTTTGACTTTAAAGTTACTGTGAATCTGATTTGTATTGTGTCTCCTATTTACTCTTTGACTTTAAAGGAGGACACATGCTTGGAAGAGTGGACTTGTGACATGTTGGCCAAGGGATACAGCTTCAAGAAGGCTTTTTCAATTTTCTCTCTGCTGTTGTTTGTCCAAAAATCCAATGGGTCTCTTAGACCTTGTGTTGACTATGGCAATTTGAACAATATCACAATTCCCAATCCCTACCCTTTGCCTTTAGAAGCACAAATTTCTTGGTGTGTCAAGAAGGCAAAGGTATACTCAAAACTTGATCTCTTGAATGCATTCAATCAAATTAGGATTGTAGAGGTAATGGAGTGATTGATGGCGTTCATAACAAAGAAAGTTATCTTTCAGTTCCGTGTTATGCCTTTTGGATTGAAGAATGCCCTGGCTTTCTTTCAGCTGTTATTGATTCAGTTTTGGGAGATCTCCTGGGTGTATGTGCCATTGTGTACATGGACAACATTTTTGATATTCTCTCTGGATGAGGGGTTGTATTTGGCCCATCTATCAGCAGTTGAAGAGAGTATACTTCAGGCCAATTTGATCATCAAAAGGAGTAAGTGTGGATTTTTTAAACGTAAGTTTACCTTTTTGGGTAATATTATCTTTGAGGATGATCACACTATTTCTCCTGATAAGAAAGCAGCAGTTTGCAAGTATGCTACTCCTGTGATAGTATCCTAACTTTTCATTTTCTTGGGTAACTGTACCTTCTTGAAAATTTTTAACCCTCATCTGTCTGAGGTGGCGACCCCCTTGTATTTGGCTGGTGGGAAAACAACTTTGGTCTGGACACCGGAGTGCGCAGAAGCGTTTGAAGCAATAAAGGCTCTTTTGTTGGCCTCTCCAGTTTTACAACATGTGGATCCTGAGCTTCCTTTTGTGGTTTCCACAGATGCATCTAAATACGCTGTGGCTGGTGTGTTGTTGCAGACTGCTGGCAATGGGATTGAGAGACCTGTAGGGTATTTCTCCCGGAAGATGGAGGCTTGTGAACACAATTACATGATTTACGAAAAGGAATTGTTGGCTGTTGTGGAATTATTAAAGCACTGGCATCACCATCTCATGCTGGCACATCATCCATTTATAGTAAGAGCTGACCACAAAGCTCTTCTGTATTATCAACAACCCAGGGTTTTGTCAGGTTGTCAATCCAGATGGCATGGTGACCTGACAAGATACAAGTTCCGCTACAAGTTTATTAAGGGATCTGAAAATCACTTGGCAAATGCACTGAGCAGAAACCCTTCCCATCTTCCAGATGCTAGTATGGACAAAACGTTTAACACACATACTATGATTCCAGATGAGGCTGTGGCCCCCTTTGTATTAACTCCGCCTGCTACGCTTGCTACCATGTCTTTAACAGAGAATGCAGACTTAGACTTATATTCCAAAGTTAAGTTCTTGCAGCCTCTTTTCAAGGGTTATAATATGTTAATGGAACTAGCATGTGCACATCTGGTAGACCAGATGCAAGGTTATCACAAGATAGGACCAATTCTATATCATCAAGGTTGCTTGTGGGTTCCAGAGGGAACCATTTATGATGAAATCATGGAGGCCCATTACACCAGTCCTACGGCAGGCCACCCAGGGAAAAAACAGTGGAACTAATTTGCCAACAGTTTTCTTGTAAAGGTTTGATGGTGCAGGTAGCGGCTTTTGTTTGAGACTGCCCGGTATGTGTTTGATCCAAGGCAAGCCGGAACAAGACTATTAAATTAATGGTTCCGCTGCAGCCTACTGCAGGGCCCTGGACGTCATTGTTGGTGAATTTCATTGGTGACTTTCCAGATTCTAATGGGTTTAATGCAATCATGGTGGTAGTAGATTCTTTCACAAAAAATGGCACACTTTGTACCCATCTCAACCACAATTACTTTGGTGGAAACAGCTAGGTTGTTTGTGAATAGGATCTTCTCCCTACATGGCATCCAAATGGAGATTGTAAGTGACTATGGGCCTCAATTTATTGCTCAGTTCTGGGAAGCATTTACTGGAATTCTTGGTATCAAATTGTGATGTTCCACAGCTTTTTATCCCCAATCTGATGGACAAACAGAGAGGTTAAACCAAAGCTTGGAGGTCTACGCTGCTACACTAATGCGCAACAAGATGACTGATGTGCTAACCTACCCATGACAGAGTTCATATATAATAACACCCTGCACACGTCAACTCAGGCTTTTCCATTATATGCTAATGTGAGTTACAATCCCACATCCAACATGGGTCCTTGATTTATTAGCAATGTGGAAGCTGCAACTGATCAAGCCGTGCATTGAATCAGGTTCATCAGGAGATTCAGGTTACTATTACTGCCACTGTGACAACTTACAAGGAATACACAGATTGCAAGCAAGTGGGTCCCTTCAAAGTTGAATGTCAAATTGATCCCTTTGCATATTGGTTAGATTTACCCCCATCCTAAAATATTTTTCATACTTTTCATTAATGTTTACTCACTTTTTTAAGGGTACTGAGACTTTTTCTTCCCAAAACTATTCTCAAAAAGGAGAACTTAAGTATGAGTTGAATTTTATTATGGCTTCCCGTAAGAACCAGCACCGGTTGAAATATTTGATGTCCTGGAACAGAAATCCCAATTCTGAAAATTCCTGGGTTCCTCATTATGATTGTTCTAATTCCCAAGATCTTATCCAAGAATTCTATAAGCGCAATCCCACTGTCATTGGTCACCCTGAGCTTGCCTTAGCGGCAATAAAACTTCTGCCTGCCCACAAGAACTTCTCCTTAATCCATCTCCCAGATGGTGGTATTGTTCCTTGGGCTAAAGCAGAGGGTAATGTAATGGTAGATTTCATAATGCTGGGAATTATTAGGCCAAGTAGGAAGGCTCAAAAAGCTGGAAAACATTTCAAAAAATTAACTGATTTAACAGATTTAAATCAAACAGTTGATTGAAAATGGGTTACAGCTGCTCCAGTTTTCCAGCTGAATCTGATTCCTTCTCTACAAACTGATGTTGATAAATTGACGTAATTTGAGGGTCACCAGATATGAGCTTATTAAGCAGCATGGTTTTCAGAAGTTGGTCACTCAAGGTTTCTTTGCAAACTGGACTAGATACTCACTTGACAATGTGAAAGGAATAGGAGCCCAGGATTCAGGCGGTATTGCTTAGTCAAATTTTGATATATATTGAATAATTATCACTGTTTCAACTCTTAATAGTTGAACCCTCCCAAAAATTTACTCAATAAAATCAATTATCCATTGGTCTAATCTTCATTTTAAATACATCCTGTAGTTGTTCTTTTGCGCTAAATCCCCTACAACTTAATCCTTAGCTGGATTATTACAGGAAGATGGGGGCCTGTTGTCAGTACTTTGTTGTTGTTGCTGTCGCACTTTTTGCATTAAAGCTCCACAATTATTTGAGATTATAGGGCACAGGACATTTTCCAGAATACAGTCATATGTGAGGATATGAGTAGTACTGTATCAGAAGAGCCAGGATTGAATGGAGCCATGGTTACTGTCTGGCAATGGCTTCTGATTGCGCAGAAGCACTTAAGGATTAGGATAAAGGTCAACTAGAGTAAGGATAAAATAAAGATGGTTCAAAGATTATTTTATTGTAAATGATTAATTCTTCTTATACCTTCTGCCAGGGTAATCTCTGGGCTGCTAGCAATGTCTTCTAGGACATTCTAACACACCCCAAATTTGGGTGATTATTAATCTAGGTTTGGCGCTTATCACATGTCAACCAATAGAATATTTTCATCTTTGCCCAGCACAGGTGATCCTTGCTGACATGGGATAATTTAATACTTCAGGATCACTTCCTACTTCTCTGGCATACTGCAAGCTTAATGATTATTAATGTGATAAATATGGGAATCTGATATTATGGGGAATTGAACCCAACGCCTCAGTGCTCAAAGTAAAATTAAAGTGGCGCCTTGGCGCCTGCAATATTTTCCAGGTGGTGCTTGCAATAATTTTCAGTTGATGTGGCGGTGCTTGGCATAAAAGTAGTTTGGCGCTTTGGCGCCTAATCCAATTGCTAGGCAGTGCTTGTGTATTTTTAAAGTGCCGCGGCAGCAAATCATGTATCATTTAATTTACGCGGCCTTGCTTACCATTGGCTAGTTTAAGGCTCAGGTCAGCAGACTACTGCTGATCCAATATGCATATAGTTTATACTACCAATTTATGTAATTTGGTAGCTGCAATTCATATTTGCAAGCTCCAGCATATTAGTATCATTGTATTTTGTACTACTATTTTATGGATTTGGTTGTAACAGTCCCAATCTGTGGGCTCTGTCATAATTGGCATCATTTCTTGGTCAAAATTCCCAACAGCTGCCAAATTTTAATTCAATGCCTGTCAATCTTGGAGTTGTTCCTTCTATTGTCAAAGCTGAAAATCTTGTGCTATCTCAATTTCCTGAATTTTATGCTGAAGACACTCTGATTCTCTCACAGGCCATTTATCTAGGGCTCTTTTGGTTGGGGTTGATTATTTTAATTAACCCTAGTATCTCATTTGAAAATTTCACAAAATGGTATCTGAAGCTATATTGGTGATTAATCATTAACTCTATGTGGATTTGGTGGGTGATTCCCCACCACATGGATACAGTGTCTTATTATCCTGCAATTTCTGTCACAAATTGGGTTTCCCATCTATTATTAGCCCAGTACTCCTACAATGCCATCTTTATTCTTCTACCAAGATGATCCCTTTCTTGGCAAATTTAGGCTATACCCCTACCTTTGTTTCTTCTGTCAGTTTCTTGTCTGTTTCCCATCAGCCAAATAATTCCTGGTCCAGCTACAACTTATCCAGGATTCTTTAAAAAAATCTCTCTAAGGCTATTGAGGTTTACAAGGTCCATGCCAACTGTCATTTTCAGGAAGGAAAAAGCATCAAAGTCAATAATCTGGTATAACATAATACCAAAAACCTTCCTATCAGATGACCTTCCCATAAACTTGGTCCTCAATTCATGGAGCCTTTTTGTGTAACCAAAAGGATTAGAAAGGTAGCATACCGTATTCAACTTCCCCAGGGTATTGCATTAATGATGTCTTCCATGCTTCCCTTCTCAAGCTCCAGATTGTTCCTCCTCCTTCTCATCATAACAACAAAACACCTTCTCCTCACATGGTTGAAGGAACTCCTTAATACAAGTTTGAATCCATTATCAACCACTGGTATTATTACATTAAACTCCAATACCATGTCCTTTGGAAAAGATATTCTGTCAAGAAAAGCTCTTGGGAGCCCTTTTCCAACCTTATAAACTGTCCTGAGGCCCTCAGTCCTTATATTCAAGCACATCCTGAGAGTGGATCTGGAGGGGGTAATGACATGCCCTTCCCCAAAGGACAGGCTTTTTAGAATCTATTTTATATTATTGTCTACTTTTAGTCTTTTTATTTTAATAATGAAATTTTAGAGTAGAAAGTTAATATTTTAGTATTTTAAAGCTATTTACCTTAGTTTTACATTGATTTGCGTTCAAACTGCTGCCACCTTCCTTATTTTGTTTATATTTTAACAGCTTTATATTTTTTACTCAAAATTAGAAGATTTTCACTTTCTTTTACGTTTTGTGAATTCTGCTTGTGTAAGCCCTGCTTTCCCCTGGATTACATTGCAGATCTGTACCTTTTACTGGGCTTCTGTTTCCCCTTTCTCCTCCAGGTTCTTACCCAACTTTCTAAAGTTGCTCCTGTCCTTGGCTTCTCCTCCTTTGCCTATCATTTCTCAACTGGAAAAACTTGTCTATAAATAAAGATCTTGTGAAGAGTAGGCTTTAATATGAAATTATAAGTGATTTCTTCCCTTCAATATTTTATTGATTTTAACTTCAGATCTGTAAATTTAAGAATCTTGTTTTTTATCTTTTAGTATTAGTTCAAAATGAAAGTTGTTAAACAACAAGCCTTAGTCTTGTTGTATCCATTATTTTCCATTGAGGAATCCTTTAATAGTTACATGTACCAGTTTGCTGATGGAGAGTATCCAAATATTGACATTCCCTTAGTTACTAATAGATCATTATTAAGTACCTTATTTTACCTTCTTTGTTTAGTTTTTAAACTCTATTACACCTTTTGTGACTCAATATAAGTTTTTGCCAGATTCTGTAAAGTTATGTTACAGACCACTCCTACCTTTTTGTACCTTTTGAATCCTAACCCAAATTCCTTGCATGCTTTAGTTTATAATCTTGCGCCATTATGGACAAGACCTTACACCCTGCTAAAAATTTATTATGGGTGACAAAAGATGACATAGTATTAACCAAAAAATAAAATAATAATATCATATAAAGTGATGAATAAAGATTTGTTTGAAACTAGAAGAATGTCAAGATTTGGATATTCTCCATGAGAGTATCTCAACATAATAATTTAGGGTCTCTTTAAAAACTGAAGGGGCAACAACAAGCTAGAAGCTTGTTGTCTTATTAATTACATTTCTCTCTGAAACTTAACCAAGGTAAATTTAGAATCCAAGCAAAATTAAAACAAAGAATGTTTTTAAAAATTGGCAAGTTTAAAAATTTATAGAAAGATAAAAAACTAGATTTAAGAAAGAATGAAGTGAATAAAATAAAAAAAATAAGTAATGGGGAAAACCAATATTAGAATTTTTGCTTGAAGTTTACTTTTCACAGGTGCTTTATTTATATTTTAGAAGGTGATGAGAACAAATTTTTGGGAAGCTTGGAATATGGATTTAAGAAGAAGAGAAGTATATTTTATTGGATAATACTTTAGAATTATATAGTTTACGCTGTGGTGGGGACTTAAGTTGGATCAATATGGGAAAGGTCATGTGCAAGTTGGATTCAAGTTGCTGGATACCTGGACAAGACATGAAATATTGGGTTGTTGCCATTTCAGGAATGTTGAACTGAATATTGAATTGGCACCAAACCAGGCAATGACAAGATGTTATATATGTTGGCAACAGCCAAAATGCTGGTACATCCAGCTCCCCAACACACCCCTCCCTTAAGGGATTACTCTGGTACATCAGGAGAGGGCTTTGTCTTGACGGCTGCTGCCTGATGTTCCTGGATTTGTTTGCTAGTAGTTACTAGCTAATTCAAGTGTTCCCCTTTGCTAAGTAAAAGGCAGGATCTGTGATACTTTTTGATGATAGGGTCTTTGGCGCCTTGAAACTTGACTAGGTAGGTGTTTCTGTCTGGTCTGTATTTGACAACCCCTCCTGGTCCTTTGTGTACTGAATCTAATTTCTTTCTGTTTTCAGCAAGGATGTAGACATGAGAGTTGATTGGGAGTGGTTTCTCTGCAGAGGTCACCTTTTGTGATTTAAGTCTCTTGTTTTCTGCTATCTTAGCTTTGAGGCGTATGTGTTGTAGCACTGGGACCTGTTCCACTGTGGGGGTTTTTCTGGGGGGTTTTCACATAAAGTTGGTTATTGAAGGTGACTATCTCTGGTTTGTATCTATATGTTAGTTCAGATAGTGAGTATCCTGTCCCTTGGTTGGTGTGTATCCAAGATACTAATAATGCATACTTCACATATAGGTTGTCACTCTAGTCCTTCCACTTGTCTACTACTTCCTTTGCAACAAAAATCAGGATACATATGGCTGTGCTCTCAACATCATAAAGAAAAAAATTAATGAAACCATTCACATGTTAGAAAAGGAGCCCAAGTAGGCCAGAGTGCATAAGAACAAGATTATCTCTCAGAAAGAAGACACCTCAATTACCAAGAATAAGCCTGAGAGCTTTCCCTATCATGTATATCTGGTAGTTGATTTTTATCAAGCTCAGGACAATGCTTTTATCGAAGTTTTTAGAAGATTCACTGTTAGGGACCCACTTCACAGGAATCAGGTCTCTGTACTTCATCCAGTATTCCATATTGATTTCAGGCAAGGTGTCCATTTTCATCATCCCAGAAGTAGTGCTTGCATTCTTCATAGCAGAAATCACAACCAAGAGGACAAATTCAGTGTTATAGGAGATCTAAAAGAGAGTCATACATAGTAGCAAATCTAATGCTCCCAAGTCATCACCAATATTGGTAGTAAGCATTCTAGGCACTAGCTAGGTTTCCTATTTCAAACTATTGTAGCACACAGTAAATCTGGGAATTGGGAACAGGATAAAGGTTTTATTAAACAAGAATCAAGGAAGGGCATTATTCACTTAAATAACCATAAGGTCCAACATCAGGAGATCTCAATCACATCTATTACGTATCAGGAGCAAGGGGTTGAGCTCAGTTGATCACAAGTGTGAAACATTGAAGTTGGGTTTTGATAATGAAATAATATAGAGTTTCACAATACCCTGGAGGTGAAACAATCATCAGGGTAATTGGATAATCAGGGAAATTGTTAAGATGTCCTTAGGAAATCCTATACCATAATTTTGAACAATTTAACATTCCCTTGATGATAATTAATGATGTCAGGAATTGGTTCTTGACATTCACAAAGTGATGGTATTTTTACTTCTGCCAGGCACTCTGCTACTGCCTCCAAAAATGATCAAATCTTCATGAGCTTATCAACACAAAAGAGACCAAAGAGGCTAAAGACGTCTTTAACTGTTTTACTTCCCTTTTCCTAGGTGAAAAAGAAGAGAAAATTCCTTTTATGATGCCCTTTATGCCACTCCCACATTATTTTCAGCAAGGCAGCCTTTGCTTCTTCCATTTAGTACTTTGAAACTCAATGGGTTTGAGTATTTCAAGAAGCACACTGTATCAGAAAAAGGAGTGACTCAATTCAGTGAAACTTTTTCAAGTAGATAAAAATGGCTTTTTATGTATCATTTCTTCCCTTGAAGAGCAATATAGCCAATCTGCAACTAGGGTCAGGGTTAAGAAGCCCAAGTTTAATATGATCATCATTAACCTCAAGACTCAGCAGGCTATCTCTGCCCATCTATTTAAGACTGAAATGAAGAACAAGGATGAATCCCCCCCCAAAAAAAAACCAAGATAATAAAAAAGCACACTGAGATCTGCAAGATGGTCCTTAGCTGCTACCCTAAGGATAGAAATTTTGAACATCTTAAGGCCATCTATGATGCTCTTTCAAATAATGTCTGAGCTTTTTTGCAATAAATACCCCCCAAATTTTTTGTTTATTTTCTTTTTTTATTATTTCTAGACTTTTCTTTAGTATTTTGAAACTATTATATATTTTTTAAAGTACAGATCATAGTTTATTTTAAAATGGCTGTTTTTGGGTGTATTTTGACTTTTGGGCTTTGCACAGCTTTGTTGCTACTAATTGACTCAATTTTTATTGTAGATTTGAAATCATGAACCTTTTTCAAGCCTGAAAGATTTTTTTAATTTATTTTACCAATGTTTTTTATGTTTTTTGGTTTTGACCATAACAAAAAATTTAAGGTGATGTTTTTCATAGCTGAAAAGCTGTAAATTAGAATGGCATACTTATTATTACTTTCACGATGTCATTTTTTGAGATACCATATTTTGATATGCCATTTTTGAGATGACATAGCCTACCTTTTTGATATATTTTTTAAGACAACCATTAATTAAATTCTTTCAAATTCACCTCAATAATGATTTAAAAGTTTGTTCTTGGATTTGACAACCCCACAATTTTGTATCTGCTAATTTTTAAGGCTATCAATGATTAGTTAGACCTACAGAAAATATCAAATTGTACACTAGAGCCTCACATTTTTTGATTCATGTATCTCACATTTGTTTGATGGGTTTTGTCTTTAGTTAGTTGAAATATCTGTGCTAGGGATTTGAAATTTGCAAATTTAAATAAAACAAAAAATATCAAATTAAATGGTTGATTTTATTAAATACTTTATTTTTCACTCAGCCGAGTTGCCCGCAAATATGATTTGAAATTTGGACCAAGGATTTGATAATCCTGCATTTTTACAATTAGGTTCTGAATTTACAGTGTATTTCATAGATAAAAAATAAAGCTGGTATATTTTTATTTAAAAGTAAAAACTTTTAGACAACTCTATGGCTTCAAGATACATGTATTATGAAGAGATTGATACAAAAATAAAGTAAATTTAGTTTTTGTAATATTGCAACTGTGCTATGAGTAACAGTTACAGAAGAGAGAAGAGAAAAAATGGGATAAAACATGTATTAATTGAAAGAGAAGGAAAAGTTTTCATACCTTTATAGCAGGACATCAGATAGTGGCCCTGAAGAAAGTTGCAGCTCAGATTTGAGTTGTGAATATAAATGCTGATCCTACTAGGACAGCATTAGTGGGGAACATATAGTGACAATGAGCAGCATTGTCTGTAGGTGAACAATATTGATTGTTACCCTGATTAGGCAACAGATTGAGCCAAGCCCATGATTGATCTGTTAGAGTCTAGGCTCATCATGACAATAGCATAAATGCATAAATACTAACAACTGCTTATAACATCTGGGTGGTGTTTGCTATAGTTTAGCTTCTGAAAGTGAGTTATTTATACCATTGACTTTAGTGTAGCAATTTTAGATAAGACTTAGGGATAGCCTTTAAAATTAATGTGATGTCAAAAATGTCAGGGACCAAGGGCTCCCAACTCTGACACATTTAAACTATAGTCTAAGTAAAGTACTTTATTTATTATTCAGACCAAGAATGATCATAATGGGGAAAAAGGGAACCAAATTCTTTTTATACCATTTGCATTGATCTTTGAGATTCTTTCAGATTATTTGTGAAGGTCCTTATCTCTATATCTGAGGGGTCATGAAAAAGTTTGAGACATCAGCTGACTAATTCTAATTATATTCCTTTGGCCATATTTGAACTCCACGCTTTGCCTCAGTTGGTCATCTAAAAATACTTTGGCAGGATTCTCCTTATTTGGGGCTTTCATTGGAGCATAAGAACGTCCAAAACTGATCACTGGAAGTGATATGATTGGATTTGCCTGCTTATAAATTGTTGCTTGTCTTGATTTGAAATCCAACCTTGCAACCATTTCAGGACATGTTGACAGGGTTGTTGAACTCGGCTCTTTAAATTGCTGTAACTTTTGATCTAGGGTACCTATGAAGATCATCAAGGTGGCTTTCTGACAGCAAAGGATAGCTTTATTGATCCAAGCTTTTAAAACCTGACTGTTGGGAATTTTGACCAAGCAATGATGCCAATTATGATGGAGCTCACGGATTGGGATTGCTACAACCAAATCCATAAATTAGTAGTACAAAATACAATGATGCTAATTATGACAGAGCTTGCAGATATGAATTGAAGCTATCAAATAACATAAATTGGTAGTATAAATCATATGCATATTGGATCAACAGTAGCCTGCTGACCTGGACCTTAAATTAGCCAATGATAAGCGCTGCCGTGGCATTTAAGTGATACATGATTTGACGCCACGCCACTTTAAAAATACACAAGCGCCGTGGCGCTGGCTGGCTTTGGGTTAGGCGTCAAAGCGCTGAACTACTTTTACGTCAAGCGCCGCGGCGCCAACTGAAAATTATTGCAGGCGCCGAGGCGCTGGGTTCAATTCCCCATTATCTCAAATTCCCATATTTATCATATTAATAAGCACTATGCCTGGAGTATGCCAGAGAAGTAGGAAGTGATCCTGAAGTAAACAAATTATTCCATGCCAGCAAGGATCACCTGTGCTGGGTGAAGATGAAAATATTCTATTGGTTGACGTGCGATAAGCGCCAAACCTAGATTAATAATCACCCAAATTTGGGGTGTGTTAGAATGTCCTAGAAGACATTGCTAGCAGCCCAGAGATTACCCTGGCAGAAGGTATAAGAATTAATCATTTACAATAAAATAATCTTTGAACCATCTTTATTTTATCCTTACTCTGGTTGACCTTTATCCTAATCCTTAAGTGCTTCTGCGCAATCAGAAGCCATTGCCAGACAGTAACCATGGTTCCATTCAATCCTGGCTCTTCTGATACAGTACTACTCATATCCTCACATATGACTGTATTCTGGAAAATGTCCTGTGCCCTATAATCTCAAATAATTGTGGCGCTGTAATGCAAAAAGCGCGACACTGACTTTTCAAAGCTACCATGTCATGGCAGGCCATGCCAAAAAAGCTAATTTGCAGAGTATTTTAACAATTTGGTTTCTTTTCAAATTTTTCAGTGATTGCTCTTGAGTACCAATTCACAGCTTAGATATAAGCTAAATAATAAGCATCTCCTTTAGTATCTGCAATAAGGCAACCCTGCACAGCTCGTCATGAGCAACTAAGAGAGTATGCCTTTTATGTTCTAAGAGAATCACACAATAAAAAACTCATTTTGCTTTTAAAAAGAGCTACAAGTTTTCTGTATATAACAAATCAAAATCATATTTGCTTGTTGATTTACTAATCTTGTATAGATTCAGAAAAACTTGTGAATTAAGGGTTAAATTTTATCACAGTGTATATCTTAACTCCTAAAATAAGCCAGTAATAACTCTTGTTTTGAAAATATTTGAAGGTTTAAGAGAGAGTAAATAAAATGGGCCTTAGTTTTTCTAGATAGAGGTCTTATGCAGATCTACTTTGATTAAATACAAGATGGATGAAAATACATCTGCTTAGAAAGGACTTGTGAGATTGGGATTTGATGTTGAACCACTTTAGCCTACTTTAAACTCAAATCTTAAAACTGCCATATATTTTAATCTATAGGACTCCCTGAGAAGTTCCTTTGGGGAAAAATGTTATATTATTGTCACGAAGCTGGTAATGCAGAGTCGGGAGGGAAGTTGTAAACTGCACAGGGATATCATCGAACTTATTATTTAAATGCCATTGAGGCCCAGAGTGGATAGTAACCTAGAAGGCTTAAATAAGAGACCTTGATGCAAAAATAAAATAAAGTCAAAAAATAAAAAGGTTCGGGCAGAACCTAGCTGCCAATAAGCAAATAAGAAATTCAAAAAAGCATATTCGAAAATCACCTGGCCATGAACATCCTGAGAAAGTCCGGAGGGAAGTGCTGAAACTCGAAACCAAGCTTCACAGGAATGGAGCAAGGAATGGGTTAAAGAGGAGCACTCTTTATCTTCTTCAAACGGTTGGTCTCCGTGGCTTAAAACTATTAAGCAACCATTTCTCTGATAAAAAGCTTTAGAAGGGATATTTAAGAAAAATTACTTGATATATTTGACGCTTTAGCCAAAAAAATGAATTTCATAACAAGTGAAGATGGACAACCGTAAAATAACAGTACTGAAATATCATCTATCATGACTGATCCGAGTGAGTTTATTTTTTCGGAAGTGTCAGTGTCGATTGCATTTAAAGCCTCGATAATAGATTTGTAAAGAAAATTCAAAACAGTTATATAGTAAGGTTCTGGGATATTTTCCTTCGAAATCAAAGGTAGCATAGCTATCTTAGAAGCGAAATCCACAAAATGGAACAGCTTATTTTCTTGAGCGTGTTGAAGATTCAGTCCCTAATTTTTTAAAAAAAAACGAATTAATAAATTACTACAAAACTCTTTGAATGAACCATTTAAACTGCTAAAACGAGTTAAAACCATTATACACTTTTCTTTAGATATTACCATTTTACGAGTGACAAGATTGTGATGATTGAAAATCGAATCTAAAGCAATGAATAAAACTAATTTAGAGTTACCGGGAGGTAAATAATTTGTTAAAAAATGCTGAAGAATGAATTCTCCTTTTGCTTTTAACCCATCATCGATTACAACATAAGTTGATTGGGGTTCAGGCAAATCATATTTGAGATTTAATACGGAGTTTAAAGTTTTGAATCCCATATATTGATCTTTAGTTGAAAAAAGTATGTAATAAAGTTGTGAAAGTAGAACAATATATTGGTTTAACATCTTTTATTTGATTTTTGCAATTTATATTGAGCCTCGTGTTGTGATGCCGAATTTGATTGGGCGACACATATCTGATATCGAGTGATTGCAACGACGCGCTATTTAAGTCATGATTCCTTCAAATAAAACATCATCCTTTTATCGTTAAATATCAAATATCTGTAATTCGGCATTACAGAAAATTGGAGGTCACACCTAAAGTCCTACTCTGATATTGTTGTTGTTTGCTTGTTTGAATGTCTGCTCCCACTCGCCAACCGGTCCCCAAGGTTCCTCGTGAAGCCAAGAAGCGCTTTATTGGCTATGAACCAGACCACACCACCTTTTGAATCAGGTTAAAATTCACCAATTCACTGCCCTCCAGCCCTTCATTGTGAAGTTCCAGGAATATGCCAATAAAGCCCTGGCCCAGCAAACCAAATGCACTACTGGCAATTAGCGCAGAATCATTATGGATAACTTTCATAGCCTGGTTGGTATCCCTATCTTTGAGAATGCACTCACACCCGCCTATGCTGGCCTCATCCGTGAGCTGAACCTGTCAACCTTAGAGGAGGCTTACAACTTGGTATGCAAAAACTACACCATTTACGTAGAACACAAGCTCAATGAAGAGACTAAGGCAACATCCAAATGGAATATCTTCACCCCAATTGTCAAAAAGAAGGAACCCTCTATTGTTGAAACCATTGAGGCAAAGTTTAAAGACACGAAAACCAAGTTTGAAGCAATATACTTGGCACATGAGCGTCCCAACTGTCTCTCCTGTACTTCCCAAGGCCTATATGTATTCACTGGTAACTGCTACAACTGTGGTGAACAAGGCCACAAGTTGGAATGGTGCTCCAAGACCTGCCCCATCTGCAAAGGTGCAGATCACAGCAACTTCAGCTGCAATTACCGCTTGTGAGGTGGTACCCCACAACCTGTGACCGTCAAGATGGCTTAACAGTTCTACCAAAATAAGAAGCACCCCCTCTTCACCCCTGAAGGTGCCTCTCCTTTGAATAAAAAGAACAATTCCAATTATATTATTGACCACAATGACCCTACACTTTTCCCTTTGATTAAGGTCAGAAGAGTCAGGTCCAAAGGACTCTCTTGTCAGGAAATGCTCTGACACCTCTTGTGTTACAGAAATGCTTTGGGAAAACCCTACTGTTCTCTACAATCCTAATGCTAGTTTGATGACTCTCCTAGCTTCTCTAGACAATGAGTTATGGCTTCTTGAAGTTTGGCCACCAACCGAACTCCCTAACCAGTGTGAAATGACAAAAATATGCGACCAAGGCACAAGAATTGATGTGAATCTTAATTTGAGAATAACTCAGCAACCACTGGACAAATTTGGACGTCCAAAAACACATTTTGAAGCCAAATATCAGGAGAGTCAATTTGTGATATTTTAAGATAAAATACGGATGCAAAGCCTGATGTGCAGATTTTTCAAAGAAACATGAGTCATGCTGTTCAGAAGATGCCCCAAAACCCCAGCCTGATGCCACCAGCAGAGTCCCTAAGACTTTCTAGAAGATTTAAGAAGATTCTAAAGAATCTAATGGAATGGTATATAAAGGTATTGCTCACAATTATCCCCTTGTGATCATTCTAAGTTAGCCTTGAAATAAAGTTTTAGTTTAGTTTGATTTAAATATTAAGTTCAGTCAGATGGAAACCAGTCAAGACCCTCTGGGCCCTGAAATCTCTCCTCTCCATGACTGCACCCCACCTTCACTCAAACACCAGGAAATGAAAGCCAACCCCTCACCAGAGGAACACCCAGTTAAAAGTAGCATTGCCTTCTCCCCAGAAACTCAGTCTACCTTTGAGTTGTATGATGAGATTTTTGAGAAAGGCACCCACACACCTCCCACTACTCCCTCACTGCTCCCACTCTCTCCTAATGCCATCAACAGCAGATGGAACCCTGAGCGCCCTAATCCCTTTTCTGCCTTGGAGGAGCAGCTGGAATTTCATGACCCATTGTTGGCTGTGGAAGATCCCAGATACAATATGGTTACTGTGGAGACAGTGTCTGAGACTCCAGCCGATCATAGCAACCATAGCAATGATGCTGAGCCTAATTTGGAAATTCAAGAGATGAACCCATCCAGTAGCCATATGCCTGATGTGACATCAACACCTGATGCAACCTCTGTGGATGGGGTACATCCAATGGAGAGTGAACTCCCAGCTGAATCTGCACATTACTACAGCAACCAGCCAATGGAAAACATCACTATTAGTGGATACTGAAGTCATGGATAACCAGCCCATGAAGACCTTGCCATTAGTGGAGCCCAGTGCCACTGATTTCCAGCTAATAGGCACTTTACCAACTATAATTCATGAAGTCCCAGGTTATCAACCGATAGAACTTCCCTCTTATGTGGCACCAACCCATACATGGGACCAGAGCCTATGAATAATTCACCCATGAACACTCACAACACACCTGAGGAAGTGGAGAAAGCCAAATAACAAAATCTAAACCTTCTTAATGCAGCCTATTCACCCATTCAGCATGATGATTTCAACTCTGTAGTCTCAAGAATGCAGAGAAATCAACCAGTGGCACCAAACCAAAAAATAAAGTCTCAGTCACTTGGGATCTCCGTGAATAAACTGTTTGAGGACACAGCAGTAACCATCTCATTGGCTGACCTCTTTAGGGAAAGCCCTAAGCTAAGGCGGAAAGCCCATAGGGCAGTTTCAGCCCTCTAACCACATAGAAGGGAGGAACTATACTTGGCTGACACTGGTGCACCCAGAACAGAAGATACCATAAATTAAAGGATGACTCATGTCATACAGTAGTTTTAAAAGCTATGGCAACAACCAAAAATACCTCATATTTAAACAAAATGATTTCAGATTTGAACAAAATCCAACTATCAGGTTAATATATACACTCTGTTAACAGGGTTTATTGGCGTTAATGGGCAAAATAAGTCAACACAGCAACAAAGGGCTCACGCGCAAAGCAAAACTATTCAAAATACAATCCAAAATACATTGATTCACAAACAAAATGGTGTGAGTTGACTTTTGGTGTACATATGTTTACTATGTGAATCAGTGACAAAATACACCCAAGCAACATGAGTCAAAACTCAATCCAAAAACAAAACACAATAGCAACTCACTATGTAAACAAAATCACTCACTCAGTGTGTGAAATGGATTGTAATCAAGAATGATACCAAGGTATCTAAAATAAGACACAAGATATGAAGCATAAATTTTAAAAATATTGTGTTAGGTGTTTGAATTTGGCAGTAAAATATGGGAAAATGGGTGGATTTTTTTGAGTATTCTAAAATGGGCATTGTAAAACCAAAAACAACTAAATAAGAAATGAAAATCTATAATTGGGATATTGGGTGGGAAAAAAATATTAATTGAATATCCATATTCAGACAAAAGCAAAAATTAAAATTAGGGAGTAACTTAATTGAAATTTATTTAACATTTTATTAAATTTTTAAAATGGAAGGGACACAACCACTGAGTACCAATGCACCTGTTGTGCGCTTTGGTTGTGGTTGCCCCCGCGGGTCAAAGAACAGAGTTAGTGCAACACAAATGCCTACTCAGGAAGGAGACAGGAGAGAAGAGTTTGATAGTGACGCTGCACTGACACAGCCAGTTCAAGGAGCACAAGCTGCTAGAATGTGGAGCATAAACCCTCAGGTCCTCAAGCTGACCTGGAAGCCCACCAAGGTTACCTTTACTAAGAAAGTTAGAGACAAGGAGGTAGAGCTTACTTCATATGTGTTTGATGTTGTGTACCGGCAAGAGTCAGTTCTTTCAGTCATGCTTGAAAGGTGAAGCCTGTACTTGATACTAGCTACAAGCCCTACATCAGTGATGGCAATCAGGAGGAGGACACAGAGACTGAGTTCTATCAAACCAATGAGGGCCAATTAGTGCTCAAAAATGTTGCAGCCTTCCACAACAAGGTGCCTAAAAGAGAGGGGGGCTAAACTAACAAAGTCTGGCTCCCATCCTGGTGGTACCAACTACCAGTATGCCATCCAGTGCAAGACTGGGATAGCCACTTGAAGGGGCTTCCCAAGGGAAACCATATGTGAAATGGGAGGGAAATATACATTCAAGGCCATGACCAAGGCCCCAGAAAGCAACCACAGAGAGCTATCCCGGGTGGGAGGTACCTCTGGATCTAACACGGGAATTTGATGCACGGATGGTAGGAAGGAGGATGAGACTGCTGTGGGGGAAGGGTCATCCAAGTCAGAAAAAAGAGTCTCAGCAATACCAGATCCCAAAGGGGGTGACAATTCCTTAAGATAAGAAGACAACCAAGGGAACAAACCATAGGATGCTAAGTTGGTAGGAACCTGGGTGAGATGTCTAATCACATTAACAAGCAGATCAGGAGCAAACCCAGGAGATTGAGAAATCAAGGAAAGTTTGTTCCAAAAGACAGGGTTGGGGGACCAGAACAATAGGGAACTAGGCACCAATATCCACATAGCTACCTTGTACCAAGAGGCAACATGTTATCAGTGGGGTGCCTGTTTCTTTTTACTAGGACTTCTGGGCGGACGGACCAAGTGCACGGGGTAAATAACAATAAATGAGCCAATTTAGATCTCCTTGGAACAATTCCCAACAAAAAACTACAGACAGGCAGACAGTTGGGCAGGCCAAAAAAAGTGGGAGGGGGGATAGCAGCAGGAGTTGAGACAATTACCTTATTTATTAAACAAACTTCAAAAATAAAAAAGATTTTGCAAAATCAGGAGTTTATTCAATAATTGGAATTGGTAACCAAGGGATCTGACAGCCCATGCTTCTATTTTATGCAGAGGGAGGGTGATAGGACTGGGGGGGGTTAAAAGGGGCTATTGGAGTGCAATCTAAAGGGGAGTCCATTAAAGGCCACTGGCCAATCTTCCCCTGGTTTGTGACCAAGAAAAATAGGGGCAGCAAACCCGGATGTAGGACTCAATCCCCCAATTGGCTAGGAGCCTTCCAAGGACTCAGGGTGCACATTTCCTCTAATGCCTTCCTCTGGCGTCTCCACTGAAGGGCTCTGGAACCCAATTATTTTGGGCCAAGGGACTTCCAGGCCAGAGGAATTGGTTACCTGGGACACCACCAATTGCAGGAGTTGATACCCAATTTTCCCGGGCCGCGGATTAAGGGTTCCAGGCTCCATGTGGCCCGCATTTTCCCGTTGGTCCTCTAGTTGTCTTAGGACCAGGCAACACCAGAACAGCAAGCAATCTAGCTGAATTAATGTCTCCTCTGCGGTTGGAGGGGACTCTAAAGGAAAGGTGGGAACTTTGGCCCGGATGGCCAACACAAAGCTTTCATCCACTGTGTGGGTCAAGTCTTCAAGGTTTCTATGGGGTTTTGCCCGCACGTGGGCCACTTTTTTTGACAGTCTGGGAAATACATCCCAATCTGGGGCCAAAGGTGGGCCACAGAGCTTTACAGTGCCCATGCCTTGCAAGCCTGTCACCAATCAGGATCCCAGTTTATCTGAGCCTACTAAGCCCACTCAAAAGCACATCCTAGATATCAACCACATCATCCTGCTCAAACTAATGAGTGAATCTGGTCTTTACAAGGCGGCTGCAGCCATTGTTGGAGTGAATCCCAAGTACACCAGCAAGACCTTCCACAAATTCATTAATACTGGCCGAGTCCTTGCCGCTGATAAGGAGCATCTTTTGGGGAAGCTTCAAATATGGAATTAAGAAAGAAGAGAAGTATATTTTTATGAGATAAACTTTAGACTTATATAGACTTGGCTGTGGCGGGGATTTAGTTGGATTGAACCTAGGGGTTGGTCATGTGCTAGATGGGTTCAAGCCACTGGATAATTGGATGGTCAGGTGATATTGTTTGGTTACCATTCTTGGTATGTCAAATGGTATATTGGAAGGGGACTAAATTGGGCAATAGCTGGATGTTAAGTAGGTTGGCGGTAGCCAGAATGCCTGTACATCCAGACCCTTGACACCCCCTTAAGGGGTTATTCTGGTGTATCAGGAGGGGGCTTTGTCTTAACGGCTGCTGCCTGATGCTCCTGGAGCTGTTTGCTAGTTGGAACCAGTCTGGTTGAGTGCTCTCCTTTACTGAGGCAGAGATAGGTTCTGTGGTATTTCTTGATAATTGGGTTCTTGGCACTTTGGAATTTTACTAGTTAAGTGTTGTGCTCTGGTCTGTATTTGATGACTCTTCCTGGTCCCCTGTGTACTGAGTCTAGTTTCTTTCTGTTGCCAGCTAGAATCCAGATAGGGGAGTTGATGGAAAGTGGTTCCTCTGTGGAGGTTATCTTTTGTGTCTTGAGCCTCCTCATTTCAGCTATTTTAGCTTTGAGGCAGATGTTTTGTAGGTTTGGTGCTTGCTCTACTGTGGGAGGTTTCCCCAGGGGGATCTTTATGTAGGGCTGTTTGTTGCGGGTGATTATTTCTGGCTTGTACCTGTAGGTTAGCTCAAACAGTGAATAGCCTGTCCCTTGGTTGGTGCAGACTTGGGATACTAATAATGCATGTTTCATGTATAGTGGCCATGTGTCTTTGGCTTTGCCATCCATTATTTTTTCTAGGGTCCTGATAAGGCTGCTGTTTAGGCGTTCCACTCTACTGTTGGCCTGTGGCCTGTATGGAGAGGCTGTGGAGTGTTTAATGTTTTTGGATTTCAAGTTGTCATTAACTACGTGACCTGATAACTCTGTTGCTCCATCAGTTATGATGTAGCCTGGAGTGCTGTAGTCAGCTATGATTGCTTTGTTAATGAAACAGTTGATGGTTTCTTCTTTGTGGTCTTTTGTTGCCCAGCAGATGGGCCAGCGTGTGGCAAAGTCAATAGCTACAGTTAAGAAACATTGGCTTGTCTTTGTTTCTGGGAAGGGCCCCACTACGTCTAGCCCCCAAACCTTAAATGGTTCAGGGTCTGGTACTGGGTTGACTGTTGGCTGAGGAGCCTTTGTACTGGTGTATTTCTTGCACACTGTGCACCTTTTCAGAACATCAATTATATCCTGTTTGAGGTTGGGCCACCATACTATCTCTTTTAGTGTGAGGTATAGGTTGTTAGCCTTTGTATGGCCTAGCAGGCGGTGATGTCTTAGTATGGTGTCAACTCTTTGTGAAAGTGGGATGTAAAAGATATGTTTGTCATTGATAATTTGGTATACTGTGCCATTTGATACATGGAAATAATTTTTTGTTTCTTACTAATGTATCATGGGTCAGTTGATGTGTTGGGGGTCTTTCCCTTTGGTTTTATACTCAGTGTTGTACAGGTTTGCCAGTCAGGGTCCAGGTGGTCAGGGTGATCCTCTCTAGGCTGACATAGTCTAGAGAGAGCATCAGCTGTGACCAGCTCTACCCCTTTTTTACTGGATGTCCAGGTTAAGCTGTTCCAGCAAGGACATCCCTTTGGCTTGCCGCTGTGCGAGTGTGTTCTGAGTTTTGAAATAGATTAAGGATTTATGGTCAGTTAGTACTTGGACGTTTAAATGTCCTTCCAGATAACATCTCCATTTTTGCAAGCGTGATATATTGCTAGCAGTTCCTTATCATGCATTGGGTATCTCTGCTCAGTGTTGGTTAGCTTTCTGCTTTTGTAATATACTGGCAGATGTGCAGGACTGCACCAATGGCGGTGTCACTGGCATCTGACTCAAGCTTGTAGCACCCGTTATTGTTAGGGTATTGCAAGATTGGTGCTTTAATCAGAGCTTTTTTTAATAAGTGGAAACTCTTGTCACATTCTGGAGTCCAGATGAATTTCTTTTTGGCATTATCCTTGGTTAAGTCATTAATTGGTGCAGTTAGTTTTCTGCAGTCTTTGATGTATTTCCTTAGGTAAGCTACCATACCAAGAAAGCATCTAATTTGTTTAATGGAGGTGGGGTGTTGCATGTTATTTATGGCTTTTATTTTGTCTGTATCTGCTTTGATGCCAACATCAGAGAAAATGTGGCCCAAGGACAGGAGTCCCTTTTCCATAAATTGGCACTTACTTGGTTTTGGGTAAAGTTTGTGCTTTGCAAGTTGATTGAGTGTCTCACAGACATGCATGAGGTGTTCCTCTTTGGTTTTTGAGAATATGATGGTATTGTTGAGGTAGCATAATGTATTTGAGAGACCGTTTAGTGCTTGATTCATCATGGTGACAAACGTTGCGGGAGCATTGTTCATCCCAAAGTTCATTACTCTACATTCAAAGGATCCAAATTGCATATAGAACGCAGTTTTTGGTATATCCTTTTCCTTTACTTCAACTTGTTTGTACCCTGAGGTGAGGTCAATTTTGGAGAAAAATTTGGCACCTGAGAGTCTTGCAAACAGATCCTCTATAAGTGGAAGAGGGTATTTATTCTTTACTATGCTTGCATTGAGAGCTCTATAGTCAGTTACTAGACACAGAGTGCCTTCCTTTTTCTTTACAAAGAATACTGCTGCCCCCATGGAGATTCAGACAGGCGGATGGAGCCTTTTGCTAGATTGTCCTCAATGTGTGTTTTGAGGGTTTGGGTCTCCATGGGAGAGAGTCTGTAGAGGGGTGCAGGTTTGTGCATGGCTTTGCATAAATTGATGCCATGTTTCACCTCCTGTTTGGGGGGGGGGTAGCTTGGTGAGTTCTTCTTTGAATACATGAGCGTATTCATTTAGGAGTGCTGCAAGTTCTGGGCATTGGATCTTTTGTGTTTGCATGTTATTGAACTCAGTGTACCTCATTATGTGGAGGGTACTATCTTTGGTTAGACATTCTGAGTCATCTTGGTTTATGACCTGGAAAAATACTGTGTCTCTTAGAATGAGGTCATTGGGTTCTTTGAGGATGTTAAAATTGACTCTGTTGCGTTTAATGGTCATGGTCTTTGTTTTCCAACATATGCTGGGGTTCACTTGGGTGAACCAGTCCATGCATGCTACAATGTTGTAGTTTATGTTGTTCATGACAAGTCCTTTGATTGACGTTTGTATTCCTTGGAGGTCAATTCTGAAGGGAGTTGTTTTGCCTTCAAGTAAAACCTTTGATTTATCTGCCATTCTGGCGTACTTGAAGTTAGATTTGACAACTGGTATCTTGTACTTGGTTAAAAATGGTTTTCCAACCATAGTGTGTTGTGCACCAGAGTCAAATAAATTTTATGTGTATGTGATTTGTAAGTGCATGGGTAGACAAGAAGTTGTGAGTGATCTTCAATTTTTAAGTTCATAAAAATGATGGACTGCGGGACATGGGGAATGCGAGTAGCAAAGTTTGTGCCTTGGTACAATTTCTTGTCAAGTTGGGGGGAGACAGGGGCACTTAAGCCTGTTCCCCTCTTCTTTTCCCTGTTCCTCTGTTTCAAGACCTTTGAGATCAGAGAATGTGGGGTCAGATTCATAGCAGGTTGCTACTTCAGCATTGTTAACTTTGGTGGTGTCCTCTTTCTTGAGACAGGAGCGGTTTGCGCTTTGGCTGCAATTACCATTGTTGCAATTAGAGTTGCTGTTGTTATGGTTGGTATTTTGGCGTTTGCTGCCATTGGAGTTTTCTCTGCAATTACCGTTTGAGGAGTGATTGCCAGTGCGTGCAGCATATTCCATGTTTGCACATTTTTTGGCGTGCTTGGCTTCTGCAATGAGCGTGGGCATGGAGGTATTTGCCTCTGGGAGGATGAGGGCAGCAACAGAGGGTTTCATTATGTTGATGAATGAGGCTCTGGTATGTACGTTATCAGCTTGTGCTGGATTTTGGATCTTGCAACGTATTTCCTCAAATTTGTTGGCGTAAGCTGCGATAGTGGTCTTCTGAGGAATATCATTGAGCTGCATTGCAATGTCTTGGAGGGATTTGGTGACGCAGAAATTGTGGGTGATGTCTGCTTTGAACTCTTTCCAGTTGTCAAGCTGGTCCTCAGCTTTTAAGCCAACCCAGGTGGCAAACCAGTTAGCTGCGGCCTTGTACAGGTGCTTGCTGGCTTCCTGGACCCATTTCTTATGGGGAATGCGGCTGGCACGGAGTTTAACGGCTGTGAGGTCTAGCTAGTTGATGATGGTTTCTTTGTTTTTACCAAAGAAATTGTCAATACCAATGTAATTGGTGTTGGTAACTTCACCTGTGATAAGTGGTATTGCGTTTGTTTGTGGTTAAAGAGAGCAACTGTATTGAATAATCTTAGCGCATGCTTTGGGCATGACCAGACCTTCAAATACAGTGCATCCACTTGGTATATCTTCATCAATGTTGTGGGAGCAGAAGTACGTTTTACAGGTATCCTGGGATGTGGACTGGTTGAGTACGTGAGCAAAGGTGAGTGGGTTTTGGTCAGTCATTTTCTCTCTCATGGGCGTGGTCAAAAAACTGTAGCTGCTACCAGTGATAAGGAGCGTCTTTTGAGGAAGCTTCAAATATGGAATTAAGAAAGAAGAGAAGTATATTTTATTGGATAATACTTTAGACTTATATAGCTTTAGCTGTGATGGATTATAGTTAGATCAAACTAGAGGTTGGTCCTGTGCAGGATGGATTCAAGCCACTGGATACTTGGACAGTCAGGTGATATTGCTTGGTTACCATTCTTGGTACTGTAAATTCAGAACCTGAACGTAAAAGTGCGGGATTGTCAAATCCTTGGTCCAAATTTTGAATCACTTTTGCGGGAAACTCAGCTGAGTGAAAAGTAAAATATTAAATAAAATTAACAATTTAATTTGACTTTTTTGGTTTATTTAAATTTGCAAATTTCAAATCTCTTGAGCAGATAACTCAACTAACAAAAGACAAAACCCAGAAAACAAATGTGGGATACATGAATCAGAAATGCGGGATTTTAAGGTACAATTTGAGATTTCCTGTATTTGAAACAAATCATAGACATCATGTAAAACTTAACAAATCTGAAATTGTGGGATTGTCAAATTCAAGAACTTAAATTCAAATCATAATTGCGAGAAATTTGAAATAAATATAATTTATGGGTGTCTCAAAAAGGATGCCAAAGGATCTAGAGTGGATTTATGCTGATTCTTTTAGGAATCATAGGCATTCTCAAAAATCACCCTATTCCAATTTAGGATGGCTAAAATTTAGATCATAATATTCACAAAATTAACATATATAACAATAAAATTGACTAAAATATACATTCCTCTTCTTGAGTTTAAAATTCTAATAAAAATTTATTATGTCTTCTTTCAATAACAACCAGTCAATGAGCTGTTCCCTGGCCTTGACAAAATTATGCAGGGCTACTTTGGGTCTCTTAACAGTGAAGCCTCTGTCTATGGCCACTCCCAACCCGCAGGCCCCTCTGCAAGCCCCACCCAGGAGTCTGTTCTTTCTCCTGCAACTTCCAGCATGGCCCTGTTTGCCCACCATGCACAGGCAGCTGCCAACCCAAATCCCTTATCAGCAATGGCATCCAGAACCAGCCATTTTAGCCATGGGGTCACCCAGAGAGCCCAGGACCCCAAAACAGCCAATCAGATAGCATTGACCAGTTCCCATGATGAACACATCCCTCCCCCAGCCAATCAGCCTGGAAGACGTAGAAGAAAACTAATCACTCCGGAGATTGTCCTCAAAATGGTTGAAAAGCAAGAGAAGCTTATGTCCCTTGGGGAAATTGTGACCACAATGGGGTTTGCAAAGTCCACTGTGGCTGCAACCCTGCAAGCCCACGCCAACTGTGGCCCCCCTACCAAGAAGACCCCAACTGGCGCCCGTACTTCAACCAAAGGTGACACAGCCCATCTCCTTATGATGGCCATTATGGAACGTGACCTGTGGATGCCCCTGGTCCAGGTACGTCTCCAGTTGGGACTCCACAGCATCTTCACTAACAAAAGAACAGTGAATTTGTGGATGCACAGAGTTATGGTTGCTGCTAGAATCTTGCCCAATCAAGTTCTCAGTGGCCCCATTTTTGTTGGACACTGACCCCTAAAATTCAACTATTATTAATTTTATCAAAGAAAGGGCAATGAGGGCCTGTAATGACGTAATCTTCCTGTCATATGCTAAGATATCTGCAAGTATCCAAGACTTTGGAGAGAAGCGTATCCAGTCTGACGTGTACAAGCGCAGCCCAATATTGTATTGGTTTGTTGGAGTTTTATTGGCAGTTTCCCCATTGGGTGTCAATTATTACTCAGCAATATTGAACACTGCAGATGGGTATGCCTACCAGACAGAGCTCAAGGCCATGCTGGAGGAGTGGGCCACACAAAATACCATGCACACAGTTGTACTGAGTGCTGAGATGGAGCAGCGGGAATGGGCTACCCAAGAAATCAGGGCTGTGGGGCATACCTGCTGGTCCTACCCCATCAACTACGCCAACATGCATCTTAGAGATGTATGTCTCTACAATTTTGGTTCTGCCCTCAGGCGCTTAAAGCCTGCCACCTACAACAAACTATGCACCCAAATTGATAAGGGGTATGAGCTTTTCCCTTCTGCGTCCGTCCAGAACTTATTTGATCTCATCATCTTCTATGCAAGTGATAGTGATAAGTCCAGAAAGGACCCCTGTCTCCCCCCACGCCAGTCCATCTGTTTTGTCAAGCCAGTATATGTGATGGAAGAAGACATTGAGCAATTGAAGAAATCAGCTCTTGCTGCCCCTTCCCAGTCAACAAACCCTACCTCCCCAACCCCCCATCAAGCCACCTGACTTCCAACCCTGACTCCCAAACCACCACCCATTCCCTCCCCACTATCTCTGATGCCGTCCCTTTCACAGGCGCAGATGAAGGCAATGTTCATTCTGCCCATTCCCTCCCCCTTGCTGTCCTTTGATTAGTAAATAAATATTTTCTTTGTGACAACTTATTAAAATTGATATCTCACTTTCAATTCATAATTAATAATATTTTCTTTTTACATTATCAGCATTTCCCATAATTAATACAATGTTGTACATTTTACAAATAGCTTAAAATTATAAGCATACATATTTTTCATTATCATTAATAAATTAAAGACAATAAACGTAAATATTGGATTAGAATATTGCAATTAGATGTCAACTCTTGATATTTTAATATTATGTGCATAACTCAATGCATTTTGTTTAATGAAATCCATTTTAAACTTGGCCTTTTCCATTATAATTTAATGAAATGAATTGTGTTTATATTAGGGCCATTAACGCTTAGTACAAATTTTGAAAATTAGTGCATTTTACAGCCTGTATATTTACCTATTGGTAATAATTATGTAAACTTTTTAGTCAGATTTTGCAAGGTAATAATAATGTAATGTGTTAATAGAATACTGTTTATTGTCATTAATTGGCTGATTTTCTTTGCTGTGACAATTGTGCTTTTTCTGATATTTACACACTAGTATCCAATTGGTTGGCTTCACATCCAATTGGATACTAGTGCGTAAATATCAGAAAATGCACAATTGCCACAGCAAACAAAACCAGCCAATTAATGACAATAAACAGTATTCTATTAACACATTACATTATTATTACCTTGCAAAATCTGACTAAAAAGTTTACATAATTATTACCAATAGGTAAATATACAGGCTGTAAAATGCACTAATTTTCAAAATTTGTACTAAGCGTTAATGGCCCTAATATAAACACAATTCATTTCATTAAATTATAATGGAAAAGGCCAAGTTTACAATGGATTTTATTAAACAAAATGCATTGAGTTATACACATAATATCAAAATATCAAGAGTTGACATCTAATTGCAATATTCTAATCCAATATTTATGTTTATTGCCTTTAATTTATTAATGATGATGAAAAATATATATGCCTCAAAGATAGTACTATAAAAACCAGTTTTTTGATGGAATTCAAACAAAATGTCAACAATCTATAACCTGATCAACAAATTAGAAGCACACCTGCAAAATGTTGTTAAAATAGAAAGATATATCAGGGAAATAGTGACAGGAAAGCTGGGTAACAAGGGCCAGCCACTAATCCAGTCAAAAGAAGATGCTCTGAATAAATTGGGAAATATTATAGATGAAAAAAACAAAGAAGCATTACTTAATCTACAGGGAAAAATTTCATCAAGTCTGAAGTTCAACAACACGGCCTACAATTTGTGGGAGTTCTGGCAGGGGGCCAAAGAAAACAATAAGATCAAATTAATTGAAGAAAATAAATTCAAAAGGAAATCAACACTAATGAAGAGAAAAACAATCAAATGGAAACAGATGAAAATGAAACACAATCAAGAAGCAGAAGTGCTTCAAGAAATACAGAAGCTTTATCAAATGAAAACCAAGAAGAAACACAAGTTGCAAGAAAGATAAGAAAAATTCAGCCTAGAAAAATTAATGAAGAGCATCCAACGCTCATGAAGTTCACCAAAGTGGTGCCTGTGGCTGAGGGGGCCACAGGGGAAACAATTAGTAATTCTTTTTATGTTTTACTTATATTTATTTTAGTCATCTTCAGGAATGGGAATGAGGTCGCAGAAGTGGCGGCTTATATACCAAGTTGGTTTTACAGGGGTTACCAGTCACTGGTGGCCCCTGTAAAACAAATAAATAAAAACCAAATAAATAAAATAATTCAACAGAATTTGAATAATTTTTTTAATATTGAAGCTCAAGATAGGGAATATTCACCACCCGCGGGGTGCTCACCATGGATAAGGGAAGCATATGAACTAGGATCAAATATCAAAATCAAAGAAATGAATGAAATTTGCGGGGATATCAAACTGAACTTCAATGAATACATATACAAAAGCATTCAAAGATTCCCCTTCACAAACATCAACAAATATAAAAAGAATTTAATAAAAACCAACTTTCAAATAGGAAATGAATATATGAAATCTGCAATTTTTAATGAAGTTTTTAAGGCACTATCAAATAAAGTTGGGGATGCAGTCCTCGTGAATAATTTTAAACCTCCATTAAAATTGTTTGCTGAGGCCTGGGGGGCTGATTCAAGTCAGGCGCCCCCCAGAACCCTCTTCAAGTTCAACCAAACATCCTATATTAATAGGTTAGTTAAAACTTTCAAAAATTTATGCATGTTCTCAGAAAATTATACCTTGCAGAGAATCCACGTTGAGGTATACCTGGGAATCCTCCTACACTGCATATTAATACCAACGTCAAAAAGTTGGAAGATATACCTATACAAATTGATATATGCTGCATAGCCCTTGACCACCAGAAGACACCACAGGAATATAGGACAGTTGAGCACGTCCTGTATGACTCCTTTGCATTGGCAACACTATATGGGTACTACGTGCCCCCCAAAAAAATCTACTAGTTGATTCCCTCACCTGCCTGCCTTTTATCAAACAATCAACAACCACCAGGGTACAGGGCGCCACCCCTCTAGCAATTGCATCCAGGGTTGTCCACCACATACAGAAGAGTATGTGGATCCAATTAGATGCATTAGCTGAAAATTTAATTTTGGGGTATAATTCCCCAGAATAATCACATTCCCTTTGCAATTAGCATCCCCCAATAAATATTTTCCCCTTGCAAATTTTTTTTTTACTTTTTATATTTTAATACTAAATTTTTTAATACTGAAATATGTACTATTAAAATTTTACTATAAAAATTTTAATAGTACATATTTAAATATTAAAAAATTTACTATCTAAAAGTTACTATTAAAATTTTAATAATACATATTACAATATTAAAATTTTTAATATCAAATATTTTGATATTGAATAAATCACAATTTAATAAAATTGTTATACTTTGATTATTTAAACTTTAATATTTAACTTTTAAGATTTATAATTATAATTTTACTTTTAATATTTTTATTTTTATTTTAAATTTTAGTATGTAAATTATAATATTAATATATCTAAATATATTACAAGATATTAGTTAAAGTTGCAACCACGTCAAATATTAAAAATAAGTTAAAAATGTTTTTATTTATTAGCTCGTTGAGTACAGGTTTATTTATCACATAGATAAACATTGAGAATTGAATTTATCCGCATCATGCGGCCCGCTTCACTATTGTTCTAAACAAATGATTGTTTAGAACTCAAATTACCTTTCCCTCATAATGTGATTTGGTAAACATATTTGATATACTTGACCTGCGTCCTAAGTACTAATTAGTAAGCAATACATGAAAATCATTGGTGGTCGTGTTGTGTGGCTATAGTGGCACTGAAATAACAAGGATCAGATGATGACATGCAAGGTCCAGGTTGTGGCTTAAAAAAGCCAAAGTACCATCAACAATTCAAAATTATTTAAATAAACTAATTTATTTCTATCTTTTTTTAATTTATTCATTTGTTAGCGCAAAAGCCAATAATATTATTCAGTGCATTATAATAAAAATATTTGTCCTCATACCTAGTATAATTAATTTTACTTACCTTTTCTATGTATTCTTATATGTCTATAATACATTCAAACGTCATATTATTATATATAAATAATAATTATTAAGTCCTAATAAAAACAAACTAAATAAAACCCAGAGCGCCCATTTATCTGATTGGCTCAGAGGCCAGGGCTTTTGGGAGGAAGGATTCCAAGTGCTCATAGAAAGCTGCTACCACATCAGGTGGCATTGCAAATTGGCTGATCTTGAGAATGTTGAAGAGATCCTCTGTGTCCTGAGGGAGGCCTTGTTTCACCTTATTCTTGATCCAACCAAACACCTCCTTGATTGGATTCAGAAATGGAGAATAAGATGGAAGAAAGAGGAGTCTCATTGGGCAGTCTGCAAGGCAGTGGCTGGCAGAATGGCTGTTTTTGTCAATGGGGGGAACTCAGACACAACCAGATCCACTTTGTGGAGCCCAACATTATCAAGCACAACAACGTTGGTTGTGCCACTATAATTTATCCAAAGGTACTCCTTGACGGCTCAGAGAAAATTGAGAAAGGTCCTGCTGTTATGGGAACCTTTAATCATCTGATACTGGTCCAACCCGCGAGGACTAAGAAGCGCAACCATGGAATAGGTCTGGGAACAGACAGCTGCACAATAGGCTACGCCGTCCTTGGACCCCTTCTCAACCCACCCATACCTAGACCTGAGTGAGGAGGAAAACAACAATTTGTTGATATAGAAGAACAGGACATTCCCAGTCTACTTTAGTGCCAGATATGTCTCAGCATAAATGTGTCAATCCTTGACGGTCTTTTCACTGTTTCTATTATATGGAGAAACTCTGAGCACCTTCCACAAGAAGCCCAAATCAACCATTGCTTTGTAAACAAGGGTTTTAGAAACAGAAAGCCCAAACTCTGTGACAAGCATTGATTGGATAGCAAGTGTGTCCAGGTGGCAATCCTTGGCTACCCACTGCTTGATTGCATCAATATGAAGGGGCTGAAGGAGTTTGGGCTGCCGCTTGGCCTGGGTGGATTCAGCAATTTGCCCAGTGTTGCCATACTTGGTGTTGATGTTGGCAATATCTCTGGCCATGACACCAAATTGGGACGCAATATCCCAAACTGCCATTCCCCCATTCAAGCAGTTGAGGAGAGCTTCACGCTCACTATCCGTCAACCAGCACCGGCCCTTGGCAGGTACCACAGCATCCTGGCTACCAGGCTCAACACAGGGGATGGGGACCTTTGTGTAGAAGGTGGGATCACGCTTGCTTGCAGTGGCGCAGTCAATGGTTGAATACATAATAGGCACAGATAGTTCCTTATTTGTGGCCAATGGCTGATAGGAGGTGTCAAAGACGCGGGGACAAGAAGTAGCAACTCTTGGGTCAAGAGTGCGGGGCCGGGTGACAACTGGGTATACAGTGGAGGTGTAAGTAACCTCAGTGTTCCCGGTGACCCTGGTGTAGGAGACTTTGGTAGCAGGCCTTGAAAGTGACTTCTGCCTGGGATTCAAGCTGGTAGTTCTGGCGGTAACAGCGCCCATGTCAACACTTTGTCAACATGGTCACTGTCCACTCAAAACTCTAAATCTCCTATGTTTTTTGCTAGTTGCACTAGCTTAATTATTTTTTTAAAGCGTTCTGGGGTGCAAACCCAGAAAACACAACAAAATTGTGGCCATCTCAACACAATTTAATATTAAGCTTAATAAAAAACTCAATTTAACCAGATTTTTCCTTTACTTTTACTGACAAAAATTAGTTTATTTTTTATTTGTTTTCACAACGTAAAAGTGTCAATGTCAACACTTTTTAAGCATAACTTATTTTTAATAACAAAACTGAAGCATCTACAGTAAAAAAATAAATGCACATTTAAATTTTTTTTATTGAATTATTATATTGAAAAAGACAGTGCACATACATTTGATTGTTGAAAGGTTCATGTTATAAATATATATGTGGTACTTATTACAGCTTTGATATATTAAGTGGATTGGTGGCTAACAGGGATCCAATAATTTAAGCATGAGCTATTATGTAAGTTACTATAGAATTTATTATTAAAAATAATGTTGACACTTGTAACTGTTGTTTATTTGCTCATGATCATCTGCCAGGATGGAGTTAAGCAAATTAGAGTGGCGCAATTAAGCCTAGATTAATATGTCACCACATATAAAGAATGTTGTAAGTGAAGTTGTTGACACTTTACCCTAGTCAATACTTGAATACAAATTCTTAACAATTTCATATATACACAATGGTAAAAATCATATTACCATTACCCAAATATTATTTTTAATAAAAGAATAAAGAACCTTGATACTTTTTTTACTTATTTTCATATGTTTTTTTTAATTTTTATATGTGAACAAAAACACACAGAAAACAGTTAATATTTGCTAGCCTGCATAAATTTAATTAAGTGTACTATGAAAAAACATAGTAAATTTTCAAAAAATGTTGACAGTGACAATGTAGTCAAAAATAATGTCTACATTTTTTGTAATTGACAGTGATAATTCAGCTTTTTTTACTAATTGTCACTCATAATGTTGACGCTTTTCAGTTCTCACATATAAAACTTTATGTTTTAATAATAAAAACTTCTCATTTTTTGATATGTTGCATTTTTGACTTTGCTCTTTCATATTTTTTAATTTTTAAAATAAAATCTATATCTAAATATAATACTTTTACATAAATATCTTAACTTTTAATTTATTTATTTAAAACTATAATAAAATAAAACCTATACAAGTATTTTTTAACTTTTACATGCCAATAAAAGCCATCTAAGATTTAATTTTTGTATATTATGCTTTTTAAGTTGTTTTGTTTGTTTTTTACATACATTGCTTTATTTTAAACCATTTTACTTATTATTTTAGGACAAGAACACTTCCAAACAGCCCAAAAGAACCAAGCATCCCTCTAAGCCAACCAAACCCACCAAAAAGAAGCCTGTCTCATCAAAGAAGACCACCCCCAAACCATCCCCAAAGCCCTCCCCTGAGCCCTCTCCTGAGAAGAGCCCTGCTCACTCAACTGGGGTAGAGGAAACTGATGGCTCTCTTACAGAGCACAGTTTTTACAACTCGGCTTCTGACAAGGAGCCAACCAAGAAGAAGCAGCAAGGCAAAAAGACCACACCCAAAGATAAGTCTCCTGCACATGAGGAGCACCACAACAAGCCCCCTTCTGCTTCCCTCCCACCAAACTCCCCTCCTTCCAATTTATCTGGGGATGATTCAAAGCCCCACCCTGATTACTTCCCTGGCTTTTGCCATGCTCCTGCTGGCCCTTGGGACCCTCTGTTGGCCCACAACATCTGCAACATTAACAACAAATTCAAGGTTCCTCTTCCTTGCCCAAATACTTCCCAATCATGAGTGTAAAGGGTGGGCCAGCCATGGTGGCCAATGGGTATATTTTCTCTTGCAACAATGCCAACTGGAGCTTCAAGAGCCAGCATTACACCTGCTAGGACTGCTACTGCCCAGTGCGGCTCAACACTGAGCTTTGGGACCTGGTCCAAACCATCAAGGGCAAGCATACCTGCATCATACCCAACACCACCATAGCCTGCCTTCTCAAGTGGTATCTGGTGCAGGTGATGCCCACTCCCAAAGATCTTTCTGCCACCCAGCTGGCTGTGCTTGCTTGCAAGTACCTGTCCCCTACCAACCTCAAGAGGGTCCCTATCTACACCCAGTTGGTCAAGTTTGTGAGTGATAGGTGTCAAGCCTCCAATCCCCTGGCCAAGAGTGCCACCAGTAACAATGACCTTATCCTCACAGATGCCCTCAAGAAGACTGAGGATGGTGAGATGTTCCTGCTCCATGACAATGGACAGGAAGTGGAGGATAGGATTGTAGCCTATTCTACAACCCAAAACCTGGAGCAGCTGAACACTGCTACCACCTGGCTGTGAGACAGCACATTTGCTACTTGCCCCTCTCTCTTCAAGCAGCTTTGGGTCCTGCATGGGCAATTTAATGACCAGGTCATCCCCCTTGTGTTCTTTCTCCTTCCTGGTGCCAAGACTGAAGTCTACATCAGAGCCTTCAAGATTGGCCAGGATTCTTTGAGCTCCCTTCCCACAAACCAGCTCCCCCCTCCCACCCACACCACAAGGGCAAATCCCTCCTCCGCTGAGAAGGATGCAGCAACCATAGCCGCTGAGCAGCTAGCTCATGCGCACTCACTTGGGCCAAAGGTTATCATAATGGACTTTGAGCAGGCTCAGTTCAGAGCCTTTGAGTCCATCTTCAATGGAGAAGTCCAGGGCTGCTTTTTCCATTTTAGGCAGGCCCTTGTCAAGAATCTCAAGAGTGAGAAGGACCTTTTTGACAAGTATCTTAACAATGGTAAGGAGAAGTGCCGCTTTGCCCTGACTCAGTTTGCTGCCTTGGCTTTTGTGCGCCCATAGCATACTGGACTTGGCTTTGAGGCCCTCCTAGAGGATGCTTACATGGAGAAGCACTCCACTATCTTCAAAGGCTACCTGGATTACTTTGAGCGGCAATGGGTGGGCAAGAAGGTGACTTCCCAGAGAGGAAAGAGCGGGGTTGCTGCCCCTTGGAACTGTCAAGGCGCCTGCCTCAAGGGGAAGATGAAGACCACCTCTAGCCTTGAGGTTTGGCATAAGCACCTGAAGGTGAATTTTGGGACCAACCCCAAATATAACAAGTTCTTCTCCAAGTACAAGAGGAGCAGGCCCAGACTGTCTCCAAGTTCCGCAACCTGGCCAACTGGGTGGCCCCCAAGAAGAGGAAGTCCAAGGAGCAAGACTACTAGGAGGACGTGCAGAAGGTGGTCAAGAAAAAGTATAAGGTGGCAGAAATCAAAAAATACCTAAAAAGATGTTGCCACTGCTCTTGCTGGTGGCTTTAATTAGCCAAATAAACTTTGCTTTGCTTTGCCTATATATTTTTTACTTTTAAACTTTTAATTTTTTAATTTTTTTGGATACTACTAATCTTTTTAGGTATAAATGGTAAGCTTTATGTTTAGTTTCAGTATGGTTTTATAAGAAATATCTTATATTTTGTTAATTTATCATTAAGATATGAGATATTTTCAGTTATGCTTATATAAAGTATAATAAATTAAGCATAGATTTTTTTATATTTTGTAGTTATTATAATATATAAAATATCTTTATTTTTGGTTCATTTTAATTTTAATTTTTATAAGATTAAAAAATAATTTTATAATAAAGAGTGTGTTTTACATAGTAAATTGAAAAATAGTTGCTTATATATCCTTATTCTTATTACTTATGTTATTTTTTATTGCATTTTTGAACTCTCTGGGGTCTTTATAGCATAATAATGTATTTTAAAATAATTTTTTTATATTAAAAATGTTCAGGGTAAAGTGTTTTATTAATTAAAAAAGTGTCAACATCCAGGAAACAATATTTAGTAAAACTGGGTTGTCACTTTACTATAGTGTCAACATTAAAAGTGTTGACACAGCTACTGTTAACATTTTTAGTATTGACATGGGCGCTGTTGCCATTCTGGCTTGGGATGTGTGAGGTGGTTGGCTGGCAATGACGCCTTGGGAGGCCTGTGTATCAGCATGACTCCCCTTAAGTTGGGTTCTGGGTCTGTTCTTGGACCCTCTGGGATGCCCTTGTGGACGGGCTGCCCTGCAGGCTGGTGCAGGAGCGGGTTGAGAATGCAATTGACGGTCCATAAAAATAAAATAAAAAAATATATTTTGATTAAATTTGTATTTATTTAGAGTTATTGGTTTAGTTGTGGGTAGTTGTTTTCTCTTGATTTAGCCTTGAATAGTAGAGAGTTTCTATATTGGTGATTTGAAGTGAATAATATTGTATACTTTCTGGGTTTGGATGATTTTAAAGTTTAATAACTTTTTATGTCTAATTATGGTTATTGAGATTGGATTTTTCATTTGATTTTAGATGTGGTGGAGCTTCTTTATTTGGGTTGGTGTTTCCTAGTGTTCTTAATGTACATTAAATTTGGATTCCAGTTCCTGCAATTAATATCTGAGTTTACTAGTGGCATTCAAAAGTGATTTGAAATTTGGTACTTGGATTTGAAAATCCTGCAATTTCAAAAAACATAGTAAACTTATTGAAAATGGCTGATGGATTTGAACGCTTCAAATCTGATTTCAGTTAATTCATTTTGTCCATTAAAAATATGCAGTTTGACTTGAACTTTGAAAAGTGTCTATGAGTTCCTGCATTTTCAAATATTCAAATAAATACTCAAAAAATCAATTTAATTAAAAAAAGGCCATCCTGCAAAAGTGATTCAAAATTTGGACCAAGGATTTGACAATCCTGCATTTTTACGTTCAGGTTCTAAATTTACAGTATGTCAAACAGTATATTGGAAGGGGACTAAATTGGGCAATGGCTAGATGTTAAGTAGGTTGGCAGTAGCCAGAATGCCTGTACATTCAGACCCTCAACACCACAGAGAAATCCTTGCGTGATTTTACCATGCTCACCAAGGAGCACAAATGGGCAATTTGCCAGTGGATAACTCAGGACTGCCATCTTGAACTGGCAAATATTCAGGCCATGGTCAAATCTACTTTTGGGGTTGAGGCTTTAATTTCCTTTTACTACCATCTGCTCAAGGAAATGCACTTTTCCTGGAAATATCTCAGGGTATCCCCCTACAATTGGAATAGCTCAGCCAACATTGACGTCTGGAAAAAATACGCAGAGGCCTACACTGCCCTCAAAGCCAAGGAGACAGTCAAATTCTACTACATTGACAAATCAGCATTTTCCTTGTCAATGCGCAATGGGTATGGGTATGTCCCCAAAGGCTCAAATGACAGGATGGCTTGGTGTGCTGCAGTCCGCGCCACAGCCTATTCAATGGTGGCTCTCCTTGGTCCAAAGGGGGTCAAGCTGTACCAAATGATATTGGGATCTCACAATAGCCAGACCTTCCTGTCATTACTCTGATTGGTCCAGGAGCATCTGAGGCGCACAAGCTTGGGCTTCACCAACGTAATTGTGCTGAATAATGTTGGTCTCTATAAGGTGGCTGATATTCACAAGGATCTCTGATGATTGATACTAGCATCACAATGGGCCCCCAGCAATTGGCCATGGCAAATTTGCACCTTCTCTTCCTCCTTGCCTATTTCCCATTCCTAAATCCCATCAAGGAAGTCTTTGGGTGGCTCAAGCATGTTGTCAATCAAGGAGCCCCAATTGGGACTGAGGACCTCTTTAATTCACTGCAGGCCAGGCTCCACACTCTCCCAGCTGAGACTGTGGCCAAATTCTATGGCCACATTGATTTGTTCATCTCTGCGTGCCTAGCCAAATAGCCAATCAATTAAAGGCTTAGCATGTCCAATTTTTTTATATTATCTAATTTACTATTCAAGATTTATTAATTATCATTTTTTACTTCAAAGCTTCTAAGCCCACAATCACATTTGGCAAGACCATCAATGAAGGTAAGTTATTTATTTATTCTATTTTATATTTTTTTATTATGGCATCTGAGGCTATCCCAGACACTTGATACTTGATTATGTGAATATATTTATATTACTATTATCAAATAAATATAAAAATCAAATTAAAAAAATAAAAGTAAAATGCACAAGTTATAATTTATTTTATTAATGTATAATTTTATGCTTTTATGAAAACTGTTTCTGCAATATATTTTGCAAAACTAGTTTGCTGAAATAAAAATTATAAAAATTTATTATAATAAAAATAATATAAATTGTAATAAAATTTATTGGAATCATATTTTTTATTGTGTGCGCCTATAGTGAGTCCTTCATTATGTACCCACCCTGTGATGGAGGTGGCGCACAACCTCCACTGCCACACTGTGGATAGTGGATACACCCTGGTTAAAATATTCTCAGCGGCTAGTAAAAGGGAGAAAAGTCAGGTGGGAATGTAGGAGCAGCTTCTCTGGTGGGGCTGCAAACCTGTAAATCTCTGCCAGGATCAGGGCGTCTTGTATCATATGGTCCACCAACTTGTACCTGGGGGACCTTCTTCCCATCCAGGGAGAGCCTGGCCTCATTGATCCCTAGGAGGACCCTGTCAAGATCCTCCACATCAGCGCTCATTCCAAAGTAAAACAGGAAACCCATGTAAACCATCAGATAAAGCCTTTGTCCAGCAAAGGCTTCAGTGAACTCACACAGCTTATTGTATACTGTACTTATTTTCTTTTTGTGTTTGGTTTTAGCAAAGGTCAGCTCCATGGCCGCAGGAAGCCCTGTCTTGTTGGCACTCCAGGCCAGCCCAAAGTCTGCCAGGAGGATCTTGGTCTTCTTTACGGCTGTTGCGTCTGCAACAGCCAATTTTGACACCGCACACCCAAAGTTCTCCAACAGGTAAGATATTGTGTGCTCCACTGGGAAGCAGAAGCAAGCAGCTGCATGGGCCTGGCACATCTCTGGTACATTCTTGAATAAGAGTGTCTCCAGGACGTCCCAAACAAGCTCAATGGAGTTTACACAGTAAACTCCACTGAGAAATACCGGGTCCAGGCAGACCAGTTGGGCATCCTTGTAGGCAGTAACTGCCCACTCAGATGCCCCCTTGCCATGTGTCAGCCAGGCCAATGCCTCCTGCAACATAGGAAAGGACCTGTGGATGTGGTCCTCCAGCTCCCGCAAGACAGGGGGACAGATACAGCTGCTTGGCCACATGAGTGGCATAGTTGGCGTAGAAGGTGGGGGGACAAAAGGGACCAGGACCAGGCAGAGTTCACTGTCTATATTTTCTAAGAAAAAAGGTAAGTATTTTGAAAATTTATTAATTTTATTTTTTAGGTTACCTTCTTGTGTTTCTTCCTTGCCCACAGCCTTGGCCAGCTTGGCCATTCTTGGTGCAAGAAGTTGAGCGGGCAATTCCGTGTCCTCTTTCCTGGCGCGCTTGGCTGGCTTGAGATGGGCATACATTTCTGGGTCATCTGTCCAGACAGACAGCACAGAGAGGGAAAATGACTTGAACTGGAGGCCCTTGACCACAGTTTTTTTGAATATTTAGTAAGCACTCAATTGTCTTCTCTGGGGTGTCTGGTATTTTGGTCATAAGGGCCTTTGTGGACACCTTGTCTATTTTGTCCCCTTCAAGGACGGCAGACTTAACTCTTGCTTTGACCTTGCAGGTCAATCTCTTTAATTTCAGAAATTGCTGAGTCAAGGTCTTTTAGCAGCTTCTCCAATTCTCTCATTGATTTTTCACTAACCTTTCCATATGTTTTTATAGCTTTCATCCCAATAAAATCTGTATTATTCTGATACTATTGCCTCTTTGTTTATCCCTCTTTGTTTTCATATTACTCCAATATCCCATTTTTTCCCCATTGTGTATATGTTTTACGCTCATCTCAATATGTGTTGTTTGCTTTGTGTTGGCATTGTTTCCTTAATTGCCATATTATTTTTGGCGCTTTGCACAGCCCCTTGTGAAAATATTAACAATGATTTGGTGATCAGCTAAATTTGAATTAGAAAATTATAGGTTAATTGATTTTAGATAAAGTTGTTATTGATCTGAATTCAAAACCTTAATGATAAACTTTAATCCAATCAGGAGCCAAGTGATAAAGTGATTGTTTTGATATAAAGAGTCATTCAATAATTCTTTGGAGTATGTGCGCTAATTAATATGATTGGCTGGATGTTTTGCCATTGTACGCCATTGCCGCTGTGGCAAGTTGTTGATGGACTAGTGCTAACCCAGCAGCTGATTGGGCACTAGTCCATCAACAACTTGCCACAGCAACAATGCCGCACAATGGCAAAACATCCACCCAATCATATTAATTAGCGCACATGCATCAAGGAATTATTGTATGACCTTTTATGTCACAACAATTACTTTATCACTTGGCTCCTGATTGGCTTAAAGTTTATCATTAAGGTTTTGAATTCAGATCAGTAACAACTTTATCTAAAATCAATTAACCTATAATTTTATAATTCAAATTTAGCTGATCACCAAATCATTGTTAATATTTTCACAAGGGGCTGTGCAAAGTGCTAAAATAACTGTGTTCTGGATCTAGACACACAACATAGTAAATATATGCTTTTATAGAAATAAGCTGAACATAAAGAATATAGCCAAATATAAACAAAGAGAACATGAACAGTTGAAATTCAAAATAAAGATAATATAAATAGAAAATGTTTAGCAACATGGGGTTTATTGGGGCGGGGAAGAGTGATGTCTAGGAGGCAGAATAGAGTGGAAAGGAAGATGTAGAGGTGGTGCTGGCCTGGGGGGTCTGGGATTGGGTGGATTGGGCTTGCAGGTGAGGTGTGTTGGTGGCAGGGGTGGAGGCAGGAGGATTTTGCATGATGAATGCCATATAAAGCTTATTGTATTCCTCATTGGTCATTGGATGGATGGGCTGGTAGGTGGCAGTAGCCAAAGTGAGAGGCACTTGTCTTTCTTTGATTGGTTGCCCATATTCACATGGAAAACCATTTGCGCAAACAAGTTAGCCACCAGTTGGTGACCAAAGAGAGAATTGTGGTCAAGGACCCCAAGATAGAGGTTGTTGAAAGCCTGAGGGCGGCGCTCCCGGAGTGTATCTCCAATATTAAAGAACACAACATCAGCCAGATGAATATCAGCGTGACCAGCTGGGTACACAGCAACCTGATGCCCGCGTTCCTGGATGGCCTCAAGGGCGGTGGAGCTACCCCTCATCTGGTGACTCAAGAAAACCCAGTACTTGTAATTTGAGCCATCCCAGGAGGCAAGTAATCCACCAAGAATGTGGCTGTACAAGTAGTCATCAATGAAATCTGGGTTTGTCTGATAGTAGACAAAATCTTTGGCTAAAACAGCCAGAAAAGCACCAATGAAAGTCCCCTTCTTGACCTTTTTCCTTCCTTTTTGAGTGGCAGCTCTTCCTTGCTTGCCAAAATCATCAAAAGATTGTAATAGGAGATGAACATGACATCATCAGTTAGACTAGTCAGGCATTGGACCAGGGTTGATTTGATGGCAGTGTCATACAGGGAATCCTCAGAGCCATCCCATTGGTGGCCAGCAAAATTGGTAAAAACCCATATGGAAGCCATCTTTCTGTGCATCCAGAGCTGCACCATGTGCTTGGAGACCCATATGTTATGATACGCGAGCTGTTTGCGGACCTGGGTTAGGAGAAGCTTGGGGCCCCCCTGGAGGAGGTCAAGCATTATTGGGTATGCCTCAGATATTTGTGACTTGGGGGCCTTCTTGGGCTTCTTGGCTGTCCCAATCAGATTTTCCCTGTTCATCAGGTTGTTGAATTCCCGCATGACAGTAGCTTGGTTAAATTGCAACTGGGCGGCAATCTTTCCCAGGACAGACCCTGTAGATTCAGTGCCACAATTTCCTGAAAAATTTGGGTGGTAATGATTTTTCACTTGGGGTGCTGGGCCAGGGGAGCTGAAGTCTGATTATCATGGCCCATACCAGAATCTGGCTTGACTCCTGCAGGGAAGGCAGGCTGGGCCTGGAAGACCAAGTACACAATAGGTGCAATCCCGGCCAGATAGTTGACTGCAGTAGCTAGGGATTGCCAATTCCCAGTATGGGGCATGGCCTGGTTGATCAGCCCCAATACTGTGATATAGACAAAACCCAACTTACTAAAGTCCTGGGCAGGAGGCACAGTTGGTAAAGGAGGAGTATGAGGAATCTCCAGCATGGAGGGAAAAATGATCACTCTTGGTGGCCAGGAGGAGCAAATATGCAAGGTTGTAACGTGTAGTGGAGTTGTAAATAAATGAAAACAGAATAGCTATAATGGTGTAAAAGTATAGAGTTCTTGCAAGAAAATAAGGAATTCTGAGCATAAAGAAGTTTATTTTTAAGATGTCAACAAAGAAAAGGGGATGCCAGTGTTCCCAGCTATATCCTGCTAGGAACCTGCAATTTGGCTTACTGACAACTTCTTATTGATTGTCAATGAATTATTCTTAAGCTGGGTTCCATTGGTGACTCCTGATTTATCATTTAGATGGTTCATTTCATTATTTTTGCCCCAGGAAAGCTGGCAGGGAGATTTTAGGCCATTTGGTAACCCAAGTCCCCAACTCTGGGTTTCAGAGGGTGTGGACCAATTAAAATCTTTTCCACTTGGCTTTGGGAGGGTTTTCAATTGTCCCAAGGCTTGACATTGACCAGGGTTTGATTCTCCACTTAGAATTAAAGTTTTCTTTATGTTAATCTGTGTGATTGACAATATGATTGTTTGGTTGCGTGAATGCTACATCACAGGCGTTGACCCTATGCAACATAGTGTTTTTTCTGGCCCATTCTGGGCCCTGACATCATCCCCTATCATAGTTGAGCTTGAAGAGCACAACTCTTTACTCCAAGACTTATATTCCTTCAGAAGGGTGGTGGCATTCTCCAGGTTGGATTCTAGTTCCCAAGTATTCTCTTTGTGGGGGTATCCTTTTCATTTGACCAGGAAGTGAGGTTTTTGGTATTAGAGTTTGTGTCCCAGGATGGCTTCAACCTTTTGTTCCGTGAAGCTTCTTATTTTGATGGGTGAGTGAGCTGTTCTCACTATCTGATGCAGGAGAGAAGGTCCTTTCTTTTTTGATAACAGAGAGCAGTGGAATACATCATGAATCTTCCATCTGGGGGCAGTTCTAGTTGGTAGGCTATGGTACTAATGTGTTGTAAGACTTTGTAAAGACCTGTTTGTCAAGGGCTCAAGCTAGCACAAGGGGCAGTGGTCTTGATGTGCTTTGCTCTGAGATAAACAAGGTTTCCTACTTCAATTGGGGGCCAGGGCTTTGTTTCTTGTTGTCAAAATCCTTGTATACTTGTACTGCTCTTCTCAGTTTCTTGCGCATTTGTCTTGGCACACATGGATGTTGCTGACCCAGTCTTGTCCTTTAGGGTTGTTGGCTTCCTCTGTGGGGGGCATCCCATGTGGGGTTGAATCTGTAGTTGGCTTTGAAGGGGGACATACCAGTGGAGTTGTGGTCTTGGTTGTTGTACGCAAACTGAGCCATTGGTAGGTGGGTTACCCAATTGTTCTGCTCCAAGTTAACGTAGCATTGTAAGTACTGTTTGAGGACCTGGTTTATTCTCTTGGTCTGTCTGTTGCTCTGGGGGTGATATGCAGTAGACAATAATCTTTTTATTCCCAAGTCCTTTAGGATTTGGGCCCAAAACTTAGAGGTGAATTGTGGGCCTCTGTCTTAGACCACTTCTTGTGGGAGTCTGTGGTTCATGAATACTTAGTTCCAGAATAGAGTGGCAGTTTCCTTTGCAGTTACTTTGGTTGTTGTTGGAATAAAGTGAGCCATCTTGGTGAAACAATGGACATTTACAAGGATAGCGTTGAATCCTTTTGAATTGGGTAGCTCCACAATGTAGTCCATGAAAACTGACTTCCAAGGGCCTTCTGCAATCTGAAGAGGTTGTAGTAATCCTTCTGGCTTTCCTTGCTTAGGCTTGGCACGTCTGCATGTCTTGCAACCACTGAGGTATCCTTCAATCTCTGGCTTCATCCTGGGCCACATGTAAGCTCTCTTAATTCCTTTGAGAGTCTTTGTACTCCCAGGGTGTCCTGACATGGGGGAGTTGTGATATTCCTTCAATATCTCTAAGCGCAGTGAGCCTTCTGGTACGTAGGTGCGCCTGTGTAGCTGCAGGGTGTTTCCATGTAGGGAGTAATCATTTTGGTAGTATTGCATGTTGATATCTTTCTTTAAGTCTTCCATGATAAAGATGCAGTGCTGGTCTACGGTCTGAGCTAGTTGGATTTCTTCTCTTCTACTGGCTAGTCACAGAAGTAGAAGCATTGGCTCAATCATGTTTGGGGACAGCAATGATTTAGTGTTGAATTCTTCAATCTCTTTGATACTAGAAAAAAAACTATTTGGCTTAAGGCATCTGGTACAACGTTGATCTTTCCAGGCTTGTAGCTGATTGATAAGTTGTAATCTTCTAGAAATAGGGCCTATCTAGCTTGTTGCTGATTCAGTTGCTGTGGTTTGAAGAAGAATGTCAGGTTCTTGTGATTGGTCATGATTCTCACTGGGTGGTTGGCGTCACACAAGTATCTTCTCCAATGCTTCAAGGACTGGATGATAGTAAGCATCTCTTTATTGTAGATGGGGTAGTTCAACTCAGGCAGAGTGAACTTCCTTGAGTAGTAAGCTACAGGGTGCAGCTTACTATCATGCCCCTCCTGAAGCAACACCCCCCAATGCAAAGCCAGAGGCGTCTGTTTCCACAATGAAGGGCTTATTGTAAACTGACATTGCTAAGACAGGGGCAGAAACAAAGGCATTCTTTAGCAACTCAAAGGCTGACTTGGCAGTGTCATCCCAAACAAAGGGGTGTTTCTCAGAGGTGAGGCAGGTCAATGGCAAACAGATCAAAGAAAACTTTTGGACAAATTCCCGGCAGAGGTTTGCCAGGCCCAAGAAACTTCTGACCTCCTTGCCGTTCTTAGGTTCAGGCCATGATGTCACAGCCTCTATTTTATCATGTGTCATTGCAAAACTCCCTTTCAGTACATTGTACCCCAGGAACTCTACTTCTTCTTGGAAAAACTCACATTTTTGGAGCTTAACAAAGAGTCTGTGTTCCTTGAAGCGTTATAGGACAGCTTTAAGGTGTTCAACATGTTCCTCAGGTGTGCAACTGTAAATGAGGATGTCATCCAAGTAGGCTATGCAACACTGGTTCTTGAGTCCTCCCAAGACCACGTCCCCATAGTTTGAAAGGTACTGGGCGCGTTGCATAGCCCAAACGGCATAACCAAGTAATCAAAAAGACCTTGCCTAGTCTTGAAGGCAGTTTTCCATTTGTTGCCAGGCCTGATCTGGATCTGGTTAAAGGCGTCCCTCAAATCAAGCTTTGAGAAAATGTTTGCTCCTGAAAGCTGGTCTGAGAGGTCTTTGGCATTGGGTACAGGGTATCTGTTCTTCACTGTGATGCTGTTTAGGTCCTGGTAATTGACACAAGGATGTAAGTCACCGCCCTTTATTTTTAACAAACAATAAAGGGGACAGACAAGGAGATTTGGAGACAAGTATATATCCCTTCTTCAACATCTTGTCCAAGTACTCTCTTAAGGTGGCTTGTTCTTTCATTTTACAACTATAGAAAGGACCATTCTTAGGTTGGGTTCCAGGGAGGAGGTCAATGGCGTGGTCAAACTGACTGTGTTTAGGCAAGGCAGTGGCTTCTTCTTCTGAGAAGACAGACTCCAAAGGCTTCAAACATTTTGGGATCTCGGCCTTGCAGGATTCCATGGTGATGTTGTTTAACTCAGGGGTCTACTGGGGGTTCAGGAAGGGGACCTCTAAGGTTTGGCTCTCATAAGTGACAGTCACTTGATGGTTCTTATATTCCAAGTTCAATTGGTGATCAACCCACCATTCAAACCCTATCACTACAGGTTTTGGAAGCTTCTCCATGGCGTGAAATCTGGTTGGCAGCAGTCTCTTGTTTAACTTCAGGAAGACAAACTCTTCACATTTGTGGGACAGGTTTGTTATCTTGTTACCCAAGGTTACCAGTTGGGAGTTTTCCTGGATTGGTACACCAAGTTTCTCAGCTAGGCTACTGTCGTAAAAGTATCAGCAAAGCGTTGCTAGTTTCTACAAACAGTTAGTCAGTGACCTAATTCTTAATACTATACCTATTGATGGTATAGTGACAACCTATGAAGGACAGAAGAATAATAAGGTTTATAGACAAAACTGGTATTTATTTAGATATTATTGCACTTATATAGTGTGAGGTGGGGGAATTGTCACCAGAGGCAGGGAGGCACAGACAGAAGAACTTCCCAAATGAAGGAGAGTGGATTGACACAGCTAAAAGTCCTGCGCAAGAGAACAACCACTTCCTTGCAGCTTTCCTTAAGGAGGTAGATATAAATAACTTTGTTGTTCTATTTATAATCCCAGAAGTGAAGCCTGTGCCTTGTGCACGTTTGAAAGGTAAATTGAACACCTGTTTTAGGGGCGTTTTAAACTTCTTTATCACTAGTAGAATCAGGATACAATAACGCAACTGCGCAATTGTTCCATTGCTCATCCCTAGATGGACAACTTTTCTTCTAATCCATTCAGGATCTGCAACATTTCCCTCTACTGGATTAGACAACAGGTTTAAAAATGGCTGGCGTCTCAAGGTGACAGCTATGGTGAACAGTCCCTCTAGAAGAGTCACAAGAAGAGTCTTGAAGAAGGTGCAAGTGATAATTCCAAAGAGGCGCAAGCATACCAGGCCAGTGAAGGTGATGAAGGCAGCAGGGAAGCAAGTAGTCCTGCATGATGTGGACAGCAGCTACCTGGACTTGGGAGTTCACTTAGATCAGCTACTGGTGCCTCAGCTGGCCTTAGGAGGGACAGACCCACTGTTTGCTGTGCTGTTCCTAGCTTTGAGTGAGGCCAGGGAGGTGACAGGAACTGGGTTGCAAAGGGGTAACAGTATCCATTGGCGGTTCTCCATGCGGGCAGCAGAAGAATACTTGGAGGCTCAGCTGAAGGAATTCCAATTTGAGGGTCAAGGCCTTTCAGTCTTGCAACATGGGACAGTATCCAACATAGTGAAGTCAGTCCTTTGCGCTTGGGCAATACCTGGGATTACTGAGGCTCAACTAGTCAGTTGGAAAACCTCTGACAACTTTGAGCAACGTCTTTGGTGAGCCTTCCAGGAATTGTTGAAGTCATACACAGTTGAGAGGACTGCCCATCTGGTGCCAATGGTAGTGGCTGACAACCTTGTTCTTTGAGGAACCAACCACTGTGGTACCAAGCGGGAGGAGAACATGGGGGTCTTCCTTGAGTGGGCCTTATCCTTATTCTATGGGGTGGGTGGTCAGGTCCCAGTAGAGTATGCCCTTTGCAAGAGTTTTCTGTTGGACTCTATCTTCTTGGGGGTTGCCTTTCCTGTGGACATTGGGGTCAATAAGGTGTCTTGCTTGGTGGGGTTTGTTGCCCAATCCTTGGTCATTGGCTTTGTGGATCTGTAGGCAACCAGTTGTGTTTCTTGGCTATCATTCAGGTGGTAGAACAGTTGGTGTGGTACTGGAAAAGTCTTGTCAGTCTTCAATAAACACTTTGTTCTTTCATTCTTATTCCTCATACTTTGGTGCAACACTATCGCAAACAGGACAACAACCCATGGAATTTTTTTAATTAGGCTTTTGTTTTTTCGGGTTATTGTCCTCATTGGGGCTTACTCTCAATTGCTAGGAGCAGCACACATATACTGAGCGTGTACTCTAGTGATCAATTGCCCAGAATGGGGCTTCTTAAGGGTGTAGGAGTTGGGGCCGGTCTTCTGGATAACTTGAACTGGACCTTGCCAAAGGGAGGCAAGTTTGGATTCACAGCTGTACCCTCTATTGCTGAAGAAGTAGACTGAGTCTCCTGCCAGGTAAGTGGGTAAGGCAGGGAGTTTGGATGCAGCTTGTTCTAGGTCCTGCAACTTATGGTTTAAGTTTACAGTGTAGGCCTCTGATTGCAAGCAAATAAGGGTTTGAATCAGCTTGTTGAGGTACGCCTCTGGGGACACAGCCAGACTGAGCTTTACCAAGGAATATAGTAAAGGGGGAAGTCCTGGTTGCCGGCTGTAGAGCAGTTGGAAGGGCGGCTTACCAGTGGCCTGATGGTGCCCAATGTTGTATGCAAAGGTGGCCGCAGGCAGGAAGGTATCCCATTCAGTCTCATGTTGATGACTGAGCTTCTGGAGTATCTGGACCAGGCTCCTATTAGTGCGCTCTACCATGCCATTTGTCTGTGGGTGATAAGGATTGGATAGTGTCCCACAGATTCCCATCAGTTGGTTGAGGCGGGTGATGATATAACTGGTGAAGTTGGTACCATTGCCTGTCAGCAGGATCTGGGGGCAACCATGTTTGTATATGATATTCTCCAGGATGAACGTGGCTGTCACCAGTGCAGATTGGTTGGGAATTGCCTTGGCCTCTACCCATTTAGTCAGATGGTGAACCACCACAATGATGAACTTGTTGCAACTGTTGGTAGCTGGCAGGGGGCCCACTACGTCAATGGCTACAGTGTGGAAGGCAAACCCAGGGTGTACCAGTCTGTGTTGAAACTTGGCAACCTTAGGCCTCTCAATGTTGCAGTCATGACAGTTGGCTAGTGTATCCACTACGTCAGTGTGCATTCCTTCCCATAAGCAGTGCTGCTGTAGCAGAGCTAACATCTTCTGTATACCACCATGGCCAGTAGTTTTGTGAGTGGCCACCACTGAGTCCATGCGTAGGGATGAGCGTATGTAGGGTAGCCAAGAGTCTCCACAAAGCTTCAGGAGTTGTCCCTTAGAGACCTTGGTATCAACAGATAACTTCTTGAGAGCTCTCTGTATCTCTACTGGCTCCTCTCCCCACAAAGAAGGATCCTCCATAAGCTTGTCATAGAGAATGTCAGCCACGGGGGATACTAAGGCAACAGTGGGAAGGCAGGAGAGACAGTCAGCATTCTGGTGGGCTGCCCCATCTTGATGAATAATCTCATAGTCATAAGCTTGAAGTTTAATGGCCTAACACACCAGACGTCCTTTGGGGTCCTTGAGGGTCTTAAGCTATTGCAAGGAGGCATGGTTTGTTACAACTGTGAAACGTACCCCATGTAGATAGACTCTGAACTGTTGGTAGGAGTATATCACAGCCAGACACTCTTGTTTGGTGACAGTGTAGTTCCTCTTGTGAACATTAAGCGTACATGAGCAGTATTCAACAGGGTGCTCAAGTCTATTGGAGTCCAGTTGGGAGAGAACACCCCCAATTACTGTCAGACTATCATCTGTATGAACCACAAACAGCTTGGCAAAGTCAGGATAGGCCAGCACAGGGGCTGCAGTCAGTTTTTCTTTGAGAGCATTGAAGGCAGATTGGCATGCTGGGCTCCAGAAGAATTCCTTATCAGCTCAGAGAAGCTGAAAAAGGGGGTCACCCAGGGATGCAAAGTTGGGGATGAAGTGGTGTTAGTACCCAATCATCCCCAGGAAGACCTACACGTCTTGCTTATTGGCCAGGATCTGCATTTTCTCAATGGCTTCCACCTTCAGAGGTACAGGGCGGAGTCCATCTTGGCTAATGATGAACCCCAGGAACTCAAGGTGCTCCTTGAAGAAGTTGCACTTGCGTGGCTTGAGCTTGAGATTAGCTGCAAGTAACCTCTGGAAGACTTCCTCCAAGTGTCGTAGGTGATCATTAAAGGTTCAGGAGAATACATTAATGTCATCCAGGTAGACCAAGACACTGGTGAGTTTGAGGTTGCCCATCACTGCATCCATAGCCCATTAAAAGGTAGCTGGGGCTTTGAACAGACCTTGAGGCATCCTTGTTGGTTTAAATAGCCCTTGGTCAGTGATGATTGCACATTTTTCTTGACCAGCAGGGGGTAGGTCAATCTGCCAGTACTCACTGATAAGGTCCATGGCGCTGAAGAACTTGGCGCCACCCAGTTGGTCCGAGGTATTGTCAATACGAGGGAGGGAATATGAATCCTTCTTGGTAACAGCATTCAGTCAACAGTAGTCAATCACCACACGGTTGCTGCCATCCTTCTTTTTGACAATCAGGAGAGGGGAAGCCCAAGGGCTTTTACTGGGGAACAGTAAGTCAGATCCCAATAGCTTCTGAAGCTCCTCGTTAGCCATGGTATGATTGGCTTGACTTCACCATATAGGTCTGGAACAGATAGGTGGACTGCTTTGGGTGTCAATATGATGAGCAACATCTGCAGTCTTGCCCACGTCATAATCATCCTTGGCAAACACATCCTTATACTGGGAAAAGAGATTCATAGCTTGATCCTTCTTCTCTTCATAGAGGCCAGATAGAGAGTTGCAGCTTATGACCAATAGCACCAGTGGTTGCTCACAGGATAGACCCAACTCAGAGAAGTCTGCAAAGGGGGCAGTCTCCTGCAGGTTGTCATGCTCTTCCAGTCATATATAAGCCAGAAGTTGGTGTTTGGAGACAACCATAGCTTCATGACTCATGTTGGCCAAGAGTATGAGTACCTCCTTCTCACTTGGCATGAGGATGCCTGGTGCAACCCATGGTTCTAGTCTGGAGGCATTATAGATGCCAAGGATTTCTCCATGAGTACCAGCCAGTAGAGCCAGCAAGAGGCCTGTGTTGTGGATCACCTGAGAGCCAGGTGGGATAGTCATATTACAGGAGGCGTAGACTGGGATTCCCTTGACTTCCCCAACTGAGAGGGGTAGCACCCTGGTCTTACTACTACGCAGTTTATAGGCAACTGGAAGCTCTCTGTTGGCGTACTCCAGATTAATGTAGTGCAGACGCTGTAAGGGCAGGTCAGACGGGCAATCACCATGATAGAACATGGGTATGGAATGGCCCAATATTCCAAATGTATGGTCTCCATGGTTAGTCACAGTACCATACTGAACCATGAAGCTAGTCCCAATAAGAATGTCATAGCTGTTTTTTCCAGGAATATAGCAGGAGCAGTGACCATTAGCTTCCCAAAGCAAAGAGAGAGAGAAGAGTAGGCTCCTTTTGCTCTAGTGATCAGTGGCCCAGCAGTACCAAACTCTTCATGATAGGCCAAGTCCGGTGCCAGCTTAAGCTTCTTAACCAGCCAAGAGGATATAATGTTTCCAGGGGCACCAGTATCCAGTATGGCCCGGACATGAGTCTTGTTCACTACCAGGTTGATATAGGTGCAATCCTGGCAGTCCTCTCTGATCTCCACAATCTTTGAGACCTGGTGTACACTTAGTCCTTTGAACTTCTCCAGGAAGGTAGCCATGGCAGCTCCCACAGCTGTGCTTAATTCCTTGAGGAATTCTAGCAGTGCTGAGACGTTTACTGTGCAGAGCAGCTTGGCCAGTTGTTCAGCACTGTCCTCCTCATGAGTGACTTCAACGCCTGGTTGAGCCATTTGTTCAGCATAGGGTAAGGATACTGTTCTCCAAGCTATTTGGGGGATAACCACCTCAGGGCAAAGTGTAGTCCAATGAGTTTGAGTGTTAACAGTGATGACTCAATGGAGGAGGTCCTCTTGAACTCCGTCAGACTCCACATCCTCATGTATTGGTTGGGAGTTGAAGTCAATCAGAGAGGGTTCATCCTTAGGGTTGGTCCCAGAGAATGGCAAGGCAGCAGGCCTCTGATCTGGTTTGTCAGGGGGCAGTGGTATGGAGGAGATGAGGGTATCAAAATTACAAAGGCAGCTAAGGATTTCTCCTTGTACTGGCTGCTTAGTAGTTTTTTGACTGGTCCTCATTGTCCTCCTCAATATCAGCGTCCTTGGCTTAGTCTTCCTCAGTGTCCTCCATGCCTACATGATGGATCTTTTGGCGTGGATTCCTACATTCTCAAGAGAAGTGGCCAGCCATACCACATTTGAAGCAAGTACAGGGGCCATTGTTGATTGGAGCAGGCTCAACCTTGTTGGAAGGCTTGGGCATCTTGACAGCCACGCAGGGTCTATGCTCAGATTGCAGGCAAGGGCGGCCTTCAGGAAAAGGGACTTCAAACTCCTCCTTGTAGGTTTGTAGGAGGCGGATCAGATCTGGTACAGTGCAAGCGTTGTAAAGGCCTGACTTAAGGGTCAGAGATAGTTCCTGGTTGACACGTACAGCATTAAGGAGGGCTGAATGCATATCAATAAACTGCACTGCACTCATTGACAACTGAGTTTGAGCTTCAAGGTAGAACCTAGAAGTGAAGTCTTCTAGGGTTTCCCCCACCTTTAACTTGGTGTCAGAAAAGTCCATCTTACAGCCGAGGAGTGCTTCTTGGATACTGAATTCTTCTGTCAAGGCTCTGGAGATGTTGGAAAAAGTCCAGCCATTCTCAGGGAGACGTGGCAAGATAATGGTTTGAGTCTCAGCATCCAGACAGTTGATGGTTGTGGAATCCCTCATGGCATTGTCTGCGCCATACATGGAGTTTTGGTACAGACATAAGAACATGGCCACATTGCTCTTGCGGTCAAACTTGGGTAGATTGACGGGATTGAAGTTGTTGGAGCCATATTGGAGGGGAGCTGGTGTGATCCTCACTGGAGAGCAGGTGAGACAGGAACAGCTGAGAGTGGAGGCAGCAAACCTAGCCTCAGAGGCGCAGCAACAATTTTCCTCTTGCTGGGCTTTGCGTTCACCTTCTCTGTTTTGAGCAGCTCCAGAAGCTTCAGGGGTGGCCAGGACGTCATCCTCAGACTCCAGTACTGGCTCTAATACTTGTACAGCCTTAGGAGCCAACCAAGTGTGGTCCTCATTGCTTTTATAGCTATGATAGAACTCAGGACTAGAGGACCTCAGTGGACTGTGGTAACTCTTGGAGTTGATGGACATAGCCTGTAAGTTGACGGCCATAATCTTACTATCCATCCTACCCAATTGGCTCTGGAAGGGCGTCCAGGAGAAGTTAATGCTTGTCCAACTCATCTTAGTAGACCTTGTTCTCCTGACAGGTGATATCCAATTCATCTTCCAGAGAGGTGATGCACTTATTGTGGGTGGCAAGCTCAGCTTGGAGAAAGGCTATTACTTCCTTGTCCTTCCTGACTTGGGTCTGGCTGTTGGCTCTGTCATGTGATTGGCAAAGTTTGAGACAATCCTGAAGTTCTGACACAGTGTGGTAGCCATCAAACAGGAAGGCAAGATCAGCACTCTGCTGGACCAATTCTGTCTGCATCTTCTTGTAGTGATCAAAGAGCTCAAGGATTTCTTGACCAAGAAGAGCGCTAGAAGGGGAGTTGTTGGTGGCGGCAGAAGTGGGGGTGAACAAGGGGATGGTGGCAAGGCGGCAGACTAAGACTTTCACCTCATGAGTCAGGCTTCAAACCATGGGGCCAGTCTCCAGCACGTTGTTTGTAACCACACTAATCCAATTGGCGTCTATACCCTGATGGGTGAGGGTCTGTACCATATGCACTGGAACTAGCTTAGCTATACCTGCTTTGATGGAATTGACCCAGTGGAGCATGGTGTTCTGGGCGTTGGTGACTTTGGCAAGATACTGATTGACAGTAGTGAAAGTATTGCCAAGCTCAGAGTACAGAGCCTGGAGGAACGTCTGTTGGTTAGATACCAGTATTCCCTGGTCATGCACTAGGCTTTGGATGTAGCCCAGGTGTATTTGGTTGTAGCATACGGCAGGATGGGCAAATTGGTGTAGGTAGTCCTTGATATGTTCAACAGTACAGAGGTCACAGCGGAACTGGTCAGGATTGAACTGGGAGAGATTCTGAAAGCAACCCAAGGCGTTTTCAGCAGAAGGCTGCTGAATGGCCAGGTGTTCCAAGCAAGAACCATTGAAAGCAGCACCAGCATCCATGGTGTGTATGGCATTACAGATGGCGTCCTCAGAAGGTGAAGAGTTGGCTTCCATCTCCAAGGGGACAGGGGCTTGTAGGAGCAGTGGTTGACTAAAAACAATAGCTTGGGAGCGTTGATGTTCTGGCATGAATTGGCTTAGGTTGGGCAGGCCATAGGGAGCGCCTGCTCTTTCCCCAGCATGGGCATTAGCAGCAGTAAAGGCTGGTGCCTGGTGGTAAGGAGAAGCAGTGGCAGGAGACTGGGCCAGGGGCATTCCTCCCTCCTCATTAAAAGGACCGCGGGAGTGGGGGCTGTTGGTGTTGTAAGACATGAGTGCCAATGTTGTAAAATTTGTAGCAAAGGGTTGCTAGTTTCTACAAACAGTTAGTCAGTGATCTAATTCTTAATACTATACCTGTTGATAGTATAGTGACAGCCTATGAAGGACAGAAGAATAATAAGGTGTATAGACAAAACTGGTATTTATTTAGATAGTATTGCACTTATATAGTGTGAGGCAGGGGAATTGCCACCAGAGGCAGGGAGGCACAAACAGAAGAACTTCCCAAATGGAGGAGAGTGAATTGACACAGCTAAAAGTCCTGCGCGAGAGAACAACCGCTTTCTTGCAGCTTTCCTTAAGGGGGTAGATATAAATAACTTTGTTGCTCTATTTATAGTCCCGGAAGTGAAGCCTGTGCCTTGTGCGCGTTCAAAAGGCAAATCATACTCCTGTTTTAGGGGGTGTTTTAAACGTCTTTATCACTAGTAGAATCATGATACAATAGCGCAACCGCGCAATTGTTCCATTGCTTAATCCCTAGATGAACAACTTTTTGTCTAATCCATTCAGGATCTGCAACAGCTAGGTTCCATGTAGTTGAGGGTTGCCCCACGGTCTAGGAGAGCTACAGTGTTCACCTCATGGTCATTATAGCATAAAGTAGTGTCAATGATAGGATAAGATTGTGAAGCGTTGTTTATTGCTGAGATGGTTGCTCCTTGGGTTCCATTGGAGCGTCTAGTGCAGTCCTTGGATAAATGGCCACTCTGGTGGCAATAGAAGCATAGTCCACTTCTGACATGGTGTTGGTACTCTTCAGGGGTCATGTTCAAGCAGGGCCTACTTGCACCAGGGGTTTGATTGTTCTGGGGTTGACCAGTGTGGTATCCTTGTGGTTGGCTGAAGTCCATGCCTCTGGCAATAGCAAGGAGCTTGTCCTTGGGAAGGTTGCATCAGTGATGTCTCATTAGGCTGGCATGGTGTGGGTTTAGACCGTTTTTGAAATGCAAACCTGATATGCTGTCAGGAATATTGGCTGTATCTGCCAGGCGTAGGAATTGTTGTATGTAGGTCTCCAGGTTGTCTCTTCCTTGGTTCAGGCAGATGAGCCCATGTAGGCATGGATCATGGTCCCAGCAGGGGTAGTTGCAGAGTTTATTCTCTCCAGGAATTGGTTGTGGGAGAGTATGAGGTCTGGGTCTTCCTCAAGGTTAGTCAAGAAGGTTTCTCTGGAATCATCCTTCAGTTGGCTGACACCATCATAACCTTCTGGGTGTTGTCTCTGAAGCTCTTGGGGTGGGCTCAGAACAAGGTGTTTATCATGATCATTCCTTTTCTGAAGCCAGCTAAGTCCATTTTTGGTAGGTCAGGAAAAGTTGTGAGGGCAGCAGTATTATGGTTTGAGGTAGAGATGGTCACAGTCTGGACCTGGGATGGATTGGCAACAATTTCCTCTTGGTGTTTGTTTGTTTCTTGTTTCTTGGTCAAATACTGTCTTATGTAGTAAGCCGAGGTCAAAAATAAAAGCATAAAAGATTCCCCTATAATCAAAGAAGAATATGGGCCCAGGGTTACTAGTTTAGATATGGTTGACATAATGTCATGGCCCATACCAGAATCTGGCTGGACTCCTGCAGTTGAGGCGGGCCGGGCCTGGAAGGCCAAGTACATAATAGACGCAATCCTGTCCAGATAGTTGACTGCAGTAGCTAGGGATTGCTAATTCCTGGTATGGGGAGCAGCCTGGTTGACCAGATCCAATACTGTGATATAGAAAAAACCCAACTTAATAAAGTCCTGGGCAGGAGGCACAGTTGGTAAGAGAGGAGTAGGAGGAATCTCCAGCATGGAGAGCAAAATGATCACTCTTGGTGGCCAGGAGGAGCAAATACAAAAGGTTGTAAAGTGTAGTGGAGTTGTAAATAAATGCAAACATAATAGTTATAATGGTGCAAAAGTATAGAGATCTTGCAATAAAATAAGGAATTCTGAGCATAAAGATGTTTATTTTTAAGATGTCAACAAAGAAAAGGGGATGCCAGTGTTCCCAGCTATATCCTGCTGGGAAACTGTAATTTGGCTTACTGGCAACTTCTTATTGGTTGTCAATGGATTATTCTTAAGCTGGGTTCCATTGGCGACTCCTGATTTGTCAGTTAGATGGATACTTTCATTATTTTTGCCCTGAGGAAGCTGACAGGGGGATTTTGGGCCATTTGGTAACCCAAGTCCCCAATTCTGGGTTTCAGAGGGTGTGGGCCAATTAAAATATTTTCCACTCAGCTTTGGGAGGTTTTTCAATTGTCAACAGGCTTGGCATTGACCAGGGTTTGATTCTCCACTTAGAATTAAAGTTTCCTTTGGGTTAATCTGGGTGATTAACAACGCAATTATTTGCTTGCACAATTGCTCCATTGCAGGCATTGAACCTATGAAACATAGGGTTTTGTTTGGCCCATTCTGGGCCCTGACACTGATTGGCTGTAGGGGGCAGGTTGGGTGGTGGCAGGAAGTTGTTCTGAATCAAGGTTGTCATCCTGATTGATTGGTTGGTGGGCAGCTTGTGCAGGGGTGGGTACAGGAGCAGGAGCAGAGCTAGATGCTAAGTGACTACTGAATAAGTCAAAGCCATATGGGTTGGGGGTCAGTAACAAGTCAGCTTCCTTGTTACTGCCTCAAAGGCTTGGGTGTAAACAGGTGCCTCCACATTCTGAGCCTCACCTCCATTGAAGCTGGCTTGGCTGCTGTTGGCTTGGCTGCTGGCGCCGTCAAAGATATTGCTAGTAAAAATCATTGTAAAAAACCTATGATAAAATCATCAAAAGTAGAAAGCTTAAAAATTAATGATTTATTTTTATTGTAATCTTGAGTCCATATTTGGAAGGTTCTCAAAATCATTCCATAAAAATCAGGAGCCATGAAAATGGATTAAATGCCTCTGTTCCTAAGTTGGATAGCTGTTGATTGGCTATAAAACTGTTACTTTTCTATTTTAGGCTACCCATACTACACATTTTGTGTGACTTCATTTTGTTTTGTGCTTGTGGAATCTCACTTTTAGATTGCTCTATTTTCAAAAAAATTGGTCCTTTTGTTGGTGCCTCATTTGAATCCTGCTTGGATTATAATATACTCAGGAATACCATGCATCCATCTCACTAGTTGCATCAGTTCATTTTGTTTGTGGTTTGAACTACACCGCTTGATGTTTGATATAATTTTGTAAAATGGGCTAGTGAAATTTTGTTTTTTGTTTGACAGTTCATTTATTAACCAAAAATATTTAAATTATTTGAATCCTGAATCTTGCACAACTTGGATTTTGTTCAAATCTGAAATCATTTTGTTTAAATCTTAGGTATTTTGGTTGTTGCCATAGCCTTTAAAACTACTGTACTAGATGGTGGAGCATACATTAATTTAGTGACAGTCAAATTCCTTGAAAGCTTACCTAATGTCTGTATTGCTCCATCTGATGTCACTTTTATCATGGCTGATGGGAGTGAAAAATTATGTCTTGGGATTGCTAAAGGGTTAAACTTTAGGATTGGTTGTGCAGAAATTACCATTGATGCAGCCATCTTCAACCACCACAAGTATACCTTCCTATTGGCAGAAAAACTATTAGTGTTTTGGGTATAACAACTCAGTATCTAGGCAACAAGTGGACAATCAAATAAAATGATCAAAAGATCCAATCACTTGTCACCTTTGACAACCCTCAGATCACTGAATTTTTATGTAAATCTATTGAGGCAAACATTAGTAAAAATCAATGGCTGATCAAGAAGCCAAAAACTGAGCTAATTGAATTCATGGAAGAATATGACTCCCACAATGTAGAGGACTCTGACAACTTACCTGAAGCTTCTGGCTTTAAACATGAAATTGACACTAGTACTGTGCACCACATCATGTCAAGGTTTTACCAGCTGCCTTGCTCTAAAGAGGAGTTTGTTAAAAAGGAGATTTCAAGAATACTCAAACAAGGTTTTATCATGCAGAGTTCCTCACCTTGGGTTTCTCTGCTGGTGGTTGTTTCTAAGAAGGGCGGCAAGAAGAGAATGTGTGTTAACTATGTTTCTCTAAACAAGGTTACAATTTGCAATAACTATATGTTACCTTGCATTTTGGACATATTGGTCTCATTTGGAGGAGCCAAATGGTTCTCCAAAATTTACCTCTTTAGTGGTTCTCACCAGATCCTGGTACGCAAGGAAGACCAACCTAAGACAGAGTTTGTTAGTAAGTGGGGTCAGTTTAAGTATACCAGAATGCCCTTTAGGTTGAAAGGCGCGCCACACACTTTCCAAAGGATTATCAAGAACATGTTTGCAGGCCTTATTGGTTATTTTGTCACTGTATACTTGGACAAAATCACCATATACTCAAAGTCCTTCAAAGACCACCTAATCACCTAAGAATATGCTTAGAGAGAATTAAAAATGCTAAACTTAGTGTCAACACTGAAATACAATTCTGGCAGTTCAGGAGATCAAACTGTTGGGGCACATTGTGGACAACAAGGGCAAGCACCTGGACCCAGGAAAGATCAAAGCTATCAGTGAATGGTCCACAACTATAAACACAAGTCAGGTTAAATTGTTCCTGGGATTTAATTTTGGGTATTATCATCAATTCATACCAAACTATAGTGACATTGCGGCGCCATTATTCAATCAAACTCACAGGGACAAGGAGTTTAAGTGGGGACTAGAGGAAGATGACAATTTTAATGATTTAAAAGAGATTATTACTTCTGATATTGTGCTCATATATCCAGACTTCTTAAACTGGTTCCACGTCTTTTCAGATGCCATAGGAGCCCTCCTGTGCCAAGAAGTGGAAGGGAAATACAAACCTATAAAATATATGTCAAAGAAGTTTATAGAAGTGATGAGGAGCGCCTTTTTGGAAAGCTTTAAATATGGAATTGAGAAAGAAGAGAAGTATATTTTATTGAATAATACTTTAGACTTATATAGCTTTAGCTTTGGCAAAGATTTAGTTAGATCAAACCTAGGGGTTGGTCATGTGCGGGATGGGTTCAAGTCACTGGACACTTGGAAAGTCATGTGATATTGCTTGGTTGCTATTTCTGGTATGTCAAACTTTATATTGGGAGGGCATCAAATTGGGCAATGACTGGATGTTAAGTGAGTTGGCGGTAGCCAGAATACTTGTACATTCAGATCCTTGGCACCCCCCCTTAAGGGCTTACTCTGGTACATTAGAAGGGGCTTTGTCTTGACAGCTGCCACCTGATGTTCCTGGATTTGTTTGCTAGTTGATACCAGTTAGGTTGAGTGTTCTCTTTTGATAAGGCAGAGGAGGGTTCTGTGGTATTTCTTGACAACAGGGTCTTTGGCACCTTGGAATTTCACTAGATAGGTGTTTCTGACTGATCTGTACTTGATGATTATTCCTGGTCCCCTGTGTACTGAGTCTAGCTTTGTTCTGTTTCCAGCCAGGACACAGACAGGGGATTTATGGGGAGTGGTTCCTCTGTAGAGGTTATCTTTTGTGTTTTGAGCCTTTTCATTTCTGCTATTTTAGCTTTGAGGCACATGTGTTATTAATTTGGTACTTGTTCTACTGTGGGGGGTTTTCCCAGTGGGATCTTTATGTATGGTTGATTGTTGCGGGTAACTATCTCTGGTTTGTATCTGTATGTTAGTTCAAACAATGAATAGCCTGTCCCTTGGTTGGTGCGGACTCAGGATACTAATAATGCATGTTTCACGTATAATGGCCATGTGTCTTTGGCTTTGCCATTCATTATTTTCTCAAGGGTTCTGATAAGGCTGCCGTTTAGGCGTTCAACTCTGCCGTTGGCCTGTGGCCTGTAGGGCAAGATTGTAGAATGTTTGATATTTTTGGATTTTAAATTGTTGTTTACTATGTGACCTGATAACTCTGTTGCTCCATCAGTTATGATGTAATTTAGAGTGCCATAGTCAGCTATGATTGCTTTATTAATGAATTGGTTTATTGTTTCTGCTTTGTGGTCCTTTGTTGCCCAGCAGATGGGCCAGCATGTATGTTGTGTTTGGCTCCTGGGGACAACATCCAGGTGGACACGTCAGAAAATCTTTATAACAAAAGATTTGAGGTTCAAAGCTAGCCTTGGGTTAGCCTTCAGGGCAAAATTAAGGGCACATACCTTAATTTCCTGGAATACAAGATGTGAAAGTCCTTTTGGTAAAAAGGAAAGGAAAAATCTTGAAGAATACTAAAGCCAACACAAATGTGGATAAACTTGTCTTTATTAGGAGAAATGATTCTACTTAAATAGTAGACAAGGGTCAATGATCACTCATTAGGTAGACAGAGTGGCAGAAGGGGTCACGTTGAAATGAGGTCATACCAGGATCAGTTGAGGACAGGTATGATATTCTGAAATGGGTGAATATTGAGCCAGACCCATTTAAGGAAGGCAAGGAATTCCCAAAATCAAAAGCAAAACTGCCTAAATCTTTGCACATATCAATATTCAAAGTCCATATAAAAATGGTATTAATGGCGCAATTTACAACAATGTAGCAAAGTCAATGGATACAATTAAGAAACATTGATTTGTCTTAGTTTCTGGGAAGGGGCCCACTACTGTCACGGTAGGTTTCATAATGCCGGGTATTTTCTGTCCAAGTAAGAAGGCTCGGAAAGCCGGGAAAGCCGGGAAACCTGTATCAAAATTGACCAAGTTAATGGATTTAAACCAAACAGTTGATTGAAAATGGGTCACAGCTGCTTCAGTCTGCCAGCTGTTACCAGCTCCCCCTTTCAAACTGACGTTGATAAATTGACGTAATTTGAGGGTCACCCAATATGAGCTTGTTAATTGGCAGGGCCGTCAGAAACTGGTCATTCAAGGGTTCTTTGCAACCTGGACCAGATACTTGCTGAACAATGTGGAAGGAATAGGAGGTCAAGATTCAGGTGGTATTGCTTAGTTGCTTTTTTGATATATATTGAATAATTTTCCCTGTTTCAACTCTAAAAGTTGAGTCCTCCTAAATTTACTCAATAAATATCATTTATCCCAAGTTCTAATTTCAATTTTAAAAAAATGCATCCTGTGATTGGGTTGTTGCAGTATATTCCATACAATCTGATTCTGAACCAAATTATTTCTGGAAGATGGGGCCCTGAAGCTGGAACTTTGTTGTTGGTGCCTCCCAATGTCAATTTCATTCCAGCTGATTTTGCAGCTCCTCCCCCCATTCTTGAAACTGAAAATTGTGTTACTTCCCAATGCCCAGAATTTTACGCTGAAGATGCATTGATGCTTTCCCAGGTCATTTTTCATGGACTAATTTGGTTAGGACTAATTGTTCTACTTAATCCTGGAGTTAAAATTGGAAGTTTCATAAATATATATCTGAAGCCGCGTTGGTGGTTGATCATCAATTCTATGTGAATTTGGGTGGTAATTCCCCATCACTTAGAAACAGCTTCATACTATCCAGTGATTTCTGTCACAACTACGTCCAGTCCCCAAACCTTAAATGGTTCAGGGTCAGGTACTGGGTTAACTGTTGGCTGGGGAGCCTTTGTGCTGGCGTATTTCTTGCACACTGTGCACTTTTTCAGAACATCAATTATATCTTGTTTAAGATTGGGCTGCCATACCATCTCTTTTAATGTGAGGTATAGGTTGTTAGCCTTTGTATGTCCTAGTAGACGGTAATATCTTAATATAGTGTCAACTCTTTGTGCAAGTGGGATGTAGGGAACATGTTTGTCATTAATGATTTGGTATACAGTGTCATTTGATATATGGAAATATTTTTTGTTCCTTACTAATGTATTGTGGGTTAGCTGGTGTGTTGAGGGGTCTTTCCCTTTGGTTTTATACTCAGTATTATATAGGTTTGGCCAGTCAGGGTCCAGGTGGTCAGGACAATCCTCTCTTGGCTGGCATAGCCTAGAGAGAGCATCAGCCGTGACTAAATCTGCCCCTTTTTTGTATTGGATGTCCAAATTGAGCTGTTCCAGCAGGGACATCCATTTGGCTTATTGGCGTGCAAGTGGGTTCTGAGTTTTGAAGTAGATTAAGGATTTATGGTCAGTTAGTACTCAGACGTTTAAATGTCCTTCTAGATAACATCTTAATTTCTTGAATGCATGATATATTACCAGCAATTCCTTATTGTGTATTGGGTACCTCTGCTAAGTGTTGGTTAGTTTTCTACTTTTGTAACATACTGACAGGAAGCCTTGCTGCCCTGGCTGGTGAATGTGTAGGACTGCGCCAATGGCGGTGTCACTGGGATCCAACTCAAGCTAGTAGCACCCATTGTTATTAGGGTATTATAATATTGGTGCTTTGATCAAAGTTTGTTTTAATAGTTGGAAATTCTTTTTGAATTCTGGTGTCCAGATGAATTTATTTTTGGCATTACCCTTGGTTTTGTCATTGATTGATGCGGTGAGCTTTCCACAGTCTTTGATGTATTTTCTTAAATAAGCTATCATTCCAAGAAAGCATCTAACTTGTTTAACAGAGGTGGGGGGCGTTGCATGTTATTTATGGCTTTTATTTTGTCAGGAACTGCTTTGATGCCACCGTCAGAGACAATGTGGACCAAGAATTGGAGTTCCTTTTCCATAAATTGGCACTTACTAGGCTAGGTGTAAAGTTTGTGCTTTGCAAGTTAATAAAGTGTCTTGTCATGAATGCTTCTTTAAACATTCTTGACAACAATTTACCTTTGTTTAAAGAGGCAGAAGTGTTTGCTCCTTTATTTTCTTCTGAGTCTTATAAAGGGAATGGGTTAATAAGTAATATCTGCTTTATACTACCTTTTGTTTTAAAGCCGTAAATGGCTTCTCAGTCACTGTTGTCATCAACAAAATTCAAATCTGGGTCATATTTTAACTTTGTTAATATAGATTTACCTAAATTAAACGTCAATTTAACTTTGAACCAATCATTACCTATCAAAATGGTCTGTAGCCAATTAATGATCACCAACAATGATTCAAATTGTTCAGGACTTACGCCTGGTGACGTTGGCAGTAATGTTGAAGCAGGGGACATTCTGTGTCTGGTTTTGGGTTCTTTGGTGGTTTCTCCTTCTGTTGTGCAGTCAATTCCACCTCCTGACCCTCCAGTTTTCTGTGGGGTTGACCTCTTAACAGCCAAAGCCTTGCCAGAGAATCAAATTTTAAGCTAAGGAAAATATAATATCTTACTAATGAAGAGTTGAAAACTATAAGGAAATAAGTTATAATCCCCAGTTTTGAATGTCCCAACTGCCAAATCTTCATTTTATCTCCATTTCATCTCCAACTTGTCCAAAACTCCTTTTCCTATATTATTTATGCTACCATGCTATAAAAAGCAGGTAAGCTCCATTTTAGTATTTGTTCAATCAATAAAGTCTACATTCACCCAAGTGATTGTTTTGCTAATCTTTTATTTGACTTAAAACCTTCTGAATTTCCAAAACCATGAAATTACCCAAGGCTCCTCTTAGGGAGTGGCTTGGGTATAAATGATTACTCTGGATAGTCCTGACTACAACAGTGTTTACCAGCGTTTCTATAGGTTCACACACTGATTCAGGTACATTGCCAGAGTCTCAGTTTCTCAACAGCTCCTGGCACCGTGTGATTCTGGGCGTCTGGTATACCGCAACTCCTCTCTCCAACAATACACCTGTCCAGGAAGAAGCCAAGATTTATGGTTCTACGACCCAGGTGAACAAGCCTCAAGTGTTCCGTCCATTGGCTTCTGCATTCTTATTGTGTTATCTAGGAGCGTATTTCTTCTTGGGATGTTTTAATCCCCTGTTAGGCAGGTACCGGCTACTTGGGGAGTTATTCCATCTGGGAATGGTCTCCTTGCCTGTGGAATCCCTGGTGACAGGATTGAACCCCTCTGCCATCATTCACCACCTAGGGGGTTTGCTCCCTAGTGGGTGGGTGCCTGACAGTCTAGTGGACATGCATGAGGTGTTTCTCTTTTGTTTTTGAGAATATAATGATATTGTCAAGGTAGCATAATGTATTTGAGAGGCTGTTTAGCGCTTGGTTCATCATAGTGACAAATTTTGCGGGAGCATTGGTAATCCCAAAGTTAATTACTATACATTCAAAAGATCCAAATTGTGTATGGAACACAGCTTTTGGTATGTCCTTTTCTTTTACTTCAACTTGGTTATAACCTGAGGTGAGGTCAATTTTAGAGAAAAATTTGGCTCCAGAGAGCCTTACAAACAGATCCTCTATACATGGAAGGAGATATTTATTGTTTACTGTGCTTGCATTTAGTGCTCTTTAGTCAGTTACTAGGCAAAGAGTGCCGTCCTTTTTCTTTATAAAGAACACTGCCGCCCCCACAGGGATTCTGATGGGTGAATGAATTCTTTAGCCAGGTTGTCCTCAACATGGGTTTTGAGGGTTTGGGTCTCCATGGGTGAGAGTCTGTAGAGAGGTGCAGGTTTAGGCATGGCTTTACACAGGTTGATGTCATGTTTGACTCCATGTTTGGGTGGTAACTCTGTGAGATCTTCCTTGAATACATGAGTGTATTTGTTTAGGAGTGCTGCAAGTTCTGGGCATTGGATTTTGGTTGTTTGTATATTATTGAATTTGGTGTAACTCATTATGTGAAGGGTAATGTCTTTGGTTAGAGGTTCTGAGTCTTCTTGGTTTATGACTTGGACAAATGCTGTGTCTCTTATAATGAGGCCGTTGGGACTTTGAGGATGTTAAAATTGACTATGTTGTGTTTTATGATCATGGTTTTTGTTTTCCAACATACACTGGGGTTCATTCAGGTGAACCAGTCCATGCCTGCTACAATGTCATAGTTTATGTTGTTCATTACAAGTCCTTTGATAGACGTTTGAATGCCTTGGAGGACAATTCTGAAGGGAGTTGTTTTGCCTTCAAGTAGAACTTTTGATTTGTCTGCCATTCTGGTGTATTTGAAGTTGGATTTGACACCTGGTATCTTGTATTGGTTACAAATGTTTTGCTAACCATGTTGTGTTGTGCACCAGAGTCAAATAAAGTTTTAGTGTATGTGATTTGTAAGTGCATGGGTAGACAAGAAGTTGTGAGAGATCATTAATTTTTACGTTCATAAAAATGGAGGATTGCAGGACACATGGGATGCAAGCAGCAAAGTTTGTGCCTTGGTACAGTTTCTTGTCAAGTTGGGGGGAGACGGGGGCACCTAAGCCTGTTCCCCTTCCTCATTTCCCTGTTTCTCTTTTTTGATACCTTTGAGGTCAGAGAATGTGGGGTCAGATTCATAGTGGGTTGCTACTTCAGCATTGTTAACTTTGACAGTGTCCTCTTTCTTGGGACAGGAGCGGTTTACGCTTTAGCTGTGATTGCCATTGTTACAATTAGAGTTGTCATTGCTATGATTGGTGCTTTGGAGTTTGTTACCATTGGAGTTTTCTCTGCCATTGCCATTTGAGGAGTGATTGCTGTTGCATGCAGCATATTCCATGTTTGCGTGTTTTTCTGCGTGCTTGGCTTCTGCAATGAGCATGGGCATGGAGGTGTTGGCCTCTGGATAGATGAGGGTAGCAATAGAGGGTTTAATTCTGTTGATGAATGAGGCTCTGGTTTGTACGTTGTCAGCTTGCACTGGATTTTGGTTTTTGCTGTGTATTTCCTCAAATTCATTGGTGTAAGCTGTGATAGTGGTCTTCTGTGGAAGATATCTAAGCTGTATTGCAATGTCTTAGAGGGATTTGGTGACGCAGAAATTGTGGGAGATGTCCACTTTGAACTCTTCCCAGTTTTCAAGCTGGCTGTCAGTTTGTGAGCCAACCCAGGTGGCAAACCAGTTAGCTGCGGCCTTGTACAGACGCTTGCTGGCTTCCTGGACCCATTTTTCCTGGGGGATGCAGCTGGCGCAGAGCTTGGTGTCTGAGTGGTCTAGCCAGTTGATGACATTTTCTTTATTTTTACCAAAGGACTTGTTGATAACAATGTATTTGGTGTTGGTAACTTCACCTGTGATAGGTGGTTGTGCATTTGTTTGTGCTTGAAGAGAGCAACTGTATTAAATTATCTTGGTGTATGCTTTGGCATCACCAGACCTTCAAATATGGTGCATCCACTAGGTATGTCTTTGTCAATATTGTGGGCGTGGAATTACGTTTTCCAGGTTTCCTGGGATGTGGCCTGGTTGAGTACGTGAGCAAAGGTGGGCAGGTTTTGGTCAGTCATTTTCTCTTTCATGGGTGTGGTCAAAAAACCATAGCTGCTACCAGTGATGAGGAGTGCCTTTTGGGGAAGCTTCAAATATGGAATTGAGAAAGAAGAGAAGGTATTTTATTGAATAATACTTTAGACTTATATAGCTTTAGCTGTGGTGGAGATTTAGTTGGATTAAAACTAGGGGTTGATCCTGTGCAGGATGGGTTTGGGTCACTGGATACTTGGACAGTCATGTGATATTGCTTGGTTGCCATTTCTGGTATATCAAATTGTATATTAGGAGGGCACCAAATTGGGCAATTACTGGATGTTGTGGTTTAGCGGTAGCCAGAAATTTTACATCCAGATCCTCAACAAAAGCATAATACAATTACTGCATCTATGACAAGGAAGTACTGGCTGTTGACAGAGTCCCAGAAAAAATCTGTTATTACATATTGGGATATCAACTTACCATCCACACAGACAATATTGCGGTAAGCTTCATAGCTGACAACCTGGGCACCAACTCAAGGAGAATCCACTGGTTTACTGACCTAATTGATTATGACTTTGACATACAACACATACCTGGGAAGCAGAACGCAGTAGCTGACAGAATGTCCAGATAGTTCTCACTGGTAACTGAGATGGTAGACTATGAAACCAACTTACAGAAGTTCGTGGACATTGCCACAAGGAAGGTGCACTCAAAATCCAGGAAAGACATCTTGTAATTCATAGCAAGTTCTCTAAAATTTAGATTAGTAAAGAGGGAATTATTTTAGAAAGACAGATGATGAGTTAAAAGTGGTACCTGCTAAGAGTAAAAGAGCTGCAATACTAGTGGAGGCCCATGAAAAGAATGACACACATGGGCAACGTGCAATAATAGAGAGGCTAAAAGCAATGTACTAGTGGCCCAAGATGTACAGCAAAGCTATCAAGCACAATGAGAAATGCCAATCATGTCAAAGATTTAGTAAAAACATTGAGCATGTAAAACCAATTGTACCTATTATCACAGAAAAGATATTCAATATCCGGGGCATCAACTTTTTAGGGCCCTTACCAACATCAAAACATGGGAACAAATATGTGCTAGTAGCAACATAATACTATTTGCAATGGCCAGTAGCTGTTGCTTACCCAGACAATAAGACACTTACCATGGCAAAATTTCTATACTAGGAAATTATGTTGCAATTTGGACCTCCTGCAGCCATACTGACAGATCAGGGATCCCACTTTTGGAATCAGATGATTGCAGACCTAACTAAAATGGTTAGTATTAAGTATAGATTTGCAACAGCATACAACCCATGCTGCAATGGACTTACCAAGAGATTCAACAAGATGTTGATACAGATCTTGGAGAAGAGCACCAAGTACCAACCAAGCACTTGGGAGGACAATTTACCTGCTGTGTTGTGGCATTACCAAACAAAAGTACATGCAACAACACAACTTACAGCATTTGAAATAATGTATGATGTGAAACCACCAACAGTAAAAAATGAAATCTTACTTACAACAAACAACACAAACACTTACTGCCAGGTGGCCAGAGCCAAGGCCAAAGAAGCAATCAAATTAAAAGCTATAAGAACAAGAGAAACACAAGAGAAAACCCAGTTTAACTTACCTATATTTGAAATAGGCCTACACGTTTTTAAATTTCAAAACAGCTTAGCTAACACTTGCTCCAGGAAGTTTGTCACCAAGTGGTCAGGACCTTTACCATCTATTGACTAAGCAGTAATAATAATTATTACCTTGAGAATCAAAAAAGGCGCCAGATTTGCACAGCCAATCAATGGCGCCCATCTGAAACAGTACAATAAATAGTTTAGCAGGGGTTGTGATGTCAAATTTGATTGGGCAACACATATATGATATCAAGCAATTGTAATGATGCACTATATAAGCCATGATTACTTCAATTAAAGCATCATTCTTTTATTGTTAGATATCACATATCTGTAATTCAGCATTACAATGTTGAATGAAATTTCATGAACAAAGCTTAGATTTCTTCAAATCTCAAGTCAATCCTAAAAATTGGACTTTGTCAGGGCACAGGCGCTTCTGACTCTGAACCATTAAATTGAGAATTAGATGTATTTGATTTGTTTATTTCAAGGACCAAAAATGACCACAAATGAAGGGGAGGGGAATCTGGCTCTTTTTATACCATTTGATCAGATTCTTCCAGATCATTCTCAGAGGTTCTTGGGTCTTCATCTGGGGGCTCATTCTGTGAGTCAGAGACATCAGCTGATTTTATGGTATCATATTTCTTTGAGAATCTTTGAATTTCACACTTTGCATCTGTTTATTGTCTAAATATAGCTCAAATTGAAGCTCCTGCTTGTGGCTTCAATTTGAGCATAAGAACGTCCAATTCTGATCAGTATCAGCTGAGATACACTATTATTTGTCCGCATAGCATTGATCATTGTCTTCATAGGCCTGATACCTAATCACTTTTCCTTTTTGGGATGTATCAATGAGTTCTCCCGGGCTGAATATTCAACTCGGATTAACTTCTGAACTAGTTCACCTAGAGAGACCATCAAGGACTCATTTTGACGGCAAAAATCTGCTCTATCAGCCCAAATAGCTAAAACGCAAAATTTAGAAATAATAATGTCATAGCGGTTCATGACAACCAGGATCACTGTTGGGTCCTCTGAAGATTGCCCTACACAATTACCAACCATCCTCCTTGTGTGCTGCACCCAAGTGAACAGATCCTCTGGGAAGATCTCCTTTGAACTAGTTTAAAGTCCACAGTCAAATGTAAATCAAGCCTTAAAAGAGCCAAATTTAATTATTCCCAAGCAAGTTTCACTCAGATCCAACCCCTGAGTCCTCTGTGCCAATGTTGACCAATCAACTAGGAGAGAGAAACACTTACAAGATACTTTTGTTCCTCTGAAGGACATGCATAAAGTTTCAGACAAAGTCAGGTGATGAACACAGACAGGAGCAAATTACAACCCAAAAAAAGTAGGCCCTACCATTGTTCTTAAGGTAAATGACAACAATACTTGCCTGGTGCAAGGATTGGGCAATAGAAATCAAGACAAGGTCCTACACCACAACAGTCTTTGTCCATGCAAGGCTTGCCAGAAGCAGTGTGAGACCATCATACCAGCAACCAGGCAGAAGCAGGTGGAATAGAGAGCCCACACCCCTGACAACCTTCCTGATACCTTCCAGCAGAGGAAGCCAACCTTAAGCTGGGAGGTCAAAAATAATGGGGTTGATCCCCCAGAAAAAGTTCTGCACAAGAGACCCTGTGCCATTCAAACCAACTTTCCCACTCCTTGAAGTCTAATGCAAAAGTCAATTTGAGTTCCCAAACGAGGCAACAAGAACCAGTGACAATCTCTGCTCGGTGGACAGCTCAATTTGGCACTTGACTCGTTATAAGGATCAAGCCCCCCTGCCCAATCCAAATGGTTGACTGTCCCAACCTTGCTCCTCTTAAAACGATTTCCCCAGACTATATAAGCGATACATCTCAACAAGGATACTTATCTGGTCCCCAAAAATTTTCCCCTTGTAACTTGCTAATACAGCACAGTCATGACAATTTTTTATCTAAATAGAATGGCAATCGATTGATCTACGAGGATATAGAGGCCAAACTGCGGTTCATATTAGAAACCATTCTCGTTAGCCCTGTATTTTATTGAACCGGTTGTATCTATGCTATACTGACCTGCAAAATATATGATTTTGGATTTTTGAAACGCTTGCATAGTGTCCATGGTTGGATAAGGATACTTATTCGCGGAGGAAATGGGATGAACTGTGGTATGAAAGTTTGATCGATCCATCCCTATTTGGCCGAATTTGGATCGCGGTGGCAGCGGAAAAGGGTTGCGGTGAGAAATTAGCTACCAGATCAGTTCCAAGGTTTATCTGTCATGTTGGTAAATGTTGATCTGCAGTATTGGCTTTGGAATAAAAAAATCCTGACACTTGGCTTGGGAAAGCATCGTGATACTAGACAATCTATATAAATTGGTGATGTTAAATATTTATTTAAAGCATTTGATTTTTACCTAGGCGACGTAAGTGTCATGTATGTGGAAAAATAGGGATAACTCGGAATTAATGCTGCGTCACAGTAATTGGTTTCAAGTTAGACTAATTAGTCTAGCTAAGGAAATGAATGATTGGCTTAGAAAACATTGGTGAAGCTTGCATTATTAACAATGTGCTATTTAAATTACAAGTGATGTAATAAATGAAGCTTTTACTTCGAATGTGATCATTGGATAGGCCCAGTGATAGTAGCGACTTATGAGAAGCTTAAAAGAGGGCTAGGGAACAAGGAAGGGTATCAAATGGATTTATGGTTGAATATCTTTCACGGCTACCATTACAGCATCAATGATCAGCCGCAGTGCACTCGCGACACGCAGCTAGGCGAAGATGACAATGGAACCAAGCAGGACAATTCCATGGCATGGGAGACTTTTGGAAAGCCCAAGCACTTTGAACCAGTCTTGACTTTATTCCAAGTCCTGAAGCCACGCACCCAAGGGACGTATCTTTGCAAGGCGAAGGAGGAGGAGCTTCTCCGCCAGGCATATGAACTCATGTCGATGATGGTCCACGTAGAAGCAGACCGCGAGGTTTATGAAGCAGCCATCCTTTTGATGGCTGCAGTATCCATTGTGAAAGAGACACCCCTGCTGAGTGGGCAGTTTGGTGATTTAGACAATGTAGAGGTTTACGGGTACACGGTCAAGGATCTCTTCATCATCATTGAGCGAGTTTTATTGCCCAGCTTAGTGAAGCGTGCTAGAATCCTTATGAAGACATGTATTTTCCAAAAAGACCGCCTCAAAGCTCCAATCCCAGAGGAGAAGGTCAACATGTACCTCAACATGAAGACTAGCTATGATAAATACTTGCGCTTCCGCAACTTGGATGGCTTCTTTGAAGGCAGCATGCTGCTTAGCCTTGCAGCGGCTGGCCATTCAGGGGAGGGCCTTTCTGTAGGGGTAGCAGGAAACATTGTAGAGATATGTATCCTTACCCATGACACGTATAGCGTCACTCGCCACTACTCTAGCCAAGACATCATCAATGTCCACCGTTATGCAGATGGCGACGTCAATGGCTCGATTGCCCGTGCCTTCAGCCGCACCTCGCTTTTGAACCGCCGCCTGCGCGACTCCCAAATTCCCAGAAGGCTCAAGCAGCTCCTCCTCAACGTTGCTTCAAGCTACTACTTGTTCACCTTCTCCTGCGAGCGATACGGCTACAGCAAAGACTACAGCCAAACCATCTCCTTTAACCTCAAGGAGAAGCGGACTCTGAAGTCGCTCGAGACTGTCCACCACATGAAAAACGACAAGATGATCTCTTTTGCCGAGACTGTCAAGTTGGCTTTCCCCGAACCTCTGTCTTGAACAATAAAGAATATTTAAATTGCAATTTTCTAAAATTAATTATTTTTAATTGTCAAGAATAAATATAATGATGAGCTTTGGTTTAATAAGAAAATCAATTGGACAGGGAATCAAGGGGGTTGATGACCTTCTTTTCGTTCAGGTTGAAAGCAACTGCTTCGGCATAGGGACCGCCATACCCGTAGCGGGTGTTGGAGTAGCTGAACAGATGGTAGCAGGAGGAGTAGTTGAGGATGGCATGCTTGAGCTCGCCAGGAATATCAGCTTCACGAACCTGCCGACTAACCTGGGCATTGTGAAGGAAGGAGCGTTCAAGCGTAGCACACATGCCCCCAGCGGCATACCGATGCATGTTCGCAATGTCCTCCTCAGTGAAGTGACGGATGATGCCATGCGAGTCGTGGGAGTGGATGGCACTCTCAATCACATCCCCCATGGCACCCACCGTCAAGCCCTCGCCAGAAATCCCCGCAGAAGCAAGGCATAGAAGCAAGCCGCCTTCAAAGAAGCCATCCAAGTTGCGGAAGCGCAGGTACTTATCATAGCTAGTCTTCATGTTGAGGTACATGCTGACTTTTGTTTGCGGATCAGGAAACTTATGCCGCTCCTGCTCCTGGATGCACGCCACCATCAACTGCTTGAGTCGCTCAACAAGGCTCGGGATAAGAACACGCCCAATGATGCCTAGAAGGTATTCAACCGTGTATCCATTCGCATCCATCTTTTCCAGGACACCCATCTCTTCAATTGATTTCCCCGTCTCTTCTTCAACCACCGTCATGGAGCAGAGGAGAAGGATGGCTGCTTCGTACACCTCCCGATCGGCTTCGGCGTACACCATCAACGACATCCACTCGTAGCCCTGAAGCAGCACGTCCAACTCGATCTCCTTGCTGACTACAAAGCCTGTTATGCGCGGCTTCAGCACACGGAAGAGCGAAAGGACAGGATCAATGTGGATAGGCTTCCCAAATGTATCCCAAGTCATGGAGTTCTCCTGTTCTCCATCACAGCCATCCTCTCCCAGCTGTGTATCGTAGCTGCACTGCAGCTGCTCGTTGATGTCGCAAATCTCGCCATGGAAAACATTCAACCACACTTCAGACATTTCTATTCTCTTTTCAAAACATTAAATCCCAGCTGACTAAATAGGCTGTAAACCATCAGTTGTCGCAAACCAACCAATTATCGTTACCCCTCGGAAAAGCTTGGATTACATGCTGATTTGGTTTAAACTTTTTAAATTGATGTTTACATTGTATAGCTTCAGATATTATATCACTTCTAATTATAAATAATATATTATAAATGATACAAGCTTCACCAATGCTTTCTAAACCAATCATCCATTTCCTTAGCTAAACTAATTAGTCTAACTAGGAACTAATTACTGTGACGCAACATTAATTCCGAGTTATCCCTATTTTCTCACATACATGACACTTACGACGCCTAAGTTAGAAGAATCAATAAGATTCAAATAAATATTTAATATCAACAATTTATATAGATTATTTAGTAGCACGTGGCTTTCCCAAGCCAAATGTCAGGCATCTTTTATTCCAAAGCCGATACTGCCAGATCAAACATTTACCAACATGCCAAATACAACCATAACAAAGGCTTGGGCTTCAACCCCCCTAAATCCATCAAACCCCTGACGATCCCAAAACTTATCTCCACCCCCATATGTTTCCTGGTGAGAACCTTACCCTTGGCTAGAGCTGCTTCGTCCAATTTCTGGCTCTAGACCACTAGTATTTTTGAAATATGAATCATCCCGTTTTGGCTATAGCGACCCAGAGCCGGAAGCTAGCCGGAAGCGTCCCTAGCTTCACCCAACCTTATGAAATAGGTTCGCCATGTATGTCATCGACATGCTCAGCCACGAGCATCCTATACTCAGCCCCAGCAGCTTAAATCCCAACAAAATCGAATAAATTCCATTTAAACAGAAGTGCATATTTCCCGCTTGTCGAAGAAATCCCAAAAATTTAGCAAACCTTAACTCACCCCAAGTAATAGCATCCTTGGCGACCACGTTTACATCCGGCTTCGGCTATTTATTTTTAAGCATACGGAAATAGCAAACCCCATAGGAAACTCAGTACCGTTGGATCTCGCAAGGGGAAAATTATTTTTTGGCGAATATTTTCTGATCCGAAGGAACATACAATTACTCAAAACTCTACCACTTCTTATCACCCCTAACTTGCATAAACCGTCAAAATCTAAACTGTCTTTATGTCGACTGTAAAAATTAATTTTATACCATGGCAACACTTCAGAAAAGTATAAATCTAGCTTATTTCCATGTACCCTACTGGATGCCAACGCTTTTAAACCGAGTAAAAAATCAAATGCTGAACATCTTGCATTTTAAAGATTAAGCCTCAAAGGAGTTTAGGGAAATTTGATCATGTGTAATTCAAAAGCAAATTAAAGAACAATCCACAATAGTTGAAATCTTTCATAAAAATATACTTCAATGTTGCAACATCCTTGATTACACCGTTTTTATCATATAAAAAGTTTTTTAAACAACCTGCTCAGCATTTAGAACATTCCTGCAAAAAATTAAAATTAAACCTTTATTTTTAAAACTAGTTAATATAATAACATCTAAAAAACATTAATTTAGTACCAAATTAACTATTTAAGCTAAATAATACACGTATCACATTTAAGCCTCATATAAAACCCTGCATATTCTTTCAAAGCTGCAAGGATAAGCGAAAAAAACTTTTGGATAGAACAGCAGTAACTCAGTCAAACCAAAAATATAAGGGGTTGAATTTATATTGATTGACAATAGATTTGGATCCATCGTATTTTCATTTTTGGTAGAGAAATCTTTTTTTGTTTGAAGTTTTTAAACTATCCTCACTGATTTGAAAACTACTATATACACTATGTATAAAAATCTTGATCTATTGTATCATTAAAACACTTTAATGAAATTAAAGTAGAGTAATAAAGTTTAAATTAATTTTCAAGGCTATAACGCTAAACAAACTCAGATCATCTGTAAGCAAGATCAACCCATCTGTATAAAAAAATCAATATGTCTGCAACCAAAATCAACTCTGATGCAAACAAAATAATATGAACCTAACTGTGGGGTTCCTGTCCACCAGTCCCTAAGTGTGTCCTGGATTGTAGCCAGGGACCGGCTGGAAGGAGTTGTCATTCTCTAGTAAGTGTAAATGTATCTCAGAAATATGTATAGGGGTTAGAATGTGCTTTTATTCACTCTCAGAAGGAAGATCTCCTTAGAAACCTTATGGTATATGGCCTGAGGGGTTAAGGAAACAATATGGATTTGCCAATACTTGGAGTCCTTCAACAATATCTTGGACCCCTTGTACTTGGTCTTGGGCTCCTGCTTCTTAGTCTTGGGCTCCTGCACTTTGGTCTTGTGCTCCTGCACCTTGGTCTTGGGCTCCTGTGTTCCCATCTTGGGCTCCTGTGGTCTGTTCCTAGCTCTGGTTTCCTACTCTTGATTCTTTGCTCCTTCTGTAGCTCTTGTGGCCTTTGAAATCCACTTCATTCAATCTCTGAAGAGTCTCAGATAGCTCTCTCTTTTATAGCCCCTTGTTTCAGACCAAAAACCTCTCTTAGAACTCTGGTTTTTCAAAGCTTAAACTATCCTGTTTTTCTCCTTCTATAATATATTAAACCTTTAAACTTACTTCAGCCAATGAAAGCCCTGAATTTTTGCTTCTGCTCCTCATTTTTTAGGCTCTAACTCTTAAGTTAAAGCCCTTAAAACACTGATCAAATAGACTTTGGCTTGCAGCCAATCATACACCTTGATTCAACAGTTTCGCCAAAAAGGTTTCCTCAGATGACCTGTCCTTGACCCTGGTTTGAACTTGAGGCTGTCTCGCTCCAGGTAAACAACTGCTCTGCGTTTCAAACGGTTTTGCCGTAATTCCTGTCTCGTTTCCCCAGCAAATCTCGAGTGCTTTCACACATGTTTTACTTAGGCAAATTTTGACCCTTTAATTTTTCAACGTTTCTCTGTGTTTCTCTCAATGTTTTGCAACTTTGAACCTGCTTGCTGCTCGTCCTTTCTGCCTCTCCTAGACGTTCTTGGCAAAATAGCTCTTTTGCCCTCATAGTTTCTCTGTTCCATTTCCAGCTTCTTTCCAACTCCCTTCTTCTTTAATTCTTCTTCTTAAATAAATTTATAGTTCTAACAAACTATATGTTATTTTTCCTTCTCTTTCTTTTTCATTAAATAATTTTAATCCTTTTTTAATCATAATCAGGCAGTATTTAATTATTCTTTAACTGCTTCTTTTTATCTATATTTCCTCTCAAAAGTCACTAAAATCAGCTCTTCCAGTCTCTGCATCCAGTCTGGTTAGTTTATCCTCTCAGCTCTTCAGTTCTTCAACACCAAATTCTGGTCCTTTGGCCATCCTGCTTTTTGATCAGCTAGTCCTGCATCCAAAATCTTCCTGTCCTTCAACTTCTCCTCAACCAGTTCCTCAACAAATCCTCACTAGGAACCTCCTTTGTTCCTTCTACACACTGAACCATATTGGTTCCCACAATTCAATATGAATTAACAATTCATCAACTAGCCTTCACTGTGACCAAACAGTCCCTCCTGCTAGTTTTCTCTGTTAATTCCATGAACCACCTTGGTTCTTTATCTCAGTCCCCACTACCAGAACTTGTAGACCCAGGCATGAGTCTACACTGAACTGGCATTTGACTGGACCCTTGCAAGTGGCAATCCAATTAGGCCATTCAACCATAGATCAATGTCTATACATTGTCTTTACTCACCCAGGTGATTAATTCTGGGCTTTCAGTTGCAGAGTAATCAGCTCTACTTCTCAGAGGCCTGATCACACCAAGTTCTGCAGATTGCTTCCCCAAGCAAACTGCCTTGGTGACACCTCTGAGCAAATCTATGCCCTCCAATTCTTACTTTGGGTTCCCCCAAAGCTCCCATAGGGGCATAAACAAGGACAGCCTACCATTCCGTTAGGTAGGGTGCTTGCTCACAGACCTCCTGTAATTGTATTAGGTTACGTAGAGCCCTCAAAGCTCTTCCCCTCCCTGGCAGCCTGTGTTACCTGCCAGGATTACAAAACCTACTGTCAAAACCGCAGACTTGACCTGCCAGCAAGGTTCCAACCAAGCGGGTTTGTGACCCACAATCCAATTATCTGGTCACTCAAAGCCAGACTAGGAAGTCAACTAGAATTACCAAATCCAACAACATGAACAGATGATGATCCTCTACGGTGGATACCTTGTTTTGGCGCTTGACTCATGATCAGGATCAAGCCATCCCCTTCTTCCATCCAACAGTGTGATCACCAATCATGTTCTTGTTATCCATTGATTCACATGAACTATATAATCACTATCTCCCAATAAAGATTATTATCTATCTGCTAAATATTTTTCCCTGTGTAACTCTGCTAAAACAGCACAGTTACAACATTGGTAGCACAGGTAGGTTCTCCATCCTACCTTATCTTGAAAAATTGCGCCTGTTGCCCTCACACACTGCAGCCAACAAATCCTTGACAGAATTATGTCTGGCCTCCCGCCCAACTGGACTCTGTACACTCCTGGTACCGCAATACCCAATGTGTTTGACCTATACTAAAACACAGTGATCCTGCTACCTGCCTTCAACGCCATGTCTGCACAAGGTTTCTTCCAAGCTCTGCCAGCAATGCCACAACCAGCCAACAAAACCACCATGCCTGCCTATGTAGCCCAAAGACTACAAAGCGCCACCTTGGAACCTTTTGCCGGGGCCAACAATGACAACACCGCCGCATGGATCCAGTCCACCCAGAGCAAGCTAGCTCAGATGAAATGCCCACAGTAATTTTGGATTGCAGAGATTTCCATTTGCCTGACCCATGACACTGGTACCTGGTGCAACAAGTGGCATGAAGAGCACACTGACAAGAACTGGGATACCTTTAAAAAAGACTTCCTGGCAAGATTTGTGCTAAAGGACACAGTGCTCATGATCATTTGCAAGTAAAGAACCTGACCCAGACAGGCACTGTAAAGGAACTCACCCGCGCTTATGAGGAACTCTGTCTTTGTGCACCCTCCAACATGGCCTTTGACACCCCAGCCACACACCTCATGTACTACAACACTCTCAAGTTGCACGTGATGAGCCATGTGAACCTGGATCAGGTGACCAACCTGCAAAGCCTATACTCTGAAGCAGAAAAAGCGGAACAGACATCCAACGCTCTGCACAAGGCAAAAACTGGGAAACAAGAAAAACCCAAGTATTCCCATCCAAGCAGGCGCTCCTCTTGACCACCTCCTGGAGACAACAGGAGCAACAACAACCAGCCCACAGGTTCTAACAGACATGGAAATGGAAATAATAGCCAGTCAAACTGTACTTATTTCCGCGTCACCACCACACAGGGCAACCAAGATGAGGGAAAAGCCCGGGGAGAGCACTAAGCAAGCCAAACTCTCCCCACGCAACTCCTAACTTGCCCAATGATGAGTAACAACCTGAGGATGTGGACCAATGCCCATTGATCCAGGTGCCCTCAGAAGTCCCAGTACTTTACACCATTGCCAGACATCCCAATAAATTGATGTCTTATCCTTTCCGCTTTTGCAGTTACACAGGCTCAGCACTCTTGGACTCAGGCGCAGACCAAACCTTAGTCAACAGTAGCTTTGTGGATAAGTTCAAGCTGGCCACTAATCCTTTGCGGATTAAAGATATGGTCCTGGCTGATGAACACCACATTGCTGTGACAAGGGAAACTGCCCCCTTCTCCATCATGCTTGAGAACCTTCACTCCATCATCCAAGGTCCTGTCATCAACTTTCCTAAGTTTGAAATTGTACTGGGACTAGACTGGTTACAAAAGAACAATTCTCACATAGACTGGGCAACCTCAGTGTTGACCATCAAACGTGAAGGTGTCAACCACCAAATCTACCCTGACTCCATGGACCAAATGCTCTGCAACCATGTCTTTGTGTGCATCACAGAGACCCAGGACAAGAAGAAAGATCTAAAGTCAATTGACTGGGACTCCTGCCAGTATGATATTATACACTTCAAAGACCACCAGGATACCTCCACACTTCAGGACCGCAACATTGTGGCCCGCCACCCAGAAATCTTTAAGAAAGTGTTACCTGGTCTGCCTCCTGAAAAGCATATTTAGCACTCTATCCAACTCAAGGGGGCTGTACCCAAGGTGCGCCCTATCTACAGGCTGACCCCAAATGAAGACAACATCTTACGCGCCTAACTCAAGGAGGCATTGGAAAAAGGACTTATCTGCCCCTCACAATCTCCCTTTGGGGCCGCTGTATTCTTTGTGGCTAAGAAAGACGGTAACTTACGCCTGGTCACAGACTACTGTGCCCTAAACAAAGTTACCATTAAGAATTTTTACCCTCTACCACTGATTGACAACCTCTTCAATGCCTTGGGAGGAGCCACTGTATTCTCCAAGATTGATCTAACTGCAGGCTACAATCAGATTTGTATCAAGGAGGAAGACATCCCCAAAATGGCCTTCTGCACTAAATACGGCTCTTACAAATGCATGATGCTCAACTTTGGCATGACCAATGCCCTGTCCACCTTTGTAAACTTTATGAACAAAGTGTTTGCTCCCCATATTGGCAAACATGCCCTAGTATACCTGGACAACATCATTGTCTACAGCCCCTTGGTGAAACAGCACCACAAAGATCTGAAAGCAGTCTTTGTAACCTTGGCACAACACAAACTGTTGGCCAAGCCCTCCAAGTGCCAGTTCTTCCGTGAGCAACTACCCTTCCTGGGGCATATAGTCTCAAAGGATGGCATCAAACCCAACAGTCAAAAGATACAGGCCATCTGCAAGATGCCACCACCCAAAGAAAAGTTGGAACTCTGCACCTTCTTGGGAATGGTGGCCTATGTACAACGCTTCATACCTGACTGTGGCGTTCTGACTGCCCCCTTATCTGCTATAACTGGCGCCAAGTCTAAGTTTGTGTGGACCCCCCAACATGACCTCTGTTTTAGACGCCTCAAAGAGAAGCTCACAACAGCCCCCATCCTGCAATACCCCAAACGTGACGGGGAATACCAGATGGAAACCAACGCCTCAGATGCATCCATTGGGGGAGTACTACAAATTAAAAATAGTGACGGCAACTTCCTGCCTGTAGCCTACAAATCACAGAAGTTGACAGATGGCAAGTGCCAATACCCCATCTACAACAAGGAACTGCTAGCTATTGTGCACTGCCTAGTCAAATGGCGTTGCTACCTAGAACACCAGGAAGAATTCACAGCATTAACTGATCACAAGTCACTCATCTATTTCAAGACTCAAGCAAATCTGTCACGCCGCCAAGCGTGGTGGATGGAACTATTAGAGAGATTTAACATGTTCATCCAGTAAAAGCCTGGGACCAAGCTTGCCATGGCAGACGCCCTGTCCTGTCTGTATGTCTGTGCTTCAAGAGGAGAGAATGGGCTCAAACCAGACTGGCCTCCCCTGGTGTTATAAACAAAAGACAAAGGGTTCCTCCCTGGCACCACCAACATAACCAAAGAAATAGTCATCAAGAATGAGCATCTCTTTGCTGATGTATATGGGACTCTTCACAGAAAAATGACTGACAGCACGACCATTCCCTACATCCCCACACATCAGCAAGTTGACACTATCCTTTGCTATCACAGAGACCTTGGAAATACCAAGAGCAGAAACCTATATGGGTTCCTAAAACATAAAGCCTGGTGGCCAACCTTATACCGCAATGTCCAGGAAGTTCTAGACCAATGTGAGGTGTGCAAAAAGTTTGCCAAAAGCAAAACCCCGCCAAAGTCAGTACTTCCCATCTGCACACAACTACCTTTCAAAGTATGGGCTCTTGAAATTGTTGGCCCCATGCCAGGGAAACACAATGACAAGAAATACATCATCACCACCATTGACTTTGCAACAAGATGGTCAGTAGCCCAAGCAGTAAAGGCACATACTGGCAATGTTGTTCAAAAATTTATTGGCAAAGAAATAATCAGTAAGTTTGGAAAGCCAGAACTCCTGATAACCAATTGAGGCAAAGAGTTGACCTCCAAAAACACCAACATATACGTCACCAAGAATGGGGTCAAATACACCGTAACAACACCATACCACCCACAGGCCAATGGACAAGTAGAGCGGCTTAATGGTAGCCTCATGCAAGCCTTAGCCAAACTCACTGCCAGGAGACCTGAAGACTGGTATAAGCAGCTACATACTGCATTACTTGTGTGCCAAACCCAAGTGAACAGATCCACCGGAAAAAGACCGTTTGAATTGGTATACTGCACACAGCCAAATATCATTCAAGCATTGATAGGACCCAAACGGGAAATTCTAAGTGAATTCCCCCCTTGCTCAGACCCTCAAGTAATGGAGGCTAATTGCAAGCAAACAGCTAAAGAGAATGAACGTCTGCAAAAGACATTTGTCCCCATCTGCAATAGATATGAAGTTAGGGACAAAGTATGGGTCATGAATGTTGACAAGAGCAAGTTACAACCTGAAAAAGTGGGGCCAGCAATCATTCTAAAGGTAAACAATAATAACACTTACCTTGTGCAAGGGCTTGGCAAACATAAACAAGACAAAACCCTACACCATGATTGCCTACAACCCTGCAAAGCAAGACAGAAACAACAAGAGACTGTCCTATTAGCTACAGAACAACAACTAGTTCAATACGGCACCCGGGCTTCTGACAACCTCCCTGACAACCTGCCCCCAGAGGAGGCCAACCTTCAGCTGGGGGGGTGTCAAAACCACAGACTTGACCCGCCAGCAAGGTTCCAACCAAGTGGATTTGTGACCTGCAATCTGATTATCCGTTCACTTGAAGCCAGACTAGGAAGTCAACTTGAATTACCAAATCCAACAACATGAACAGATGATGATCCTCTACAGTGGATACCTTTTTTTGGCGCTTGACTCATTATCAGGATCAAGCCACCCCCTTTTTCCATCCAACTGTGTGATCACCAATCATGTTCCTGTTATCCATTGATTCACATGAACTATATAATCACTATCTCCTAATAAAGATTATTATCTATCTTCTAAATATTTTTCCCTGTGTAACTCTGCTAAAACAGCACAGTTACAACACTACTCCCCCCAGACAGACAAGGTTCCCTGCCTGCTATCTCAGTCTTCACCCTTTCATAGCCACAGTTCCCTGCAAGGTGAAGCACTATAGCCCAAAGCAGCCAATTCCTTCTGTTGGATGGAGGCAAAATCTGCCTCTGGTAGTCCTATGTTACCTACCAGCCAGGCCTTACTTACCCTAGTAGACCATGTTACCTACTAGGCTCACCCTACTTACCCCTAGTAGCCCTATGTTACCTACTAGGCTCACCTTCACCAAACAACCAAACTTTTTCTTGGCCAACATTAGCCCCACCTGCAAATCACCAAACATGTGGATCATCACAGTAATATATGATAAGATCTGTTTGAGCTAAAATTTCAACACTAATTTATTAGTCAAGATGACAATGGGGTTTGGCTCTAACCTGGCAAGGTGTAAATGCCATTTATCAGGCTCTATTCTTAGATTGGATTCTGAAAACTCAGGCAGGATGGCATCAGACACAGACAGTCATTATTGGTGCAGGGATCCAACCTTGGGCAGACAGCCCATTGTATTCAGGGAACACACAGGCTGCAGGTTTAGCAGGCAGGGCCTACCACAAGATTTGAGCTAACTTTATAAGGTATAAAATAGACTTCTCCACCCTTAATCACAGGCTGGTAGCCAAGATTATTGTGACAATCACCCCAGTGAGAGTAATATACTCAATCCCAAGCAACTTGCTTGTGTGTTTAGTTGGTAGATCAGATGAGAAGGCAGACATTGGCTTGGGGGTCATAGGGGGTTCCATATCAAGGTGATAGGTGGGCAAGAAGTTGAAATTGCCTTTAAACAGCTTGGGTTGTGATAGGATCTAGGTACCTTGATGGTTGTATCTAGTTACAGATTTTATATGGACCAAGGGATATAGTTCAAGAAACTTTTACAGAGTATATTCCTTATACTCAGGGTATAATGGGTACTCTGTGAAATGAACAGGGCCAAAGGGAACACAGGGAGGAAGGGAATTTTCAGGCAGAAAAGCAGGAGGGCTAGATGATCTTGTGCTGAATTGATAGAAGGCAAATACAAAATATGGCAATAGTTGTGGAAGCCAATATGATATAACCTTTATTTTAAAATGGCAACAAGGTTGTAGCACGGGATCTAGAAGTCTACATAGCACTCCACATCCAAACTTAGTATTTTCCAAGGGGGCTTCATCAAAAATATCTGGAAATGTGGGGCCAGGTGGCCAGGACGCCTGGGTACAGAAGCAGCAAAATGGCACCTTAGCTGGGTGTTCTCCCATTGATCAGAATCCCCAAATTGGTTATCTGATTCTCTTTTTCCTGGATTTTGGTCATGGAGTTGGGCCTGAAGCCTGTGTTTTCCTCTGGTAACTGAACTTGATTGGTTACCTGTGAAGACTTCAAGTTCATGAAGTTCATAGTGGGACTCTTCTTGCCTCCATTAGGCAAGTTGAGAAGTCCCTCCTTGGCGCCACCACTCTCAATCTTATGCTGATATTATGACTTTGAGACTTAGCTGGGGCTTCAGCTTGCAGGGGCTTGATCTCAGAAAAGCGCAGGCGGGCAGTGCCTCAGTCTGCGGGGCTGGTATCCTGCAAGCATTCAAGTTTGGGGTTTAAAATCTCATTCCTGGGCCTGGTTTCCAAAGGTGGAGAATTGTCAATCCTGATACCATCCCCTTCTTCCCCCAATGGTCCCTTCTTCAGGTAATTCTTGCGCAAGTAGAGCTGGGCAGCTTCCTTGTTGTTTACCAGGTTACTCTGGGGTTTCTGGGTGCTTTCCTCTATTGGATAGCCTTTCCACTTGACGTAGTACTGTGGAGTCTTGTAGTGGGTTCTGTTGCTGTGTATGTATTCAACTTCATATTCCTCAGTGCAGCCTGTTTTGATTGGCAAGGGTACTGTCTTGAGTTTTTGGTGGGGAAGTGATTTACCATCCTTTTTGATCAGCAGGGAGCAGTGCAAAAAATTGTGGATTTTCCAGGGGGTAGGCTTAGTTTTAAGGCAACACCCCCAACTAGCTTGGTGATCTTGTGGCAGGCGCTTCTCCTATGAGCTAGTTTCCTACAGGGCACATGTAGGAGTACATTCTGTGAGTCTAGGTATACTTTGTCATCAACTTGCAGGGGTTATCCAGGGGTTTGTTTACAATTGGCAAAGGCTTTATATGTTTGTACTGCAAAGTTCAGGTTGGCCAGGAAGGTATTTTTTGTATTGTGGATCTGTTTAATCCAGGTGCATCTGGTATATGTGGTTTTTTTCTTGACAATCTTGGGGTCCCAGGTAGGGTTAAATCCATAGTTGGCTTTGAACAGGGACATTCCAGTAGAGGCGTGATCTTTGCTATTGTAGGAAAACTGAGCTAAGAGAAGCATCTTAGCCCAATTATCTTGGTCTGCATTGATGAAGCATTGGAGATATTGCTCAAGGATTTGGTTCACTCTCTTGGTCTGGCTGTCAGTTTGCAGGTGGTAGGAGATCAATACACAGTGTTTAATTCTCAAGCCTTTCATTACCTGTGTTATGTAGTTTGAGGTGAATTGGGGTCCTCTGTCTGTGATGACTTCTTTGGGTGTTCTGTGCTGGGTGAGGATACAATGGCGGAAGTTTTGAGCTGCTTCTGCCGCCGTGAAGTGAGTGGTGGTTGGTACAAAGTAGGCCATTTTGGTAAAACGGTCTACCATGACCAGTATTGAATTGAAGGAGAGGAACTGGGGTAGTTCCACAATTTATTACATGGAGACCAATCTCCAAGGCCGCTGGGTATGTCCAGGGGTCATAGCAGGCCTTCAGGTTTGTTTCTGCAGGTCTTGGTTTGTCTGCAGGCTTTGCATCCTTTCATGTATGTGCTTACTTCTTGATCAATCTTTGACCATGTGAAGTTTCTTTTGATACTACAGAGTGTCTTGAGTCTTTCAGAGTGTCCATCCATCATCAAGTTGTGATAGTTTATTAGTGTTTTGGTTCTTGTCTTGCCTTCTGGTATGTAGATCTGTTTATGTAGTAGCAGGGTAGATCCTTTCAATGAGAATCCTTTCTTGTGGTGGCAGCTCTCTGGGTCTGAGGTCAAATTAGCAATAAGTTCTGATGAGTACTTGTCTAGTTTCTGCGCCTCAATTATATTGGGTTTGCAGGCCATGATCTTCATGTAAATCAGTTGAATGCCTAGGCTGGGGGGTCTAGGATTACATGAATGTTGTGAACCTTGGTCTCAGCTGTGGTGGGAATCATATCTGCTCTTCTGCTCAGTGCATCAGTTACTATGTTAACTTTCCAAGGTTTATAGTCAATTTTCAGGGGGTATTTGGCCAGTTCTAGAGCCCATCTGGCCTGTCTCTGGTTTAACTGTCTGGTTTTAAAGAATTAAACCAAGTTATTGTGGTTGGTTAGGATCTTTACTGGGAATTCAGTGCCACATAGGTACTGGCGCCAATGTGTCAGGGTCTTTATTATTGCAAGCATCTCCTTGTTGTATATCAGGTAGTTTCCTTTGGAAGGCAGCATATTCTTGGAGTAATGTGCTAAAGGATGTAGCAAACTATTCCCTTCTTCCTGAAGAAGAACCCTTTCCAGTGCAAAAGTGGGACATGTTGGTTTCCAGTACAAAAGGAGTGAACAGGTCAGGCATGGCAATGGCAGGAGCAGTTATGAAGGCTGCTTTCAAAGACTCAAAGGAGGCCGTACATTTGTTGGTCCAAGTGAAGGTGACCTTATCAGAGCATATTTTAGTCAGTGGCAACGTAATGAGAGAAAATTTTGGATGAAATCTCTGCAGTAGTTGACCAGCCCTAGGAAGCTCCTAACCTCTTTGTGGGACTTGGGAATGGGCTAGAAGGTTACAGTGTCCATCTTGTCCTGGGCCATTGAAAATCCTTCAGTATTTAATACATAGTCCAAGAACTCCACTTCTAAAAGGAGTAATTCACACTTTTTGAGCTTGGCATGTAGATTGTCTTGAAAGAGTTTGCTTAGGATCAGGTTCAGGTGATGCATGTGCTCTTCATGGGTCTTACTGTAGATGAGGATATTGTCAAGGTAGGCCAAGCAGAATTGATTGAGGCATTCTCTTAGGACTGTGTTAAAAATACATTGAAATGTTCTTGGAGCATTACAGAGGCCAAAAGGCATCACTAGGTATTCATACAGGCCATACCTGGTCTTGAATACTGTTTTGTACTCATTGTCTTCCTTGACGTGTATCTGGTTGAAGGCGTTGCAGAGATCAATTTTTAATACATTTTTGGGATCCTGTGAATACATTGCACATGTTGTTGGTGTGTGGTATTGGGTATCTGTTCTTCACAGTGATGTTGTTCAGCTTTTGGTAGTTCACACAAGGGCACATGCCTCATCTTTTCCCCCCACAAAGAGCATTGGTGAGGAGCAGGGCGCCTTGGGTACTCTGATGAACCCTTTGGTGGCCATTCACTCAAGGGATTTCTTAAGGGCTACCTGTTTTTTTGGTTTCAGCTATAGATAGTCCCATGGCTGGGTTGCATGTTTGTTAAGAGGTCAATGGCATGATTGTAGATGGAGTGTTCAGGGAGTCAGGTTGCGGCTGCTTTTTCAAATACATGGCTTCATTTTACTAAAGGTGCAGGGAGGACTCCCATGCTGGGCTTCATCTGAATGGTCATGGATTTGGGAGCAGGATACTCTTTGGGATTTATGCAGAAAGGTATGGTATCATTACTTCCTTGGGCTTCCCAGGGTGAAAGTATGTTCTTGGTAATTGAGGATAAGTCCATGCCTTTCAGATCAGGAATCTTCCAGTATAAGGAGATGTGGAAACCCTTTTAACAGAATGAGGGATGAGGGATAAGTGTTACTCCCAATGACTAGGTGTATTTCTTGTTCATAATCATATACTTGGTCCCCAGTGCTGTTTCCCATGATGATCTGTAGGCAGTTTTTTGAAGCATAGAGGCCTAAATCTTGTGCCAGGTCTGCATCAATAAATCTCTTGTCTGCCCCAGTGTCAATGAAAGCCTTTAATTTCCAAAGGGTTCCATTGATGTAGACTGATACAAGTATGAATTTTTAGGACTGAGAAGAAGTGTTTATTTGTGCTAGTGAGATGAGAGCAGCATTCCTTTTGGGGCAGCCTCTGGTCAGGTGGCCTGCCTTGTGACAGTGGAAACAGAGTCCTTCTATATAGTGTCTCTGGAGTTTTTCAGGGGTCATACCTGTTCTGTTTAATGTGAGGGTTCAACTTGGGCAGAATGTGGTACTGCTGGTACCTTCCTGGTTCATGCTGAGTCCTTTACATAAGGGAATCAATTCATCCAAGCCTAGGGAGAGAGAGAGAGTGGTGCTTCATTAGGTCCTTTGTTTCCAGGTTGAAACCTTTGTAGAAGATGATTGCAGCCAGTTTGTCTTTAAGATGGGTTTGGGTTTTAAGCTTTAGAAATTTTTTTGATGTAGGTCTGGATGGGGAAGTTCCCCTGTCATATCTCTAATACGGAGATCAGTATATAGTATTGATGTTGCGGTCTTCATCTGTGGCCATGAGCTGGGTTTCAAACTTGGAGTAGTCAAGACAAAACTCCACGTCTTCCTGAGCGGCGTTACCAAAACAGTCAAGGGTGTTTCCAGAGAGCATAGAAGCCACTCCCAAAACCTTCTCAGTATTGTTGGTGTAGGCAGGGGTGTTTGCTTGGAAGTGTAGGCGTAGCACAGCATGGCTTGGCAAGCTTCTTTGAGGGTGAGCTTGCTCATATGAGGCATCTCAAACTTAGTGACTCACTGGTTGGCAACAATGTTTGTACTTGGGAGAGAGGTACTTTGGGCTGGTTCTTAGTGCTGGGACTTATCTTTGTCTCTGGGGCCACTTCCTTTCACACTAAGGAAATAGCATTCTTGGTCAACTTAAGGGTGTAATAAGTTATTATCATAGCAAAAAACATACAAGATGCTCCAAGAATAATCAACATCTTGGGGCTCAGGTTACCAGATTTAGAGTAGATTGTCATAATTTAAGGGATCTAACCTTGGGCATCCAGCCTATTGTTTTCAGGGAACACACATACCGCAGGTTTAGCAGGCATAGCCCAACACAAGATTGTATCTAATTTTATAAGGTAGGAAATAGACTTTCCCACCCAGGACCACAGGCCAGCGGCCGGGATTATTGTGTCAATTACCCCAGTGATGGTAATATACACAATCCCAAGCAAATTGCTTGTGTGGTCAGTTGGTAGGTCAGTAGAGGAGGCAGACATTGGCTTGGGGGTCACAGGGGGTTCCATATCAAGGTGATAGGCGGGTAAGAAGTTGAAATTGCCTTTAAACAGCTTGTATTGTGATAGGATTCAGGGACCTTGACAATTGTATCTAGTTAAGGATTTTATATGGGCCAAGGGATTTAGTTCAAGAAACTTTTACAGAGTATATTCCTTATACTCAGGCTTTAATGGGTACTCTGTGAAATAAACAGGGCCAAAGGGAACACAGGGAGAAAGGAAATCTGCAGGCAGAAAGGCAGGAGGGCCAGATGATCTTGTGCTGAATTGATAGAATGCAAATACAAAATATTCCAATAGTTGTGGAAGCCAATATGATATAACCTTTATTTAAAAATGGCAATAAGGTTAGAGCATGGGGTCTATAGGTCTACATAGTGTTGAGGGTCTGGATGTACAAGCATTCTGGCTACCAACAACCTACTCAACATCCAGCCATTGCCCAATTTAGTGCCCCTCTAATATACCGTTCAACATACCAAGAATGGTAACCAAATAATATCACATGACAATCCAAGTATTCAGTGGTTCAAACCCATCCTGCACATGACCAACCCCTAGGTTTGATCCAACTAAATCTCTGCCACAGCCCAATCTATATAAGTCTAAAATATTATCCAATAAAAGATACTTCTTTTCTCTCCTAATTCCATATTTGAAGCTTCCCCAAAAAAGTGCTCCTTAAAATTGGTAGCAGCTACGGTTTTTTGACCACACCCATGAAAGAGAAAATGAATGACCAAAACCTGCCCACCTTTGCCCACGTACCCAACCAGGCCACATCCCAGGAGACCTGGAAAATGTACTTCCGTGCCCACAACATTGATGAAGATATACCTAGTGGATACACTGTATTTTAAGGTCTGATCATGCCCAAAGCATGCACCAAGATAATTCAATACAGATGCTCTCTTCAACCACAAACAAACACACAACCACCTATCACAGGTGAAGTTACAAACACCAAGTACATTGGTATTGACAAGTTCTTTGGGAAAAACAAAGAAAACTTCATCAACTGGCTAGACCACTCAGCTGCTAAACTCTGCGCCAGCCACAGCCCCCATGAGAAATGAGTCCAGGAAGCCAGCAAGTGCCTGTCAAGGCTGCAGCTAACTGGTTTGCCACCTGGGTTGGCTCACAAACTGACAACCAGCTTGACAACTGGGAAGAGTTTAAAATGAACATCACATACAATTTCCGGATCACCAAATCTCTCCAAGACATTGCAATACAGCTCAGCAATCTTCCTCAGAAGACCACTATCACAGCTTACGCCAATGAATTTGAGGAATTACACTACAAAATTCAAAACCCAGCACAAGCTGACAACATAAATACCAGAGCCTCATTCATCAACAGAATGAACCCCTCTGTTGCTGCCCTCATTTGTCCAGAGGCTAATACCTCCATGCCTGTGTTCATTGCAGAAGCCAAGTGCGCGGAAAAGTGCACAAACATGCAATATGCTGCACTCAACGGCAATTGCTTCTCAAACGTCAATGGCAGAGAAAACTCCAATGGCAATAAACGCCAAAACACCAATCATAGCAACAACAACTCCAATTGCAAGAATGGCAATTGCAACCAAAGCGCAAAACTGCTCCTGTCCCACAAAAGAGGACACCACTAAAGTAAACAATGCTGAAACAGCAACCCACTATGAATATGACCCCACATTCTCTGACCTCAAAGGTCTCAAAACATAGAAGCAGGAGAAAAATGAGGAGGAGCAGGCCTAATTGCCCCTGTCTCCCCTCAAACTGACAAGAAATTGTACCAAGGCACAAACTTTGCTGCTCACATCCCAGTGTCCCACAATCTTCTATCTCTATGAATTTAATAACCAGAAATCACTCGCAACTTTTTGTCCACCCATGCACTTACAAGTCACATACACAAAAAAAATTATTTGACTCTGATGCACAGCATGCCATGATAAGCAAACCATTTGTAACCAAGTACAAGATACCAGTTTTTAAATCCAACTTCAAATACCCAGAATGGCAGCTAAATCAAAAGTTTACTTGAAGGCACAACAACTCCCTTCAGAGTTGACCTCCAAGGTATACAAAAGTCCATCAAAGGACTTGTCATGAACAACATAAACTTTGACATTGTAGCAGTCATGAACTGGTTCACCTAAGTGAATTTCAGCGTATACTAACAAACAAAGACCATGACCATCAAATGCAACCGAGTCAATTTTAACATCCTCAAAAAGCCTAACAACCTCATTCTGAGGGACACAGTCTTTGTCCAAGTATGAACCAGGACAACTCAGAATGTCTAAATAAAGGCAGTATGCATCCACATAATGAGCTACACAGAATTCAATAACATGAAAACAGCTTAAATTCAATCCCCAGAGCTTGCAGCACTCCCAAATAAATACAGTCATGTATTCAAGGAGGAGCTAAAAGACATGCCTCCCAAACAGGAGGTCAAACACAGCATTGACCTATGTAAAGCCATGCCTAAACCTGTATCTCTCTACAGACTCTCCCCCATGGAGACCAAAACCCTCAAACCCCACATTGAGGACAACCTAGCCAAGGGATTCATTTGCCTGTCTGAATCCCTGTGGGGGGCAGCAGTTTTCTTTGTAAAGAAAAAGGAAGGCACTCTGCATCTAGTAACTGACTACATAGCACTAAATGCAAGCACATTAAATAATAAATATCACCTTCAACTCATAGAGGATCTGTTTGCAAGACTCTCTGGAGCCAACTTTTTCTCCAAAATTTACCTCACCTCAGGTTATAATCAGGTTGAAGTGAAGGAGAAGAACATACCAAAACCTGTGTTTCATACACAATTTAGATCCTTTGAATGTAGGGTAATGAACTTTGGGATGACCAACACTTCTGCAACGTTTGTCACCATGATTAACCAAGCACTAAATGGTCTCTTAAATACATTATACTACATCAACAATATCATCATATTCCCAAAAACAAAAGAGGAACACCTCATGCATGTCTGCAAGACACTCAATTGACTTGCAAAGCACAAACTCTACTCTAAGCCTAGTAAGTGCCAATTTATGAAAAAGGAACTCCTGTTCTTGGGCCTCATTGTCTCTGACGGTGGCATCAAAGCAGATCCAGACAAAATTATAACCATAAATAACATGCAACACCCCATCTCTATTAAACAAGTTAGATGCTTTCTTGGAACGATAGCTTACCTAAGGAAATACATCAAAGACTGCAGGAAACTAACTACACCAATCAATGACTTAAACAAGGGTAATGCCAAAAAGAAATTTATCTGGACACCAGAATGCAACAAGAATTTCCAACTATTAAAACAAGCTTTGATCAAAGCACCAATCTTGCAATACCCTAATGACAACAGATGTTACAAGCTTGAGTCAGATGCCAGTGACACTGCCATTGGCGCAGTCCTGTGCATCTGCCAGCCAGGGCAGCAATACTTTCTGCCAGTATATTACAAAAGCAGAAAACTAACCAAAACTTAGAAGAGATACCCAATACACAACAAGGAATTGCTAGCAATATATAACACATGCAAGAAATGAAGATTTTACTTAGAAGGACATTTAAACATCCAAGTACTAACTGACCACAAATCCTTAATCTACTTCAAAACTCAGAACCCACTTGCACGGCAATAAGCCAAATGGATGTCCCTGCTGGAGCAGCTTAATTTGGACATCCAATACAAAAAGGGGACAGAGCTGGTCACAGGTGATGCTCTCTCTAGACTATGTCATCTTATAGAGGATCATCCTGACCAATTAGACCCTGACTGTCCAAACCTATACAACACTGAGTATAAAACCAAAGGGAAAGACCCCTCAGCACACCAACTGACCCACAATACATTAGTAAAGAACAAAAAGTATTTCTATGTATCAAATGGCACTGTATACTAAATCATTAACAACAAGCATGTCCCTTACATCCCACTTGCAAAAAGAGTTGATGCCATATTAAGACATCACCATCTACTAGGACATAAAAAGGCTAACAACCTATACCTCACATTAAAAGAGATAGTATGCTGGCCCAATCTTAAATAAGATATAATTGATGTTCTGAAAAAGTTCAAAGTGTGCAAAAAATATGCCAGAACAAAGGCTTCCCAGGCAACAGTTAACCCAGTAACTGACCCTGAACCATTCAGGTTTTGGGGACTCGATGTAGTGAGCCCCTTCCCAGAAACCAAGACAAATCAACATTTCCTAACTGAAGCTATTGACTTTGCCACACACTGGCCTATCTGCTGGGCAACATAGGACCACAAAGCAGAAACAATAAACCAATTCATTAACAAAGCAATCATAGCTGACTATGGCACTCTGGACTACATTATAACTGATGGAGCAACAGAGTTATCAGGTCACATAGTTAATGACAACTTGAAATCCAAAAACATTAAACACTCCACAACCTCTCCATACAGGCCACAGGCTAACAGTAGAGTGGAACGCCTAAACAGCAGTCTTATCAGGACCCTAGAAAAAATAATGGATGGTAAAGCCAAAGACACATGGCCACTATATGTGAAACATGCATTACTAGTATCCTGGGTCTGCGCCAATCAAGGAACAGGCTATTCACCGTTTGAGCTAACCTACGGATACAAACCAGAAATAATTACCTGCAACAAGCAGCCATACATAAATGATCCCACTGGGGAAACCCCCCACAGTAGAACAAGTACCAAATCTACAACACATACACCTCAAAGCTAAAATAGGAGAAATAAAGAGGCTCAAAACACAAAAGGTAACCTCTACAGAGGAACCACTCCCCATCAAATCCCCTGTCTGGGTCCTGGCTGGAAACAGTAAGAAGCTAGACTCAGTACACAGAGGACCAGGAAGAATCAGCAGTTACAGAACAGACAGAAACACCTATCTAGTGAAGTTCCAAGGTGCCAAAGACCCTGTTGTCAAGAAATACATAGAACTTGTCTCTGCCTTAGCAAAGGAGAACACTCAACTCAACTTGTACCAACTAGCAAATAACTCCAGGAACATCAGGCGGCAGCTGTTAAGACAAATCCATCTCCTGATGTACCAGAGTAACCCCTTAAGAGGGGTGTCAAGGATCTGGATGTACAAGTATTCTTGCTACCACCAACCCACTTAACATCCAGTCATTGCCCAATTGGTGCCCTCCCAATATACAGTTCAACATACCAAGAATGGCAACCAAATAATATCACATGACTATTAAAGTATCCAGTGACTTGAACCCATCCTGCACATGACCAACCCCTAGTTTCAATCCAACTAAATCTCCACCACAGCTAAAGCTATATAAGCCTAAAGTATTATTCAATAAAATATACTTCTCTTCTTTCTCATTTCTATATTTGAAGATTCCCCAAAATGCGCTCTGCATCAGCAATTATGGCTAAAATACCTGACACCCCTGAGAAGACCATCAAGTGTCTTCTTAACATCCAGAAGGCAGTTGTGGAGGACTTACAATTCAAGTACTATGCCCTTTCTGCGCTGTTGTCTAGACCAATGACCCTGAGATGTATGAACATCATAAACCAACCAAGAGGGCCTGAAAAGAGGACACTGAGATCCCTGTGCAGCTGGTTGCACCAAAGATGGCCAAACTGGCAGAGGCTGTGGGCAAAGAAATCACAGAAGAAGGTAACCTAATAAAAAATTAATAAAAATTTGGAAATGCTTACCTGTTTTTTTTATAAAATATCAATGGCAAAATACACCAGGTCCTGGTCCCCTTTGTCCCTGCCACCTTTTACGCCAATTATGCCAATCACATGGCCAAGCAGCTGTTTCTGTCCCCCTGTCTTGCAGGAGCTTGAAGACAGAATTTGCGGTATATTTCATATGTTGCAGGAGGCTTTATCTGAGCTGACACATGGGGAAGGGGCATCTGAGTGGGTAGTTATTGCCTACAAGGATGCCCAGTTGGTCCTCCTGGACCCAGTATTCCTCAGTGGAGTTTACTGTGAAAACTTCATTGAGCTTGTTTGGGACTTCCTGGAGACACTATCATTCAAGAACATACAGAGATAGGCCAGACCCATGCTGCTGCTTTCTTCTGCTTCCCATTAGAGCATACACTCTCTTAACTCCTTGAGAGCTTTGGGCGCACAGTGAGTGAATTGGCTGTTGCAGATGCAACAGCTGTCAAGAAGACCAAAATCTTCCTGGCAGACTTCAGGCTGACCTGGAGTGCAGATAAGATGGGGCTCCCTTTGGCAATGAATCTTACCTTTGTCAAGACCAAACATGAGAAGAAGATCAGCACAGTATACAACAAACTGTGTGAGTTTACTGAAGCCTTTGCTGGGCAAAGGCTTCACCTCGTGGTTTACCTGGGATATCATTTCTTCTTTGGAATAGACGCCAGGGTAGAGGTCCTGGTTGGGGTCCTTCTTGGGAGCAACAAGGTAGGGCTCTCCTTGGATAGGAAGAAGGTCCCCCAGGCTACAACTCACTTGGTCACATGATTCAGGACGCCCTGATCCTGACTGGGATTTACAGGTTGGCAGCCCCACCAGAGAAGCTGCTACTACACTCCCATATAGCAATACTGCCCTTTACAAGTTGCTGTGAATATTTCAATTGGGTGTATTCACCATCTACGGTGTGGCAGTGGAGGTTGTGTGCCACCTCCATCACCAGATGGGTACATACCAAAGAACTCACTACAGGTGCTCCTAATATATTCTCTATCCCAATAAATTTATTTACACTTAAGATTATTTTATTATAATTTATTTTTAAATTACTTTTATTTTAGTGAACTATTAAGTAGAAAAAAATCTTATAGAAAGTCTTTATACATGTATAGTAATATCTGCTAATAAAAATCACAGATATCTTAAGAGCTTCACCATTAATTTTTTTAAATCACTTTTTGTATTTATTTTACAGAAGTGAGATTTCTGTATAATTATCATATTGTGATATTACATATTTGAAATATCCATAACAGAATATAATAGATATAATTAGTTTACAATACAAAAGTAAGCATCTGCGTCAGTGGTGCTGTTCTATGTGATTGCTGGCTTGGAAGCTTCTAAATATAATAGATAATCCATAAATCTAAAATAGTAAAAAGAGAATATAAAAAAAGTTGGACACACTAAGCCTTTAATTGATTGGCTGTTAGGAAAGGCACACAGGGATGAACAAACTAGTGTGGCCATAGAATTTGGCCACAGTCTCAGCTGGAAGGATGTGGATTCCAGCCTGCAGTAAATCAAAAAGATCCTTGGTCTCAGTTGGGGTCCCTCACTTGACAACTTGCTTGAGCCACCCAAAGACCTCCTCAATGGGATTTAGGAATGGGAAATAGGCAAGGAGGAAGAGAAGGTGAAAATTTGATGTGGCCATTTGCTGAGGGCCCACTGTAATGCAATTATCAATCATTGAGAATTCCTCAAGAATATCAGCCACCTTATAGAAAAAAACATTGTCAACACAATTATGTTGATGAAACCTGGGCTTGTGCGCCTCAGGTGCTCCTGGATCAATTTGAGAGATGATAGGAAGGTATGGCTAATGTGAGATCCCAATATTATTTGGTAGTGTCAATCCCTTTTGGTCCAAGGAGAGCCCCCATGGAATATGCTGTGGTGCAGACTGCAGCACACTGAGCCACCCTGACATGAGATCCTTTAAGGGCATACCCATAGGCACTGCACATGGACAAGGAAAATGCTGATTTGTTGATATAGTAGAATCTGACCGTCCCAATGGCTTTGAGGAAAGTGTATACATCTGTGTATTTTTTTCTAAGTCTTGATGTTGGTTGGACTGTTTCTATTATAGGGAGATACCCTAATTTTCTTCCACAAAAATTTCAGACCCTTAACCAAATGGTAGTAAAAGGAAATTGATGCCTCAACACCAAAAGTAGATTTTACCATGGCCAGTATACTTTCTAGTTCAAGATGACAATATCAGGTTATCCACTGGCAGATTGCCCATTTGTGCTCCTTGGTGAGCATGGTTGAAACGCACAGGGATTTCTCAGCGGCAAGGACATGGCCAGTATTGATGAATTTGTTGAAGGTCTTGGAAGTGTACTTGGGATCCACCCCGACAAGAGCCACAGCTGCCTTGTAGTCATCAGATTCCTGCATAAGCCTGAGCAGAATGATGCACTCAATGTCAGGAATGTGATTCTGTGTGGTCTTTTTTGTTGCAGATGAGTCTGGATCCTGATTGCTGACTGGCACACAAGGCATAGGCACCTTGTTGTAGAAGGCTGCAACCTTCTTGAGCATAAGCTGCCCCTCTGTAGTTCTATAGAACTCAGACTTGGTGTTGTCTTCTTGGTTGTTGCCACTTATATAGGGCTTGAAGCTAGTGTCAAGCACAGGCTTAACCTTAACCATCATGACTGCTGGGACTAATTCCTGACAGTAAACAGGGTCAAACACAAAAGAAGTAAGTTATATTTCTTTGTTTATAACTTTCTTTTTAGTGGTGACCTTGGTAGACTTTTGGGCCAGCTTGGGGACCCAAGGGTTGATGCTCTGTACTCTAGCACCCTGTGCACTTCAAACTGGTTGTGTCAGTGCAACCTCACTATTGCTCTCTCTTCTTCTGTCTCCTTTCTGATTAGGCGCTTGTGTTGCACCAACACAATTTTTGACCTGCAGGGGCTGCCTCACCTGCAGCACACAACAGGTACATTGGTACTTTGTTGTTGTGTTCCTTCCATTTTAAAAATATAATAAAATATTAAATAAATTTCAATTAAGTTACTCCCTAATTTTATTTTTTGCTTTTGTCTGAATATGGATATTTAATTAGAGTTTTTCCCACCCAATATCTCAATTAGAGATTTTTTTATTTCTTAATTAGTTGTTTTTGGTTTTACAACACCCATTTTAGAATACCTGAAATAATTTCCACCCATTTTCCCAGATTTTACACCATATTTAAACACCCAACACAATATTTTTAAGATTTATGTTTCAGATCTTGTGTCTTATATTAGATACCTTGGTATCATTCATGATTACAATCCATTGCACACTTGGAGTGAGTGATTTTGTTTACATAGCAAGTTGCTATTGTGTTTTGTTTTTGGTTTGAGTTTTGACTCACCTTGCTTGGGTGTATTTTGCCACCAATTCACATAGTAAACATATGTACCCCAAAGATTAACTCACACCATTTTTTTGAATCAATGTATTTTGGTTTATTTTTTAATAGTCTTGCTTGGCACATGAGCAATTATTTTCTGTGTTGAACCATTTTGTCTGCCAGAAAATCACAGACCATGGTATTTTATCATCTGCCAGCTGATATCCTAAGTCTTCTAACATTAGGAAAGTACTGAGAACCTGGCACTTTAGCGTAACCTTTGGCCCAGAATATTTGTTATCATCAGAAGTAGCAAGTCTGACAGGGCCCAAGGCCCAAAGGATTTGGGATGGTTCTTCCTACTTCTGGATATAGGTTCATAACTAGTTATCTCTATATTTTACTATAGGTAATTATACTGTATGACAACAGGATCATCTTTTGTTCTCCACTAATAAAGCCTAAGAGAGGATTGTGTTGATGAATTAAGACTTGGATAATCATCAAGTTGTTAAGGAATCATCAGTCTTTTATTCTAATGGACTGGCTTTAAGGCGGCCTGCCTGCCCGTGTTTTATCCAATTTAGCTCACAGCACTAAAAGAGACTGAAGTAGCATTAGGTCTGCACAACAGGAGGCCCATCCTTTTTGGGGTAGTTTTAATGGAAGGTTAAATTGACATCTTCCACAGATCAGTATCCTTTCTGTCTTCCTGGACCACTTCCAGGGCTAGTTAGCCAGCGTTTGGCTACTAGTTCACAGAGATGATTGTTTCACCAAATCAGAGCTAATCTAATACAATAGACTCAAAGCCTTTTATCTTAGAGTGGTTGGCCTGATGGCCCAGTCCATGTTGGACTCTTCTATATGTAATGCAGATGACAGTTCATATGACAGCCCTCTTGTTCTAGGATTCATTTTAAGTTTTTAGAATAGTAATTATTATAGGAAGCATGTTTGAGGTGGTGGTTGAGGTGGATTAATTAATGAGCAGTAATTGCATATACCATTAATTAATTGTAATGCATGAATATGTTGATGCCAGGATATGATTTGATCACTGATCCCACAAACCTGTGGTCCACATTATTTTGTTGAAACCATTAATTAGTCAATATCCAGAAATCCTGAAAGAAATCAAAATGGATCCAAATCTAGTGTAGTTTAATGTAAATTCCTTGATTTTTCAATTTCTTTTTTAGACTGAGTTTTTTTGTTTATCTCAGCAGGTTTGAAAACTACTGTACCTTAAGCTTTTGCAGAAGTAAGTATTTAAGCTTATTTTATTATAGAAAAAGTGAACACTATAGTTTAAGCTTTTAAAAAACCATTATGAATGTTTAAACGTTGAGAAAAAGGTGATATAAGTAGGAGACTGACAGGAAAGTCAAGGACGGCTTAATCTTTTTGGTTGTAAGCAGAATCTTTGTTGGGCGCTTGATTTTCATATTGATGATTACATGTTTGGTTGGTTTTGAGTTGTCAGGCACCCACCCACTTGGTAGTAAACTTCAAAATGATAAATGATAGCAGAATAATTTAAATCATTCCCCAAGGAACCCACAGGAAAAGATACCATTTCAATCTGAAACAGCTCCCCAATAAAACAATAACCCAGGAGAGGGTTGAACCAACCCAAGAAGAAATATACTCCCAGATAGCTCAGAAGAAATGTACAAGCCAAAGGATGAAACACCTTGGGGTTGACAGGCTTTGCCAAGAATAGGAACACCTAAGACTTTTCCTTAATAGGTAAGTTTGCAAAAAAAGGAGTAGCTGTATACCAAACTCCTGGGACCACACAGCACCAGGACTTCTCTAGATACTGGGGTGAGGAAGATGAACCAGAGTCAGCTCTGGTCCCCAGCAAAACACTGGCTCCAAGAGCCTGTAATAAAATAACCCACAAACCTCATTTATACCCAAGTGACTTCCAGAAGGAAGTCTTGGGTAATCTCATGGTTGCAAAAGTTGATGAGTCAGAAAGGATAAATATAAGTAAGTGAGTGAAGACTTTATTGATTGAACAATTCATACAATATAGCTTACCAGCCTTATATAGCATGGTAGCAAGAAAATAGTTTGGAGAAAATTTAAAGGGGATCAGGAAATTTAGAGATGAATCTGGAGAATTCAGGGGCAACTGGAACTTAAAACTAGAGTTTTTAAATTAAAATCAACATGATTATGATTTCAATAACATAATATCATTATTAGAACCAGTTTAGATGCCTACCAAACAGGCCAAGGACAGGTAAATCTCTTATTCTCTCCACAGAGAAGCTGGAGACCAGGAGAAGGATAGACAATGGAGCCAGAGCACAATAGACCAGAAATCAAAGAAACACAGTTTGAAAACTTGGAAATGCCACCATGAGTGTTTAAACAGCAGTTTGAAGTTTTTTTGGAATTATCTGATTGGCTACAGCTTAAATTGAAAGGTAATGATTAGTCAAGATTAGAAATTACACTATCATCACTTTCTAAGTGACTGATTAAGTGCAAGGGAGACTCAGGTTTGATTTCTGTACCTGGATTTGTTGAATCATTAACATTAATCAGTACATTATTTAAAGGTAATATTGAACATATACTACCCTTTAACTCTTTCTTTCTAGGTGACTTAACTATCTCAAAAGAGTAGAAACTATCTAGTATCAAATTCTTTATCTGAGTGTTGTCAGGAATATTATTCAAAGGGTTTCTGACACAAGTAACCAGATGTCTTCTAAAGCGTTAAAAAGTTCTTTCTAAAGGAGTAACTGATCAAAAAGAACACCAAAATAGTGACAAATCACAAATTTTCTAATGAGATCTTCCTTTTATTAAAAAAGACTATCTCAACCCATACTCTTCTTTTTTTAACAGAGAAATTCCCCAGTGATAATAATTTTGGAGCTGGTCAAGAGGATCAGAAGAAGCAGAACTTTAGTCAGTTCACAGATAGAAAAATTACAATTGAGAAATGAGTAAAAAAGTGCAAACAGTATTGAGATCTGGGATATTGTTGTACTGAAAATCATCAGGAAAACATCCCCTAGATGATAAAGCTGCCTTTATAGCCCATATATTGCTGTGAAATATGTTTTCTGAGTTATTAATTGCCAATGATGATTGGGGGCATGGTGAGTCTCTTTTAGAGTGTTAAGATCATTCACTTCTGATTTTTCCATAGAACAAGTATCCCTGAGAATATCACTCTAGCCTATCTGGTCCCTGGCTTTGACCCAGGACACACCTTGGTGACTTTCTAGGTGCAGGAGCGCCACAGAGGGACTGAACTACCTCCTAAAAAGACTGGGGATGGGGGTTGGTGGTTTGGTAGGACATGAGCACCAAATGCTGTATTTTTCTGTGTGGGTGCAGTATTTCTACAACTTAGTTATCTTGAACCCTTTGATTATTGACTATACCTGTGAGTGGTATAGTTACAGCCTTGATAAGGACAGAAGAAAATAAGGTGTTGAGACAAAGTTACTCTTTTATTGGCAAAAGCGTCCATGTTGACACTAAAAATGTTGACAGTGGCCATGTTGACACTTTTAATGTCAACACTATAGTAAAGTGACAACCTGGTTTTACTAAATGTTGTTTTCTAGATGTCAACACTTTTTTAATTAACAAAACACTTTACTCTGAACATTTTTAATATAAAAATTATTTTAAAATGCATCATTATACTGAAATGACCCCAGAAAATTCAAAACTGCAATAAAAAAATATCATGAGTAATAAGAATAAGGAGATATAAGCAATTATTTTTCACTTTACTATGTAAATTACACTCTTTATTATAAAATTATTTTTTAATCTCATAAAAAATTAAAATTCCAATGAACCAAAAAAAGAAATTTTATATATCATAATAACTAAAAAATATAAAAAAATTCTAATTTTAATTTATTATACTTTATATAAGCATAACTGAAAATATCTCATAGCTTTAAGATAAATTAACAAAATATAAGATATTTCTTACAAAACCACATTGAAACTGTATCTGAAACTTACCATTTATACCTAAAAAGATTAGTACTATCCAAAAAAATTAAAAAATTAAAAGTTTAAAAGTAAAAAATATATAGGCAAAGCAAAGCAAAGTTTATTTGGCTAATTAAAGCCACCAGCAAGAGCAGTGGCAACATCTTCAAGGTACTTCTTAATCTCTGCCACCTTATACTTTTTCTTGATCACCTTCTGCACGTCCTCCTGGTAGTCTTGCTCCTTGTACTTCCTCTTCTTGGGGGCCACCCTGTTGGCCAGGTTGCGGAACTTGGAGACAGTCTGGGCCTGCTCCTCTTGTATTTTAGAGAAGAATTTGTTGTACTTAGGGTTGGTCCCAAACTTCAACTTCAGGTGCTTATGCTAAACCTCAAGGCTAGAGATGGTATTTATCTCCCCCTTGAGGCAGGCGCCTTGACAGCTCCAAGGGGCAGTGGCCCTGCTCTTACCTCTCCAGGCAGTCACCTTCTTGCCCACCCATTGGCGCTCAAAGTAATCCAGGTAGCCTTTGAAGATGATGGAGTGCTTCTTCACGTAAGCATCCTCCAGAAGGGCCTCAAAGACAAGCCCAGTATGCTCTGGGTGCACAAAAGCCAGGGCAGCAAACTGAGTCAGGGCAAAGCAGCACTTCCCCTTACCATTGTTAAGATACTTCTCAAAAAGGTCCTTTTCACTCTTGAGGTTCTTGACAAGGGCCTGCCTAAAATGGAATAAGCAGCCCTGGACTTCTCCATCAAAGGTGGCCTGAAAGGCTCTGAACTGAGCTTGCTCAAAGTCCATTATGATAACCTTCAGCCCAAGTAAGTGCGCATGAGCTAGCTGCTCAGCGGCTATGGTTGACTCATCTTTCTCAGCAGAGGAGGGATTTGCCCTTGTGGCGTGAGTGGGAGGGAGGAGCTGGTTGGTGGGAAGGGAGCTCAAAGCATCCTGGACAATCTTGAAGGCTCTGGTGTAGACTTCAGTCTTGGCACCAGGAAGGAGAAAGAACACAAGGGGGATGACCTGGTCATTAAACTGCCCATGCAGGACCCAAAGCTGCTTGAAGAGAGAGGGGTAAGTAGTAAATGTGCCGTCACACAGCCAGGTGGTAGCAGTGTTCAGCCGCTCCAGGTTTTGGGTTGTGGCGTAGGCTACAATCCTATCCTCCACTTCCTGCCCATTGTCATGGAGCAGGAACATCTCACCATCCTCCGTCTTCTTGAGGGCATCTGTGAGGATAAGGTCCTTGATGCTGGTGGCACTCTTGGCCAGGGGATTGGAGGCTTGACACCTATCACTTACAAACTTGACCAACTGATTGTGAGTTGGAACTCTCTTCAAGTTAGTTGGGAAGAGGTACTTGCAAGCAAGCACAGCCAGCTGGGTGGCAGAAAGATCTTTGGAGGTGGGCATCACCTACACCAGATACCACTTGAGAAGGCGGGCTATGGTGGTGTTGGGCATGATGCAGGTATGCTTGCCCTTGATGGTTTGAACCAGGTCCCGGCACTCAGTGTTGAGCTGCACTGGGCAGGAGCGGTCCTCACAGGTGTAATGGCGGCTCTTGAAGCCCCAGTTGGCATTGTTGCAGCTGAAGATATACCCATTGGCCACCATGGCCAACCCACCTTTACACTCATGATTGGGAAGTATTTGGGCAAAAAAGAGGAAACCTTGAATTTACCGTCAACATTGCAGATGTTGTGGGCCAGCAGAGGGTCCTAAGGGCCAGCAGGTGCATGGCAGAAGCCAGGGAAGTAATCAGGGTGGGGCTTTGAATCATCCCCAGATGAGCTTGAAGGGGGGGGTTTGGCGGGGGTGGGGAAGCAGAAGGGGGCTTATTGTGGTTCTCCTCATGTGCAGGAGACTTATCTTTGGGAGGGGTCTTTTTGCCTTGCTGCTTCTTCTTGGTTAGCTCCTTGTTAGAAGCCAAGTTGTAGAAACTGTTCTCTGTAAGAGAGCCATCAGTTTTCTCTCCCCCAGTGGAGTGAGCAGGGCTCTTCTCAGGAGAGGGCTCAGGGGAGGGCTTTGGTGAGAGCTTTGGGGATGGTTTGAGGGTGGCTTTCTTTGATGAGACGTGCTTCTTTTTGGTGGGTTTGGTTAGCTTTGAAGGACGCTTGGTTCTTTTGGGCTGTTTGGGAGTGTTCTTGTCCTAAAATAATAAGTAAAATGGTTTAAAATAAAGCAATGTATGTAAAAAACAAAAAAAACAACTTAAAAAGCATAATATACAAAAAGTAAATCTTAGATGGCTTTTATGGGCATTTAAAAGTTAAAAAATACTTGTATAGTTTTTCTTTTATTATAGTTTTAAATAAAAAATTAAAAGTTAAGATATTTATGTGAAAGTATTATATTTAGATGTAGATTTTATTTTAAAAATTAGAAAATATGAAAGAGCAAAGTCAAAAATACAAAATATCAAAAAATGAGAAGTTTTTATTATGTAAAACATAAAGTTTTATATGTGAGAACTGAAAAGTGTTGACATTATGAGTGACAATTAGTAAAAAAAGCTGAATTCTCACTGTCAATTACAAAAATTGTAGACATTATTTTTGACAACATTGTCACTGTCAACATTTTTTTGAAAATTTACTATGGTTTTTCATAGTACACTTAATTAAATTTAAGCAGGCTAGCAAATATTAACTGTTTTCTGTGTGTTTTTGTTCACATATAAAAATTAAAAAATATATATATATATAAATAAGTTAAAAAAGTCTCAAGGTTCTTTATTTCTTTATTAAAAATTATATTTTGGGGGGTGGTAATAAGATATTTTACCATTGCGCTTATATGAAGTTGTTAAGAAGTTGTATTCAAGTATTGAAAAGGGTAAAGTGTCAACAACGTCACTTACGACATTCTTTATATGAGGTGGCATATTAATCTAGGCTTAATTGCGCCACTCTAATTTTCTTAACTCCACCCCAGGGGATGATCACAAGAAAATAAACAACATTTACAAGTGTCAACATTATTTTTAATAATAAATTCTATAGTAACTTACATAGTAACTTACATAGTAACTCACGCTTAAATTATTGGATCACCACAAGCCACCAATCCACTTAATATATTAAAGCCGTAGAAAGTACCACATAAATATTTATAACATGAACATTTCAACAATCAACTGTATATGCACTGTCTTTTTCAATATAATAATTCAATAAAAAAATATTTTTAAATGCACACTTATTTTTTTTACTGTAGATGTTTCAGTTTTATTATTAAAAATAAGTTATGCTTAAAAAGTGTTGACATTGACACTTTTACGTTGTGAAAACAAATAAAAAATAAACTAATTTTTATTAGTAAAAGTAAAGGAAAAATCTGGTTAAATTGAATTTTTTATTAAGCTTAATATTAAATTGTGTTGAGATGGCCACAATTTTGTCGTGTTTTCTGGGTTTGCACCCCTGAACACTTTAAAAAAGAATTAAGCTAGCGCAACTAGCAAAAAACATAGGAGATTTTGAGTTTTGAGTTGCCAGTGGCCATGTCAACAAAGTGTTGACATGGCCACTGTTGACATTATTATTGTCAACATGGGCAATGTTGCCCTTTTATTTAATAGGTTGAAGATTATATAGTGGGGTACAGGGAATTATTGCCAGGATGAAGAGGCACCAACAGAAGGAAATGTCATTTGGAGGCAGAGGAGAAGTGGCATAATAAATGCCCGGGGTGCAAAAATAACCAGTTTCACACACCTTGCCAATTTTAGGAAGATGGCTTTGCCAAGCTAGGAATCTATTTTAAGCTACAGAACTGAACGTCAAGTTTTATGTGCAATTCAATATTAACTTGACTACTGCCTTTTAGGTACAAATAGTCAAGTTTAAAGGCATAAAAAATAAAACAACAAAAATAAGAGGGTGATTGTGTGATCATTTTATTGCCATTAATACAAGTGGACTATATTTCGGCTGATCTGTTCTGAATTGCGACAAACAAATTATATTTTTTTGCTATTAAAGCCTAACTTATTAATAATTTGAGTAATATCAACAGTTTCTAAGGTTTAAATAGAATTAAAATATATTTTGTTGGATTTGAATAAAATTTTGAGTCTGAATTGAATTTAACATACTTTCCATCAACCAATCAGCATCTAGGACAGTATCAGAAGACCTTGGATACATTGTTTTTGACTGTATAGAATTAAGTTTTAATAAATTAAGGTTGAAAATACTCTAATGCCATTGCAGTCTAGTATATATCAGGGCTGGGCTCTGGTAGGGTGGCTTCAGAAGCATCAGAAATTGATGCAAGTAGAGGAGGATATTGATTTTCTTTAGAGTAGGGAAATTTGATCCTGGGATGTTTGATATTTTACAATGGTATCTTCTAGTAGTTTACATTATAGTGGTGGGGTAAAGATGGTATACGTTAAAGTGGAGTTGATTAGTCAATATCTATCAGCGGGCTTTGATTTGAGGGGTAGACTAATTTAAAGGAATTGGATAAATGAATATTAAATTTTTTTCACGATGTTGTTTTATTGCAAACAATTTAAGATTATAATTAAATTTGATAAATGGTGTAATAAACTTTATCATTCGATTTAAATGGCTCTGAAATTAAGCTCAAACCCAACTTGGATTCGAAATGGTAGTTTACAGATTGAAAATGAAAAATCTAAAACAATCACACTGCTTGCCTTGATACTAGGTTAAAATCAATGTAGTGTAAAACGAATCCCAAAGAATACCTTTGTGAGGTGTACAAATCGCAATCAAACTGATTGCAAGATTTGAAAGTCGGGTTAACTTGTATCGAAATAGTTTTTAACGATTGCATCGTTTTCTGCTTGGTTTAGGAAAGGGACAAGGTTTCTGCCAGGCCAAGCATCTCTTCAAAAGAAAAGTTCTTACCGGCGTCGTTGTAGTGGAGTTTTTTAAGGATTTCAAAGGGCGCTTCTCCTGCAAGCTAAAGTGGATAGCTTGGCTGAAAGAGCGGCCATACCTGTACTGCAGACAGGAAAATGGTAACTGGCAGTGCCCAGCTGAGTAGGCCAAGATTGTCCGCTTAAGGTCAATGTGAATCTCGGAATTGCGGGTTTGACGAGTCAAGGATACCACTCTTAAAAAGGTACGAGAGAGCGTGCTTTGAAGGTCCCAAGGAGCGCTATGGAGAAAATTGGATTCTTTTGAAAGTCCAAGTATACCAAGGGAGTAATGGGTCAATATACATCCCTCAATGATATCCTCTGTAACGCCAACATTCACCCTTCTCCAGTTTCCCCATTGGCAGCCAAGCAAATCAGCAATCCGCCCTCAAAGAAGCCAAAGAAGTTTTGCAAGCGGAGATGTGCCTGGTAGCTTAAATCGGGCATGGGTTCTTCTTCAGGGCTTGATGGTTGCATGTGAGCCATCATCAACTGCTTTAAGCGTACAATTAGACAAGGAAGAAGCACGCGGCCAATGATATCAAGTAGATGCTGAATAGAGTATCCACATACTTCTAGTTCATCAATGTTTGTAGAGCGGCTTGTTCTCATTGCATACAAGACTAGGAATGCTGCCTCTTACACTTCCCGGTCTGGCTCAGCATGGACCATCAGCCCCAGCCACTCGTGTACGTGAAGCAACTCGGTGATTGAAGAGTCATCGAAGTTTGGCTTCAAGACGTGGAACTGGGGCAATGTTGCTTTAATGGGGCTGCCAAAGGTATCCCAGCTCATGGAGCTATCTTTCAACCCACCTGTAGGTTTACCATTGATCAGTGTATTTCGGTCACATTGTGGCTGGTCGTCGATGCTGGAAGAGTAACTATGGAAATAATTTAACCAAAGGTCAGACATGTTTTAGTTTGATCCATGCATCTCTTTAAATAGCAACCTTCATGTGAGCGAGATAGATTTTGAAACTAGATTGATGCTGATTGGTTGCGCAAGGATTAGCATTGAAAAGGGAATATAAAATTTTAAATACGGGGTTATTATCAATGCTATTGACACCTTTGATTTGTTGGATCGATATTTAAATCCCCTGATTTAGTTTGATTTATTCCGAGCCTTTCCTTGTTTTATCACTGTATCAGGATTTGATTTTCAGCTTGATTAAGAGTATTGTGATATTTGTTTTGTAGAACCCCTTTAAAGGACATAGTCACAAAACATTAGAGAGATATCTATGATTTTCAATAAAACATGTATAATGTTTGAAGTAAAAAATAAATGATGTATTTCCTTGTTTTGTCACGGCATCAGGGTTTGATTTTCACGCTTGACTAAAAGTGTTGTGATGTTTGCTTTCTAGTAAACCCCTTATAGGACATAATACACAATATTGGAAGGTTCTATATAATTACCAATAAAACGTTCATAATAATTTGAAGTAAAAAAACCTTTAAGAGATAGTTCTTCGGAATTAGCTTTTCTCGTGGAAATAAGGGAATGTGCAAACAAACAAAAATGTAATGGTGAAAAATACTCATTTGAACCTAGAATTTATATCATCAATTTATGATCATGACTTGGCTTTATTTATGTATTTATTCATTACATGGCACTATCTCTGAGTAAAACTGCGAAAGATGTCTAACTCCTGGCTAAACACGTTCCATGATGGCTTGGACGAGCAAAACACGTGCAGCCGCGACGCTCAGCTTGGAGAATACATCCCTTGTTTGGTGAAGGGCGCTTCAATATCGTGGGAAGCTTTAGATAAAAAGCCCATTGCTGCTCCTGCCATGGATGACTCCCGTGTTCTCAAGCCACATTTCACCGGCTCGATTGTGAGCAAAGAGATGGAGGAGAAGCTGCTGCCCCATGCGTTTGAGTGGTCAACATTGATGGTCCCTGCCGAAGCTGATCGGGAAGTGTTTGAAGCATTTACGCTTGTCATCGTTTTCATTGCTGAGATAGAGGAGGGAGACGCCCAGCCCATAGAGGAGCTTGGAGCACTGGAAGAAATAAATGTATGTGGATACACCATACAAGTTCTCCTTGATATCCTTGGCCGGGTGCTGATCCCCTCGCTGATCCTCCGTTTAAAGCAACTCATACTTGGCTGCATCCAAGCCCAAGAACGGCACGAGTTTCCCAACCCACAAGAGCGCATCAAAATGTACCTCAACATGAAGACAAGCTACGACAAGTACCTGCGGTTCCGTAACTTGGACGGCTTCTTTGAAGGGGGTTTATTCTAAGCCTTGCGGCTGCCGGTGTATCTGGAGAGGGGCTGACAGTTGGTTTGATAGGAGATATTGTCGAGTGCTTGATCCTGACCCACGACTCCCAAAACATTGTCCGCCACTTTGCCGAGGAGGACATTGCTAACCTGCACCGCTACGCCCCTGGGACAACTGCTGAGAAACTATCCCGCGCCTTCCTCCGCATGACCCTTCTCAGCACATCCGTAGCCTGGAGTTGCCCCTCAACCTCAAGCGAGCCATCTCGAACAAGTCACCTCTTACTATCAATTTTGCTACCTGTGCAAGTGGTATGGGTATGGCGCCACCTTCTGTGAGGTGGTGGGCTTGAATCTTAAATAACTCAACAAACAAATACAAAGTATTTATTTTCACCGTGAACCTTGTATTTTTCAACCAAGTCAGTCTTCTATAATGAAATGGCCATAGCTGCCCAATCTCTGAGACATAAGTAAAATGAAGCTTATTCAACTGAAAAATTAAAAAAATCCATAAATATTTGCAAAGAATACTATTGTTGAGGAGCCAGATGCACTGGTATTCTGGCTGTTGCCAATATACATAACATCCGGTCATCGCCTGGTTTGGTGCCAATCCAATATCCAGTTTAACATTCTGGAAATGGCAATAAACTAATATCACATGATTCATCCAGGTATCCAGCAACTAGAATCTAACTCACACATGACCTCCCCTATCTTTGATCTGACTTAAGTCCCCGCCACAGCTCAAGCTATAAAAATCTAAAGTATTATCCAAAAGAATATACTTCTCTTCTTCCTAAATCCATATCCAAAGCTTCCCCAAAAGTTGCTTCTCATCACTGGTTGAAGCTACAGTTTTTTTACCACACCTATGAAAGGAAGAATGACTGAACAGAACCTTCCCACCTTCACCCACATACTGAACCAGGCTACATCTCAGGATACCTGGAAGACGTACTTCTGCGCCCAAAACATTGACAAAGACATACATAGTGGATGCACCTTATTCAAAGGGCTGGTCATGCCTAAAGCATGCATCAAGATAATTCAATAAAGTTGCTCTCTCTAACCACAAACAAACACACAACTGCTTATCCAGGCAAAGTTACTAACACCAAGTGCATTGGTATTGACAATTTCTTTGATAAAAACAAAGAAGACATCATTAACTGGCTGGATCACTCAGTCACTAAACTCTGCGCCAGCCACATCCCCACAAAAAATGGGCCCAGGAAGCCAGCAAGCACCTGTACAAGACCACAGCTAACTGGGTTGCAACTTGGGTTGGCTCACAAACTGACAAAAAGATTGACAACTGGGAAGAGTTTAAAGCTGACATCACCCACATTTTCTGCATCACCAAATCCATCCAAGACATTGCAATACAGCTCAGCAATCTTCCTCAGAAGATCACTATCACAGCTTACGCCAATGAATTTGAAGAGATACATCACAAGATCCAGAACCCAGCACAAGCTGAAAAAGTGCACAAAAGAGCCTCATTTATCAACATAATGAAGCCCTTGGTTGCTGCCCTCATCCATCCAGGGGCCAACACCTCCATGCCTGCGCTCATGGCAGAAGCCAAGCGCGCAGAAAAACGCAGAAATTATGGAGTATGCTGCATACAGCAGCAACCACTTCTCTAATGGCAATGAAAGAGCATTTCCAGCGGCAACAAGCTCTAAAACACCAACCACTATAACAACAACGGCAACTTTAATTGAAATAATGACAATTGCAGCCAGAGCCCAAGCTGCTCCTGTTCCAAGAAGGAAGATACTGCCAGAGTAAACAAAGCTGAAACAGCAACCTGCTACAAATCTGACCCCACATTCTCTGACCTCAAAGGTCTCAAAACATAGAAGCAGGAGAAAAATGAGGAGGAGCAGGCCTAATTGCCCCTGTCTCCCCTCAAACTGACAAGAAATTGTACCAAGGCACAAACTTTGCTGCTCACATCCCAGTGTCCCACAATCTTCTATCTCTATGAATTTAAAAACCAAAAATCACTCACAACTTTTTGTCCACCCATGCACTTACAATTCACATACACAAAAAAAATTATTTGACTCTGGTGCACAGCATGCCATGATAAGCAAACCATTTGTAACCAAGTACAAGATACCAGTTTTTAAATCCAACTTCAAATACCCAGAATGGCAGCTAAATCAAAAGTTTACTTGAAGGCACAACAACTCCCTTCAGAGTTGACCTCCAAGGTATACAAAAGTCCATCAAAGGACTTGTCATGAACAACATAAACTTTGACATTGTAGCAGTCATAAACTGGTTCACCTAAGTGAATTTCAGCGTATACTAACAAACAAAGACCATGACCATCAAATGCAACCGAGTCAATTTTAACATCCTCAAAAAGCCTAACAACCTCATTCTGAGGGACACAGTCTTTGTCCAAGTATGAACCAGGACAACTCAGAACGTCTAAATAAAGGCAGTATGCATCCACATAATGAGCTACACAGAATTCAATAACATGAAAACAGCTTAAATTCAATCCCCAGAGCTTGCAGCACTCCCAAATAAATACACTCATGTATTCAAGGAGGAGCTAAAAGACATGCCTCCCAAACAGGAGGTCAAACACAGCATTGACCTATGTAAAGCCATGCCTAAACCTGTATCTCTCTACAGACTCTCCCCCATGGAGACCAAAACCCTCAAACCCCACATTGAGGACAACCTAGCCAAGGGATTCATTTGCCTGTCTGAATCCCTGTGGGGGGCAGCAGTGTTCTTTGTAAAGAAAAAGGAAGGCACTCTGCATCTAGTAACTGACTACATAGCACTAAATGCAAGCACATTAAATAATAAATATCACCTTCAACTCATAGAGGATCTGTTTGTAAGACTCTCTGGAGCCAACTTTTTCTCCAAAATTTACCTCACCTCAGGTTATAATCAGGTTGAAGTGAAGGAGAAGAACATACCAAAACCTGTGTTTCATACACAATTTAGATCCTTTGAATGTAGGGTAATGAACTTTGGGATGACCAATGCTCCTCCAACTTTTGTCATCATGATGAACCAAGTGCTGAATGGCCTCTCGAATACATTATGCTACCTTGACAATATCATCATATTCTCAAAAACAAAAGAGGAACACCTCACGCATCTCAGTGAGACACTCAATCAACTCGCAAAGCACAAACTTTACGCCAAGCCTAGTAAGTGCCAATTTATGGAAAAGGAACTCCTGTTCTTGGGTCACATTGTCTCTGACGGTGGTATCAAAGCAGATCCAGAAAAAATAAAAGCCATAAACAATATGCAACGCCCCACCTCTGTCAAACAAGTTAATGTGCTTTCTTGGAATGATAGCTTACCTAAGGAAATACATCAAAGACTGCAGGAAACTCACCACACCAATCAATGAACTAACCAAGGGTAATGCCAAAAAGAAATTCATCTGGACACCAGAATGCAACAAGAATTTCCAACTATTAAAACAAGCTTTTATTGAAGCACTAATCTTGCAATATCCTTATAACAACAGGTGCTACAATCTCAAGTTGGATGCCAGTGACATTGCCATTTTTGCGCAGTACTACACATCCATCAGCCAGGGCAGCAAGGCTTCTTGCCAGTATGTTATGAAAGTAGAAAACTGACCAACACTGAGCAGAGATATCCCATACACAACAAGGAATCACCAGCAACATACCATGTATGGAGGAAATGGAGATGTTATCTGGCAGGAAATTTAAACGTCTGAGTACTAACTGACTGTCAGGATACCGGGAGTACTGTGGGGCTCCAGCAGGTGATGGAGGAGTCAAAGCGGGTACTGGCATGGCCCACCAGATGATGGGACCTAACTTTACCAGGTAGGAAAGGACCTTCCCAGCCACAGCCCAAGGTCCAGCTGCTGGCAAGGAAGAGTCAATCAATCCTGTGAGCGCCAGGTATAGCACTCCAAGGAATTGACTACTCTGGCCAGTGGCATCAGAGGTGAGGGAATTGAGATGGTTGGTTTAGGTGTCAGGGGCAGTTCCATGGAGACCAAGTAGGCAGCAGGATTGTTGTACTTCCCATTGAAGATCAAAGGGTAGATGGTGATTGCTTTGCCGTCACGGACAATTTGGTAGGGTTCCTTGGGTGCGTTTGGGCAGGTGTACCACTGTAAGTCTTCCAATGTCCAGGGTTTGTGGTCAGGATTGGAAGAATACTCAGTGAAATGCACAGGGCCAAATAGAGCGTTGGGTGAGCGGTAGTAGTCAAAGGCTTTGGGTTTATCAACTGGAGTCTGACTATCTATCCCAGGGGATGGGTGCTGACGCTTGGGTGTATGCAGATGGAAGAGGATCAAAAATAGGTATAGAAACAAATTGGTGAACCAAAAGTTCATAACAACTTTATTTGGTAAGGATGACAATACAGAACTTTTTCAAGTACTTCTGATTTATATACTTACTCACATGCAGGTGCCTCTGGGTATTCTTCTGATGCTATCTGTGTGGCAAGGCTTGGCATTTCAGGTTCTACTGTTTGGTTGGCTGCTTCATGGTTATTTTTGGGGTTTTCATGAACAGTTGTTTGGCTTTTTGATGGTCTGTCTTGGCTTGGCTGGTCATTGATTTTGGCAGGTTTGGCTTCTGGGGTTTTGGGTTTTTTTTCAAATTAGATCCCCATTTTTGGACTGGCTTGACAGGCTCTCTTGAGCCCAAAGAACTTGATTAAAAAAGGGGTCCCCAATTGGGGACCCCAAATTACTTAATGAAGGGTGGGCTTGGGCATAGCTTTTGGGGCCCAAAGCGGGCCCCTCTGCTGCCACCAAGGCAGGAATGATTCCCACACCTGGATTTGCTTTAAAAAGCAAAAATCCAGGTGCAGGAAAATCTCCCCTGCCTGCTAGCCCCGCCTGGTGGCTAGGAGCGGGTTCAATTCCTGCCCAAGGCTTTGAAGCTGTTACTTTTGTAACACTGACCATAAATCCTTAATCTATTTTAAAACTCAGAAAAAACTTGCACAGCAACAAGCCAAATGGATGTCCCTGCTGGAGCAGCTCAATTTGGACATCCAATACAAAAAGGGACAGAGCTGGTCATGGCTGATGCTCTCTCTAGTCTATGTCAGCCAAGAGAGGACCATACTGACCACCTGGACCCTGACTGGCCAAACCTATATAATACCAAGTATAAAACCAAAGGGAAAGACCCCTCAACACATCAGCTAACCCACAATACATTAGTAAGGAACAAAAAGCACTTCCATGTATCAAACAGCATTGTATACCAAATCATTAATGACAAACATGTTCCCTACATCCCACTTGCAAAAAGAGTTGACACCATATTAAGACATCACCATCTACTAGGACATACAAAGGCCAATAATCTATACCTCACATTAAAAGAGATAGTATGATGGCCCAATCTCAAACAAGATATAATTGATGGTCTGAAAAAGTGCGCAGTGTTTGAGAAATACACCAGCACAAAGGCTCCCCAGCCAGCAGTCAACCCAGTACCTGACCCTGAACCATTTAAGATTTGGGGACTAGACGTAGTGGGCCCCTTCCCAGAAACAAAGACAAACCAATGTTTCTTAATTGTAGCTATCAACTTTGCCACACGCTGGCCCATCTTCTGGGCAACAAAGGACCATAAAGCAGAAACAATAAACCAATTCATTAAAAAAGCAATCATAGCTGACTACGGCACTCCAGACTACATCATAACTGATGGAACAACCGAGCTATCAGGTCACATAGTAAACAATAACTTAAAATCCAAAAACATTAACATTCCACAACCTCTCCATACAGGCCACAGGCCAACAGCAGAGTTGAACGCCTAAACAGCAGCCTTATAAGAACCCTTAAGAAAATAATGGATGGCAAAGCCAAAGACACATGGCCACTATACATGAAACATGCATCATTAGTATCCCAGGTCTGCACCAATCAAGGGACAGGCTACCCACTGTTTGAATTAACATACAGAAACAAACTAGAGATAGTTACCTACAACAAGCAGCCATACATAAAGATCCCCCCGGGGAAACCCCCCACAGTAGAACAAGTACCAAATCTACAACACATACACCTCAAAGATAGAATAGCAGAAATAAAAAGACTCAAACACAAAAGATAACCTTTACAGAGGAACCACTCACCATCAACTCCCCCGTCTAGGTCCTAGCTGAGAACATGAAGAAGATGGATTCAGTACACAGAGGACCAGGAAGAGTCATCAGATACAGACCAGACAGAAACACCTACCTAGTTAAGTTCCAAGCCGCCAAAGACCCCATCATCAAAAAGTATCACAGATCCTGCCTTTGCCTTAGCAAAGGGGAACACTCAACTTGGCTAGTACTTAATATCAAACCACTCCAGGAACATCAGGCGGCAGCTGTCAAGACAAAGCCCCCTCCTGATATACCAGCATAACCCCTTAAGGGAGGGGTTTGTCAAGGAGCTGGATGTACCAGTATTCTGGCCATTGCTAACATACATAACATTTAGACATTCCCTTGTTTGGTGCCAATCCAATATCCATTTCAACATTCCAGAAATGGCAACAAACAAATATCACATGACTTATCCAGGTATCCAGCAACTTGAATCCAACTCACACATGACCTCCTCTATCTTTGATATAACTTAAGTCCCTGCCACAGCGCAAGCTATATAAGTTCAAAGTATTATCCAATAAAATATAATTATCTTCTTCTTAATTTTATATTTGAAGTTTCCCCAAAAGTTACTCCTCATCACTATCTTGGAATTTAATTTAAGCACACATTAAATCCTTTGAAAACCACTGCACTCTAGGCTAGAAAGTCAATAGTATTAAGCTTCTAACTAATTTCTGTAAAGAGAACTCAGCTTCAGCATAAAAAAAACTTCTGCAACAAGTTCATTGAAGATGTACTTTGTTGTTTCTGGAGTACCCTTGAATTTTAAGTCCTTACCAACTATAGATTTAAAGTTTGTATTCTAAATCTTAGTTTAGCTAATGTATTTTCTTGTCAGTATTTAGGATTACCTTCACTATGAGATACTTCTTATCATGTAATTATCCATAATTAAATATTTGTATCAATCTTTCAACTGAAGCAATTATAGTCCAGTATTTGAAGGTAAAATATAACAGTGCAAAAAAGAAGGGCAGAGATTTAAGGTAAGATAATATCTTTATTGAGAAATGAAAGTTATTATACTTTAAAGAGTTGCCACCAGGAAACAAGGGGGTGGCATAGGTGGTACAATCCAAATAGGGGTTGGGTTTTGAATAACTTGCTAAGGCGCTTGGATGAAATTAGCTTCCCTCCTTATTATGTAGTACTTTCCTCTATCTCAAGATTTGAGACAGAAAGTAAAATGTCATTAGATACATCACAGGGTGAATCTATGAGTTCCCCCCTGTGCATGGTAAGATATGCTATCAGGTTAGGTGTCAACCTTGGCCACAACAAACCCCTTGCTCTCTTTCTGCTACCCTTGACCAGGGATGGGATTTGGGCAACCATCAGTATTTAAACTGTCTACGTGTCAACTTTCAAAACTAATTTCATATCCAGGTCAACACATTGGAAAAGTCTAGATTATTTTTTATTCTCATGTAGTCTACTGAAAGTTGGCACTTTTTTAACACACAAAAATAAAACACTGAATATTGTACCTAGTAAAAATTAAGCTCTAGATAGCTTTTAGGGTAATATGATCTTGTAGAATCAAAAAATATAATTAAAATAGTGTACATTGAGTGAAATCTAATAAAAATATAGTTTAAAAATAATATACAATGAAACTATTTTATTTTTCATACAGTAGTTTTAAAAGGTATGGTGACAACCAAAAATACCTCAGATTAAACAAAATGATCCAGATTTAAACAAAATCCAAGTTGTGCAAGATTCAGGATTCAAATAATTCAAAAAATTGGTTAACAAATGAACTGTCAAACAATAAACAAAATTTCACTAGCACATTATACAAAATTATATCAAACACCAAGAGGCGTAGTTTAAACCACAAACAAAATGAACTGATGCAACAAGTGAGATGAATGGACACTGTTCTGGAATATATTATAATCCAATCAGGATTCAATTGAGGCACCAAAAGAAGGGCTAAAATGAAACAAAATTTGAGCAATCTAGAGGCAATATTCCACAAACAAGAAACAAATCAAAGTTACACAAGATGTTTAGTATGAGCAGCCAAAAATAAAAAAATAGCAGTTTAACAGACAATCAATATCTATCCAATTTAGTAACAGAGGCATTTTATTCATTTCATGGCTCCTAATTTGTGTAAAATGGTTTTGAGAACTTTCCAAATACAGACTCAATATTACAATAAAAATAATTCATAAAAATTTAAACATATATTTTTAGTGATTTTATCCTAGGTTTTATTGCACAATGGTTTTTACTAGCAAAATTTTCAATGGCACCAGCAACCAAGACAGCAGCAGCCAATCCAGCTTCAATCAAGGCAAGGCTCAGAATGTAGAGGCACCCATTTACACCTAAGCCTTTGATGTGGGTTATGAGGAAGCTAACTTGTACTTGACCCCCAACCCCTATGGCTTTGACTTGTTTGAGAGTCACTTAGCATCTAGCTTTGCCCCTGCCCCCTTACCCTCCCCCGCACAAGCTGTCAACCAACCAGCCAATCAGAATGGCAACCCTGATTCAGAACAATTTCCTGTCAATACTCAACTTGCTCCCCCTACAGCCAATCAGGATTCATCTCCTGCGGCACAGCACCCCAAACATAGAATCATCACTGTCAAAATTCTCCAAGAAATTGTGGCACTCAATCTGCATGGTTTGGCATGGGACCAGATAGCCAGCCAATTATAATTTACCCAAGCTACTGTCATGCGGGAGTTTAACAATGTGATGAATAAGAGAAACCTGGTTGGGACATCCAATAAGCCCAAGAATGCTCCAGAGTCACAGATCAATGACATATATTCAATTATGCTTGATCTTCTTCAGAGGGACCCCAAGCTTCCCTGACCCATGTCAAGAAAAAACTTGCACACCATGGCATTTGGGTGTCTGAGCGCATGGTGCAGCTCTGGATGCACATAAAGGTGGTTTCAATCAGGGTGTTGGCCAATCTTGCTGGCAACCAATGGGATAGTAGTGAGGATTCCCCATATGATCCTGCAATTGAGTCCACTCTGGTCCAATGCCTGACAAGTTTGTCAGATACTGTCATGTTCATCTCCTAATACAAATTGTCCTTTGCTTTTGATGATCTTGGGGAGACAGGAAAAGCTGCCACCCAAAAAGGAAGGAATGAGGTCAAGAGGGAGACATTCATTGATGCATTTCTGGCTGTTTTGGCCAAGGTTTTATCTACTATTGGATAAATCCAGATTTCACCAACAGTTACAAGTATAGCCACATCCTTGGAAAATTGCTTGACTCCTGGGATAGTTCAAATTCCACTCATCAGGTTTTCTTGGGCCACCAGATGAAGGGTAGCTCCACTGCCCTTGAGGCCATCCAAGGTCTCAGGCACCAGGCCTTAGTATACCCAGCTGACCATGCAGATATCCATCTGATAAATTTAGTTTCTTCAATATTGAAGACACAGTCTGGCAGCGCCGCCTCCAGGCGTTCAACAATCTTTATCTTGGTGCCCTCTGACCACAATTCTCTCTTTGGTTGCCAAATAGTGGCTGACTTGTTTTCCCAAATTGTCTTCCATGTGAACAAGGGCGCATATTCACGTAAGGACAAGCACCTCCCATCTTGTGCCACAGTCACATACCAGCCAATCAAGACAATGACTAACAAGGAGTATAATGAGCGGCATATGATAGCCATCATAATAGATACTCCTGCCTCTACCCCCACCACTCCCCACATGCCAGCCCCATCCACTCAATCCCAGACCCCCAGGCAAGCACCGCCTCTGCGTCTTCCTTCCTGCGCTATTCTGCTTACTAGGGATTACTCTTCCCCTCTCATAAACTCCTTGCCGCCAAACATTTTGTATTTATAGTATCTTTATCTTGAATTCCAATTGTTCATTTTCTCATTGTTTATAGTTGGTTTTATTCTTTATGTTCAGCTTATTTCTATAAAATTATATATTTACTATGCCATGTATCTAGATCCAGAACACAGTTATTTTTAGCTCTTCACACAGCCCCTTGTGAAAATATTAACAAAAATTTGTTGATCAGATAAATTTAAATTAGAAAATTATATGTTAATTGTGTTTAAATAAAGTTGTTGCTGATACAAATTCAAAACCTTAATGATAAACTGTAGACAATCATGAGCCAAGTGAGAAAGTGATTGTTGTGACATAAAGGGCCATTCAATAATTCTTTGATGCATGTGTGCTAATTAATCTGATTGACTGGATGTTTTGCCATTGTGCGCCATTGCTGCTGTGGCAAGTTGTTGGTGGACAAGTGCTAACCCAGCAGCTGATTGGGCACTAGTCCATCAATAACTTGTCACAGCAGCAATGGTGCAAAATGACAAAAAATCCAGCCAATCAGATTAATTAGTGCACATGCATCAAAGAATTATTGAATGGCCCTTTATGTCACAACAATCACTTTCTCACTTGGCTCATGATTGTCTACAGTTTATCATTAAGGTTTTGAATTTGTATCAGCAACAACTTTATTTAAACACAATTAACATATAATTTTCTAATTTAAATTTATCTGATCAACAAATTTTTGTTAATATTTTCACAAGGGGCTGTGTGAAGAGCTAAAAATATTATGGCAAATATGGAAGCAATGTCAACACAAAGCAAACAACACATATTGAGATAAACGTAAAACATATACACAATGAGTTAAAAGATAGGATATTGTAGTAATGTGAAAGCAAACAGGGATCAAAAAAGAGGCAATAGTATCAGAATAAAACTGATTTTATTGGGGTGAAAGCTATAAAAACATATGCAAAGGTTAATAAAAAATCATATGAGAGAATTGAAAAAACTTTTGAAGGATCTCAACTTGGTAATCACAAAGATTTAGGAAATAGACTGCAAGGTCAAAGACAAAGTGAAGTCTGCCGTCCTTGGAGGGGGCAAAAAAGACAGGGTTTCAGAAAAGGCCTTGATGTCCAAGATGCCTGACACACCCAAGAAGATTATCAAGACTCTTCTAAACATTCAAAAAACTGTGATCAAGGGCTTGTAATTCAAGACGTAAAATCTTTCTGCGCTGTCTGTCTGGGTTGATGACCCTGAGATGTATGCACATCTCAAGACAGCTAAGCAAGAAAGAAGGGAGGACAGCAAGTTGCCAGCCCAACTTCTTGCACCAAGAATAGCTAAGCCTGCCAAATTTTCCAGCAAGGAGGGAACAGAAGAAGGTAACATAAAAACAATTAATAAAAATATTTAAATCCTTACCCTTTTTAGAAAAAATTGATGAAAAATCACACCAAGTCCTTAACCCTATGTCCCAGCCACATTCTATGCAAACTTTGCCAGCCATATGTCCAAGAAGCTGGACCTTTCCCCCTTTTTTGCAGGAGCTCAAGGATAGAATCCATGGTACCTTCCCAATGTTCAGTGAGGCATTGGCTGGGCTTTTGCATGACAAGGGGGCATCTGAGTGGAAAGTTACTGCCTACAAGGATGCCCAATTGATCTACCTGAACCCAGTATCCCTCAGTGGAGTTTACTGTGTAAACTTCATTGAGCTTGTTTGGGACATCCTGGAGACTCTCCCATGCAAGAACATACCAGAGATGAGCTAGGCCCATGCAGCTGCTTGCTTCTGCTTCCCAGAAGAGCACACATTCTTGTACCTAATTGAGAACTTTGGGCGCACAGTGAGTGAATTGGCTGTTGCAGATGCAACATCTTTCAAGAAGACCAAAATCTTCCTGGCAGACTTCAGGCTGTCCTGGAGCACCAACAAGACGGGAGTCCCTGCAGCAATGGAGATTACCTTTGCTAAGACCAAGCATGAGAAGAAAATTAGTGCTGTTTATAATAGACTCTGTAAGTTTACCAAAGCCTTTGCTGGGCAAAGGCTTCATCTGATAGTTTACCTGGGGTTCATTTTCTTCTTTGGGATGGGCGCATCTGTAGAGGACCTGGACAAAGTCCTTCATGGAATTGACAAGACCAGGCTCTCCCTGGATGGGAAGAAGGTCCCTCCAAGATATGACTCAGTGGACCATGTAATCTAGGACGCCTTGGCCTGGCTAGGATCTACAGGTCTGCAGCCCCACCTGAAAAGCTGCTATTACACTCTCACCTTACAATTCTCCCTAATACCAGCCACTGGTAATATTTTAATCATGGTGTTTCCACCGTCTACAGTGTGGCAGTAGAGGTTGTGTGCCACCTCCATTGCCAGTTAGGTACATACAGAAGAACCCATTATAGATGCAACTAGTAAAAACTATTTCCCTCAAATATAATTCTACACTTTTAATTTTTACTTTGAATAATAATTAATTTTTTAAATCCTATTTTAGCAAAAAGTTTTTATAAAAAAATCCCAGAAAAGATCCTCATAAAAGCATTTTAATGTACATTAATAAAATATACTTCTAATGTGTAAATTTTACATTTAATTTTTCAATTTCATTTTAATATTTATTTGATAAGAGTCATATAAATATATCACGTAATCAAGTATAAAGTGTTTGAGATAGCCTCAGATGCCAAAATAAAATAATTTAATATAATACATACATTAAAAACCTTCATTGATGATCCTGCTGAATGTGATTGTGGGCTTAGAAGCTTCTAAATATAAAATGCTAATTAATAAATCTTAAATAATAGATTAGAGAATATAAAAAAAGTTGGACATGCTAATCCTTTAATTGATTGGCTGTTAGGAAAGGAACACAGGGATGAAAAAACTAGTATGGCCATAGAATTTGGCCACAGTCTCAGCTGGAAGGGTGTGGATCCCAGCCTGCAGCAAATCAAAAAAATCCTTGGTCCCAGTAGGGGTCCCCTGCTTGAAAAACTGCTTGAGTCACCCAAAGACCTCCTCAATAGGATTTAGGAATTGGGAATAGTTGGGGAGGAAGAGAAGGTGCAAATTGGATGTGGCCAATTGGTGGGGATCCACTGCAATGCTAGTATCAATTATTGGGAATTCCTGTAGAATATCTGCCACCTTGTGGAGATCAACATTTTCCAACACAATTACGTTGGTGAGCCTGGGCTTGTGTGCCTCAGGTGCTCCTGGACCAATCAGAGAAAAGTTAAGAAGGTCCTGCTGTTGTGTGAACCCAATATCATTTGATAAAGCTCAATTCCCTTTGGACCAAGGAGAGCCACCATTGAATAGGCTATGGCGCAGACAGCAGCACGCCAAGCTACCCTGTCATTTGAGCCTTTTGGGACATACTCATATGCATTGCGCGTAGACTAGGCAAATTCTGATTTGTCAATATAGTAAAATTTAACTGTCACCTTGGTTTTAAGGGCACTGTATGCTAAGCGTATTTTTTGGGTATTGATATTGGTTGGGCTGTTTTTATTATAGGGAGATACCCCAATTTTCTTCCACAAAAATTGCAGATGTTGTAACTGTGCTGTTTTAGCAGAGCTAAAAGGGGGGAAATATTTAGAAACTAGATAATATTCTTTGTTGAGAGATAGTGATGATATAGTTAACATGAGCCATAGATAATAGGAACATGATTGTGTAGATCACACGGTAGGATGATAAAGGGGGTGGCTTGATCCTAGTAATGAGTCAAGCGCCAAAACAAGGTATCCACTGTAAGGGATCATCATTTGTCCATGTTGTTGGATTTTTAAATTTGAGTTGACTTCCTAGTCTGGCTTCAAGTGACTGGATAATTGGATTGCAGGTCACATACCTGCTTACTCAGAACCTTGCTGGCAGGTCAAGCCTGCTGTTTTGACACAGACCCTTAACCAAATGATAGTAAAAGGAAATTGAGGCCTTAACCTCAAAAGTAGATTTAACCTATGACTGTATACATGCCAGTTTAAGAGGCAGTCCTGGGTTATCCACTAGTGGATTGCCCATTTGTGCTCCTTGGTAAGCATAGTGGAAACACACAAGGATTTCTCTGCGGCAAGGACATGGCCAGTATTGATGAATTTGTTGAAGGTCTTGGAGGCGTAATTGGGATCCACTCCAACAAGAGCTGCAACTGCCTTGTAGTCTCAAGGTTCACACATGATTCTGAGCAGGATGATGCTCTTTATGTCTGGAATGCGCTTCTGGGCAGGCATTGTGGGCTCAGACGAGCCAGGATCCTGATTTGTGACTGGCACACAAGGCATGGACACCTTGTTGTAGAAGGCTGCAATCTTCTTTAACACCAGCTGTCCCTCTGTAGTCCTATAGAACTTGGGCTTGTTGTTGTCTGCCTGGTTACCATCACTGACATAGGAATCATAGCTGGTGTCAAGCACAGGCTTAAACTTCTCCATCCTTGCTGAAGGGACCAAATCCTTGCAGTATAAAGGCTCAAACACATACAAGGTAATTTCAACCTCCTTGTTTCTACCTGTTTTTGTTGTGGTGACCTTGGTGGGCTTCTGGGTTAGCTTGGGGACCCAAGGGTTGATGCTCTGCACCCTTGCAGCTTGTGCTCCTTGAACCAGCTGTATCATTGCAGCATCACTATTGATCTCTACTCTGTCTCCTTCCTGATTAGGCACTTGTGTTGCACCAACTCAATTTTTGACCTGCAGGGCAACTGCAACTGCGGCGCACAATGGGTGCATTGTTACTCTATTGTTGTGTTCCTTCCATTTTAAAAATTTAATAAAATACTAAATAAAATTTATTTAAGTTACTCCCTAATTTTAATTTTTGCTTTTATCTGAGTATGGATATTTAATTAGATTTTTCCCCACCCAATGTCCCAATTATAGTTTTTTATTTCTTATTTAGTTGTTTTTGGTTTTACAGTGCCCATTTTATAACCCAAAATAATTTCAACCCATTTTCCAACATTTTACGCCAAATTAAGCACCCAACACAATATTTTTAAAATTTATGTTTTGGATTTTGTGCTTTATTTTAGATACCTTGGTATCATTCTTGATTACAGTCCATTGCTCACACTGATTGAGTGGTTTTGTTTACATATTGAGTTGCTATTGTGTTTTGTTTTTAGATTGAGTTTTGACTCACTGTGTGTGGGTGTATTTTATCACCAATTTACATAGTAAGCATGTGTAAAAAAAGGTCAACTCACACCATTTTTTGTGAATACTTGTACTTTGGTTTGTATTTTGATATTATTGCTTGGCACGCAAGCAAATTGTAGCTGTGTTAATTCATTTTGTCCATTAACACCAATAAACCCTGTTAACAGAGTGTATATTTTAACCTGATAGCTGGAATTTTCCAAAATCTGAAATTCTTTTGTTTAAATATGAGGTAATTTCAGTTGTTGTTATAGCTTTTAAAATTACTGTACTAATAATGGAAGGTTTGTGCCCATAGAAAAGTTTGTACGGGGTTTTGTCTGTATTGCGCTTAACTTGTGTTTGGCAACCATGAGTGCTGTTGCTAGAATGTTGCCCCAGGCTTTTAAATTGTTGGAAGACAAATTACTGAGGGCTTTCTACAAGAGACTTGTTTAGTCTTTCAGCTCTTCTGTTGGCTTGTGGGCTATAGGGGCTGGCTATGGTATTTTTTATTCCTTTTTTAGTAAGGTTAGACATTGGTGCCAATGGCTTTAAGTTCATTTTCCCCGTCTGTGATTAGGAGTTCAAGTTTTAAATTTTAGCTAAAATTTCTCTTGCCAAAAAACTGCCTTACATCATTGCCTTTGTGTTCTTTTGTAGCTTGTGCTACAGGCCGCTTGATTGCATAGTTGATAGCTGTTATTATGTACTTTTTGCCTTTGTTATTGCCAGGCATTGGTCCCACAATATCCAATGGCCATACTTTGAGCAGCTGTGTGATTGACACTAGTATTACTGACTTGGGGATGTCTTGGAGTGGTCATACTTTTTACAGACTTTACATTGATCTAGTACTTCCTTGATGTTGTCCAGCATGTTGGGTCACCAGTAGTGTGTCTTGAGGTATTCATGCAAGTTCCTGCAATGGGTGTGTCCAAGATCTCTGTGGTATTGAATGATTGTGTCAATATTTTGTATTGACAGGGTGTAGGGTACAGTTTACCACTTGTAAGTATGCAGTGTAGCGTGCCATATACGTTTTAAACAGGTGTTTGTTCTTAAGGACTTTCTCTTGGATTTCCATTGGGGTGCCAGGTGGGAACCCTTCTTGGAGATTTCCCATGATTAACATGGGTCAATTGGGGTCCCCGTCAGTGGATAAGAGATCTTTACAATATAGCCTTGATAGGGCATCTGCAGTAAGCATTTCTTTGCCTGTTTTATTCAATTGTCATGGGATACCATTTTTTGAGGTTTATCTATTCAGCTTGTTGTATAGATAGATGTTTTGAGTCTTAAAGAACACCAATGACTTGTGGTTGGTTAGCACTTTGAATATCTGTGCACCTTTTATGTAACATTGTCACTTCATTAAACAGTGGGCAATAGCTATCAGTTCCTTGTCATATATTAGATATCTTTAATCACCATCAGATAGCTTTCTTGATTTATATGCTGCAGGGATGAATTACATTTCTGCAGTTTAAATCTGGAGTACTCCTCATATTGTATATTCATATGCGTCAGTTTCTAGTTTTTATACTCCTTGTCACAGCCCATAACAGAATCCAACTGGACTCCCACAGGGGAGGCAGGCTGGGCCTGAAAAGCCATACACACAATTGGTGCAATCCTGACAATTTAACTCACAGCTATAGTAAAGTGACGCCAACTTCCAGTATGGGGCACAACCTATTTGGCCAGCCATAATACTGTGATGTAAACAAACTCTAACTTGCTGAAGTCTTGGGCAGGAGGCATGTTGGGCAAGGGGGAGTGGAAGGGATCTTCTTCATGATAGACAGAATTGACACTATAGAGTGGCCAGGAGGAAGATTCAGGTGGTGAGGGTGGAAGAACTCCATATCAATGATGCAAGGTGGCTTAATTAAAGTGACAGGATCAGAGCCAAGAGGGAACAGATTGGCGCAGTTGTATTGTGTAGTAGATTTGCGAATAGATGCAAATAGAATGATTTATTGGTACAAAAATAGATCATTCCTGCAAGAAAATAATGGGTACTGGGCATAAAGTTTTTATTTAAGATTTCAACAGTGAGAAAGGCTTCTCCTCCTCACTATTTATACTTACTGGGGAATACTTAACCTTTTGTGCCACTAGAGGCCTGGTGGCATCATTTCCAGTGATACTTTCAAATGGCTTGGAATGTGCGCATTGGGACCTGGGGGTGAAAGGACATTGGCTGGTATATCACAAACATTGGTTTGGCTGCAGCATGCTGAGGTGCCACAGCTATTATTAGAACCTACAAGCAATTGAGCGCCCAATTGAACAATCAAACAATTGCTTTTCAAATTTACCATTTCCTGATAGAAAATGTACCCAATTTTGTGTTTAATCTCAATGCCAGGGTTTTGCGGCACATGAGCCTCAAAAGCCTCTGGCCATTTGCAGTCAGAAAGGGGGTTTTCTTCTAGGGAAGCAGTTAAAAATGCTTTCTGACTGTTTTTTGTTTTATCTCCATGCAGGCTATCTGATTGTCTAGGGCATTACAGGTCCAGAGTTCCTTCACAATTTGAATACTGTAAGATAGGAGCGGTGAGCATTGTTCTTTTAACTTTCAAAAGTGTTGATCTTTTAGAGGTGTTCATACAACTTTTGTTGTCTTACCTATGATTGCAGATAAGGGAGCAGTCAAGGCATCCCAGTCAGGGATAAATATCCTAGCATAGGGTACCGTGTCTAGAAATTTATAAAGCTCACTTTTTTTGGTGCTGGAATGTCAGTTATGGCTTGTATCTTTTCTGAGTCTGGCTTCACTCTGTCCTTGATGATAATGTGTTCTATAAATGGGAGTTTTGCTGAGAAGAAGTCACATTTTGAAGGCTTAGCTATGAGTTGGTTATCTTAAAGGATCTAGAGGACCAGACAGATGTCTTTCTGGTGTTGTTCTATAGTTGGGCTGTATATGATTATATTGTCAAGGTAGAAAATATACCTTTTTCCAATGTGTTCTTTAAAAACTTCATTCATAAACATCACAAAGGTAATTGGGGAATTTTTCATACCAAAGTTGAGGAAAACACATCCAAACAAGCAATACTTATTTATGAGCGCTGTTTTGGGGATATTGCCTGGTTTAACACAGATTTGGTGATAACCTGCTGTCAAGTCAGTTTTTGTGAAGACTTGGGACTCCCCAGGGCGTCAAAAAGGTCATCAATCAGGGGAAAGGAATACCTGTTCTTAATTGTGACCTTGTTGAGCGCCCTGTAGTCTGTGACCAGGCAGAGTCCTACATCTTTCTTTGCAACAAAAAGGACAGCTACACTGAAAGGAGATTTAGAAGGTCCTATGAGTCCTTTTTCAAGGGCTTTATCTAGATGGGCCTTTAGTGTGTCCTCCTCTTGTGGTGTAAGGCAATAGATAGGGCATGCTTTTGACACACTCTCTTTGAGGTTGATTTCATGCTGGATGATCTGGTTAGTTGGTAGGCATGTCAGCTTTTCTTGGAAAGCGGCAGTGAATTTTAGGACTAGCTGTTCTTGGATTTAGTCTTGTTTGTGTGAGGTCTCTACATTTTTAAAGTGGACAATCTCATACATACAGGTGTTTGAGTCAATCTTGCTAGGGTCATTTCTCTCTGCTGTTTCCATAATTTTTACAAATACATAGTCTCTCATAAGCACATCAAGATGGGCTGGATATACATGGTGGTGACCTTGCATTGTTGTATGGTGAGGGTAGCACTATTCCAGTTGATATGAGGTTTAGTTTTCCTCATCCAGCCCAAACCAAGTACAACATTGTACTTGGGGATTGGTATGATTGGGCCACTAAGCGTAGTCTATACATCTTCTATTTGGGGCAGAAGGTTTTTGCTTCTCTGGTGACTGGTGTACTTCTATTATCTGTCATGATAACCCTTTTAACACTACTTTATACCGTGGGTAGTTTCATGAGGTTAGAAAAAACTTTGTCAACAAGGGATTGGTCTGCTCCAGTATCAAATAGTGCTGTGCTCTGATATCTGCAAAAGTAGAAAAAATAAACGTGGAGTTTATTTCCAGTTTGGGCAGCAAAAAGTATAGGATTTCTGGAGGGTACTTGGATCATGGTAATTGAGTCCGCATCTTGGTCCCTGTACAAGTCTTCCAAGGTGGGAGAGGGCGGCTTGCCTAAGCACTCCCCTGAGCTTTTCCCTCCTTGTTGGTGTCTTCAGTGCTCACTTGGTTAGCTTGAGCAGTGTGATTCCTGTTTTGAGGATGGTGTGGGGGTCCTGGTCACCAGTCCCCAAAGTGTGTCATGGGTCTTAGCCAGGGACCGGCTTGGAGGAGTTGTCATTTTCTAGTAGTGGGAGGTGGCACGCTAGAAGTTTATACTTAGCCTGAATGACTGCAAACTCTTTCAGTACTTTTTCAATCACTAGGTAATCATCCCCACCATGCACCTGTACTTCAGCTGGCGCCAACCCCTCTGAGGGCCTGTACCAGTCTTTCAACAACCTAGTAAACTCATTTCCTATGAACTCTTTTCCCCTATCTGTCATCTCAAGATGCCTAGTTAGTCTCTCTCACTCCTCCTGGGAAGACTTACTGGTGGCAAATCTTCTACAACTTTGAAAATAGGTATCCTCCTCCCCTTGACTAGGGTAAAAGATATGGGGTAACTCACTCATAGGACTTTTATCTATTACTGTCATAAATGACATTTCAATACTTGTATTGAAAACCTGGGAATTGAAACCTGGGTCTCAGGGAAAGCCTTATGTTGATCAGAGTGGACAGGAAACCACCCAACTACCAGTTGGGTCAAACCCTGGACCACCAGAGATAGATGACCCCAAACAGGGGGAACAGAAACCTGCCAACCTGCCAAGCGTCAATAATGGAGGTTCAAAATCAATATTAGAGACCCTGGAATCAAACCCTGACCTTCCAAAGACTTCTTGAGGTACACAAAGTGGACAGGAACACACCAACTTGTTAAATTGTAAACCTGAGTTGACAAGTTACTCCAAGACCCGCCAGTCTCCAGAGAAAAATTCCCCAAATGGTCACCAGATTGCTGCCAATCTTGCGCCACCAAAGATCCAGACCTATGAAGAGGTTGTAGCTTGCCTTAAGAAGGTTAAAACAAAACCTACTGTTAACTCTGCCAATGACCACCAGCATCTACCAGTCTTCTTTCCAGAATGGGTAGTACAATTGAACTACTCAGGTGATGTGGTGAACAGTAGCAGCGGAACAAAGCATTGCCACTTCTATTCACCAGAGAAGGCACAACCTGGATCTGCTGCCCTCAAGACTTTAAGCCAAGTCCATGCCCCACCAGTGCCTTGTCTGCAAACCTGAACCCTGCAAAAATCAAAGAAGCAAAAACCCATGGTATAAAACCCCAGCGGTATGGTGATGACCATATTGTCATTTTTGATAATAAAGTTTTATGAACCTTTGGTTTGAACAAATCTTACCTTATCTAGTCTTAGTGATCTTCCATCTTAACTCTGGCCAAGTAGACCATCAGGCAACTGCCCCCTCTGGAGACCAACCTGCTGACCCTCCCCAGGCACTACATCGTTCCCCAGGAGCCCCCTTTGGACCTGTGCATTTTACCAAATACCCGCCCAGCCCTGCCTACATGGAGTAAGACTTGGAGACCATCCTCATTGTTGATCCCTTGGCAAGGACTAGAGAAACTGAATGCATAGGACGTGAAGGAAAGAGGATCAAGGTGCCACCCTTATTATTCAAAGACAAGTACAATTATCTGCCTGCCTACTTTGTTCACATGACTCCGCCCTTAACCCTGCAACCAACCACCCAATTGAGACCCCCACTGCGGCCAAGACTACGTCCACCCAACTGTTTGGAGTACTCTACATTACTGACAGGAATGGTAGACACTATGGTGCCCAATTCAGGGCCCTGGTCTTTAAATGGCCAGTCCATATTATATATTATCAAGTTAGCACCCATCCTATGGTGGGCATTACCCTCTGGCCCAGCTGTATTCCGTCCTGAGCCACCCAATGCCTTTACCTATGCCTGGCTTCCTGAAAATTACTGGGAAATTTGGGCAGGGGTCAAAATGGGCTTTTATTCACTTTCATAAGGAAGATCCCCTTAGAAACCTTCTGATATATTTGCCTGAGTGTGGGACACAATATTGGTTTGCCAATACTTGGAGTCCTTCAACAATCTCTTGGACTCCTTGTACTTGGTCTTGGACTTCTGCTCCTTTGTCTTGGGCTCCTGCGCTTTGCTCCAGCCCCAGTTTCTTATTCCCAGCTCCAGCTCTTTTATCTTGGGCTTTTGAACCTTTCTCTTGGTCTTCAGCTCCTTCAGTAGTCCTTGTTGTTGTAACTGTGCTGTTTTAGCAGAGTTACAAGGGGAAAAATATTTAGAAGCTAGATAATGATCTTTATTGTGAGATAGTGATTATATATTTATGGTGAATCAATGGATAGCAGGAACATGATTGTTGATCACACAGTTGGGTGATGGAAGGGGATGGCTTGATCCTGGTAATGAGTCAAGCGCCAAAACAAGGTATCCGCCGTAGGGGATCATAATCTGTTCATATTGTTAGATTTGGTAATTTGAGTTGACTTCCTAGTCTGGCTTTGAGTGACCAGATAATCAGATTGCGGGTTACAAACCTGCTTGTTTGGAACCTTGCTGGCGGGTCTTGTCTTACTTGTGTTCCCCAAGTCCTTGCACAAGGTAAGTGTTATTGTTGTTTACCTTTAGAATGATTGCTGGCCCTACTTTCTTGGGTTGTAGTTTGCTTTTATCAACATTCATAACCCAAACTTCTTCCCCAACTTCATGTCTATCACAGATGGGGACAAAAGCTTTTTGTAGACGTTCATTTTTCTTTTCTGTTTTTTGCTGTTGGCCTCTATGACTTGAGGGTCTGAGCAAGGGGGACTTTACTTGGAATTTCCAGTTTGGGTCCTGTCAATGCTTGAATGATATTTGGCTATGTGCTGTATAACAACTCAAAAGGGCTTTTTCCGGTGGATCTGTTCACTTGGGGTTGGCACACAAGTAATGCAGTTGGTAGCTGATTATACCAGTCTTCAGGTCTCCCAGCAGTGAGCTTGGCTAAGGCTTGCACAAGACTGCCATTAAGCCTCTCTACACGTCCATTGGCCTGTGGATGATGTGGTATTATTAGTGTGTTTGACCCCATTTTTTGCAAGGTATACATTGGTGGTTTTTGGAGGTCAATTCTTTCCCTCAATTGGTTATCAGGAGTTCTGGCTTTCCAAACTTGCTGATTATCTCTTTGCTAGTAAGTTTTTGCTGTCATTGCTAGTCTGCGCCCTTACTGCTTGGGCTACTGGCCATCTTGTAGCAAAGTTAATGACGGTGATAATGTATTTCTTGTCTTGTGTTTCCCTGGCATGGGGCCAACAATGTCAAGAGCCCATACTTTGAAGGGTAGTTGTGTGTGTATGGGAAGTACTGACTTTGGAGAGGTTTTGCTCTTGGCAAACATTTTGCATACCTCACATTGGTCTAGGACTTCTTGAACATTGCAATATAAGATTAACCACCAGGCCTTGTGCTTAAGGAACTCATATAGGTTTTGCTCTTGGTATGTGCAAGGTCTCTGTGATAGCGTAGGATAGTGTCTACCTGCTGGTGTATGGGGATATAGTGAATGGTTTTGCCGTCAGACATTTTTCTGTGTAGGGTCCCATATATGTCAACAAATAGGTGTTTTTTATAACTGTTTCCTTTGTTATGTCAGTTGTGCCAGGGGGGTAACCCTCATCTTTTGTTTGTAGTACTAAGAGAAGCCAGTCTGGGTTGAGCCCATTTTCCCCTCTTGAGGCACGGACATACAGGCAGAAGAGGGCGTCTGCCATGGCAAGCTTGGCCCCAGGTTTGTAACGTATGAGCATGTTGAACCTCTCCAATAGCTCCATCCACCAGGCTTGACGACGAGACAGATTTGCCTGAGTTTTGAAATATATGAGCAACTTGTGGTTGGTTAATGCTGTGAATTCTTCCTGCTGTTCTAGGTAACAGAGCCATTTGACTAGACAGTGCATGATAGCCAAAGATTCCTTGTCGTGGATAGGGTATTGACACTTGCCATATGTCAATTTTTGCAATTCATAAGCTACAGGCAGGAAGTCACCATCATTATTTTTGATTTGTAGTACTCCCCCAATGGATGAATCTGAGGCGTTGGTTTCCATTTGGTATTCCACGTCACGCTTGGGGTATTGCAGGATGGGAGCTGTTGTGATCTTCTCTTTGAGGCGCCTAAAACAGAGGTTATGTTGGGGGGTCCACACAAACTTTGATTTGGCGCCTGTTATGGCGGATAAGGGAGTAGTCAAAACGCCCTAGTTAGGTATGAAGCGGCGTACATAGGCCACCATCCCCAAGAAGGTGCAGAGTTCCAACTTACCCTTGGGTAGCAGCATCTTGCAGATGGCCTGTATATTTTGACTGTTGGGTTTGATGATGTCCTTTGAGACAATATGTCCCAGGAAGGGTAACTGCTCACGGAAGAACTGGCACTTGGAGGGTTTGGCCAGCAGTTTGTGTTGTGCCAAGGTAGTAAAGACTGCCTTGAGGTCTTTGTGGTGCTGTTCTACCAAGGGGCTGTAGACAATGATGTTGTCCAGGTAGACTAGGATATGCTTGCCTATGTTTGGTGTGAATACTTTGCTCATGAAGGTCACAAAAGTGGACGGGTGTTTGTCATGCCAAAGTTGAGTACCACACATTTTTATGAGCCATATTTTTGCAGAAGGCTGTTTTGGGGATGTTGTCCTCCTTGATGTGAATCTGGTTGTAGCCTGCTATCAGATCAATCTTGGAGAAGACTGTGGCTCCTCCCAAGGCATCAAAAAGGTCATTAATCAGTGGTAGTGGGTAACAATTCTTGATGGTAACTTTGTTTAGGGCTCGGTAGTCTGTGACCAGACGTAAGGTACTGTCCTTCTTGGCCACAAAGAATATGGCGGCCCCAAAGGGAGACTGTGAGGGGCGGTGTTGAAAATTGATGTAAACCAGCAGATTCAAAAGAAGAATAAGGAGACAGGGGCATACACTCACTATGTGCCTTTGAATGTAAGGATTCAGAAGACATTGTCCAATTTGGATTGTAGTAGTTAACTTTATGGGTCCTATACAGGTAGGTAAAAATTCTTCCCCTTGGCGTTTATTGCCAACGCCTTATATAAGAGTATTCTCATATTACTAATCACCAGTCACTGGCAATGTCTTCTAGGACATCCCAGCGCACTGTAGAGTCTGGGTTGGGTTGGCAGAAAAAGAGACAATCTTCTATTTAGGGCGCAATCCTGCAATGCCTAGCACAAGGACACCCTCTGCTAGCACATTAATCAGTGATCCTTTTTAGGGTATTCAATCACTTCTATATTTAGTTCTTAGCAGGGAGTCAAACAGGCCATTCAAATTGACCCTGGCATCTTGGCGTTATTTTCTCTCCAGGCTGACGCCTCAGCGCTTGATGTTAATTATGGCTGCGCCCTGGCGCTTGCAAATAATTGTATTGGTGTCACAGCGCTTGATGAAAACTAGAGCGGCGCTCTGGCGCCAAGAATATTTAATCCCGGCGCTGTGGCGCTTGTTATTTAAGGTGGCAGCAGCGTGGCGCAATATTCCTTGGTGACAACGTTATGGTCCACTAACCATGTGTTTTAATATTTGATAAGTTGATACTAATTTCTGGAAGATTAATTGATTGGCCCTAGTTGAATTTCCATAACTGCCTAATGAATTAAGCTTTCCACAATCCCTGGTCAACAATTCTTCACATATCCCCCCACTTGACCAGGGCTACCCTTCATTCTTTTCCTCATGAGCGCCCCAACAATAATTAACCTTCCTTTTGCCAAGTCTACCAAGGTCTCATGGCTGGCATGACAGATGAAGATTGAGAGGCGTTTATGCAAATGCCGCGCTCTTCTTGGGTCTAATTCCTGAACCAGCTACTTCCTGTTAGCAGCCGTCAGTTAAGGGCCCAGGACTGCACTACTACCGTGGCAGGGTCAGAGCACAGCGCGGACATGCATGTCAAAGGGGAAGGGGAGATAGACTCTATTTTTTTGGAGACTGAGGCGCCCATGATCTGACTTCTATACCTTGGCTTTGAGGATTTATAGGATCAATCTGACAATATCATCCTTGAAACTGCTTCCTCAGGAACTTTGCGCATACCTGGTTGATCATCTGTCCATCCTTAACCTCTTTAATAGTATAAGCGTCTGTGGACGTCCAGGAGATGATTTCAAATGGGCCTAACCATAGGATGGCCAGTTTGTGCGCTCTGCCAAATCCATGTGTATTATGGAAGAGCACCCAGTTGCCTATCTGGAACTCTTGGAGAGGGGCCTGGTGGACGTTATCTCTTTCCTGACTCCTTATCTTCTTGGCCAATGTGTTGGAATAGGCTTCTGACTGTAATTGAATTAATGTGCGGGTAAGCCTTTGCTGGTACGCATGGGGTGACTGGTTGTCTTCTTCCCTAATGCAGGAGTAAAGAATGGGGGGTAACATGGGGTGCCTACCATGTAAGAGTTGAAATGGCAATTTCCCTGTAGAGGAGTGAGTGGCAATGTTGTAGGCAAAGATAGCTGGCGGCAGGAACGTGTTCCACTCAGTGGGGCGGCTAGCAGCCAATTTCCTCAAGATGCCTACTAAGGTCCCATTAACTCTCTCTACCATTCCATTTGACTCAGGGTAGTAGGGTGTTGAAAATACTCCTCAGATTCCCATAAGTTCATTGAGCTTGGTCACCATGTGGGAAGTAAAGTTGGTGCTGTTGTCAGTGAGGATAACTTGGGAGCAACTGTGATGTAATATGATCTGTTCAAGTAGAAATTTTGCAGTAGTGTTAGCACCTAAGTTGCACACCCCTTTTGCTTCCACCCATTTGGTCAAGTGGTCTATTGCAACAATGATGTATTTAGTGCAATAGTTGCTGACTAGCAATGGTCCTACAACATTAATTGAGACGGTGTACCAAGCAAAGTTAGGCCAAGCTAAGTGGTAGGATGTTGAATTTTTGAACAGCTTTTCCCCTTGGCATTCTTTACAGCAGCTCAGTGTTTCTTGTACGTCAAAGGCCATGGCTTCCAAGCATTATGTGGTTTTTAGTTATGCAAGTGTCTTCCAGAAGGCACCATGCCCTATTGCCTTATGAGTGCAAACAATTAGATCAGCCCGTTCTGATGGTCTGGGCATTATTCTTATTCCTTCTAAAGTGTGTTTCAATATACACCCATTCTTGATTTTGATGTCTTCCAGTAGTCTATCTAGTGTGTGCTGGACTTGTGCAGGATTGTCCTGGTAGTTGCCTGCCAGCATCTTATTGTAAAGTAGATCAGAGACATTGGCCAGGTGGGCTACTGTTGGTAGCCAAGATAGTCCATCTGCATTCTGATGTTTGACGCCTGCTCTATGTGATATTTCAAAGTTGTAGGCCTGGAGCTTTAGGGCCCATTGTGCTAGGCGCCCTTCAGGTTCTTTCAAGTTCTGGAGACAGTGTAATGATGCATTATCTGTGATTACTTTGAAGTGAACGCCATATAGGTACACACAAAATTGTTTGTATGTGTATATCACTGCCAGGCACTCTTGTTCAGTCACGGTATAGTTACGCTCATGTACGTTCAGATTTCTGCTGCAGTACGCTACAGGGTGTTCTTCACCATTGGAATCCACATGGGAAAGCACACCACCCACAGCAGTCAGTGAGGTATCCATTTGAACAATGAATTCACGGCTGAAGTCTGGGTATTGCAGGATTGGTTTGTTCATGAGACTCAAGCGTAGAGTATCAAAGGCTTGTTGACAGGCTGGGGTCCAGTCAAATTGCACATCACTCTTCAGAAAATGGAAGAGAGCCTCCCCCTTCCTCTAGAAGTCTTTGACAAAGCATCAATAATAACCAATAATTCCCAGAAACACCTGGACATCTTGTTTGTTGGACGGCACCTCCATTTTCTCTATGGCCTCAACTTTGGCAGGCTGGGGCCATAATTCTTCAGCGTCAACCACAAAGCCAAGGTATTTAAGCTGGTCCTTAAAGAAGTTGCACTTCCTGGGTTTGACCTTAAGGTTAGCAGCTGCTAGACGCCAAAAACCTCCTCAAGGTGTTGAAGATGATCAGAGAATGTCCGTGAAAAGACATTGATGTTGTCTAGATAGACTAAAACACAGCTCAGCTTGAGATCATGTAGCATATCATCCATGGTACGTTGGAATGTGGCAGGTGCATTGCAAAGTCCTTGTGGCATTTGGGTAGGTTGAAAAAGACCTTGACTAGTGATGATGGCGCATTTTTCTTGCTCCTCAGGAGTTAATTCAATTTGCCAATATCCAGAGATTAGATCTATTGTGGAGAAGAACTTAGCGCCTCCCAGGCGGTCAAGCTCATCATCAATACATGGGGGAGGAAAGGAGTCCTTCTTAGTGATGTTATTGAGTTTGAAATAGTCAATGACAGCATGATTTCTCCCATCTTTCTTCTTGACTATGAGTACTGGATAGACCACAGGCTCTTGGATGGGACAAGTAGACCTTGTTGGACCAGCTTCTTGATTTCCTCATCTACTGCGGCGTCAGAAGCACAAGAACATTGTATGGGGCAAAGACGTATAGGACATTCCTGGCCTGTGTCAATGTGGTGGAATGTGTTACGTGCACACCCAAGATCAAAGTCATCCTTGGCAAATATCTCCTTGTATTTCTCAAACAGGGCAAGGGCTGCATCCTGTTGAGCAACAGTGAGTCCTTGTAGTTGCTCTTGGGGGATGATGGTGCATACAGCAGGTGGTATTACTTCTTCCAAAGGAAGGCCAAACTCATCCAGAGTGCCAAAATTGTGTATCTCCATCACCTCTTCTACTGGTAATAGATGCAAGTACGCCACCACTTGATGGTGTTTTACCTCAACAGGAGAGTGATTGAGGTTGGCAAGTAACACCTTTATTGGCCCATGATTAGGTAGCACAATGCCAGGCACAACCAAGGGTTCTAGCCTAGAGCAATTCTGGGGGGTCTCTATTTCCCTGTAAAGCCCTTGAGGGATTTGTAGATCTAATCTAATATCCATTAGCACCTGATGTCCAGCCAGAATAGTGTAAGAAGAGTTGGCGCGCAATGGCAGACCCTTATATTATTCAACTTGATTTGGCAGATGTTTAACCCAATGCCCCAATTTACAATACTTGACTGGGACAACACTGTTGCAATATGCAAGGTTAACATAGGGAGTGGTTTGGCTACCCATCTCTGGGTTTGTTTGGTTGTAATACAGCGGGATAGCCTGCCCCAATATTTCAAGGATATTGTTCTTGATGTCAGTCTTTACTCTATACTGTCGCATGAGCAAGGTTCCAATCAAGATATCATAGTTCTCATTGAGTAGCACTATAGCTGGGGCAGAGACCGCCAGAGAGCCAAAGCGTAAGGGGAGCACACTGTATGCTCCTTGGGCAATGGTACAGTCTAGTCCTGCTGTAACATATGATTTCTTGTGATCAATATCTGGAGCAAGCCCCATTCACTGTACTAACTTGGAGGACACTATATTTATAGGAGCCCCAGTGTTGATGATGGCTTGTACTTTGAGTTTGTTCACAAAAATATCAGCGTAAGTACACTCAGAATAAGAAGAACTAATATTGTTTACTAAGTGAATGTCTAAATTGTTGGCAGTGGAGAGAAACTTGAAAATACTGTCACATAGTTTGGGGTAATGATCCTTCATTGTCTCCATGGGGATAGCCACATTGACGCCCCTAAGAGGGGTGGCATTACATGAGCATTGAGGTTCTGTATCAGGCGTGTTGTCTAATAACTGGCAAGTGTAAGGCTTGGACACTTCCTTAGTGGCTTCTTGAAAGGCCTGAACCTTGGAACAGGTCTGTACCATATGCACATCATCAACAAGAACCTGATGAAGCGCATTCCCTGAGAATCTGGTATCAGGCGTAAAGAGTAGGTTAGGTGGAATGTTTGTGGATTGCATGGACGTAAGAGCTCCTCCTCTACTCCACACTGACTTTTCCCTGTACTTTGGATTCCAAGGGGGGGTAGTGCATGGATACCTGTCTTTGAGTTGCAACTAGAGGCGTAATGGCCCTTCTGGTTGCAGCGGTGACAGACCACCTTGGTGATATCAGGTTTTGGCGGGGACTTGTTGTTGTTAGCAGGAGCCTCCAAGCGTCCTGGATAGTTGGAGACTGGGCGGGGTTTTGATCCAGTATTGGGGGTTCCAAAGGTGTCACCACACTGGCGCAAGTAGTGTACCATACCATCCAAAGTGCAGTTGTCCTGGAAGGCCGGCATGAAGGTTTGGTACAAGGCCTCATAGGGCTTTACTACTGTGCGCAAAGCTATATGGGCATCATGCACAGTCAGGGACCCTGAGCCTGTGAGGATCTGTGCCTTGAGGTAGAAAAGGTTGGCAAATTCAGCAATAGTCTCGTCCTTTCTGAAGCTGATCATCAGAAACTCATTCTTTCTCATGGTAACCCAGGCAATACTACCAAATTTGTATAATAGCGCGTTTTTTGCTGCTGCATATGACTAATTGTGCTTGGGCATGTGCGGTATGATGAGGTCAGTACTAGATGCATCCAATTGATTGAGTAGTGTGGTGGCCTTATCTTGGTTGTTGGCCCCATACATAGACATCTCAAAAAGACAGATGAAGGTGTGTACATTGCCCTTAGGATCAAACTTGGGAAAGTTCATTGGCTTGAATTGTGTAGGGGTTTTGTGAGAGAGGGGGGCTAAACTAACTAAGTTTGGCTCCCATCTGGGCAAAAAAAACCACCAGGATGCCGCCCAGTGGAGAACTGGGATGGCCGCTCAAAAGGGGGTACCATAGGGAGGACACAGAGGACATCTGAGGCAAATATGCATCCAGTTCCATCAGCGCCAAACCTGTGAGCAACCAGGGTGTATGGGTAGGGGTGGGAGGAGACATCACAGGAGCTTGTAAAGGCGCCAAGCTACTCTCCTCCAGGTCAGGGAAGGGGGGCATTGACACCTCTTCACCCACAGAAGCAAGAGGGGCATAGTCAATGTCACCCAAATCCAGGTCATAACACATCAAGCTATTCACCACAGCCTCTCCAGAATAAAAGAGGTTGCTGGGAAGACTCAAGAGGCTGGGAGAATCTTCACTCATGAGGCGCGCAGAAGAAGAGATTCTTGACCACAGGTCTGGGGAAGTTTACCACAGGAGGAGAAAAAAGGGTCCCAAAAAAAAACAACAAATTTAATAACTGGCAGTATCATGGTTGCGTTCTCCTTGGATTTTAGAGTAGAATGGTATAGTTTTTGGGATAAAAATTATTAAAATAAACCCCAGTAGGGGTAACCACAAGCTGGTAGTTAAAGGCAACAGCATAACAGGTCTGGGGGCCTTGGACGTGGTTGCAGGTGCCTGGGGCAAGGGCAAAATCAGAAAGCGGTTTCAAAACAGAAAATTCAACTGAAAACTCAAATTTATAATAGAGATTACATTGAATTTTAAATTAAAAACTTAAGTTTGAGTCGTGTTTTTTGTAACTAAAAGCAAAAACAAAGAAACTACACGCTTGAGCTTCTTTAGAGAGAGCCAGAGGAGGAGGCAGGTTTGAACCGGGCTGCCACAAGGTAAGCTTAATAACCACTACTAACACTTTTAAATTTAGAAATAGGGAGACTCCAAACTGGGGACTCCACCACTATAAACTTTAAAGTTTTTAAACTGAGACCAAACCTTTAATCTAATTGAAAATAGACAAGCAGGGGACTGGAGGTCCCCTTGCTGTGTTAAAAGGAGGGGAATGATCACATGATTTTTGGAACTGAATCTGATTGGCCAGAGGAGAATTTTTGTGTCGGACAAAACCAGGGGGACTAGAATGTCTCAACCCAATTTCTGCAGGCCCATTTGATTGGCTAGAAGAGGACCTATGTATTTGAAGTTCACTTGAGTTGTTGGTTGTCAATGTGGCAACATTTAATTGGTTGGTTCTAATAGTTTTTAAATGTGGGCAACACCAAGCCAATAGGAAGTCCAAATTAACCAGAGTTTCTTCCCAGGAGAGGACAGCCAAAGACAACAAATTTGCAGGGTAGGCCAACACAAACCTCTCGTCAACTGTGTGCGCCAAATCCTCTAAAGAATTAAAAGGTTTGGCTGGGGTTTTTGGACCTTTCTTAGTTTGGCGGGGGAAGATTTTACGTTCCAATGCCAGGGGTGGCAGGGAATTTAAAGGTTTTGTCCTGGGGACAACAGCAAAGGGGAGACTTTTTGCAGCAGCTTTGGTCAAAGAAGTTGGTGCAAGAGCCCCCAGCTGGGCCAGTCTCCCTGGGGGCTTGTGGAGTATCAACAGGCGTGGGAGGGACAGCAAAGACTTGTGGGAGGCTTCAGCAGCCTGAGGAGGATGAGGTAGCCCCGTCATTGTATACTGAACTGGAAGTGGGCTGTAGCTGGCGCTTTCCCCAGAAGGCATTGAAGAGAGGCCAGGTTCTCTCAAGTCTTGGCCAGTGCAGCGGCATCTGGTGTCCACCAACTTGGCCCAGGTATCTGCTATCTCTATCTCTGCATTTTAGAGGGAAGAGAAAAGCCGCTCAATCAGCCTAGCACACTGAACCATTCCTTCACAGAAGTCTTCTATGGCTGCACGCTGGGAGGCAGAATGCTTGTCATGCCCCCTCAGTTCAGCTTGTAATTTCTCCAGCTTGGCCTTGAGGGAGACAATACTCTGCTCCCCTTTGTTGTGTACTTGATTCATTTCCTGTAACATCTTGTCTTTTGTGGCTGCAATATCCTCTACTTGTTGCTGTACTTGGTGAAGTTCAGGGCGGCAATGGCCCTCAGTGGTTGAGTCCTTTAAAAATTGGAATGAGAACTCCTGGCGTAGCTGAGAGACCTCTTCTCAAATGATTTCCTTGATGTGGTCGTCATATTGTATGAAGTTGTCTTGAAGTGCCAGAACCTCAGCCTTGGCAGCATTAGCAATATTACTGGACTCCTCATTCTCCTGCCAAGCAAGGCGTCACACCTCATTGATATTGTCAGTATTGTTGGCAACCTTCTTGCACAGGTCACGCAGGCAACTACCTTGTTGCTCCAGGGATGTATCATGCTTGGCAAGAAGGTCATCCATGTTGCTCTTGGTTACGTGAGCCCCTGCTACGTACTGTTTAATGGCGTGGCAGGTAAAGTCTTGGGCCCAGGCAGGGCCCAACCCAAAATTCTTCAGAGTCAATTCTATGATATGGACCAAGCAGCTATTTAGCTGGTGGGTGAGGTCCTCCAGCTGACGGGCCAGGGTGGCTTGGTTTTCCTTGTTGGCTTGAGTGTAAGCTTGGATCTCCTTAAACCCGGAGTCCAACTGTTGTACTAGCAGTTTATGATAATGGTGTTGGCGCTCCAGATACGTAACCAGGTCTTGAAGCTTCAAATGATGTCAAGCTTATAATCCCAGTAGTTGATGTAGTGCAGGGTGAACAAATCTTTGCAATTAATCAGTTGCCCTCTTGAGGGTGGGGAAACGTTTGAGGCTCTCTTTGTCAGTTGCCAGATAGCTACAAAATATAGCCATGAGGTGTTGAGCCTCCAGGTGTTGGTGAAAGAGGGACAACTGAGTATTGGTAGCTCCTGGCTAAGCTGATATCCAAGCAAAAGTCCAGAGGCTACTGATGCCAGGTCTTGGCAATTGACTAGGGTAAAGCGTGCCAACAGTACCACAGGAACTCCAGTGTATTGGCAGGAAGGAAGTACGGATAGGTTGTCTACGTTGATCACATCCTCCTGCTGACAGAAAAGTTGGTCTCTCTCAATGTTGCTTGTTTCCATTGCTGAGTAATGTTCCCCAAATCCAGTTATGTCTTTGAGGATAGAAGGAAGCACGTCAGACTCAGAGGACAAAGGTTGGTCAGAGTGTGTGGTGCCCCTGTAGTGAGCATCACTTGTTGAAAATTGGCGTACACCGGCAGATTCAACAGAAGAATTAGGAGACAGGGGCACACACTCACTATGTGCCTTTGAATGTGAAGATTCATAAGATATTGACCAATTTGGATTGTAGTAGTTAACTTTATTAGGTCCTATACAAGTAGGTAAAAATTCTGCCCCTTGGCGTTTACTCCCAACGCCTTATATAGGGGTATTCTCATATTACTAATCACCAGTCACTGGGAATGTCTTCTAGGACATTCCAGCGCACTGTAGAGTCTGGGTTGGGTTGGCAGAAAAAGGGACAACCTTCTATTTAGGGCGCAATCCCGCAATTCCTAGCACAAGGACACCCTCTGCTAGCACATTAATCAGTGATTTTTTTAGGGTATTCAATCACTTCTATATTTAGTTCTTAGCAGGGAGTCAAACAGGCCATTTGAATCAACCCTGGTGTCTCAGTGTTATTTTCTCTCCAGGCTGGCGCCTTGGCGCTCAATGTTAATTATGGCGGCGCCCTGGCGCTTGCAAATAATTGTATTGGCGCCATGGCGCTTGATGTAAACTAGAGCGGCGCTCTGGCGCCAAGGATGTTTAATCCTGGCGCCTTGGCGCTTGTTATTTAAGGTGGTGGCAGTGTGACGCAATATTCCTTGGCAACAATGTCATGGTCTACTAGTCATGTGTTTTAATATTTGATAAGTTGACACTAATTTCCAGAAGAATAATTGATTGGCCCTAGTTAAATTTCCATAACAGCCTAATGAATTAAGCTTTCCACAATCCCTGGTCAACAATTCTTCACAGGCGGATAAGTCCTTTCTCCAACTCTTCCTTAAGGTAGGCGCGTAGGGTGTTGTCTTTGTTTGGGGTCAACCTGTAGATAGGACGCGCCTTGGGTACAGCCCCTTTGAGTTGGATGGAGTGTTGTATGATTTTCTCAGGGGGCAGCCCAGGCAGCGCTTCCTTGAAGATTTCTGGATGGCAGGCCACAATTTTACAGTCCTGAGGCGTGGAGGTATCCAGGTAATCTTTGAAGTGTATGATCTTGTACTGGCATGAGTCCCAGTCAATTGCCTTCAGGTTTTTCTTCTTGTCCTGGGTCTCTGTGATATGCACAAAGACGTGTTCACGTAGAGGTTGGTCCATGAAGTCAGGGTAGAACTGGCGGTTGATACCTTCACGCTTGATGATCAACACTGAGGTTGCCCAGTCTATGTGAGGATTGTTCTTTTGTAAGCAGTCTAGCCCCAGTACAATGACAAACTTTGGGAAGTCAATGAAGGGACCTTGGATGGTGGATGTAAGTTCTCAAGCATGACGGAGAAGGGGGCAGTTTCCCTTGTCACAGCAATGTGATGTTTGTCAGCCAGGACCACATTTTTAATCTGCAAAGGATTAGTGGCTAGCTTGAACTTGTCCACAAAGCTACTGTTGACTAGGGTTTGATCTTCACCCAAATCCAGGAGTGCTGAGCTTGTGTAACTTTGAAAGCAGAAAGGATAGGACATCAGTTTATTGGGATGTCAGGCAATGGTTTACAGTACCAGGTCCTCCGAGGGCACTTGGATCATTGGGCATTGGTCTACGTCCTTGGGTTGGTACTAATCATTGGGTGAGTCAGGAGTTGTGTGGGGAGAGCTTGGCTTGCTTAGTGCTCTCCCTGGGCTTTTCCTTCATCTTGATTGCATTGTGTGGCAGTGACACAGAAATGGGTGCAATTTGACTGGCCATTGTTCCCACTTCCATGTAAATTCAAACCTGTGAGTTTGTGGTTGGTGTTATTCCCGTTGCCTCCAGGGGGTGGTTGAGTGGAGCACCCACTGGATGGGAATCCTTGGGTCTCTCTTGTTTCCCAGTTTGTGCCTTATGAAGTATGTTGGAGGTTTGCTCTTCTTTCTCTGCTTCACATTACAAGCTTTGCAGGTTGGTCACCTGGTCCAGGTTCACATGCCTCATCACATGCAACTTGAGGGCGTTGTAGTACATGAGGTGTGTGGCTTGGGTGTCAAAAGCTATGTCTGATGGTGCTCAAAGTCAGAGTTCTTTGTAGGCGCGGGTGAGCTCCTTCACGCTGCCTGTCTGGGTAAGGTTCTTTACTTGGTGTATTATCATGAGCGCTGTATCCTTAAGCACAAATCTTGCCAGGAAGTCTTGCTTAAAGGTATCCCAGTTCTTGTCAGTGTGTTCCTTGTGCCACTTGTCACACCAGGCGCCAGCGTCATGGGTCAGTTGTATGGAAATTTCCACAATCCAAAATTGCTGTGGGCATTCCATCTGGGCCAGCTTGCTCTGGGCGGACTGGATTCATGCGGCAGTGTTGTTGTTGTTGGCCCCGGCAAAAGGTTCCAAGGCAACGCTTTGTAGTTTTTGAGCTACGTAGGCTGGCATGGCGCTCTTATAGGTTGGTTGCAGCATGGAGGAGGGAGCCTGGAAGAAACCTTGTGCAGACATGGCGTTGAAAGCGGGTAGTGGAATCACTGTGTTCAGGTACAAGACAAAGCCATCAGGTATCTTGGTATCAGGGGTGTACGGGTCCAGTCAGGCAGGCAGGAGGCCAGACATAATTCTGTTGAGGATTTGTTGGCCGCAGTGTGTGCGGGAAAAAGGCGGAATTTTTCAAGATAAGGTAGGATGGAGAACCTTCCTGTGCTACCAATGTTGTAACTGTGCTGTTTTAGCAGAGTTACACGGAGAAAAATATTTAGAAGATAGATAATAATCTTTATTGTGAGATAGTGATTATATAGCTCATGTGAATCAAGGATAACAGGAACATGATTGATGATCACACAACTGGATGGGAGAAGGGGGTGGCTTGATCCTGATAATGAGTTAAGCGCCAAAACAAGGTATCCACCATAAAGGATCATCATCTGTTCATGTTGTTGGATTTGGTAATTTGAGTTGACTTCCTAGTCTGGCTTTGAGTGACCAGATAATCAGATTGCAGGTCACAAACCTGCTTGGTTGGAACCTTGCTTGCGAGTCAAGCCTGCAGTTTTGACAATATTATCTTTAATCTCATCAAATAAAAATATGTACTTTTTAGTTAAATTTGAACATTTTTAGCTTTGAGGTGATCTATTTTATATTACTATCAAAACAATATAATAGAAGTTAGCATAAAATCTTTTAAATTGTTTTCAATTTGACATTGTATATACTATATATATTCTTATTTTAACAATAGAAAGATAAGATCCCTAGCTTTATTTTGATATCTTAGAGCATTTAAAAAGATTAATTTTTCATTGAGTTATTACTATTTGAAATAAATATTTGTAATTAGCTATTTTTCAAATGTGAACTGTGTTGTGCTGCAAATTGGGTAGCATGTGTATTAAAAAATGCCTTTACAGTAGTTTTAAAAGCTATGGCAACAAGCAAAAATACTTCAGATTTAAACAAACTGATTTCAGATTTAAACAAAATCCAAGTCGCGTGTGATTCAGGATTTAATTAATTTAAATATTTTTGGTTAATAAATTAACTGTTGAACCAAAAACAAAATTTCACTAGCCCATTATACAAAATCAAAGCAAACATCAAGCGGTGTAGTTCAAACCACAAACAAAATTAACTGACACAACAAGTGAAATGGATGGATGCTATTCTGGAGTATATTATAATCCAATCAGGATTCATATAAGGCACTGACAGAAGGACTAAAGTGAAACAAAACTTGAGCAATCTAGAAGCGAGATTACACAAGCACAAAATGAAATGAACTCACACAAGATGTGTAGTATGAGCAGCCTAAAATAGAAAAATATCAATTTAACAGCCAATCAACAGCTATCCAATTTAGGAACAGAGGCATTTTATCCATTTTCATGGCTCCAGATTTGTATGAAAAGGTTTTGAGAACTTTCCAAATGTGGGCTTGAGATTACAATAAAAATAAATTATTAATTTTTAAAATTTCTTCTTTTAGTGATTTTATCCTAGGTTTTTTACAATGGTTTTTAATAACAACATCTTCAACCGCACCAGCAGCCAAGCCAGCAGCAGCCAAACCAGCTTCAATGGAGGCAAGGCTCAGAACGTGGAGGCACCTGTTTACACCCAAGCCTTTGAGGCGGGTAACAAGGAAGCTGACCTGTTACTGTCTCCCAACCCATATGGTGTTGACTTGTTTGAGAGTCACTTAGCGTCTAGCTCTGCCCTTGCTCCCACACCCACCCTGCACAAGCTGCCCATCAACCAACCAATCAGGATGACAACCTTGATTTGGAACAACTTCCCACCACTGCCCAACCTGCCCCCCCTCAGCCAATCAGGCTTCAGCTCCCACCGCCCAGCGCCCCAAACGCAGAATAATCACTGCCCAAATTCTTCAGGAAATTGTGGCACTCAACCTGCAGAGTCTGTCCTGGGATCAGATAGCCAGCCAATTACAATTCACCCGGGCTACTGTCATGCAGGAATTCAACAACCTGATTAATAAGGGAAATCTGATTGGGACGGTCAAGAAACCAAAAAAGGCCACAGAGTCCCAGATCAATGAGGCATACCCAATAATGCTTGACCTCCTCCAGCAGGACCCCAAGCTTCCCTTGACCCAAGTCTGGAAGCAACTTGCACACCATGGCATTTGGGTGTCTGAGTGCATGGTGCAGCTCTGGATGCACGGAAAGGTGGCTTCAATTATGGTCCTGCAAATTTTTCCAGCAACCAATGAATGGTGCTGAGGATTCCCCATACAACACCGCAATTGAATCAACCCTGGATAGATGCTTGACAAGTCTAACAAATGACATCATGTTTGTCTTGTACTACAATTTATTGATTGCATTTGACAATTTTGGTGAGCAAGGAAAAGCCGCCACCAAGAATGGAAGGAAGAAGGTCAAGAATGGGGCATTCATTGGTGCATTTCTGGCTGTTTCAGCCAAGTGTTTTGTCTACTATTGAACAAACCCTGATTTCATCAATAGGTACTCATACAGCCACATCCTTGGTGGATTGCTTGACTCCTGGGATGACTCAAATTCCAAATACCGGGGTTTCTTGAGCCACCAGATGGAGGGAAGCTCCACCATCCTTGAGGCCATCCAGGAACGCAGGAACCAGGCCTCTGTGTACCCAGCTGGTCACGCCAACGTCCATCTGGCAGATGTTGTGTTCTTTAATATTGGAGATACACTCCAGGAGCGCCACCCTCAGGCTTTCAAGGACCTCTATCTTGGGGTCCTTGATCACAATTTTCTCTTTGGTCACCAAATGGTGGCTGACTTGTTTGCGCAAATGGTTTTCCATGTGAACATGGGCAACCAATCACGCAAGGATAAGCGCCTCCCACCCCGTGCCACAGCCACCTACCAGCCCATCCAGCCAATGACTGATGAGGAGTACAATGAGCAGTATATGGCGGCAATCACACACAATCCTCCTGCCTCCACCCCCGCCACCAACACCCCCCACATGCAAACCCAACCCATCCAATTCCAGCCCCCAGGCCAGCACCGCCTCTATGTCTTCCTTCCTGCGCCATTCTGCCTATTAGGCATCACTCTTCCCCACCTCAATAAACCCCCTGGTTCTATAAAATTCTATTTATATTATCTTTATTTTTAATTTCAATTGTTTATGTTCTCTTTGTTTATAGTTGGCTATATTCTTTATGTTCAGATTATTTCTATAAAATCATATATTTACTATGTTGTGTACCTAGATCCTGAAGACAGTTATTTTTAGTAATTAAACGCATCCCCTTGTGAAAATATTAGCAACTTTTTGGTGATCAGCTAAATTTGAATTAGAAAATTATAGGTTAATTTTATTTAGAAAAAGTTGTTACTGATCCAAATTCAAAAACTTAATGACAAACTTTAAGCCAATCAGGAGCCAAGTGATAAAGTGATTGTTGTGACATAAAGGGTCATTCAATAATTCTTTGATGCATGTGCGCTAATTAATATGATTGGCTGGATGTTTTGCCATTGTACGCCACAGCAGCAATGGCGTACAATGGCAAAACATCCAGCCAATCATATTAATTAGCGCACATGCATCAAAGAATTATTGAATGACCCTTTATGTCACAACAATCACTTTATCACTTGGCTCCTGATTGGCTTAAAGTTTGTCATTAAGTTTTTGAATTTGGATCAGTAACAACTTTATCTAAATAAAATTAACCTATAATTTTCTAATTCAAATTTAGCTGATCACCAAAAAGTTGCTAATATTTTCACTAGGGGCTATGTCAAGCTCCAAAAAATAATATGGTAATCATGGAAACAATGCCAACACAAAGCAAACGACACATATCAAGATGAGCGTAAAACATATACACAATGGGTAAAAAGATGGGATAATGTAGTAAATAGGAAAACAAAAAGAAATAAACAAAGAGGCAAAAATATCAGAATAACACAGATTTTATTGGGGTGAAAGCTAAAAAAACATATGGAAAGGTTAGTAAAAAATCAATGAGAGAATTAGAAAAGCTTCTGAAGGACCTTGACTTGGCAATTGCCAAAATAAAGGACATTGACCGCAAGGTCAAAGCCAAAGTGAAGTCTGCCGTCTTCACTGGGGACAAAATTGATAAGGTGTCCGCAAAGGCACTAATGTCAAAAATGCCAGACACCCCTGAGAAGACAATCAAGCGCTTACTAAATATTGAAAAAACTGTGGTCGAGGGCCTCCAGTTCAAGGCATACAATCTTTCCGCGCCGTCTGTCTGGGTTGATGACCCAGAGATGTATGCCCACCTCAAACCCGCCAAGCGTGCCAGGACAGAGGATACCAAATTGCTGGCGCAATTGCTTGTGCCAAGAATGGCAAAGCCAGCTGAAGCCGCCGGCAAGGAAGAAACCCAAGAAGGTAACCTAAAAAATTATAATTAATAAAAATTCTTAAATACTTACCTTTTTTTAGAAGATGTTGATGGGGAACTCTGCCGGGTCCTGGTTCCTTTTGTCCCCCCCACCTTCTATGCCAACTATGCTAATCATGTGGCAAGGCAGCTTTTCCTGTCCCCCCCTGTCTTGCAGGAGCTTGAAGACAGGATCCATGGTACATTCCCAATGTCCAGGGAGGCATTGGCTGGGCTTTCACATGGTGAGGGGGCATCTGAGTGGGCAGTTGCTGCCTACAAGGATGCCCAACTGGTCCTCCTGGACCCAGTATTCCTCAGTGGAGTTTACTATGTAAACTCCATTGAGCTTGTTTGGGACGTCCTGGTGACACTCCCATTCAAGAATATACTGGAGATGGGCCAGGCTCATGCAGCTGCTTGCTTCTGCTTCCCGGTGGAGCATACCATCTCTTACCTGTTGGAGAACTTTGGGCGTGCGGTGTCAAAATTGGCTGTTGAAGACGCAACAGCCGTAAAGAAGAAAAAAATCCTCCTGGCGGATTTTGGGCTTGGAGTGCCAACAAGATGGGGTTCCCTGAAGCTATGGAGCTGACCTTTGCCAAAACCAAGCACAAGAAGAAGATTAGCGCTGTATACAAAAAATTGTGCAAGTTCACGGAAGCCTTTGCTGGGCAAAGGCTTCATCTGGTTGTTTACCTGGGGTTCCATTCTACTTCAGGATGGGCGCGTCTGTAGAGGACCTAGACAGGGTCCTTCTTGGGGTTGACAAGGCCAGGCTCTCACTGAAAGGGAAGAAGGTCCCCCCTGGGTATGACTCGGTGGATCATGTCATATAGGACACCCTGGTCCTGGCTGGCATCTTCGGGTTTGCAGCCCCGCCAGAAAAGCTGCTCCTCCGTCCCCACCTCACCATCCTTCCTTTTACCAGCAGGCGCAAATACTTTAATACAGGTGTATCCACTGTCCACGGTGTGGTGGTGGAGGTTGTGTGCCACCTCCATTGCAGGGTGGTACATACTGCCAAACCCATTATAGGTGCACTTAATTTTATCTCTATATCAATAAATATATTTATACTCTACTATAATTTTATATTATAAATAATTTTTCAAAAAATATTTTAGCAAACAAGATTTGCAAAATATATTGCAGAAATGGGTTTCATAAAAGTATAAAATAATACAGTAATAAAATAAATTTCAACTTTACAATTTATGTTTAATTTTTATAAGACTATTTTATATTTATTTGACAAAAGTGATATAAATATATTTGCGTAATCCAGTATCAAGCGTTTGGGATAACCTCAGATGACATATTAAATAATATATAATAAAATAAATAAATTACTTACATCTATTGATGGATCTTCTGAATGTGATTGCGGGCGTGGAACCATCTAAATATAAAATGATAATCAATAAATCTTGAATAGTAAATTAGAGAATATAAAAAAGTTGGACAAGCTAAGCCTTTAATTGATTGGCTGTTTTGCAAGGCACACAGGGATGAACAAATCAGCGTGGCCATAGAATTTGGCCACAGTCTCAGCTGGGAGGGTATGGATCCCAGCCTGCAGCAAATCAAACAGGTCCTTGGTCCCTGTTGGGGTTCCTTGCTTGACGACTTGCTTGAGCCACCCAAAGACTTCCTCAATGGGATTTAGGAAGGGCAAATAGGCAGGGAGGAAGAGAAAGCGCAAATTTGCCGTGGCCAATTGCTGGGGGCCCACTGCAATGCTGATGTCAATTGATGGAAATTCTTCAAGAATATCTGCCACCTTGTGGAGACCAATGTTGTCCAATACAATTATGTTAGTGAAGCCTGGGCTTGTGCGCCTCAAGTGCTCCTGGACCAATCAGAGATATGATAGGAAGGTCCGGCTATTGTGGGAGCCTAGTATCATTTGGTACAGCTCAACCCCCTTTGGACCAAGGAGAGCTACCATTGAGTATGCTGTGGTGCAGACTGCAGCACATCAAGCCATCCTGTCATTGGAGCCTTTGGGGACATACCCATACTCATTATGCATCAACAAGGCAAATGCTGATTTGTCAATATAATAGAATTTCACCGTCTCCTTGGCTTTGAGGGCAGTGTACACCACAGCGTAATTTTTCTGGGTCTCAATATTGGCTGGGCTGTTCCAATTTTAGGGGGATACCCCAAGCTTTTTCCAGGAAAAGTGCATTCCCTTGACCAAATGATAATAGAAGGAAATTGAGGCCTCAATCCCAAAAGCAGACTTGACCATGGCCTGTATATTTACCAGTTCAAGATGGCAATCTTGGGTTATCCACTGGTGTATTGCCCATTTGTGCTCCTTGGTGAGCATGGTTGAAACATGCAAGGATCTCTCTGCAGCAAGGACTTGGCCAGTATCAATGAACTTGTTGAAGGTCTTCAAGGCATACTTGGGATCCACCCCAACAAGAGCCGCAGCCGGCTTGTAATCACCCAATTCCTGCATTAGCTTAAGCAGGATGATGTGTTTGATGTCAGGGATGTGCTTCTGGGCGGGCTTTTTTGCGGTGGGGATTGACTCATTGGTATTGGGCACAACACAGGGCATGGGCACCTTGGTGTAAAACGCAGCAACTTTCTTTAACACCAGCTGTCCCTCATTGGTTTGGTAGAACTGGGGCTCCTTGTCATCCTCCTGATTGCCATCACTGATGTAGGGCTTGTAGCTAGTATCAAGTACAGGCTTCACCTTCTCCAGCATGGCTGACGGGACCGACTCTTGCCGGTACACAACATCAAACACATACAAAGTAAGTTCTACCTCTTGTTTCTAACTGGTTTGGTAGTGGTAACCTTGATGGGCTTCCAGGTCAGCTTTGGGACCCAAGGGTTTATGCTCCGCACCCTAGCAGCTTGTGCTCCTTGAAACAGCTGTGTCAGTGCAGCGTCACTATGAAACTCTCCTCTCACGCCTCCCTCCTGAGTAGGCACTTGTGTTGTACTAAGTCTATTCTTTGACCCGCGGGGGCAACTGCAACCGCGGCACACAACAGGTGCAATGGTAGTATGTTTCTGTGTTCCTTCCAGTTTGAGAATTTAATAAAATATTAAATAAAACTTAATTAAGTTACTCCCTATTTTTAATTTTTGCTTTTATCTGAATATGGATATTTAATTAATATTTTTCCCACCCAATATCCCAATTATAGATTTTTTATTTCTTAGTTGTTTTTGGTTTTACCATACCCATTTTAGAATACCCAAAATAATTTCCACCCATTTTCCCATATTTTATGCCAAATCAAGCACCCAACACAATATTTTTAAATTTTTTGTTTCAGATCTTGTGTCTTATTTTAGATACCTTGGTATCATTCTTGATTACAACCCATTGCAAAAACTGATTGAGTTATTTTGTTTACATTGTGAGTTGCTATTGTGTTTCGTTTTTGGATTGAGTTTTGACACACCACGCTTGGGTGTATTTTGTCACTGATTCACATAGTAAACATATGTACACCAAAATTCAACTCACACCATTTTGTTTGTGAATCAATGTATTTTGGATTGTATTTTGAATGATTTTGCTTTGCGTGTGAGCCCTTTGTTGCTGTGTTGACTCATTTCGCCCATTAACGCCAATAAACCCTGTTAACATAGTGTATATTTTAACCTGAGAGTTGGATTTTATTTAAATCTGAAATCATTTTGTTTAAATCTGAAGTATTTTCGCTTGTCGCCATAGCTTTTAAAACCACTGTATCTTTAAAATAATGACCCATATAATAATATGGTATTTCCTACATAGAAGTTGATACAGTTGGCTAGAAAACCACATTAAGCTATCTAGGCAATACAGTAGACTTCTTACATTTGAGAATTTTATTAATTATAAATCATCTTAGCACGTGCTTTTTCATGGGGTGAACATCATTGTGCAATCATATGGTGATGTCACTATATGCTCCTACAGCTATTTGAGGACTGTCGTGTGACGATTTCTAAAGCTTAATTTGTCGTGTAACTATTAAGTTTCAGCCAGTACCTATGAAACTTGGAAAGCTCAAAAGCATGCGTATAAAAGATGAGCTTGGTCATATCAATGAAGAGATATGGCGGACTTGTGGTTGAATACCTTTCATGGCTACTCTTGCAATGTTGACGAACAGCCCCACTGCAGCCGCACTGCACTTGTTGACAACAAAGATGATGCGATACAAAATAACTCGATGGCATGGAGTTCGTTTGGTAAACCTATTCACGTTGAACCGGCATTGAACCGATTCCGTGTGTTAAAGCCGAAACCAAAAGATGGAGCCGATATTAGAGACTTGGAGGAGGAGCTTCTGTATGGATATGAATGGGTAGCGCTTATGGTTCACTCTGAAACCAACCGAGAAGTGTATGAAGCAGCAACCCTTCTCCTGTGTGCGATGGGAAGTAAAAAATTCACTTCGCTCTCCATTGGCGAACCTGACGTGCTTGAAGAAACTAAACTGTATGGATACACGGTCCAGGATCTTCTCGATATTATTGGCCGTGTACTGATCCCAGGCCTAGTTGTTCGTCTCAAACAACTTATAGTTTCTTTTGTTCAGGCCCAAGACTTGCCACAGTCCTTGTTGGAGAAGGGATTGAGCAAAATGAACTATAACTATGACGAATACTTGCGTATTCGCAACATGCATGGCTTTGTCGAGGGTGGCTTGTTGGTTTGCTTGGCTGCTAGTGGGGTGACTGGGGAAGGGTTGACTATAGGTGTAGCAGGCGATATTATTGAAGCCTGTATTATCACTCATGATTCATATAGCGTCCTATATAGAGACAACAGCACAGCTACCAACATCCACCATTACGCTCACGGGACCCTAGATGAGACCCTTTCACGCACCTTTTCCCGAGCAGCTTTGTTAAACCGTCGCGTGCGCGAGAAAGAAATACCAAAGGAGCTCAAGTACGCCTTGCTCAACTATACTTCAAGCTACTATCTTTTGACATTTTCAAGCAAGCTTTATGGCTATGGATCTTCATATAGCCAGGCAATGCAAGCCATCATGAAGGAGAAACGCACTCTCCTCTCGCCTGAGACTGTTTCTCATAGCCACGATGAAAAGAAGTTTTCATTTGATCGCATGCTCTCCGTGGCCAATTCCTACTTTGAATAAAGTCCAAAGCTTTAAAGCCGAGAAATATTATTGCAGCCTAAATAGCTTTGCAAATTAAAATTAAAAACAATTAAATTTATTATACTCATATCAAAATATACATTCCAAAAAATACACATTCCCCTTTTTTCTTTAACAAGCTGTGTTCCAAATTCTATTTTTACCGTTGATTTAATTTCCATTTTAAACCACCAGCTTTGAGCAAATTATTGCCCATTAATTTTTCAGATAATTAGAATCTAGCTCAATAAATAGACCATAATTCCAACTGGCTTAGACAACAATTCAAGAAATTTAAAAAGGATTTATTTTGATTGAAATCCTACTTTTCTCAAAAAGGTACCCACCTCGTTTCTAACACACAAAATAAACATACATTTATAAACCATTATTATGTATTATTAATAGCAGAAAACAGCACCCATGTTGACACTTTGTTGGCATGGCTACTGTTGACTTAAAAGTGAATTATCTAATAATTTTGCTGGTCACACTAGCTTAATTCCCATTTCTTAAAGCTCTCAGAGGTGCAAACCCAAAAATACAACAAAATTGTGGCAATTTTGACACGATTTAATAATAATCTTAATAAAAATATTGATTTAATCCAATTTTTCCTTTACTTTTACTAATAAAAATCATTATTTTTTCAAGTTGTTTTCACAAAAGTAAAGGCGTCAATGTCAACCCTTTTTAAGCCTAACTTATTTTTAATAACAAAACTGAAACACTTTAATATAAATATTATAGTTGCAGTTAAAAATATTTTTATTACATTAATATATAGAAATAGCTATAGTGCATATATAAGCTCATTGAAATGTTCATTTTATAACTTTATCTATGGTATCTAATCTTACTTTAATATCATAAATGGATTTGTGGCTAACAGCAATTCCATAATTTAAGCCAATTTTACTATTTAATTTACTATAGGCTTTATTATTGATAGCAATGTTGAAAATCAGGAATATAAACTATTTGCTTGTGATCAATCACTGGGGTTAATTTACACAAATAAAAGTGGCGCAAATAAGCCTAAATTACTATGCCACTGCCTATTGAGGATATTGTCAGTGGTGAAGTCAACACTTTACCCTTTTCATTATTTTGACCAACATGTTAACAACTTTTAGTATACCCAATGGCAAAATATCATATTTCCACCCCAAAAATATATTGTTTTTAATAAAGAATTTAATAACATTGATGATTTTTATCTTATTTTTATATTTTATTATATGAATAAAATAATACCAAAAACAGTTAATATTTGCTTTTTTGCTTAACTTTAATTAAGTGTACTATGAAAAACATACTAAATTTCTAAAAAAATATCTACAGTGCCAACCTTGTCTCTGATAATGTCTAAAATTTTCCTAATTGACGGCGTTAATTCAGCATATTTTTGATAAATGCCTTTCATAATGTCAACACTTTTAACTTCTCACATATTAAATGAAAATTTTCACATAATAAATTCATCTGAATTTTTAATATGTTGTATTTTTACATTTCTCTTATATTTTTTATAAAATAAATCTATCTCTGAAATTAATACTTTTCCATATTTCTTTTAACTTTTAACTTGTTGTTTTAAACTTTGATAAAATAAAAACTTCTACCCCAGTTTTATATTATCAAATTTCAATAAAAGCCCTATAACTTTAAATTTTATTTATGATTATTATTATAGTTATTCTGGTTTGTTTTTGTAATTACATTGCTTTATTTTATAACATTTTACTTTTTATTTTTAGGACAAGAATACTTATAAACATTGCAAAGGCAAAAAGCGTCCTCTCAAGGCTATCAAAGCCCATAAGAAGAAGCCTGCATCCATAAATAAGGCTGCCCCAAGCTCACCCCATGAGCAGTGCCCATCTCACTCCACTGGGAGTGAGGAATCAGATGGGTCTTTCACAGACCATAGTTTCTATGTTTCTGCATCTGATGAGGAGCCAACCAAAAAGCAGCACTCCAACAAAAATCCCACTCCCAAGAATAAGTCTCCTGAATATGAGGTGCACCAGTATAAGCCCCCTTCTTCTCCCCAACCACCAAGCTCCCCTGGTGCCAGCTCATCTAAGGATGATCCCAAGTGTCAGGATTGACAATTCTTCCTCCCTAGAAACCCAAGCCCAGGAGCAGGGATTGAACCCCAAACCTGGATTCCTTTGGGCCGCTGGGCCTGTGAACCGCAGGACTGCCTGCCAGCGTTTTTCTGGGATTGAGCCCCCACAAGCTGATACCAAGCATATTGACCCATGCGGTAAAAAAAGACAAACCAAATAAATCATTGCACCAAATGGAGGATTAATCACCACGCCTAATGGAGGTACTAATCTGGCAACTATTAGCTTCATGAACTTGAAGTCTACATCAGCAACCAATCAGGAGCCAACCCAGGAAAGAGGCACAGGCCTGCGGCCCAGTTCCATGACCACAACACTAAAGCAAGATAATCAAGCAGCCAAATTGAGATTCTTGACCAATGGAAGAACTCCCAGGCTGGGTACCATTTTGTTGCCTTTGGACCCAAGCACCCAGTTCCCCCGGCCCTGGCCTTCCCAATGCCTTGATGGACCCCCCATGGAAAATGTTAAGTTTGAAGGGGGGGTACTATATAGACCCAAGGACCCTGCGCTCCAAACTTATTGCCATTTTTGAATAAAGGTTATGTTAATTTGGCTCATACAGCTATTGCCTTATTTTGTATTTGTTGTCTATCAATTCAGTTTGAGATCTCCTGGCCTGCCTGCCCCTCCACCCGCTGTTTTCCATCCTCTGGGTGTACCCTTTGGACCCGTCCATTTTACCAACTACCCTCTGAAGTCTGAATACAAGGTATACACCCCGGAAAAGATAATCAAAATTGATCCCCTGGCCTGCATACAATCTGCTATTAGATACAACTGACAAGGCCCGTGGATATTTTCAACACCCAAATTGTTCAGAGGAAAATTCAATTATCTCCCTGCTTACAACCTGTCCATGGAGTCGCCTGTGACACCAAAACCCATGCCTGCTTCCGCACCCAACCTCCCAACCAACCATACTGGCAAGCTGTTTGGGATTGTGTACATCACCCTCACAGGGGTGATTGACACTATAATCCCAGCCACCGGCCTGTGGTCTTGGGTGGGGAAGTCTGCCTCATACCTTTTAAAGTTAGCTCCCCTCTTGTGGTGAGCATTTCCTGCAAAAAAACCTGGCCCAAGTTACCCCTGAAAACAAAGGGCCAGCTGCCCAAGACTGGATCCCTGACACCAAGCCCCACCCCAATTACTTTCCTGGCTTCTATTATGCTCTTGCTGGCCCTTGGAACTTGTTTATGTCTGACAACATTTGCAATTTTGACAGAAAGTCTAAGGTTCCTTCCTGACCAATTAATTCCTAATCATGCATTTTAAGGGTGAGCCAGTCATAGTGGCAAATGAGTACATATTTTTTTGCAATAATGCCAACCAGGGCTTCAAGAGCCGGCATTATACCTGCAAGGACCACTCTTTCCCAGTGTGGCTCAACACCAAGCACTGGTACAGATTACAAACCATCAATGGCAAGAACAATTGTGTCATGCCCAATATCACCATCTCTTGCCTCCTAAAGTGGTTTTTGTGCAGATGATGTCCACCTCAAGGATCTTTTCCCAACCCAGCTGGCTGTGTTTGTCTGTAAGCACCTCTCTTTCATCAATCTCAAGAGGGTGCCAACACATAATCATTTGGTTAAGTTTGTGAACAATAGATGTCACCCCCTTATCTTCCTGGCCAATAGTACCACTAACACTGAAGACAAGGTCATCTCTAATTCCCTTAAGAAGACATAGAACAGAGTATGTCCTACTCTATGACAATGGGAAGGAATGAAGGATTGAATTATAGCCTACACTGCTACCCAAAACCTGAAGCAGCTCAATACTTCTACCACATGGTTATGTGACAGCACATTTGCAACCTGCCCATTCCTATTCAAGCAGCTTTGGGTCCCACGCAGGCAGTTCAATGCCCAAGTCACCCCTATGTCTTCTTCCTTCTTCCTGGTGCCAAGACTGAAGTCTACATCAGAGCCTTCAAGAATGTTTGGGATGCTTTAAGCTCTCTTCCAGTCAACAAGTTCTCCCCTCCTACTCACCCCACCAGAGTGAATCTCTCCTCTGTTGAGAAGGATGATTCAGCCCAGGATTCTGAGAAGCTAGATTATGTGTTCTTAATTGGTCCAAAGGTGATCATTATGGAATTTAATACTTTTCAGTTCAAAGCCTCTGAGGCCATCTCTAATGGGAAAGTACAGGGCTGCTTCTTTCATTTTAGACAGGCCTTCATCAAGCATCTCAAGAGCAAGAAGTAGCTCTTTGAAAAAGTACCTCAATTATGGTAAGGAAATGTTCTGCTTTGCCATCACTCAGTTTGCTGTCTTAGCTTTTGTGCAGCTGGAGTATACTGGGCTTGGCTTTGAGGCCTTTCTGGAGGATGCTTACATTGAAAAGCACTCCATCATTTTCAAGGGTTACCTTGAGTACTTTGAGCGGCAATGAGTAGGCAAGAAGATAACTGCCAGAAGAGGGAAGAGCAGGTCCACTGCCACTTGGAACTTCCAAAGCGCCTGTCTGAATGGGGAGATGAAAACAACCTCCAGCCTGGAGGTGTAGCACAAGCACCTGAAGTCAAAGTTTGGGGCCAACCCCAAGTTTAATGAGTTCTTCCTTGAGCTGCAGGAGGAGCAAGCTAGAAATATCTCAAAGTTTTGGGACCTGGACAACAGGGTTGCTCCCAAGAAGAATAAGAGCAAGGACCAGGAGTACCAGGCAACGACACAGGAAGTGGTCAAGAAGAAGTATAAAGTGGCCAAGATTAAGAAGTACCTTGAAGATGTGGCCACTGCCCTTGCTGGTGGGTTTAATTAGCTTAATAAGCTTTTTGTTTCTTTGCCTTTATAGTTTTACTTTAAATTTTTAAAATTTAATTTGTTTAGATATTACTAATATTTTTAGATATAAATGGTAAGTTTCAGGTATAGTTTCAAGAAAGCTGTATAAAAAATATCTTATATTTTGGTAATTTATCTGTAAAGTATGAGATATTTTCAGTTGTGCTTATATGAAGCATAATCAATAAAAATTAAAATTTACTTATTTTTTGAGTTGTTATTATATTTTATTTAACTATATTTCTGTATCATTGGAATTTTATTTTTTTGGGAATGAAAATATATTTTTATATAGTTTTTTACATAGTAAAATGAAAAAATGCCTATATTTCATTACTCTTATTAGTTATGCTATGTTTTCATTGCATTTTTCAACTCTGAGACCATTTTAGTATAATTTAGTAGTATTAATTATTTTTTTATATTAAAAATGATCAGGGTAAAGTGTGCTGTTAATTAAAAAAGTGCCGTCATCCAGAAGACGACATTATTAAAAACCGAATTCACACTTTACTAAAGTGTTGACATAGCCACTATCAACATGGGCGTTGTTGCAGTCTGTTTTACCAGAGGTTTATTTTTTCATTGCATCTCTTTAGATTAAATGTTTTTGTAGGAAAAACAAGAAGCCATATTTGGCTAAATTACCTAGTATAGTTCGTTGTTTTTGGTAAGGAATACAAATCCACTTATTCCATAGCTAATTGGAAGTTCTGGGACATCCTCAGTTTTTCCAGCCAATAAGATAGGCTGGTAGAGTTACCCTAGTAATAAACATCATTTTGACATTTAAAATTTCATTTGAACTATTAATTAGCGGTTTAGCGAGTGCGACGTTACCTTCGCAAAGAAGGAAACCCTGCGAGAGCTGGATGTCTTATTTAAAAAATAAATGGGAATTCGGCGAGCTTCTCGGAGAAGGTGCTTTGTAGTCTGTTTAAAGGTTGATGTTTACATTTGAATTATAAAAGAGTCTAGAAGATTGTAATAAAACAGATGATGTGGGAAAACTTGGGTAGATTTAGGTCAAATGCAATTTAAATGTCATTTAAACCAAGGTGTGCTTGAATTGAACTATTTGAATTGAATTATTTGAATTGAATTATTTAAATTGAATTATTTAAATTGAATTATTTAAATTGAATTATTTAAATTGAATTATTTAAATTGAATTATTTAAATTGAATTATTTAAATTGAATTATTTAAATTGAACTATTTAAATTGAATTATTTAAATTGAATTATTTAAATTGAATTATTTAAATTGAATTATTTAAATTGAATTATTTAAATTGAATTATTTAAATTGAATTATTTAAATTGAATTATTTAAATTGAATTATTTAAATTGAATTATTTAAATTGAATTATTTAAATTGAATTATTTAAATTGAATTATTTAAATTGAATTATTTAAATTGAATTATTTAAAATGAACTATTTAAATTGAATTATTTAAATTGAACTATTTAAATTGAATTATTTAAATTGAATTATTTAAATTGAATTATTTAAATTGAATTATTTAAATTGAATTATTTAAATTGAATTATTTAAAATGAACTATTTAAATTGAATTATTTAAATTGAACTATTTAAATTGAATTATTTAAATTGAATTATTTAAATTGAATTATTTAAATTGAATTATTTAAATTGAATTATTTAAAATGAATTATTTAAATTGAATTATTTAAATTGAACTATTTAAATTGAATTATTTATATCAAATGATTTAAATTGATCAACGGACATAAATTATATGGTTCAAACTAAATTATTTGAATGCTTTAAATAAGATATAATCAAGTACACTCGATATTCAATATGCAAATATGTACTAAAACTGCTGATAAAGGCGTTATTGCTTCAAGTAGAAATCCACTGCCTTGCAGTATGTGCTCCCGTAGCCGTAGCGTAGGCAGGCATAAGGAAATATGTAGTAGCCAGAGGAATAATTGAGTAAAGCTCTCTTGAGGCCAGGGGACAACTCCGAATGATGGGTGTGTTGATTCAGAAGGGCATTGCGAAGGAAGGAACGGGATAGGGTTTCTGATATGCCACCTGGGGCGTAGCGATGCATGTTAGCAATGTCTTCTTCGGCAAAGTGGCGTATGATGCCATGTGAGTCGTGAGAATGAATGGCACTCTCGACAATATCACACATGACCCCAAACTTCAGACTCTCGCCAGACTGGCCAGCAGCAGCAAGACTTACTATCAACCCTCCTTCAAAGAACCCGTCCATGTTGCGGAAGCGCAGGTACTTGTCATAGCTACTCTTCATTTTAACACACATTTTAGTGCGCTCTTGGAGATCAGGGAATTTCCGGCGTTCCTGTTCCTGAATGCATGCGACCATCAGATGCTTCAAGCGCTTGATTAGCGTAGGAATCAATACCCGGCCAAGGATGTGAAGGAGAGTATGGACAGTATACCCATACACTTCGATTTCTTCCAGCACTCCAATATCAGCGATGGCTTGAGCGGTATCTCCTTCTACCAGCGGCATAACACAGCTAATAAGAATGGCTGCTTCAAACACTTCACGATCATCTTCAGCATTTACCATTAAAGACATCCACTCGTAGCCATGGTGTAGCACCTTCTCTTCCATCTCCTTATTGGCAATTACTCCTCTGAAGTGTGGCTTCAAGACGCGGAAAAGGGAGTTGATTGAATCAGGGATAGTATGCTCCTCCAAAGATTTCCATGACATTGAGTTGTCTTGAAAACAATCCAAATTGGAGTTCCCAAGTTGAGTGCTGCGATTGCACTTGGGCTGTTCATAAATATCGCACGAGTAGCCGTGGAAAGCGTTCAGCCAAAAATCAGACATGCAAATTTTCAGGAAACACGATTAGCTTATGCCTGTTTAAATAGGTGCTCTGGGAACCACGGGTGACTAAAGAATACCAGATAATTCCGTAGCCAAGTTGCACGAGTTTGGGTCACATTTAACATGTTAGCAGTATGACTCAGCCATTACCTTCTAATGAAACGGGAAAAAGCTTAATCTACGAACCCCCTGGTCTCGAATACTTTGACATGTTTTATCTCTCGAAAACAAATCACCTCTTCTATTAAGCCAAATTAAACATCGAAATTTATGATGGCTTTAAAAATAAATTCCTTGTTTAAATTTAGCATGCGTAATAGTATCCAGTATCTCTAATTAACTATAAAAGTGATATTTGATTTCATCCCTTATGGCTACTTTTTTGCATCATCGGCAAGTCATTACATTCTCAGCACCCAGCGTAAAGTGACCCATTCTTTGCTTCCAAATACTTTGAATTGGAAGTATTTTCCATAAACTCTATTATTAGTTCAACAATGTGTGTGAACTTGGGTAAGAGTTATTCAATGAATCTTATAAATGGCCATAAGAGGCATCTAATTTCTGTCAAAACTTCTACCCCCTCTTGGAGCTGAAATAGCCTACATGGACCCTCTAGATAAAGAAGCAGCTTTGATTTTTACTTCGGGTAGCAGGATTTTTTAAACTCTATTTCAAAATCGCTACCACCCTATTAATAAATTAATAAAATATGATACAAGGCATTTTTACATGGTAGAGCCTCAGTTGGTATATTATATATGGCATAAAAATTGAATAATTTAATTGGCTTGGAATGTTAATCAGGTACAATTGCTGATGTGGTTGTTGGCTTTGGTATCTGCTTACAATAGTTCTGTAAGTTTTCCTCTTTCAAACCCATATTGTTGAAATAACAGGGTGAATCCCCTTGCCGTGAATGAAAATGTTCTTCTCGTTTTAAAGTGAAACTGAAATCAAGGATCAAAACTGGTCCCCACACTCTGCAGCCCGACTGCCAGAGTGCCAGGCCCCCAGTCGCCCGCATTTTTTGGGATCAAATCTGAGGGTTATTTGATTAGAAGTCTGCAAATCAAAGAAATTTTTCCAAAGCCCCAAATAATTAAATTCAATAGCGCGCCACCTGAAGTCTGCTCCTACACTGAAGAAGCTACTTGCCACATATAGCTTATAGTTAGATCAAAAGTAGAACCCACCAATGAAGTCAGCAGATATTTCCTCTCAGCACTGAACCTAGCCTGCATTTGGCAACCCCACTTGATTTTGGAAATAGGGTTTGTAAACAGAAAACTTTCTCATCTATTTTTCAGTACCAGCCAATGATAATCCATCCAACCCCAAAGCTTTCCCGATGGCCCCAGTTCCCCAATGCCAGAATGCCTGAAGTTCAGATTTCTGCCCCATGTGAGAATTGGGGGTAGATTTATAAGAAAACAAAACCTTGCTCTCAGCCATAATAGAATCATGGCTTCATCAACAACAAAAGTTTTTCACCAACAATTGCTTGAAGACCAAAGGGGGTAAGGAGTCAACTGAATACTAAAAAGCAACAGGTAAACCCAAATTTTCAGAGTTATTAACAGATTTCAAACTTTACTGGGTTATAGAATGATGAATCAGAGCCTTTTACAACTCTTGTGTTCATTTAAGGGAGGGGATGACATTGGGGTGGGAGAGTAAACAACCCAAACTAATTGGTCAATGATATGTGGTGATATGGATGCATATCTTAATATAAGAAAATCTGGAATAACTTTTAATGTGCAGAATCAAAACAAAAATTGACTAAGCTAAAATTTAGGAATCTGCTTTGGATGCACATATCACTACTCTTGAACTCTCTTGGTTATAATATTTAATCAGGAGTGACTCTTGGATTGGTTAGATGGGGGAATCTTTGAAACAAGTCACAAGTATTAATTGAGGGCTTTTCTTGGGTTTTTTCAGTAAGTTTTTGGATAAATATCCAAATTCAATTTTTTAGACGTCCCCAGGTATTTGTTTGGGATTAAAGTGAAGGCCTAAGGGGAGGCGTAACTTTACACCCCAAAGATGAATCCTTTTCAAGTTTGGATAAGGCATTATGCCATTCTGATCATAAAAATTGTGATGAACTTTTGGCTCAAACTGATTTTACCCTACTTAATTCTTATTTTCTATTATTTTAACACAGCCCCAGTAGGTCTTTCTGCTCCTTTCCTATCATCTACTGAACCTGCATGCCCCTAGACTAAGCTATTTTGTCCTCCTGATGCTATTTTTTTCTGTGTATTTCATTAAATATCTGTCAAACCTGGCTTAGTCAGATTTTAACCTTGAAAAAATCCTCCCAGCTGACTCCCTTACCATAACTAGAGTACCTGTACATTTCAATTGTGAGGGCATCTAGTACACAATATAACTGAGGGTATTTAAGGATGGATACAACTACTTGCCTGAATATCTAGTTCAATGACCCCTCCCATAATCCCCTAGCTCAACTGCTCACAAGATTCTGTTATCAGCAATGTGATTAAATCTACCCAGCTCTTTGGAGTATCATACACAACTCTTAATGGCCTGGTGGTTTTTATGGTGCCCACTTATGGACCTTGGTCTATGCTCAGGGGCTCTCTCTTATATCATCAATCTGGTATCAGTCTTTTTAATGGCTGATACTATCTGGGCTGATGTCCCAGCCCACACCCACATCCCTATCCCACCCAGCACCTGGTATTCTGGTAGCCCTAACAAGGTCCATGTCAGAAAAGAAGACCCATAGCTGAGCTCAACCTGCCTAATCTTCAAATCTGGAATAGGCCAAGCCAAGCTTTCCAGTTGAGACATCACAGCTAGCATGCTCTATATATGCAGTGCTAGTTGTTTTCCAAGACTAGCACTCCTTATTATAAGTGAGCATCTATCTATCTCTGATGCCATAACAAACACTATACAGCATCTTCTTGACAGATAAAGACATGATCTACCCAGATATTATTTTCTCCCTTTCTGCAAATCTTCTAAAAGGCACAGCTAGAGAATTGATATCACAGGTAATTTCTGTCCTACCACCCCATTGGAAAATTTTACAACCCAGATAACACCTGCCACAAAAGACAAGGCCAAAAGAGTATCAAGTCTGTATCTCTATGAATTAGATACCCTATACAATGAATACTTCCATTCCTGATAGTCATGTTGTCTGCCTAAGGATGGCTGCATCATTATATATCTTTAACTCTCTCTCTGTACAGGGGGTTTGTGGGGTTCCTGGTCACCAGTCCCCAAAGTGCTTCCTGGGTCATAGCCAGGGATTGGCTTGGAGGAGTCGTCATTTACTAGTAGAGGGTGTTGGCTAGCTTGAAGTTTATACTGAGCCTCAATCATTACAAACTTTTCCAATACTTTTCCTATTACTAGTCAGGCATCCCCACCATTCACTTGTACTTCAGCTGGTGCTAAACCTTCTGTAGGCCTGTACCAATCTTCCAGCAACCTAGTAAACTCATTCCCAATAAACTCCTATCCCCTTTATGTCATTTTAAGATATCTAGTCAACCTCTCCCACTCTTCCTGGGAGGTCTTACTGGTTGCAAACCTTCTATAACTATGACAATAGGTCTCCTCTTCACTTTGTTCAGGGTAAAAGATATGGGTAGTTCACTCATGAGGGTTATCTGTACTACTTGGAACTTTGGACAGGGGTTGTAATAGGTTTTTATTCACAGTCAGAGGGAAGATCCACTTTGAAACCTTCTGATATATTGCCTGGGGGTCTAGGAAATAATAGGGATTTGCAATACCTTGGAGTCCTCTGAAAATATCTTAGAATCCTTATACTTGGTCTTGGGCTCCTGCACTCTGCTTTAGCTCCATTATCTTGGGCTCCTGCACCTTTGTCTTATGTTTCAGTCCTCTGTGGAGTATTTGTGGCCTTTGTAATCCACTTGTGTCAGTCCCTGAAAAGCCTCAGATAGCTTCCCCTTTTATAGCTCCTTATTTCAATCCAAATTCTCTCTCCAAACTCTAATCTTCAAAGCTTAAACTATCCAGTTTCTTTCTCTTTATAATTATTAAACCTTTTAACTTACTTCAGTCAATAAAAGCCCTGAATTTTCTGATTTTCCTCCTCATTTTTAAGCTTTAACTCTTCATTTAAAGCCCTCAAAACACTTGGATTCAAAGATTTTGCCAAAAAGTTCACCAAAATGACTTGCTCTTGACCATGATTCAAACTTGGTGCTGTCTTGCTCTGGATAAAAAACTGCTCCATGTTTTGAACAATTTTGCCGTAATTCCTGTCATGTTTCTCTGGCAAAACTTGAGAGCTTTTGCCTATGTTTACTTATGAGATTTTCAAATCCTCACTCATTCAACGTTTCCCCAAGTTTCTCTTCATTTTCTTCAGCATTTTACGGCCTCAAACTCGCCTATTGCTTGCCTTTTGCCTCTTCTAGTCATTTTTGGCAAAAACTACAACACCCATTCTCACAGTTTCTCTGTCTTGTTTCCGGCCTCTTTCTAGCTCCTTCTGATTCAATCAGCTCCTTAATATATTACAGTTTAATTCCGGTAAAATATTTCTTCTTTTCCTCTTCTTTAACCATATGATAAGTAGTACAATCTTTATATTGTTGTAACTATGCTGTTTTAGCAGAGTTACAAGGGGAAAATGTTTGGAAACTAGATAATTATCTTTATTGAGAGATAGGGATTATATAGTCATAGTGAATCAAGGATAACAGGAACATGATTGCGTTGATCACACAGTTGGATGGTGAAGGGGGTGGCTTGATCCTGGTAATGAGTCAAGTGCCAAAACAAGGTATCCATTGCAAGGGATTATCATCTGTTCATGTTGATGGATTTGGTAATTTGAGTTGACTTCCTGGTTTGGCTATGGGTCACTGGGAAGTCGCATTGTGGGTCACAAACCCGCTTGATGGGAACCTTGATGGCGGGTCAAGCCTACAGTTTTGACACACACCCCTCCCCGGCTGAAGGTTGGCCTCCTCTGGGGGCAGGTTGTCAAGAAAGTCATCAGGAGCCCGGGCGCCATATTGCACTAACTGCTGTTTGGTGGCGGGCAGGACCGTTTCTTGTTGCTTCTATCTTGCTTTACAGGGTCTTAGGAAATCATGGTGGAGAACTTTGTCTTGTTTACGTTTTCCAAGTCCTTGCATGAGGTAAGTGTTGTTTTTGTTTACCTTTATGATGATGATGGGGTCCACTTTCTCTGGATTTAGTTTTCTCTTGTTGGTGTTCATGACTCAGACTTTTTTCTGGCCTCATGTCTGTTCTGGATGGGGACAAAAGTCTTTTGTAGACGTTTTTCTTCTTTTTCTGATTGATTGCTGTTGGTCTGTATGACCTGGATCTGAGCGGGGGGACCTTGCTTTGTATTTCCAACTTAGGTCCTGATAGTGCTTGGATGATATTGGGGTTTGTTCCATAAACTAACTTGAAAGGGCTTTTCTCAGTGGATCTGTTCACATGGATATGGCATACAAGAAATGCAGTTGATAGCTGCTTATACCAGTCCTCAGGGCTCCCAGAAGTGAGCTTGACCAAGGCCTGCACAATGATGCCATTCAGCTGCTCCATGCGTCCATTGGCCTGATGATGATAAGGCCTTGTCACTGTGTGCTGAACCCCATCCTTGGTGAGGTATACATTGATGTCTTCAGAGGTTGATTCTTTGCCTCTGTCAGTTATCAGGAGTTCTGGCTTTCCAAACTTGCTGATGATTTCTTTCCCTATGAATTGTTGTACATCATTTCCTGTATGTGTTTTGACTACTTGTGCCACTGGCCATTGCGTGACAAAATCTATGGCAGTGATGATGTACTCCTTTTTATTGTGTTTTCCTGGCATGGGGCCCACAATGTCTAGGGCCCACACTTTGAAGGGTAGTTGTGTGCAGATAGAGAGTACTGATTTTGGTGGGGTGTTGCTTTTTGTAAACTTCTCACATACTTTGTATTGGTCTAGGACTTCTTGTACGTCTTGGTATAAGGCCAGCCACCAAGCTTTGTGTTTAAGGAATTTGTATATGTTGCGGCTCTTGGTGTGTCCCAGATCTCTGTGATAGTGTAGGATTGTGTTGACTCACTGATGGGTGGGGATATAAGGAATGGTGGTCCCATTGGACATTTTTTGGTGTAAGGTCCCATACACGTCAGCAAAGAGACACTTGTTCTTAATGACAGTTTCTTTTTTTATATCTGTGGTGCTAGGGGGGAAGCCTTTGTCCTTTGTTTGGAGTACCAGGAGAGACCAGTCTGGGTTGAGCCCATTTTTGCCTCTTGTGGCTCTGACATACAGGCGCAATAGTGTGTCCGCCATGGCAAGCTCTGGACCAGGCTTATATTGTATGAGCATATTGAATCTCTCCAGGATTTCTATCCAGCGGGCTTGCCGGCAGGACAGGTTTGCCTGAGTCTTTAAGTATATCAGTGATTTTTGGTCAGTCAATGCCGTGAACTCCTCTTGCTGTTCTAGGTAGCAACACCATTTAACTAGGCAGTACACAATAGACAGCAACTCCTTGTTGTGTATGGGGTATTGTCAATTGCCATCTGTCAGTTTGTGTGATTCATAGGCTACAAGCAGGAAGTCATCATCATTATTTTTGATTTGTAGTACTCCCCCAATGGATGCATCCAAGGCGTCTGTTTCTATTTGATATTCCTCATCATGTTTGGGGTATTGTAGGACGGGCGCCGTTGTGAGCTTTTCCTTGAGGCGTCTAAAACAGAGGTCACACTGAGGGGTCCATACAAATTTGGATTTGGCACCAGTTATGGCTGTGAGGGGTGCAGCCAGGACGCCACAGTTCTGGATGAATTGTTGTACGTAGGCAATCATTCCCAAGAATGTACAAAGTTCCAACTTATCCTTGGGTGGCGGCATCTTGCAGATGACCTGTATCTTTTGACTGTTGGGTTTAATGCCATCTTTTGAGACTATTCCCTAGGAAAGGCAGCTGCTTGAGGAAGAACTGGCATTTGGAGGGCTTGGCTAGCAGCTTGTGTTGTGCCAGAGTGGCAAAGACCACTTCCAAGTCTTTGTGATGTTGTTTCACCAAGGGGCTAAAGACAATAATGTTGTTGAGGTACACTAGGGCGCGCTTGCCAATATGAGGGGTAAATACTTTGTTCATGAAGGTCAAAAAGGTTGACATCCTGTTTTTCATCCTAAAATTAAGCACCACACACTTTTATGACCCGTACTTAGTGCAGAAGACTGTTTTGGGAATGTCTTCCTCCTTAATACGGATCTGATTGTAGCCTTTGGTTAGATCAATCTTGTAGAAGACTGAGGTGCCACCCAAGGCATCAAAGAGATCATTAATGAGGGGTAGTGGGTAACAGTTCTTGATAGTAACTTTTTTTAGGGCTCAATAGTCTGTGAACAGGCATAGGGTACTATCTTTTTTTGCTACAAAGAACATGGCAGCACCAAAAGGCAACTGTGAGGGGCAGATTAGACCTTTTTCTAACATCTCCTTGAGTTAAGCACAGTGAGTGTTGTTCTCATTTGGGGTAAGGCAGTAGATGGACCAGCCTTGGGTACAGCTCCTTTGAGTTGGATGAAGTGTTGGATGTGTTTCTCTGGGGGCAACCAGGGTAGAGCTTCTTTGAAGATTTCTGGATGACAGGCTACAATTTCATAATCCTGAGGTGTATTTGTGTCCTGGTGATCCTTGAAATGTATGATAATGTACTGACACAAGTCCCAGTCAATTGCCTTGAGGTTCTCCTTTTTGTCCAGGGTTTCTGTGAGGTGTACAAAGACGTGGTCACGTATGAGCTGGTCCACAGAGTCGGGGTAGATCTGGTGGTTGACCCCTTCACTCTTGACAGTCAATACTGAGGTCACCCAGTCTACATGGGGATTGTTCCTTTGCAACCAGTCCAGCCCCAGCACAATGTCAAACTTGGGAAAATTGATGATGGGGCCCTGGATGGTGGAATGCAGGCTCTCTAGCATGATGGAGAAGGGGGCAGTCTCTCATGTCACAGCAATGTGATGTTCATCAGCTAAAACCATGTTCCTAATCCACAAAGGATTAGTGGTTAGCTTGAAATTGTCTACAAAGCTGCTGTTGACTAAGGTTTGGTCTGCACCTGAGTCCAGGAGCTCTGAACCTGTGTAACTGCAAAAACAGAAAGGGTAAGGCAACAGATTCTTAGGATGTCTGGCAATAGTGTAAAAGTACCAGGTCCTCTGAGGGCACTTGGATCATTGGGCACTGGTCCACGTCCTTAGGGCTGTAATTATCATTGGGCAAGTCAGTATTGTGCAGGGAGAGCTTGTCTTGCTTAGTGCCCTCCCTGGGCTTTTCCCTTGTCTTGAGTGTCTTGTGTGGTGGTGACATGGAAGTGGGTACGGTTTGAATGGCCGTTGTTTCCATTTCCATGTCTATTGGAACCCGCAGGTTTGTGGTTTGAATTGTTGTTACTGTTCCCAGGGATGGTTGGTTGGAACACCTGGCTGAGTGAGAGTCCTTGGGTCTTTCTTTCTTCCCAGTTTGCACCTTGTGAAGGGTGTTGGAGTTCCTCGTAGGCGCAGGTGAGCTTCTTCACTGTGCTGGTTTGGGTTAGGTTCTTTACTTGGCATATGATCATGAGCACGGTGTCCTTCAGCACAAATCTTGCCAAGAAGTCTTATTTGAACGTGTTCCAATTCTTTTTGGTGTGTTCTTAATGTCATTTGTTGCACCAGGTACCAGCGTTGTGGGTCAGTCAAATAGAGATTTCTGCAATCCAAAAGAGTTGTGGGCATTCCATTTGGGCCAACTTGCTTTGAGCAGACTGAATCCATGTGGCAGTGTTGTTGTCATTGGCCCCAGCTAAAGACTCTAAGGCAGTGCTACATAGTCTTTGGGCTGTGTAGGCTGGCATGATGCTTTCATAGGTTGGCCGGGGAATGGCGGCGGCCGTTTGGAAGAAACCTTGTGCAGACATGGCTTTGAAGGTGGGAAGCAGGATCACTGTGTTCTGGTACAGGACAAAACCATCAGGTATCTTGGCACCAGGGGTGTACAGAGTCCAGTCTAGCGGGAGACCAGACATGATTCTATCAAGGATTTGTTAGCCGCAGCAAGTACGGGCAACTAGCAGAATTTTGGGGAATAAAGTAGGATGGAAACCCTACTTCTTCTACCAATGTTGTAACTGTGCTGTCTTAGCTGAGTTACAAGGGGAAAATATTTAGAAACTAGACAATATTTTTTATTGAGAGATAGTGATTATATAGCTAACGTGAGTCATGGATAACAGGAAAATGATTGTGTAGATCACACAGTAGGGTGGTGAAGGGGGTGGCTTGATCCTAGTAATGAGTCAAGCGCCAAAACAAGGTTTCCACTGTAAGGGATAATCATTTGTTCATGTTGTTGGATTTGGAAATTTGAGTTGACTTCTTAGTCTGGCTCCATGTGACTGGATAATTGGATTGCGGGTCACAAACCTGCTTACTTGGAACTTTGCTGGCAGGTCAAGCCTGCTTTTTCAACACTAATGATGGATATCTTTAATTCAGTGCTTGTGTCAGGGATCTAACCTGTGGGGGGTTCTTGGGAACTCATGGGCAGACAGCCTGCGGGCCCAGCAAGAAGGGCCCACCACAAGATTGGTGCTAACTTTACAATATAAGATAAATATTTTGCCCAGGAGGGCCCAAGGTCTGCTTGCTGGTACCATCAAATCTATCAAGCCAGTAATAGTGATATAAATTACTCAAAATATCTGGGTGGAATTGGATTCATTGGCTACAACAGATTCTTGCAGGCGGTTGGGCTGCAGGGTGAGAGGTGGAGTCATTAGAACCAAATACACAGGCAGATAGTTGTACTTGTTGTGGAATAGCAGAGGAGGGGTGGTGACTTTGATGCCCTCTCTGTAAACGGTCTTTGTCTCTCTAGTTCCATCCTCCAGGTTGTATATCAGGATTCCCTCTAGGGTGAACTCCAAATACGCTGGGTTGGGTGGGTATCCAGTGAAATTTACCAGGCCAAAGGGAGCTCCTGGTGGACAATAGAGTTTGGGCAACTGATCCGCAATTTCTTGGGGTTGTAGGGTATGGGGTGCAGAACTGTGTGAAGTAGACTGCAAATGAAATAGAACTAAAATCAAATATGGAATATCCTGGTTGAACCAAAGCTTCATGTCACTTTATTGCAATAATGGCAATGGGCAACTTCCTGGCGGTCCAGGGTATAAGTATGCCCATCTGCCAAGGGTAAAATTTTACAAATTTCTTTGGCCCAGGTGCTGCTGTCTACCAGGTTTTTCCAGTCCTTGATGGCATCCATTGCAGGAGTTAATTCATTGGCTGATTTAAACTGAGAATACTCAAATTTCCTTGTCAGATTGTGGGGTTGGTCATCTCTAGGTGGCCTGTGTTCTATAGGAAGTTTCTTTGTTTCCCCTTCTGTGGTGGCTCTAGCTATTTTGGGATCTATGGCTTGACCTGCCTGCTGATTGGTTGGATTAACAGGAACATTTAGCGTGGGAGGTGTCAATTTAGGTGGTTTTGGTTCATCAAGCTTTTGGGGATTCCCCGAAGTAAAATCCTGCTCTGGTTTGAGCCCGTAAATCTGCAGGCGGTGGGTCCTGCAGGCTGGCAGCCCGCAGGGTATCAGGGTTTGAATTCTATAGTGGAGGTGTTCCTATGAGCATGGTCAACAAGAGTTTGTCATTTGTGACAGCTTGACTCCTTATCTAGATTAAACCACCCCCCTAATCATCCAACCAATTGATCATCACAATCATGTTCCTACTATTTATGATTTACCCCTACTATATAATTCTAATATCTATATAAAGATAATTATATTATCTCTACATATTTTCCCCTTGTAACTTTGCTAAAACAGCACAGTTACAACATAAAAATTCATTATAAGCTTGAAATTTACCTGTTTCTGCTTGCTCCTAGACCTGATCTAATATACTTTAATGTTAAAGTATTCTCCCAATCTCTGACTCACAATCAAAGCTTCAGAAGCTTCTTGGGTCATGTATCTTTATTGGGGCACCCCAAGAAGTTATATTCCCTTCTGGTTTCTGCTTTCCTCTTGTACTAGATGCCTTAAATTTCCAGGAGATTCACAAAATGTTGGTCCCAGTTTTCAAATTTCTTTTTTCACTATGGCGCCTGTTCTTGTCTTTATCTGGCCCACCTCTCTCAATCTCTGGGCACACATCTCTTCCTCTGCTCACCTTATGAGAAGAGACCTGGCCTAACTCCTGTACTTGTTTGATGACCTTCCTGGTAAGGACAATGTCCTCCTCTCTACTTTAGATATTTTTTCAAACGCCCTACCTGCAACAATATTGACCTCTACTCCCCCAATCTTGTCCCTTAAAACCATTATGGTGAGAGTTTTCCCTTGCTGCTGCCATCTCCCAAGGAAAATTAAGTATCTGTCCCACAGGACTCCTTTGAGCCCCCAATGTATGCTCCCAAACATACTTCCTGGTTATTTATGGGATTGGTCTTGATAATATTGAACACTTCTCTCCACTGTCCCCTGCATTGTCCTTCTGGACTCCTGTTTGAGTGGCTGTCCCAGTTTTGCACTAGATGGAATCTTGGTGGGTATCTCTCCCAGAATGGGAGCCAATCTTAGTTAATTTAACTCTCCTCTCTCATAAAAACAGCATTCAAAAATAGCATCATTAAAACAGCATCATAAATTAAAAGTAAAATAGTTTTGACTGAATAAGGGATTTTTTAATAAAAAAATCACTCAACATATCCCCTAAAACACACTATCACAAAAGGTGTTATCTAGAAAGGTATAATTTAGAATCCATCTTTAGTAAAACTTTTGGCAGTGAATCTCAGCCTTTTGTTTACTGGCTGGAAATAAAGTTTGGTATTAATTTAAGACTTAATGTAATAAATCAACCCAAATTAATGCTCTCTTGGTAGTAATATCCCCCTATATCACCTCCATCAAAAACACTCTGCATATACTGGTTTATTTCTTATCTTAGATTGATCTTTAATACTGAGGTTTCTAAAAAAATACTATTGATTTTATATACCAAAGATGATCTTTACGCTATTGCAAAAACATAATATCAAAATCTACTATTTCAGGAATGACATGTTTCTCCTCTCAAAACTCAAGTTTTGAAGCAGGACTTAACCCCTGGTTGGGACTACCTGCAGGCTGCCAGCCCTGAAGACCAGGGAGCTGCCCACCTGTGTTTTTTTTAGGATTGAATCACCTCTGATTTTAACTGCAGATATTGTCACAATTGAAGGATTTATTACTGATCTTCTGTGGTGAATGCTCTAACAGGTTGTTGGGCTTAAGCAGTACTTAGATATGTGAGCACCAGGCAAGGTGGAGTACAACAGAATATGCCTTGCCAGCATAAAACTGAGGAGTTGTTGAATATTATCAATATATGAAGATCATATTATTAACAACAGCAGAAGAGTTTCATGTGTCAGTCAATAACAGGGCAACAGGACAGGATAGAAAGTTGGCATATGTTAATCAGTTGGAATCCAGACAGACAATAGATACTGGGGAAGGGGAAGAGAGGATTCAGAATTGATAAGTGGCATACAGCAGACTTATGATTCCTAGGTGTCTTTACATTAAAAGTGCTGAAAACACGAGCTCAACATCTGTTTATAGCTTACAGGAGCTATCATAGGTTGTACAGACCCAAGGTCTGCACCTCTGCAAAGGCAGTTGACAAGTAACTTATTAAGTTAAAGGAGAAACAACAGTATTTAGTTTATAATAAAAGGTCCCTGATTTATTACATAAGTCAAGTGAAGATTATATAGGCATTTGTGAGATGATAGCCAACTGAAATGTTGATCAAGAATATGGAATATTGATGATCAATCAAGTTAGTTGCTACAGTTCCATGTGGAAATTACAACTTTCAATAGTGGTTATAAGTTATATCAGCAGCATCAGTTGGCAACTTGTTATTACAAAGGCAATTTTTGTGAATTGAGCAATATCTGGACAGATTATGGAACAGACAGTTTAACAGATCACTTATACTTTATCTGAGCAGCAGATGTGACATGTTGAATGATCTGGCCAACATCTTTGATCTATAGACTTGTCTGGCCAACAGATAAAGCCTTTAGCTTTGTATGGACAACAGGAAATTCCTATAGCATTGTATGGCCAACAGATGAGGCCTATAGCCTTCTATGACCAACAAATAAGTCCTATAGCCTAGTTTAGCTGACAGAAGCTGATAAATAGCATCATAGCTCATAGCTATTTCACCATACCTTCTAATGATGGAACCCACTGAAGGACACAACTAATCGCCCAATGGAGGCAGAGAAGCCCCATCATTAGTCTGATGATCCTATGTCTTCCACAGTATTTAATCAGAACCTTGATTCTGATGAAAACACAGAAAAGAAGGTCACTCCCAATAATATTGCTCCAGAACAGAAGAGTTATGCTACTTTTATTAAATATCCAGCCAATGAACACCCTCCCTGTGCTAGTGACATTTTACCACCCCAAAACCCAGCTAACCCATCCATATGATTTTACATTCCTGACCAACTAAATACCACCCATTAGAATTAAAGTCTGGTAGCAGGGTACTCTATGGACCTATGGACCCTGCGCCAGACTTCTTTGCATTTTTTGTATAAATGTTATGAGTTATTAGTTTTCCAATTATTACTATACTAGATGGTTGCCCCGTTCAAGGAAAGATATAAAGTTGAATTTAATAAATTGATTCAATATATTTTATTGTATTTTTAGGCTGGTATTTCTTAACATCTGTTTTATTAAAATTCTTATTTAAAAAGGCTTTCTTTTAAATTTTTGTTCAACTTTTATTTATTTAATTTAAAATTGTATGTTCAAGTAAAAATATAAAGTATAAATTTAAGTAAGTTGTGTATTACTTTTAAGTTTAGCAAAGCTAAAATGATGATTTTAATATTTTATATTTTATATTTTCTAAATTCTTTTTTTAAAAAGTAGAGCTAATATGTGGCTTTAAAATAAGCTATTGGATATTAAGATTGGTTTAGTATTCACAGAGATACATTGATTTTAGTTTTTAGTGTTTATTAAAAGTGATTATATATTTCAAATTGAGTCTAGTCCTTTGATTATAATTTAAGCCCAGTTTCAGCACTTAGCTATATATCTGATCATATAGAACAGCTAGAGCTATCATGTTTGGAATCATATTGATCAGGATCATCTGAAAAATCTATTTGCTGTAAATTCAGAGCCTAATTGTAAAAATGTGGAATTGTCAAATTCTTGGTCCAAATTTTGAATCACGTTTGCAGGATGACCTTTTTTAATTAAATTAATTTTTTGTGCATTTATTTGAATTTTTAAAAATGCGGGAACTCATAGACACTTAGCAAAGTTCAAGTCAAACTGCATATTTCCAATGGACAAAATGAATTAACTGGAATATGATTTGAAGCATTCAAATCCATCAACCATTTTCATTAAGTTTACTATGTTTTTGGAATTGCAGGATTGTCAAATACAAGAACCAAATTTTAAATCACTTTTGAATGCCACTAGTAAACTCAGATATTAATTGCAGGAACTGAAATCCAAATTTAATTTACAGTAAGCATACTAGGAAACACCAACCCAAATCAAGAAGCTCCACCACAACTAAAATCAAACTAAAAATTTAATCTCAATAACCATGTTTAGACATAAAAAAGGATTGATCTTTAAATTATCCAAACCAGGAAAGTATACAATATTACACACTTCAAATCACATATATAGAAATTCTGTTACTATTCAAGACTAAATCAAGAGAAAATAACTACTCACAACTAAACCAAAAATCCAAATAAATACATATTTAATCTAATATTTTTATTTTTATTTTATTTTTATGGAGTGTCAATTGCATTTCCAACCAGCTCCTGCACCAGCCCGTGGGGCAGCCTGTTCACAGGGGTGTCCCAGAGGGTCTAATAATAGGCCCAGAACCCAACTCAAGAGGAGTCATGCCAACATGCAGGCCTCCTAAGGTGTCATTTCCAGTCAACCACCTCCTTCATCCCAAGCCAGAACAACCAGCTTGAATCCCAGGCAGAAGCCACTCTCAAGGCCTGCTACCAAAGTATCCTATACCAGGGTCACCAGGAACACTGAGGTTACTTACACGTCCACTGTGTACCCAGTTGTCACCTGGCCTCACACTCATGATCCAAGAGTTGCCACTTCCTGCCCCTGCGTTTTTGACACCTCCTATGAGCCATTGGCCACAACTGAGGAGCCATCTGCACCTGTGATATATTCCACCATTGACAGCGCCACTGCAAGTAAGAGTGATCCCACCTTTTACACAAAGGTACCCATCCCCTGTGTTGAGCCAGCCAACCAGGATGCTGCGGTACCTGCCAAGGGCTGGAGTTGGTTGACTGATAGTGAGCGTGAAGCTATTCTCAACTGCTTGAACAGGGGAATGGCAGTTTGGGATATTGTGTCCCAATTTGGAGTCACGGCCAGATATATTGGCAACCTCAATGCCAAATATGGCAACACTGGTCAAATTGCAAAATTCACCAAGGCTAAGCGGCAGCCCAGCCTACTTCAGCCCACCCATCTTGAGGCAATCAGGCAGTGAATGACCAAGGATTGCCACCTGGGAACGCTTGCTGTCCAATCAATGCTTGCCACAGAGTTTGGGCTTTCTGTCTCTAAAACCCTTATTTACCAAGCAATGGTCAATTTGGGCTTCTTGTGGAAGGTACTCAGAGTTTCTCTGTACAACAGAAACAGTGAGAAGACCATTGAGGATCAACACATTTATGCTGAGACTTATCTGGCCCTAAAAAAGACTGGGAATGACCAGTTCTTCTACATTGATGAATTGTTGTTTTCCTCCTCACTCAGGTCTAGGCATGGGTGGGTTGAGAAGGGGTCCAAGGATGGTGTAGCACATTGTGCAGCTGTCTGTTCCCAGACATATTTGATGGTAGCACTTCTGGATCCTTGCAGGTTGGACCAATATCAAATGATCAAGGGTTCCCACAATAGCAGGACTTTTCTCAATTTTCTTTGAGCCGTAAAAGAGTACCTCCAGATCAATTACAGCGACACAACCAACATTGTTGTGTTGGATAATGTCAGGCTCCACAAGGTGGATTTGATTGTATCAGAGTTCCCACTGATAGATAAAAATTGCCATTTGGCCAGCCATTGCCTGGCTGACTGCCCAATATAACTCCTCTTTCTTCCATCCTATTCTCCATTTCTGAATCCAATTGATGAGGTGTTTGGTTAGATCAAGAATAAGGTAAAGAAAGGCCTCCCTCAGGACACCAAGGATCTCTTCAACATTCTTGAGATCAGCCAATTTTCAATGCCACTCAATGTGGTGGCAGCTTTTTATGAGCACTTGAAATCCTTCCTTCCAAAAGCCCTCAACTCTGAGCCAATCAGATAAATGGGCGCTCCGGATTTATTTGTTTTTTATTTATTTTATGTTTATTAGGACTCAAAAATTATTAATTATATAGTATGACTTGATGTTGAATTTGTTGCAACCAAGTTTCCAGACTTGCCTACCAATGTATCTTACAATACACAGAGGGCGCTTGATGAGTTGCCCCTTGACATGTCTAACAACATGAACCAATCTGATGGCAAAGTCAAACTGCAGGCACTTTCTCCTAATTAGGAGTGCTACCAATTTGACCCACTGATCCCCACACAAGTTATTCCTTGGCTTCAAACCTTACATGTAACATATCACCCCTTGTGGCCTGGTGGCTTTCCCCATATAGTATATTAATCACAGTATTCTATAATAAACAATATCTATTTGTATTTATTCCCATCCTTTCTATTAGACTGTTGTCTTCCCCAAATCAAATAATGAATCCTCATTGGTTCAGTTGCAACAAATTGTATTATAGACATATAAGAATACATACAAAAGTTAAGTAAAATTAATTATACTAGATATAGAGACACATATTTTTATTATAATGTACTAAATATTGTATTGTATGTAGAGTTAACAAATAAAAAACTAAAAAAGATAGAAATAGATTAATTTTATTTAAATAATTGTGAACCCTTTTTAGTACCATTGATTTTTATTAAGCCACAAATTGGACCTTCCAAGCATCATCTGATCTTATTGATGTCAAAGCAGCAGGCTCAACCCACCAACAAAGTTCCAATTAAGCAGATTTATGACCTACAATACAATTATCCAGTCACTTGGAGCCAGACTAGGAAGTCAACTTGAATTTCTAAATCCAATAACATGAACAAATGATTATCCCTTACAGTGGAAACCTTGTTTTGGCGCTTGACTCATTACTAGGATTAAGCCACCCCCTTCACCACCCTACTGTGTGATCTACACAATCATGTTCCTGTTATCCATGACTCACATTAACTATATAATCACTATCTCTCAATAAAGAATATTATCTAGTTTCTAAATATTTTCCCTTTGTAACTCTGCTAAAACAGCACAGTTACAACATTGATTTAGTGCTACTACAGCCACACAACACTAAAACCAATTTTTTTCATGTATCTCTTACTAATTAGTCTTTATGACACGGGTTAAGCATACCAAATATATTTATAAAATCATGTTACAAGGGAAAGGTAATTTGAGTTTTAAACAATCACTTGTTTAGAACATAAGTGGAGTGGGCCGCTTGTTGCAGACAAAATTCAGTTCTTGCTGTTTAACTATGTAATATATGAACCTGTACTTGGCAAGAACCTAAATAAACACAATTTTAAATCATTTTTTATTATTTCACATGTTTTCTTACTATAACTACTATCTTATAATATATTTAGATATATTACTAGTATAGTTTAACTATTAAAATTTAAACATTAAAACTTAACTATTAAAATTTAAATATTAAAATTTAACTATTAAAATTTAACTATTAAAATTTAACTATTAAAATTTAACTATTAAAATTTAACTATTAAAATTTAACTATTAAAATTTAACTATTAAAATTTAACTATTAAAATTTAACTATTAAAATTTAACTATTAAAATTTAACTATTAAAATTTAACTATTAAAATTTAACTATTAAAATTTAAATATTAAAGCTTAAAAATTAAAAATTTAAAATAAAATAAAATAAATATAAAAGTTAAATTACAAGGGAAGATAATTTATTAGGGAGACGCAAATTGCAAAGGGAATGTGATTATTCTGGGGAATTATACCCTGAAATCAAATTTTCTGCTAATGCGTCTAATTGGATTCACCTACTCTTCTGTATGTGGTGGAAAACTCTGGATGAAATTGCAAGAGGGGTGGCACTCTGCATCCTGGTGGTTGCTGAACACTTAATAAAAGGAAATCGGGTAAGCAATTCAATTAACAAGTTCTTTTTTGGAGGTACATAGTACCCATACACCAATGCCAATGCAAAGGGGACATACAGGATATGCTCAAATGTCCTATACCCCCATGGTGTCTTCTGGCATTCTAGTGCTAATTGGCATATGTCAAGCTGTATTGGTACATCCTCAAAAATTTTATCTTTTGTTTTTAATATGCAATGTAATAGGATTCCTAGGTATATTGCAACATGAATCCTTTGAGAGGTATATTTTTCAGAAAACATCTATAATGTTTTATATATTTGAGTTAATCTGTTGATGTAGGACGTTTGGCTGAACTTGAATATGGTTCCAGAGGGCACCCAACTTGTATCTGCCCCCCATGCCTTGGCAAACAAAATATATAAATGTTTAACATATTCACAAGGAATGTGTCCCTGACTTTATTTGATAATGATTTGAACACTTGGTTGAAAATTTCAGTTTTAAGATATTCATTTCCTATTTGAAAGTAATTTTTTATTAGATTTTTTTCATGTTCATTTATGTTTGAAAACAGAATCTTTGAATAGTTTCATAAATATATTTATTGAAATTCAACTTGATATCCCCTCAAATTTCATTCATCTCTTTGAAATTGATATTTGCTCCTATTTCATATACTTTCTTAATCCACAGCAAGCACCCTGTGGGTGGTAAATATTCCTTGGTTTTTGCTTCAATATTTGCAAAATTATTCATGTTCATTTGAATTATTTTATTTTATTTATTTTATTTTTATTTATTTGCTTTGCAGGGGCTACAAGTGATTGGTAACCCCCGTAAAACCAACTGGGTGTAAAGGCCGCCACTTCAGCAACCTCTTCCCCATTCCTAGTTATATCTAAAGTAAATATAAGTAAAACATAATTTTTTTTACTAATTGTTTCCCCTACAGCCCCCTCAGCCACAGGCGCTCCTTCAGCAAACTTCATGAGCATTAGCTGCTCTTCATGTGATCTCCTGGGCTTGATCTTCCTTTTTTTCTGTACTACTTGTACTTCCTCTTGATCTTCATTTGATAAATTTTGATTGTTTCTTATGGCGCTTCTGCTTCTTGATTCTGCTTTGTTTTAATCTGTTTCCATTTTATTAGTTTCCTCTTCATTGGAGTTTATTTCCTTTGAGATTTCAGTTCCTTCAATCAGTTTTATTTTATTATTGTCTTATTTAGGCCCTTTACCAGAGCTCCCAAAAGTTGTAGGCTGTATCATTGAAATCCAGACTTGATAAAATTGTTCCCTGTAGATTAAGTAACACTTCTTTGTTCTTTTCATATATAATATTTTCCAATTTATTCAGAGCATCTTCTTTTGACTGGATTAGTGGCTGGCCTCTGTTGCCCAGATTTCCTGTTACTAGTTCCCTGATATTTTTTTCTATTTCAACAGCCTTTTGCAGGTGTGCTTCTAATTCATTTATCAAGTTATAGATATTTGAAATTTTGTTTGAATTACATCAAAAAACTGGTTTTTATAGTACTACCTTCAATGCATGAATATTTTTCATCATCAATAATAAATTAAGGACCATAAATGTAAATTTTGCATTAGAATTTTGCAATTAGACATCAACTCTTGATATTTTGAAATTATGTTCATAACTCAATGAATTTTTTTAATAAAATTCATTGTAAATGTGGCCTTTTTCATTGTTATTTATTTAAATAGACTTTGTGTATATTAGAGAGCCATTAACACTTAGTACAAATATTGATACATAGTGCATTTTACAGCCTGTATATTTACCTATTGCTAATAATTCTTTAAACTTTTTAGTCGGCTTTTGCAAGGTAATAATAATGTAATAGGTTAATAAATTAATGTTTATTAACACATTACATTATTATTACCTCAAAAAATCCCGCTAAAATTTTTATAGAATTATTACCAACAGGTAAATATACAGGCTGTAAAATGCACTGTGTATCAATATTTTTACTAAGTGTTAATGACTCTCTAATATAAACACAGTCTATTTATATAAATTACAATGAAAAAGGCCTTGTTTTCAATGAATTTTATTAAACAAAATGCATTGAGTTATGCACATAATATCAAAATATCAAGAGTTGACGTCTAATTGTAATATTCTAATGCAATATTTACGTTTATTGTCCTTACTTTATTATTGATAATGAAAAATATTCATGCAAATAATTAAATGTTACCACATCAAATGTAAACCATTTTATTAGTTATAGGGAATGTCAATAGTATAAAAAATATATTATTAATTATGAATTGGAAGAAATAATATCAACTTTAATAAGTTGTCACAAAGAAAAGTATTATTTTACTCATCAAAGGACAAAAAGGGAAGTGAATGGGCAGAATTTATGTTGCCATCATCTGCACCAGTGAAAGGGACAGCATCAGAGGTAGTGGGGAGGGAATATGTGTTGGCTTAGGAGTCAGGGTTGGAAGGCGGGTGGCTTGATCTTGATGGGGGGTTGGGGAGGCAGGGTTTGTTGACTGGGAAGGGGCAGCAAGAGCAGATTTCTTTAATTGCTTGAATTCTTCTTCTGTCACATATATGGGCTAAGCAAAACAAATGGATGGGCGTAGGGGAGGCAGGAGTCCTTTCTGGAATTATCACTATCACTTGCATAGAATATGACAAGATCAGATAAATCCTGGACAAATATGAGCGGGAAAAGCTCATAACCCTTCTCAATTTGGGTGCACAGTTCATTGTATGTGGCAGGCTTTAAGTGCCTGAGAGCTTAACCAAAATTGTAAAGACATACATCTGCAAGATGCATGTCAGCATGGTTGATGGGGTAGGACCAGCAGGTATGCCCCGCAGCCCTAATTTCCTTGGTTGCCCATTCCCTCTTCTCCATCTCTGCACTCAGTACAACTGTGTACACAGAGTGTTAGGTAGCCCACTCTGCCAGCATGTCCTTGAGCTCCATCTGGCAGGCACAACCATCTGCGGTGTTTGATATTGCCAAGTAATGATTGATACCCAATGGGGAAACTGCCAACAAAACCTTGAAAAATCAATACAAATTTGCCTGCACTTGTAAACGTCAGATTGGATATGCTTTTCTCCATAATCTTGGATGCTTGCAGAAATCTTGGCATACAACAAGAAGATGACGTCATTGCGCGTCCTCATTGCACTCCCTTTAATAAAATTAATAATGATTGAATTGTATGGGTTGGTATCCACCAAACTGGGGCCAGTGAGAACTTGATTGGACAAGATTCTAGCAGCAACCAAAACTCCATACATCCACAAATTGACTGTTCTTTTATTTTTGAAAATGCCATGGAGTCCCAGTTGGATACAAACCTGAACCAAAGGTATCCAAGGGTCACATTCCATGATGGCCATCATGAGGGGATGGGCTTTTTTGCTATCATTTGACTTACAGGCTCCAGTTGGGGTCTTCTTGGGAGGGGGCCACAATTGACGTGGGCTCGCAGGGTTGTAGCCACAGTGGACTTTGAAAAACCCATCATGGCCACAATTTCCCCAAGGGACATAAGCATCCCTTGCTTTTCAACCATTTTGAGTACAATCTCTGGGGTAATTAGCTTTCTTCTTTTCCTTGCAGGATGATTGGCTGGAGGTGGGGCGTGTCTGTCTTGGGAACCAGACAGTGCCATCTGATTGTCTGTATCTGGATTCCGGGCTCTCTGGGTGGCCCCATGGCTCAATTGGCTGGTTCTAGATGTCATTGTTGATACACAATCTGTGTTAGCAGCTGCCTGTGCGTGATGGACAAAAAGGGCCATGCTTGAGGACTGGGAGAAAGAACACACTCCTGGGTAGTGCTTGTGGAGGGGCCTGCAGGTTGGGAGTGACCATAGACAGAGGCTTCACTATTGGAAGACCCAGTGTAGCCCTGGATGATTTTGTCAAGGCCAGGGAACAGCTTTTTCATTTGGTTGTTATTGAAAGAAGGTATACTAAATTTTTATTAAAAAATTAAACTCAAAAAGAGAAGTGTATATTTAGTCAATTTTATTGTTAAGTTTGTTAAGTTGGTGAATATTATGATCTAAATTTTAGCTGTCCTAAAATAAAATAGGGTGATTTTTAAGAATTCCTATGATTCCAAAAAGAATTAGCACAAATCCACTCTAGATCCTTTAGCATCCTTTTTGTAACACCCATAAATTATATTTATTTTGAATTCACCTCATTTTTGATTTGAAATTTGCTTCTTGGATTTGTTAATCCCGCTATTTTGGATTTGTTAAGTTTTACATGTTGTCTATGATTTGTTAGACATAAAGGAAATCTTAAATTGTTCATTAGAATCCTGAATTTCTGATTCATGTATCCCGCATTTGTTTGCTGTGTTTTGTCTTTTATTAGTTGAGTTATCTGCTCAAGAGATTTTAAATTTGCCAATTTAAATAAAGCAAAAAATGTTCAATTAAATGGTTGATTTTATTAAATATTTTATTTTTCACTCAGCTGAGTTGCCCGCAAAAGTGATTTGAAATTTAGACCAAGGATTTGACAATCCTGCATTTTTACGTTTAGGTTCTGAATTTACAGTATAATTCCTAATTAATGAAAATCTTTTTGTTTAATCTTAATATCATTAAATATTGTTTACTCTAATGATATCATTATTTGGATGATGGAATAGTAAGCAAGTTTTACTCTGAAACAATATACAGCCACTTAGATCAGCTGATGCATCCAAGTGGAATATTCTATTTTTTTACTTTGGAATAGATAGATTCAAAGCTTCAAAGCCAAAAATCCTGTACTTAAACTAACATTTATGTATCTTTTTCACTTCAATATTTTTAAGCTAATGATGCTCTCTTTCCATTGGTCAATTCTATCCTCAGAAGAGCTTAAACATACAATCATATAAAAAGATCTTAAACAATTGCTACTTACATTCTAATTTCTACCTCCCATTATAGATTTGGATAATATATACAGATAAACCTCTTTGATATGGCTGTATGAGGTTAGCCACTATTTTATAAATCAAGTAAATAAATAAAATTTTATAGTATTTTGAGTGGTTTATATTCTCAGTTCAACATAATTTATACCACACTCCACTGAATTCAACCTGAGTACTTTAAAAGGTACATGTAATGGATTGAATGTAAGGATGAGGCAAATTGAGCTTTTGGCTTGATCATCAACTTTTAAAATTAAAGTTACTTAAAAATTAATTTATTGTTGTAATTGTGCTATTTTAGCAGAGTTACAAGGGAAAAATATTCAGAAACTAGATAATATTCTTTATTTGAGAGATAATGATTATATAGTTGATGTGAATCATGGATAACAGGAACATGATTGTGTTGATCACATGGTGGGATGGTGAAGGGGGTGGCCTGATCCTGGTAATGAGCCAAGCGCCAAAACAAGGTATCCACTGTGAAGGATAATCATTTGTTCATGTTGTTGGATTTGGAAATTCAAGTTGAATTCCTAGTCTGGCTCCAAGTGACTGGATAATTGGATTTTGGGTCATAAGCCTGCTTACTTGGAACCTTGCTGGTGGGTCAATCCTGCTGTTTTGACATTATTCAAATCCCTTATGGCTTGAGCTCACTTGAGGCAACATTACATACATACATACATACATACATACATACATACATACATACATACATACATATACATACATACATACATACATACATACATACATACATACATACATACATACATACATACATACATACATACATACATACATACATACATACATACATACATACATACATACATACATACATACATACATACATACATACATACATACATACATACATACATACATACATACATACATACATACATACATACATACATACATACATACATACATACATACATACATACATACATACATACATACATACATACATACATACATAACATACATACATACATACATACATACATACATACATACATACATACATACATACATACATACATACATACATACATACATACATACATACATACATACATACATACATACATACATACATACATACATACATACATACATACATACATACATACATACATACATACATACATACATACATACATACATACATACATACATATAGACAGACAGACAGAGTCACTTATATAAATATTAATCTATCTTAGTCATCTGCCAGTTCAACTCTAATCCTTCTGAACCACCTGCCTTGTTGCCCACAAGGTTTTGACCCCCAGGTGCTCCCTTTGATCATTTTCACTTTACATAGTACCCATTGAACCCTAAATACCAGGGATACACCTCCTAGAACCTACTAACAAGCAATCCCTTGGCCCACACTAAATAGGTGACCAGATATAATAAAAGAGGCCCTTGGTTTACCACTGAACCCCAACTATTTAAATAAAAATACATATTCCTCCCTGCCTACCAACTAGACATAGAGCTGTCTCCCACCCCTAAACCAATGGCTGTGTCTGCCTCTGAACTCCTCCTAGACATCTTCAATAAGCTGCTTGGAATAGTTTAAATCATTCTTTCTAGGGTGATTGACACTATAGTACTGGCTTCTGGCCTGTGGTCTTGGGTAGGAAATTTCCTGGCTTGCAGACTTTCCAATCCCATAAAATGACAGGCCAGCTGCCCAGGGTTAGTTCTCTGACACTTGGCTCCTTTATATCAATAAAAACATCACTATACACATATATTTCTTTTTATTTAATTAAAAATGTAAAAATTTAATAATAGTTTAATATTTTCATTGTATTTAAATAGTATAAAAATTACTTAATATATTGGTATTTTATGTAGTATCTATGTATATATGATAATCTTGTTTTCTTGAAGATTACATTTTTTGTCATAAAGCAACATAATTGATTCTATTTTGGTTTTTAATTATCTTCCAGAGCTACAATTTATTAAAAAGTGATTCAATTTCAGTGGGCTATATGTAGATTATATTAGTTATGAGCTAGTGCCAATTCCCCCCTGATGTAATACTCAAGTGTTAAGGGTAAAACTCTAGTAACATAAGAGTGCAAGTTAGGCAGCTGGAAACTGTTCAATGTGTAGACAATTGGATAGAGGTTTGTTTCCTGACAGAAGGCTTTGGCAAGTATGTTGCATTTTCCAAGGCTGCCAGCAAGGTACAGTAGAATAATCAAGGGGATTACATAATTAGCCAAGGTGGGATTTGACAAGATGACACCAGAGGTGTCCATGGGTTTGCATTCATTAATTTGAGTTGTGTTGGCTCATGGCACAATATCTCTTTAGGTCCCTGTGGTTCAGGTTCAAACTAAGCATAGGTTGGATGGTTTCCCCCTATCCCAAGGTAAACTGTCAAAACAGCTGCAAAGATTATATAATTTATCTTCTGACTTGGGGCAGGGGCAATGGTCTTAGTATGATTACTTACTTAGTCTAGGTAGAGGATTAATTAATGTGATAATATTGAGGAGGATATCCACTCAATGATAGCACAACCTATCATTGAGAGGTTTGTCTTTATTTATACTAGTGGACCTGCAAGGCATGATTATTGGAAGGCATGGCATTGGGGAACCAAGAGTCTGAGTTGCATATGTTATTCTCTTTTTTGGATTGGTTTGGGTGGCTAGCAATTGAGAAGGTTTGTCTGGATCCCAGTTTGCATTGGCATAAGGTAAGTTGGGCCTTCTTCATGCATTGAAATTCATTTACTGAATTTGGTGCATGATTTTATTGTTGAAGAGCCTGTCAGTCCATTCACCGTTTAGTAGGCTCCTAACTTGGGCCGCAGTTCCTCCCAAGTTTGGCTTTAGGGAAATTGCCTTTTCTGATTTCCCTATTTGGCAATTTTCTCATGGAGTGAAGGAGGATTTGCCTTCTGGAATGAGAGGGTAAGGGATCACTGAGTGAGTGGTGGCAGGTGCGCAAGAGCACACATGTGCAGGCTGGCTTGCAGGTGGCTGGTCTGCGGGTGGCTTGTGGGTGAGGCTGTCAAGCGTGGCAGGCATCTGTGTGTTGGCAGCAGGCAACAGTTTGGCAATGATGAGCTTCTGCGTGATGGCAGCTGGCAACAGCTTGGTGATGGCAGATGTCTGTGCAGTGATGATGGGCATCTGCGCAATGGTGGCAGATGTCTTCTCAGATGATAAATTTTATCACACATTTTAAGTTCTGTTTGGAATTTTATTTTGCATGTTTTTCCATCTTATTGATTTAAGACATTTTTGGAATCTCCTGTAGTCTGGATAATGGAATGTTTTCATGTTTTTTCCATATTAGACTTAAGTTGGTTACATGACTACTGGTGTCAGGAATATTCCTGACACATGAAGTTTGTTTATTTTATCACAGTGCAATTTAATGTGATCCTAGTATTACTGTCAGGAAGCCAAGTGCAGGATGTGATATTTGAGGACCTGGGCAGAGGGGCCACTGGGCCAATGAGGAGGGCTCACCACAATATGATTATAAATCAATAATTTAATAAAGAGACAAGCCTAAAAGGGACCAGGGATCACTAGTTGAGACCATTTAGTCCACCAAACCTGTCATTGCAATATACATTACACCAAAGAGCTAGTTGGATGTGGTCTCATTAGTGATCTCAAGATCTTGTGGGCTTTTAGGCTGTGTGGTGACAGGAGGGGCCATGAGTAACAAATACACAAAAACATAGTTATATTTGTCCCTGAAGAAATGAGGCTGTACTATGTACCAGTAGTCTTCTCTGCCAAAGTTGTTGGGTTTGCAGGATCTTATCAGGGGGTTGGCAAGGATTATGTTCTCTAAGGTGAACCTGGAGAAAGCAGTGTTAAATTAATGTTTTTGAAATATGTTTGATCAAATAGAGAACCAGGAAGATGAAATAATGCAGGCATGGGATCTGAGGGTCTTCTGGAGTGATAACAGGAGAGCAGGGCCTGTAGAGTCTGTGTGGAGGTGAAAGAGAACAAGAATAATATAAGGCAGGACTTATTTTTATCAAAGGTTCATAAAAGATTTATTATTTAAATAGAAAATGGTGTTTGACTTACACCTAGCAAGGTATAAATACCATTTACCAGATTTGCATCTTTAAACTGGGATTCTGAAAGCTTGGGCAGCAGGGCAGCGGGAACTTGGAAGAGGCACTGTGGCATCAGGAATGGTCAAGCATTATTGGCTGGTGTTAAGAAATAGATGACAAAAATTTTCTGTTCACCAGCCTGGTCAAGAGAGGAAGGCGGGGGTGCAAGGCATTCCCTAGATTCAGGGCTTTGGAAAATCCCTTCAGGATTCTTATTGGTGGAATGACAAAATTCTTCATGGTGTTTGTAAAGCAATTTGCTACCACTTCAGAGTAGCTCCTGGTGCCAAATGTGGGGCTTTTGCCTGAAATTTATTATGCAGGTTACAAGGATTTTCTCTTGGGTTGATTCTCATCCAAATCACTCTCAGATTTGATCCTAAAAACATAAGCAGCCAGGCCCTTGGCTTTCTGGGCTGACAGGCCGCAGGAGCAGGAGCCAGGGTTCAACACTTGTCCTGGAATTTGCTTTATGATCAATAGAAAAATGACATTCATGACAATAGATGAATTTAGGGATATTGCTGACTTTAATTGGTATATGAGTCATTTCTCAGGGATTGTGATCTAAATTTGACCAAGATACTTTTTCATAGTCTAAAATTATTTTATATTTCTTTAATAAATGCAATCTCATCTGTTGAAATGTTTCTATATAAGAAATGGTTAATCTTTTTGTTTGCTTCTTTATATAATGCTAATAAATTAATTCTTTATTATGATCTTTAATGCTATATCTGATTTCACTGTCAATATATTTTTGAGTTGAATATATCATACAGTAGTTTTAAAAGCTATGACAACAAGTAAAAATAATCCAGATTTAAACAAAATGAGCTCATATTTAAAAAAAATTAAAAATAAATAAATTTATATTGATTTACAATAGATTTGGGTTTATTTCAATTTTGCTTAAATCTGAATTCATTTTGTTTAAATCTGAGTTCATTTTGTTTGTCGCCATAGATTTTAAAACTACTGTATAGATCTCAGAAAAATTATGTGTGGTGCTCCAGATTTCTCCTTTATCATAATATTGTAATATACTTATTTATATTATAAGTTTAATTTTTTTCTTAATGGTACAATTAAATTTATTTAATAAAATACAAGTAAAAAAACAGCCAATAAGGTTCAGTATTGAGTCTTCTTTGTCTTTGAAAATTGGCTTAGACTAGAAACACCCTCTGTGGGTCAAACTGCCTCATACAGCAATAAAGTGTGTCAAGGTGCAAGTCCTTGGGTCTCATCCTCTCAGGTGACGCACACTTAACTACTCCCTTTGGGATAAAACAAACACTCAAAGATAAACCCTCTGTTTATTATTCCTAGTTTAACTTAGTAAATTAAGCCTTTTGGTTAAAATATGATGTTTCTTGTGATTCCATCAGCATGCCAACTTGTTGTCAATATAGTACCTAACCACTAGCATCCTGGGTACTATATTTATCATAGGTTGTCATGCTGATGAGAGCATAAAGACAGAAGATTTATCCAACAGGCTTAATTTACTACAATAGACTTGGCATAATAAACAGAGGGTTTATTGTCATGGTAGTTTCTATAATGCCAAGTATTGTTTGTCTCAACAAAAAGGCAATAAATTGTGAAAACAGTTAACCAATTTGACATATTTAAATCAAACCATTGATTGAAAATGGGTTACCATTGCTCTGGTTTGTCAGCATAATTCAATTACCCAGAGAAAATTGACAACGATAAGTAGACTTAATCTGAGGGTCACCTGATACAGCCTTGTTTATCAGAACAGTCATCAAAAATTAATCACACAAGGGTTTTTGCGTGCTGGACAGGATACTCTTTGGAATGATGAGACTTAATAGGAGCCATAGATTCAGGTGGTATTGCTGAGTCAATAATTTTGGTACATATTGAAAAAAATTCCACTATTCAACTCTTAAGAGTTGAACTCACCCTAAAATATTTTACTTAATAAGCTTAAATTATCTACTGGTTAGCATCTTTTAAAATGCATCATGTAGTGGTTCTTCTCTGCTATATTCCCTACAACTTGATATTAAATCAAATTGTAACGGTAAGATGGAGTCCTGCTTTGGGCTCTATATCATCTATGCTGCCTAAAGTTAAACCAATGCCCGCCAATCTTAGAGTCTTTGCTCTGAAATCCAAAACTGATACTATTATCACCTCTCAATGTCCTGAGCTCTATTCAGGGAATTCCTTAATATTTTTTTGCAGGCTTTTATCTAGGACTACTTTGGTTGGGTTTAATTTATCTTATTAAATCCTAGTGTATCCTTTGGGAATTTCACTCACCAGTATTTGAAGCTTTGGCGGCAGTTAATCATCAACTATTTGTGGATTTGGATGTTTATTCCTCATCACTTGGAGACTTCTTCATACTACCCATTAATTTCTGTCACACATATCTTGTCCAGGTCAATTTTTAAATGGAAAGTATATCCAATACCAATTCTTATTGGCTGTTCATTTGTACTTGTATTTTGTTAAATTAATTTGATTGTAACATTAAGCAAAAATTAATTATAAAAATAAAAATAAAATATTTTTATAAAGTATAAATATGGAGTGCCACATAGAATTGTCCTGAAATATATATGATGTATTATCTTATACAAATAAGAAAAATTAAAGTAAGTTAAATTATACAAAACACAATTTTTTGGAATGGGGTTATTTAGCAAATATGAGAACAGAGAAGGCAAAATATTTTGTAGGATAGTGGGGCTGAGTAACAGGGGCAGTTATTGGAAAGGTGGTGGGTGGTTGGGATTTTCTGGGTTGGGTGGTTAGTTGGGAACTGAGCAGTGGGAAGTTCTGAGGATGAGCAAATTTCCTTGGCTGGCTTGAATAAATTGGTGGTTTATGGAACCATACTTGTTCTTGGAAATAACTGTTATTGGCTGATATAATGTGGACTCACAAGGGGGTAGCTTTGTATTCTTTAATGATTGGCTACTGTTATGGGAAAAGGAGAGCTACTTGATGAACATGTCCATAATCTTATGATATGTGAATATCCTAAGGTGGTTGTGAGCAACAATAAGAACATTGTTGAATGTCTTGGGGTTGTGCTCTCTGATTGTATCCACAATTTTAAGGAACAATACATCCCACAGGTGTATATCAGCATGTCTGGAAGAGAATATTGACATATCATGCCTACCTCCTCAAATCTTCTCCAAATTCTTGTCTCTGCATTAAATTTGATGGATAATGAGTACACATAATTTTAAAATGTCCTGTAATCCTGGAGAAATAAGCCAATTTATAATAGGATATAAAATTAATACTGTCTTATATGTTGCATAAGTATTGGGTAACTGTGGCACCAATTTCTGTGTTGTGGGGCAAATTTTTGACATTGTTTCATTTGTCATCTGTGTGGTTGGTTAGAACTACAACACTGGCAAACTGCCTAGGCATCCAGAGCTGTACAGTGCAGCTGGTAACAAAGATGTATTTAGTTTGATCAGATGCCTGGTCTCAGTCAATAGGGGTCCAGGTTATGTTAGAGAAGTTCAAGAAAGATAGAATAAGCATCCTTGAGTTAGGAGTTTTGGTGCTTCTTCTTCACAAACTTTGTGATGCCTCTCTTCATACAGCCCAAAATTCTTTTCTTACTGCTGAATTGGTGAATTATAGACAGGTAAAAATTTCTGCAATGGTCAAGCCACTTTGGTTGAGAGACATTATCTCCTCAAAAAATTTTTGGTTAGAAGTTGTCACTTGGGAAAAAATCTGCCATACTGGAACCCAGACTGGGTTTAGCTTGATTTATTTGGCCTGGATTTCATTTAATATTGTTGGATTGAGGTAGAGAGGTCATAGTTGTTTGAGTTTCATTGTGTGATGTAGGCTGAGATTGGGCCAGATCTTGGGGTACTTTATATAGGTTATCAAAAAATGAACCCAATGCTGAGCCTGGAAAAACATACAGAACATCCTTCTCATGGCTTAAATTAAACTGCTGGGTGTGAACAGAGCCCATATTAGATGCACTTCCTTGATAAGTAACCTGGGCTTATATTTTCTCCTTTTACTGCTCTTCCACAATATTTAAGCTATTTTTTCTAGAATAAAACCATTTAAAACAATAAGCAGCAGAGTATTCTTTTTAAAACAGAAAACCAAATTATTTTAATAGTATTACTTTTATTGAAAAGTTTATTCTATTTACAACACTCTCCCAGAACTAAGCAGTCAAATTTTGAAGCAAAGTAATTGAAAATAATGGAATAGCTTCTTGGATAGATTTTGGTGGATTTAATCTTGGAAGACCCTATATTTTATTTTGAGCTATAAAACCAATCTTTATTATCAAAAACGGGCTACCTTGTGTTTGAAATATCATTTTTGTGGCTAACCTGTTTTATTTTCTGATTGTATCATTTTTGTACTTGGTCAATATATCAGTTGACATAGATTGCTTTGAAATGTGACTTGTTTGTTTTCATTTCAAATATGTATTGCTTTTATTGGTAGTCCCAGCTTTGAAATTGTATATCTTATTTTAATTTTGTTGTGTTTTTGGCTATTTTTTAAGCTGGACTTAGATAGATGAACTTTTGTTGAGTACAGTTGACCTTCAAGTAGAATAAGTTGTCTTTCTTTTTAGAATGGTTTGATTTTGTTTTTACCTGGAGCTTTTTTCATCTCAAAAGGTTAGAGAACTGCTGTATTGTCATGAGCTGGGTTACTGCCAGGGGAACCTTTGGTTTAAGGGAAGGTAAAGCCTGGAAGACCCAGTAGATGGCAGGGGCCATCCTCATCATATAGTTGGCAGCAGCAGCTCTTTCAGGAAGCCAGGCATAGATAGAGGATTTGGTTGAGTAAGGACGGAGTACAGCCAGGTCAGTGAGTAATGCCCACCATAGGATGGGTACTAACTTGATAATATAGGATACAGATTGCCCAAGCAAGGACCAGGGCCCTGAGCTGGGCATCATAGTGTCTACCATTCCCGTCAAAGTAATGTAGAGTACTCCAAACAGTTGAGTGGACGTGGTATTAGCGGCAGTGGGGGAATCCATTGGGCGGTTGGGTTGCAGGGTTAAAGGCAGAGTCATAGGGACAAAGTATGCTGGTAGGTAATTGTACTTGTCTTTGAACAATAAGGGCGGCACCTTGATCCTCTTTCTTTTGATTCCTATGTATTCATTCTCTCTAGTTCTGACCAAGGAGTTGGCAATGAGAATGGTCTCCAAGCTGTACTCCAAGTAGGCGGGGTTGGGTGGGTATTCAGTGAAATGCACAGGTCCAAAAGGGGCTCCAGGGGACAGTATAGTGCCAGACGCAGGTTGTCAGGTTGGTCTCTGGAGAGGGTGGTTGCCTGATGGTCTACTTGGCCAGAGTTGAGATGAAAGATCACTAAGACTAGATAAGGTAGGATTTTTTCAAGCCAAAGGTTCATAAAACTTTATTATCAAAAATGACAATGGGGTCATCCCCATACCGCCAGGGCTCTTATACCAGGTGGTTTTACTTCTTTTCTTTTTGCAAAATTCAGGTCTGGGACAGTTTGCTGGCAGGGCTCAGTCCTTGGATTATGGTTTTGTGGGTGGTGGATCCTAGTTGGGCTTGCTCTGGTAAACAGAAGTGGTGATGCTTTGTTCTGCTGCTACTGTTCACCTTATCACCTGAGCAGCCAAATTGTATTACCCATTCTGGACTGGAGGCTGGCATTAGCTGGTGATCATTGGTGGGATTGTCAGGAGGCCTTGCTGTAACCTCCTTTAGGCAAGCTATAACTTCAACATAAGTTTGGGACTTTGGCTGCACATGGTTAATAGCAATCTGATGTCCATTTGGAGAATTGTTTTTAAGATTCTGGCAGGTCACAGGGGAATTCAACAACTTGGGTCTACAAATTAGCAAGTTGGTGGGTTTCTGTTCATTTTTTGTGACTTGAGTAGCCTTTGGAGGGTCAGAGTTCAATTCTGGGATTTCCAATGTTGATTTCAAACCCAAAGTCTTGACGCTTGCCAGGTAGGAAGATTTCTGTTCCTCCTGGTTGGGGAAAGATATCTCTGGAAGTTCAGGGGTTGGCCCAACTGGCAGTCTGGCTGGCTCCTGTCTATCCTGGTTTTAACAAAGTCTTTCCTGAGATCCTGAGTTTAATTCCCAGGTTTTCAATACAAGTATTGAAATGTCATTCATGACATCATCCCCTTCCTTACTGGGGGTCCCTTCCTTCCTAGCCTTCTTTTCAAGGTAATGTTGGATGGGTAGCTGGGTGTTGGGTAGGTTTCTTAACAGTTCCCAGGTGCTTTCCTTGGGCAGATATCCCTTCCATTTGCTGTAGTACTGTGGGGTTTTGTGGTGGGTACAGTCTCTATGAATTTATTTAACTTCATATTCTTCAGAGCGCCCTACTTGGATGGGAGGAGAGCAAGTCTTGAGTTTCTGGTGGGGTAGCAAGTTTCCTTCTTTCTTGAATAGGAGTGCACAGTAGAAGACATTATGTATTTTCCATGAGGAGGGTAGCTCTAGTTTGAATGCTACTTTGCCCACTAGTTGATGATCTTGTAGGGGCCATTTCTTTTGTGGGCTAACTTCTGGCAGGGAACTGTCAGAGGCACGTTTTGCAAGTCCAGGTAAACCTCATCCCCTACCTTCAACAGTTTCCCAGGGGTCCTCTTTTTTTCAGCAAAAGTCTTATAAGTCTGGACAGCACGGTTCAGGTTCTTAAGACAGGTTTGTTGGGTGTTGTGTATCTGTTTAATCCAGGTTTATCCTGACAGGTTTATCTCCTTACTACCAATACTGGGGTCCCAAGATGGGTCAAACCCATAATTGGCTTTAAAGGGGGACATTCCAGTAGATGTGTGGTCTTTGCTGTTGTAGGCGTACTGTGCCATGGATAACATCTCAGCCCAGTTATCTTGGTGTAGCATTGTAAGTATTGTTCAAGTATTTGATTCACTTGTTCAGTCTGGCTGTTAGTCTGCAGGTGGTAGGAAGTGGATACACAGAGTTTTACTCCTAAGTCTTTCATTACCTGAGTTCAGTAGTTGGAGGTAAATTGGGGGCCTCTATCAGTGATGATTTATGCTGGGGTGCCGTGTTGAGTTAGGATGTGGTTGTGGAAATATCTGGCTGTCTCAGTGGCAGTGCAGTGGGTGGTGGTAGGGACAAAGTGGGACATTTTAGTAAACCTATCTACTATGCCTAAAATGGTGTTGAACAAATTGGAAGGAGGCAGTTCTATAATATAATCCATTGAAACAGATTGCCAGGGTCCCATTGGTATGTCTAGTGGTCTCAGCAGGCCTTCAGGTTTTGATCTACAGGTTTTGGTCCTTCTGCATGTCTCACAGCCTTTGATGTAGTCAGCCATGTCTTTGTTCATTTGGGGCCAATCATAATTCTTCTTGATTCCTCAGAGTTTCTTGAGTCTGCCAGGGTGACCAGCCATCTCCTATTCATGATAGTCTATGAGTACTTTGGTCCTTGTCTTGCCTTCTGGTACATAGATCTGGTTATGTAGTAACAGGGTAGTTCCTTTCAACAAAAACCCTTTCTTGTGGTGGCAGCTCTCTTGGTATGAGGTCAAGATGACAATGAGTTCTGTTGAGTATTTGTCTAATTTCTGCATCTCAATTATGTCAGGTTTACAAGCCATGATCTTCATATACATCAGCTGGATGTCTAGGCTGGCAGGGTTGAGATGCACGTGGGTGTTATAGTCTTTGGTCTCAGATGTAGAGGGAATCATGTCTGCTCTTCTGATCAGTGTGTCAGGTACTATGTTGACCTTGCCGGGTTTATAGTCAATTATCAGAGTTTAGTTGGACAGTTCAAGGGCCCATCTGGCCTGTCTCTGATTCAGTTGTCTAGTCTTGAAAAAGTAAACCAAGTTCTTGTGGTCTGTCAGAACCTTTACCGGATGTTCTGCGCTGCATAGGTATCTGTGCCAGTGCCTCAATGTCTTCATGATTGCCAGCATCTCTTTATCATAAATTTGGCAGTTCCCTTTTGCTGTCAGAATTTTCTTAGAGTAATATACTACAGAATGTAGCAAACTATCCCCTCCTTCCTGAAGAAGGATCCCACCCACTGCAAAGTTGGATGTGTAGGTTTCCAGTACAAATGGTTTGGATGGATCCAGAATGGCTAGGACAGGGGAAGAGGTGGATGTAAGCTTCAAGGCTTTAAAGGCGGTGGTACATTCTGGGGTCCAAACAAACAGGATCTTGTCAGAGCAAAGACGGGTCAGAGGCAGGGTGATCAGAGAAAAAATTTGATGAAATCCCTGCAATAATTTTCCAGGCCCAAAAAAATTCTCATGTCCTTTCTGCATTTGGGCATTGTCCAGGTTGTCACTGCTTTTACTTTGTCCTGCGTCATGGCAAAACCACCAGTCCTCACTATGTATCCTAGGAATTCAACCTCGGACTGAAAGAATTCATATTTCTTAAGCTTGGCGTGTAAGTTGGCTTGGGAGAGTTTTTTTCAGTATAAGGTCCAGGTGCTAGAGGTGCTCTTTATATGACGTGCTGTAGATGAGGATGTTGTCCAAATATGCGACACAAAATTGATCAAGGTACTTGCCTAGGACAGTGTTGATCATCCTTTGGAAAGTACTGGGGGCATTGCACAGGCCTAATGGCATTACTAGGTATTTTTACAACCTGTATCTGGTTTTGAAAGCTGTCTTATATTTGTCTCTGTCTTTGATTTGGATCTGGTTGAATGTGTCTTTCAGGTCAATTTTTGAGTACACCTGGGCTCTGGTCAGTACATCACAGAGGTCATCAGCGTTGGGGATGGGATAGCAGTTTTTTACTGTAATGTTGTTCAGTTTCTGGTAGTTTACGCATGGACGCATTCCACCATCTTTATTTCCTACAAACAGCATGGGTGACAATCAAGGGGCTTTTGACACCCCAACAAAGCCCTTTTTTATCATGTCCTCTAGGTATGTTTTCAAGGCTATTTGTTTGCGGTGGTTGCAGCTGTAGATAGGGTGGTGGTGTGGTTGGGTCCCTGGTAACAGGTCTATGACGTGATTGTAGATTGAATGGCTGGGTAGTTTTGTGGCTTCTTCCTTGCTAAACACATGGTCCCATTTCTGTAAGGGGGTAGGCAGTATCCTGACAATAGGCTCTATCTTTATGGTTAAGAGTTTGGATGGTGTTCTGCCAGGGCTTATACAGAAAGGAACAGTGTCACAAGATTCAGGTTATCCCAACGTAGCAGTCTGTTTGCAATAGTTCAATATCAGGCTGTTTTTGTCAGACCAGTAGTTGCCCAGTATCAGGGAATGAGGTAATACTGGCAAGAGGATCAAGGGGGTTGGGTACATGTTCTGTCCAATTATCAACGGAAGTTCTTGTTCACATTGGTAACCAGTGTCCTAAGAACTGTTTCCCATGATTACTTGTAGGCTGTGTTCTGAGACAGTCAAGCCTGATTCCTTTTCCAGGTTGGCGTCAATGAAACTTTCATCAGCTCCTGTTTCAATAAAGACTTCAATCTGGCGCTTGCTTCACAATAGTTCCACAGTCACTTGGATGAACTTGTAAGATTGTGCAGAGGTTCTTATTTGTGCCAAGGATACAGGAGAGGTGTTCTTATTGGGGCAAGCTCTGGTGAGATGTCCTGCCTTGTGGCAGTAGAAACACAACCCATCTTGATAGTGATGTTTTAATTATTTGGGGACATTCCTGGTTGATTTGGCATTGTGGTTCTGCCAGCACAGGTAGGATATGGGTTCAGACCTTCTTGATTCAGGCCCAGGCTTTTGCATAGAGGTAGTAGTTCCTCCAGGCTCAGTGTGGGCAGGTGGTGTTTCAACAGGTCTTTCATAGCTAAATTAACTCTTTTTATGAAGATAATGGTGGCTAATCAATCCTTGAGTTGGGTGTGAGTCTTCAGTTTAAGGAACTCATCCACATAGGCATGGATGGGGCAGTTTCTTTGTCAGATCTCTAACAGAGATTCTAGTGCGGGTATCTGGTGTCTTGGTTATTGCCAGTGGCCATTAGTTCACTTTCAAATTGGGAGTAATCAAGGCAAAATTTGCCGTCTTTGGCAGTGGCCTTTCCAAACCAATCCAGTGTGTCTCCTTAAAGCATGGCGGCCACCCCCAAGACCTTCTCAGTGTCACTTGGATAGGCGTTGGCGTTGACTTGGAATTGAAGGCAGAGGACTGACATGGCTTGACAAGCTTCTTCTAAGGTTAGTTTGCCTATCTGGGGCATGTCCACCTAGGTTTTAGTCTGGTTCACTATCACATTTTGTACTTGTGATGTGGCAGGGTTCTGGGGTTCTGCACCAAATGCAGGGTCTTTTGGTTTTTTGGTGGGTCAGTTCTTCATCCATGAGAGTATCAGGGAAGTAATTTCCTTATGGGTGCAATAAGTGATTATCACAAAAAAAAGCATACAAGTTTCCCCAAGTGTTAACAACATCTTGGGTCCCATGTTACCATGTCTGTAAAAGATTGTCATAATATCAGGAAGCCAGACATAGGTAGAGGCATTGGTTGGCTTGGGACGGAGTACAGCCAGGCCAGTGGGTAATGCCCATCATGGGATGGGTCCTAGCTTGACAATATAGGATACAGATTGCCCAAAAAAGGACCAGGGCCCTGAGCTGGGCACCATAGTGTCTACCATTCCTGTCAAAGTAATTTGAAGTACTCCAAACAGTTGAGTTGATGTGTTCTTGGAGGCAGTGTGGGAATCCATTGGGCGGTTGGGTTGCGGGGTTAAAGGCAGAGTCATGGGGACAAAGTATGCTGGTAGGTAATTGTACTTGTCTTTGAACAATAAGGGCGGCACCTTGATCCTCTTTCTTTTGATTCCTATGTATTCATTCTCTCTAGGTATGGCCAAGGGGTTGGCAATGAGAAGGGTCTCCAATTTGTACTCCAAGTAGGTGGGGTTGGGTGGGTATTCAATGAAATGCACAGGTTCAAAAGGGGCTCCAGAGAGCGGTATAGTGCCAGACGCAGATTGTCAGGTTGGTCTCTGGAGAGGGTGATTGCCTGATAGTCTACTTGGCCAGAGTTGAGATGAAAGATCACTAAGACTAGATAAAGTAGGATTTGTTCAAACCAAAGGTTCATAAAACTTTGTTATCAAAAATGACAATGGGGTCATCCCCATACTGCTGGGGTTCTTATACCAGGTGGTTTTGCTTCTTCACTTTTTGCGGACTTCAGGTCTGGGGACAGTTTTCTGGCAGGGCTCAGTCCTTGGATTATGGTTTTGTGGGTGGTGGATCCTAGTTGGGCTTGCTCTGGTAAACAGAAGTGGTGATGCTTTGTTCTGCTGCTACTGTTCACCTTATCACCTGAGCAGTCAAATTTTATTACCCATTCTGAACTGGAGGCTGGCATTAGCTGATGATCATTGGTGGGACTGGCAGGAGGCCTTGTTGTAATCTCCTTTAGGCAAGCTACAACTTCAGCATAGGTTTGGGTCTTTGGCTGCACATGGTTAATAGCAATCTGATGTCCATTTGGGGAATTGTCTTTAAGAGTCTGACAGGTCTCAGGTAATTTGACAACTTGGGTCTGCAACTTAGCAAGTTGGTGTGCTTCTGTTCATTTTGTGTGACTTGATTAGCCTTTGGAGGGTCAGAGTTTGATTCTGGGATTTCCAATGTTGATTTCAAACCCAAAGCCTTAAAGCTTGTCAGGTTGGCAGATTTCTGTTCCTCCTGATTGGGGCAAGGTATATCTGACAGTCCAGGGTTTGGCCCAACTGGCAGTCTGGCTGGCTCTGTCTATCCTGGTTGTAACAAGGCTTTTCTTGAGACCCTGGGTCTAACTCCCAGGTTTTCAATACAATTATTTAAATTTCATTCATAACAGGCTCAAGGAAACTATGCTCCCATGTGGGGAATCACTTTCTCAGCAAGCCCCAGCATGGTCAGGTAGGTGAACCCAAGCTTGTTGTAGTCATAGACCAGGATGGGATAAACAAGGGGGAGTTCTTTGTTAGTGGTGCTCATGGGCTTGCTCAACAAGGCAAGTTGGCAAAGAAGAGGGATACCAGGATAGGAGATGAGGGTAGTGTTGAGAAAATTGGTTTATTACTTGTATGTTCAAAACTACAGATAGATTTTAGCCTTTCTAATGTACTCTACCTAATCCTGTGCAAGAGCACTACAGACTACAATAAATAGAACTTTGAAGATAATTAAATTTATTAGGACTGGAGTACAATCTAGCCAGCAGCTGCAATCTATACAGGTGTCTGTATCAAGATATACTGCAACAACCCTTCTTCTTGTTGTTTCATACAGTTCTCATTGGCTACCTTTACAATAGGTTCATCTTTGCTGGCTGCGCCTATCCTGATTGGTTGTCCTTGGCATGTGTGCTGCTAATGGCCTTATCAAGCTCTAAATTGCACTTCATTTGCAGCCTACACTCTTCTTGGGCTAGCCTACTGGCAATTATCAATTGGCTGTATCTTTATGCTCTTATAATAGTACTAAAAAACTACGCTGTATTTGGTTGATGCTTAGAAATAATCCAAGCTCTATTCTCCTACTTTGGAAGGTATAATTCTGATATTTTTCCCCCTATTTTTAGGGTTTAATCAGTGATCTTTTTCTGGATTACAAGCCTTCTGTTTATTAATACAAAAGGCTTGAATTGGGGATTATACACTGTTTAATAGAAGACTAAATCCAATATAAACTTGTGGATTATCTGCCGTATAATACTGACCCAAACCAATCAGGAACCAGTTATATGCTGTGTAATTCTGACCCAAACTTGGTGTTTCCTATCTTTTTGCACATCACTTGTTTGATATACACATACACTCCTTTCAGGATGGGTGAGACTGAGTTGATAAACGTCCAATGAGATTAAATGAGAGGTATACAATTGTAATCTAGTGATTACACACCATGTAATCACAGATAAAGACTATATTGGCTAACAATTATACAGCATATAATAGCCATTCAATTATGATGAACTAATGATTATACAGTTTATAATCACTGCACTTAATAGAATGATAATCTAGTGATAATACACATGTAATTGATAAAGATCTGTGTGCAACAATTAGCCTGATCATTTGTGGTCAATCAGCCTAATCTCACAGGGAGCAGGATCAGAAACTATCTCCTGATCCAGCACTCTTGGGGAAGGAACAAGGGCTAGTGTTAGTTGATCAGAGACAGTGTCACATTATTGAATAAATCATCCAAAACATAGTCTGTTTATGACAAGGGCAATAGAACAATTGCCCAATCACTCACTTGTTTTGCTGTGTTTGTTATTTTATGCCTGTAAACTTGTCTAATTGCACCTAAAAAGAATATTTGAATCAAAGATTTATTGTGCATAGAGCTTGGCCTTCACTTTCATGGCATATAATGGATTTTTAGCATTTAAGAGCCGCTCTCTTTCATTTGTCAAGGCGCTTAAACCCAGTTGTTTTCTTGCCCAAGAACTTTTAATGCCACTTCTCCACTGTCTCCGTATGGCAATTCATTCTTTTGGTGTCTCTTTCCTTTGGCAATCATTCCTCTGCACCCACTATATAACCTTATAACATATCAAATAAAGAACCAGTTTTGTGTTGCAACCAAGTTTCCTGACTCATCTGCCAATGTATCTCACAATACACAGGGGGTGCTCAATGAGCCCTCTATTGGTGTATCTAATAACATGAACCAATCTGATGGCAATGTTGAACTGCGGGCACTTTCTCCTAATTAGGAGCACTACCAATTCAACCTGCTGATCCTGCATGAGTTATTCTTTGGCTCCAATAATTACATGGAACATGCCACCCTCTTGTAGCCCGGTGGCTTTCCCCATATAGTTATTAATTTTCAGTATTCTACAATAAATTATACCTTATTCTATTCATTCTTGTCCTTTCTATTGGACTGTTGTCTTCCCCAATCCAAATACTGAATCCTCATTGGTTCAGTTGCAACATTTGTCTTATTTACTTTTATTCTTCTGTCTTAACCAAGGCTGTCACTATACCAACTACAGGTATAGTATTAATAAAAAGAGTACTAGACTAACTAATTGTAGATTTTATCACTCAAGCTTCTATTTTTACAACAGACAGCAAGGAGTTGCTCTGTTTCCCAGGCTGGTGTTGGTACTGGAGATACTCTCTATTAGAAATCACCAACAGTAGATAAAAATTGTGATAATATAGTAAGCTACTGCAGAGTAAAAATGCTCTGATTACATTAACTAACAGAAATTTTATTAAGTGATATCAACAGGTGTCAGGATTGACAATTTTATTCTCTTTAAAATCTGGGCCAAGGGTGGGATTTAAACCCTGACCCTGAGCCCCGCAGGCTGCTGGCCCTTAGGACTGAGAGGTTGCCTGCCTGTGTTTTCCTGGGGTCAATCTCCCACAAGCTGAAGCCAAGAATGATTTTCCAAAAAGTGAAGCCAGCCAAACTAAAGGAATCATCACACCAAATGGAGGAGTAATCAAAGCGCCTAATGGAGGCAATGAAATTCCTATTGTCTGCTTCATGTGCTTGAAGACTGCCTTAGTGGCCAATCAGGATGTGTCACCTGAGGGAAGCACAGGCCCAGGGCCTGACTCCATGACTGTGGCCCAAGAACAATAGAATCAAGTTTCCAATTTGAGCTTTCTGACCAATGAAAAAACTCTCATCCCAGGGCTATTTTATTGCCTTTGAACCCAAGCGTCCAGACCACCTGACCCCACTTTTTTGATGCCCTAATGAACCCCCCATGGAAAATAGTAAGTTTGGAGGTGAGAGCTATATAGACCCAAGGACCCTGTGTTCCAAACTTATTACCATTTTTTGAGTAAAGGTTGTGTTATTTTGGCTTCCACAGCTGCTGCCTTATTTTATATTTTTCATCTATCAAGTCAGTACAAGATCACCTGGCCCTTCTACCTTCAGATTCCTGTCCTCCAGGTGTTCCCTTTAGTCCTTTCCACTTCACAGAGTACCCTTTAAAACCCAAGTATAAGGAATACTCCCCAGAAAAGGTCCTTGAACTAGATCCCTTGGCCTGCATAAAACCTGCAGTTAGATGCAACTGTCAAGGCCCTTGGATATTCTTAATACCCAAGTTGTTTAGAGGCAAATTCAACTACCTGCCTGCCTACAAACTCCACATGGAACCACCTGTGACCCCCAAGCAAACACTTGCCTTCTTGCCTAACCTCCCAACTGACCACACTAGCAAGCTGTTTGGAATTGTGTATATCACCCTCTGTAATACCCAAGTATTGAGGGTAAAACTTTAGTAACATAAGATGGCAGATCAGGCGGCTCAAAACTGTTCAAGGCGTAGACAATTAGATATAAGTTTATTGCCTGACAGAAGGCTTTGGCAAGGATGTTGCATTGTCTAAGGCTGCCAAAAAGGTACAGTAGCATAACTGCAGAGATCACTTAAGTAGCCAAGTTGGGAGTTGGTTGAGATGACGCTGGAGGTGTCTATAGGTTCAAATCCATTGAATTGAGGTGAGTTAGCTCATTGTACAATATTCCTTTTGGTTCTTGTGGTTCAGGACCAAATTGAGCATAGGTTGTCTGGTTGCCCCCTATCCCAATGTAAGCTATCAAGACAGCTATGAAGATGATGTAGTAAATCTTCTGACTTGGGGAGGGGTAATAGGTTTAGTAAGGTTACTTGCTTAGCCTAGGTAAAGGATTTATTACTGTGATAATATTGAGAAGGATATTCACTCAATGATAGCACAATCTATCATTGAGAGTTTTGTCTTTATTTATACTAGTGGACCTGCAAGGCATGATTATTGGAAGGCATGGCATTGGGGAACCAAGAGTCTGAGTTGCATCTGTTATTCTCTTTTTTGGATTGGTTTGGGTGGCTGGCAATTGAGAAGGTTTGTATGAATCCCAGTTTGCATTGGCATAAGGTAAGTTGGGCCTTCTTCATGCATTAAAATTCATTTACTGAATTTGGTGCATGATTTTCATTGTTGGAGTGCATGTCAGTTCATTCCCCATTTGGTAAGCTCCTAAATTGGGCAGTAGCTCCCAAGTTTGGCTTTGGGGAAATTAACTTCCATGGTTTCCCAATTTGGCTATTTCCCAAAGGATTAGATGGGGACTGGCCTGCTGGCATGGGAGGGCAAAGGCTGGCAGGTGGCAGACTGGCTCATGGGTTCCTGGTTGGAGGATGGCTTGCAGGTGGGGCTGGAAAGAGTGGTGGGCGCCTGTGCAGTGGCGGTAGGCATCTGCTCAATGGCAGCAAGTGTCTGCGTGTTGGTGGCAGGCAATGGCTTGGTGGTGGCAGGCTTCTGTGTGATAGTAGTGTTTATCTGATTGGTGACAACAGGGGCCCGCGCAGTGGCAGTGGACGTCTGCTCAGTGGCGGCAGATGCCTGCACGCTGACAGAGGGCAATGGCTAGGTTGTGACAGGCTTCCACATGGTGGCAGTATGTATCTGCTTGGTAGCAGTGGGGGCCTGCAGGATGGTAGTAAACGTCTGCTTGGTGGTGGTGGACATCTGCTTGGTGGCAGCAGGTGACCGCATGTTGATGGCAGGCAACAGCTTGGTTGTGGTAGGCTTCCATGTGGTGGCGGCATGTATCTGCTTAGTGGCAGCAGGTGTCTTCACATTGACAGCAAGTGATGGCTTGGTTATGGCGGGCTTCTGCATGGTGGCAGTGTGTATCTGCTTGATGGCAGCAGATATCTGCACGTTGGGGGCAGGTGACAGTTTGTTGGTTACACAACTATAAGTATCAGGAATATTCCTAACACCCTCACAGGGATGATTGCCACTTTAATCCTGGCTGCTGGCCTGTGGTCCTGGGTGAGAAAGTCCTTCTCCTACCTATTTAAGTTAGCTCCTATCTTGTGGTGGGCTCTGCCTGCAAAAACCCAGCCCACATAATCCCTGAAAATGACAGGCCAGACGCCCAAGCTTGAATCTCTGACAACAGGGAAGGAATTTCTAACTTCCCCAGTGTAAGACTTCAGTCTTTTTCAACAACAGCTGCAGTTGTATCAAAGCCTATGCTCAACCATCACCAATAAATTACTATTTCCCAAGGATGCAAAAGATACAGCTCAAATTGAGACAACGGTTTATTGATGAGCCTAAACAGGAGGAGATTGAATTTCTTGAAATAATAGAACTGTGAGGGGTTTATACCCAATTCTACAAAAAGGATATTATAGGGGAATTATGGTCAAGCAAGATTAGCTCATAATATCAAGTCAGAAATATATTGTCAGGGGTAAGATTCTTAAAGCTGGAATTAAGGGCTTTTGGCTGACATTAGTTTGGGCTGAACTATTTCAGTATTTACAGAAATATAGGCAACCAAAGATGATAAAGGAGAAATAAAGAAACATAAGTCTTGGCACAAATATAAAAAAATAGGACATATCAGTTGAGACTTAAATTCTCAGTACTGACACCCAGCTATATATTGCTGATAAGTTGGCTCTAGGCTTAGCAGGGCATATTGATTGACTAGTTGTTCAAATGCCACTGTTTCCCTGACACTGACATATTCTGATTGGTTGCCCAGGGGTGGCAACACACTAATTTCAGGTCCTGGCACAGGAGCCAAACCTTGTGGTCTTCAAGGGATCAATTGGGGGGTCAAAATCCCCAAATTCTTGGGGTTTGGCTAATAGGAAGCATTCCTGGATGTAGAGGCTGCTTCTGAGGATGCCTCCAAGTGCAAGTGTCCCCAGGGCATTGATTTTGGCATTTGGAGAATTGTGATATGAGTTAATGAAACCTTATTCTCAGGCCCAATTGTGTCATTACAAATTCACATCCCTTAGTGTTGATATTATTTAGTTCCTTTTCAGGGTTATTATGGGCCCTGACATGTATTGAGCGTTAATAAGGACAAAAATAAGTCAGTTGAAAGGGCTATTTTAAGATGGTAATAAATTCTTGATAAAAGTGAGAGAAATATCTTTTTGCTTTAATTTTTATTAAAGGTTTGATTCTTGCTAAAATATTACTACAGATCTGGGTTGATATAATTAGGAGGCTGGGGCTTAACTTAAACCCCTGATTTCCTAAAACAAACACTGAATTATCTTTAGATATTTCTCTTTCAATTTTCACTTATTTCTGGTTGAAAGCAAAATCACAAAATTAATTTTGTCTGCTTGGCTTTGCTTTCCATGGGTGCAACTTTTGTGCAATTTCTACTCAATGATTATATGTTCTCAGTAAGCCTTTTATGCATCAATAATATGATTCAAGTGCAGTTTAGAATCTGGAATATTAATGTGAAAGTTTTCTTTTTGTTGTTCAGTTGTATATCAGTGGCTTTGAGGGCAGCTATGTTTCTTTCCTAGCCATTAATGTGTTTTACATGCCACAGCAAAAATATGGTACAGCACACCACTTTAAAAATGCCATCTCAAAAAACTTTATTTTGAAATACAGCATCTAAAAATTTGGCTACCTCAATTTTATAGTAAAAACAAATTTCAATTTATGGCATTGCAACTATGAAAAACGGGCTTTAAAAAGTTAGCCTTTTGAACCTCAAAAAAAATCCAAAAAATCCAAAAAAATAAAAGCATTTCTAGGCTTAAAAAGGCCTCAGAACATTAAATCTTCAATGAAAAAAAGGGGTTTAACCAGAAGCAACAAGGCTGTTTAAAGGGCAAAAGTCAAAATCTACACAAAAACAACCATTTTGATCTATTATAGCTATGCCATATACTTTAAAATAAGCAAATATTTGTACCAAATACGAAATAAAAGTCAAAAAATGATGAAAGTGAAAAAATAAGAAGTGTGATAGTTTATTGAGAAAGGCTTATACATTGGTTGACTGTCAGGCATCAATCCACTTGAAAGTAATCTTCCAAGGTGGTGAATGATTGCAGAAGGATTTAAACCAGTTACCAGAGAACCCACGGGCAAGGACACCATTCCAAGGTTAAATAGTTCTCCAAATAGGCAATACCAGCCTAAGAGCGGATTGAATTGTCCTAGGAAGAAGTACACCCCTAAGTAGAACAAGAGAAAGGCAGATGCCAAGGGGCAGAAAACCTGTGGCTCAGTGGGCTTGTTAATGGACTGGTAGCTCTGAGGTTCTTCTTTATGAGGTGGGTTATGGGACAAGGGAATAGCGGTATACCAGACTTCAGGTTTTACCCAACACCAGGAGTTATCCAAGAAATGAGATTTGAGAGAGGTACCTAAATCTGCACATGTACCTAGAAAAATGCTGGCCTGTACAGCCTGCAACAAGATCATCCAGTATATAGATTTATACCCAAGAGACTCCATAATGGAAGTCTTGGGCAATCTCATGGTTAGGATTAAAAAGGGATTAAGTCAAGCTAAAAAAGACAATAAATCATTTGGAGGTGGATGTAGACTTTATTGATTGAAAAAATAATAAAATATAGCTTTCCAGATTTTTATAGCATGGTAGCAAGAAGGTGACATAAGGAATAAGTAAAGGAGATGAGGAAATTTGGGGATGAATCTGGAGAATTGGGAAGTTTGGAACTTCAAACTGGAGAAAATGATTACTTTCCTGTTATTGAAATTTTTAAAGCAGATTTGGTGAAATTACTTATCTTAATTTTCCTAAAAGTCAGGCATGGCTTTGGAGTTTCTCAGTTAACTCCACAAAAGATGGGGACCAGGAGTAAGGTTTAGCCACACAAACAACAGACAACAGAACAGAATTAGAGTAAAGAAGTCCATAAACTTGCTAACGTCACCCAGAGAGTGTAAAAGGCAGTTCAAAGTTGTTTTGGCATCATTTGATTGGCTACAATTAGATTTCAAAGGTAACAATTGGTTGAGCTCAAATCTAACGTTTTTCACCTTATAGATAAGTGGCTAAGTCTCAAGAATGCGCGAGTTTGATCCCCGTCCCTGGATTAAATCCAACCAGACTGTTGAACAGAGGTAATATAGAACAAATAATACTAACTAATTCTTAATTTTTAAGAGCTTCAAATGAGCAAGGGATGTAATGGCTATCTAAATTTGATAACACATCATGATTGTTGACAGGAATATAGTTAAGTGGATCCCTGACATTAATAGTGCTACTGAGATGGCCTGAAAATGCTCAAGATTTCTATCTGTGGTGCCCAAGGGTTCTAAGCTGAAGGTTGGAGTAGCTCAGAAGCAATCTTTAAGGTCTTTCCCATAGTGGTGCAAGGTTATAAATTAAAGCGTGTAAAGCATTAGGGTTAAGATTCAGAAGGTACAAAAAGGTAGGAACTGTCTGTAAGATAATTTTACAGAATCCTGTTAAAAATCTATACTGGTTTACAAAAGGAGTGATAGAGTTTAAGAACCCTAAGCAAAGAAGATAAAGCAAGGTATTTAATAGTGAACAATTTTTAAATAAGGGAATGTCAATATTTGGATAATCTCCATCAGCAAACTGGTACATATAACTATTAAAAGATTCATTAAGGGAAAATATTGGATACAACAAGTCTAAGGCTTGTTGTTTTACAACTTCTATTTATTCAAGATGTTGAGTTTATACTTCTGGGAAGTATAATAAACAAAATAAAGGGGAAGGTTAAGAAGAGAATGATACTTTATTGAATATGAATATAGGCTAATATATAGTATCATGACAAGCTACATGTTGTCCATGTACGCCATGGAGGTCATGGGGCTTATCTGAGTAATGTTCCTCTTGAGTCACAAGGTTTAATCAAGTTGTGTTCCATTTAGGACCTGAATCAAGTGATCCCTGTCATAGATGGCTAACTGATAATGGTGCCACTGGTTTATTGGCTGGGCGGTGAACCACTTGGCGAGCTGCTTAGTGATTTACTTGGGGCATTAATTCCCCAAGAGGGAGTAATTGAAGATGTGCGACATCTCCCCCTGGGGTGCTGGAAAGCAGATCCTTAGGAATCTTCTTGAGGGTATCTGGTATATGGGCTTGGTACTGATCCATTTTGGCGTTGGGAACAGGGAGTCTTGAATTTTGTTGGGCTGCTCTTGCCTTACATAAACAAAGTCAATCATGACGCATATGTTTTAGTTTAGTTTGAGCTCCAATCCCTTTGATGAGGTAGCAGTTATTGGGCTTCACTTCCATGACAATGCCTGGTCTGCGTAACCCTGGGTCTAATTTGTGTTGGTTGTGATTAACAACCCAGATCTTGTCCCCGACTTGGAACCTTTTTTGTTGCAATGGGATTGCTTCCCGCTGAACTCTTTGTTGTTCCATCACCTCTTGGTCTTATCTGGCTTGTAGTACTTTTAGGTCATTGCTGTCTAGTATCTTCTTTGGAAGTGGCATTTGTGGTCCTGTGGTTGTACTGACAAGTGACAGTTTCTGACCATAGACAAGTTCATAAGGGCTTCTGCCTGTATTGCGGTTAACTTGTGCTCTGCAGACCATAAGGGCGGTTGGTAGCATGTCAACCCAGGCCTTTGGATTGTTGGCAGATAACTTACTGAGGGCTTCCACTAGAGAGCCGTTTACTTGTTCTACGTGTCCATTTGCTTATGGGTGATATGGGCTGGCTGTGATGTGTTTTATTCTATTTTTGTCAAGATAGATGTTGGTGTCAATAGCTTTGAGTTCAGTGCCTCTATCTGTGATTAAGAGGTCAGGCTTTCCAAACTTAGCTATGGTCTCCTTGCCAATGAATGGTCTCACAACATTGCCTTTGTGCTCTTTTGTGGCTTGTGCTACGGGCCATCTGGTTGCATAGTCAATGACTGTGATGATGTACTTCTTGCCTTTGCTTTCACCAGGCATAGATCCCACAATATCTAACAAACATACCTTGAAGGGTTGTGTGATGGATACGGGTACTACTGACTTGGGTGGAGCTTTGGTTTGGGCGTACTTTTCACAGACCTCACATTGTTCCAGTACTTCTCTGATATCATCTAGCATGTTGGGCCACCAGTAGCGGGTCTTGAGATATTCATGCAAGTTTCTGCTACAGGTGTGCCCCAAGTCTCTGTGATAATGGAGAATTGTGTCAATCTTTTGTGTTGATGGAACGTAGGGTACAGTGTCACCATTTGGAAGGATTTGGTGGAGGGTACCATATACGTTTTTGAACAGATGTTTGTTCTTGAGGACTTTTCTCTTGGATGTCCATTGATGTTCCAGGTGGGAACCCTTCTTGGAGATTCCCCATGATTAACATGGGCCATTTGGGGTTGCCATCAGTGCAGAGGATGTTATTATATAGCCTTGATAGGGCATCTGCAGTAAGCATCTCTCTGCCTGGCTTGTATTCAATTTGCATGGAGTATCTCTGTATGAGACTCATCCATTTGGCTTGTCTTCTTGACAGGTGTTGTTGTGTTTTAAAGAATATCAAAAACTTGTGGTAGGTGAGTACTTTGAACGTCTGGGCTCCTTCTAGATAACATTGCCATTTCATGAGGCAGTGTATGATGGCAACCAACTCTTTATTGTGTATAGGGTATCTTTGTTTGCCGTCTGATAGCTTCCTGGATTCATATGCCACAGGGAGGAAGTCTTTCTGGGCCGTTTGGATACAGAGGACTCCTCCTATGGCATAATCAGAGGCGTTGGTTTCTAGCCCATAGATCCCCTCACAGTTTGGGTATTGCAGAATGGGGCAGTAATCATGTGCTCTTTAAGCTGGTGGAAATGTTGATCTTGTAAAGGTGTTCAGACAAAATTGGTTGTTTTCCCAGTGAAGGCTGATAAGGGAGCTTTTAGGCCACCCCAGTCAGGGATGAACCTGTGTACATACGCTACCATTCCAAGGAAAGTGTGGAGCTTACTCTTGTTCCTTGGGGCTGGCATCTCTGTTATAGCGCATATTTTGTCTGGATCTGGCTTGATACCGTCCTTGCTAATGATATGACTAAGGAAGGGGAGTTCAGTTGAGAAGAACTCACATTTGGATGGTTTGGCAATTAGTTGGTTTTCTTACAGGGTACAGAGGACTGCGCAGACGTCTTCCCAGTGTTGTTGTAGGTTGGGACTTAGATGATGATGTTGTCCAGGTAGATGATTGCTCTTTTCCCAATGTGTTCCTTGAATACTTCATTCATGAAGGTTACAAAGGTACTGGGAGCGTTTGTCATTCCAAAATTGAGGACAACACATTCAAAGGATCTGTATTTAGTTCAAACTGCAGTCTTTGGAATGTCTTCAGGTTTCACGCAAATTTGGTGATATCCTGCTGTCAAATCAATTTTTGTGAAGATTTGGGACCCCCCCAGGGCATCAAAAAGGTCATCAATTAGGGGCAGGGGATACCTGTTCTTTATTGTGACCTTGTTGAGGGCCCTGTAGTCTGTGACTAGGTGGAGGCCTCCATCTTTCTTCGTCACAAAGAAGACAGCAGCGCCAAAGGGTGACTTTGAAGGTCTGATGAGGCCTTTCTTGAGTGCTTTGTCAAGGTAGGCTTTCAGAGTGTCATCTTCTTGTGGTGTAAGGCAGTAGATGGGTTGCGCCTTAGGCACGCTACTTTTAGGTTGATCTCATGTTGTATACCCCAATCAGGGGGAAGCCCAGGTAGTGATTCTTGGAATACAGAGGGAAACTCATTGACTAGCTGATCTCTGATTGGGCTCTGTTTGTGTTGAATTTCTGTGTTTTTGAAGTGGATGACTTCATACGTACATGTGCTCCAATTGATTTTGCTTATGTCAGTTTCCTTCTCTGTTTCCATGATCTTGACAAATATGTGGTCCCTCATGAGGGTATCAAGATGTGTCAGGTACACGTGATGGTGGACTTCTCCTTGCTGGATAGTGAGGGTGGCACTGCCCCAGTCTATTTGAGGCTTTGTCTTTTGCATCCAATATAATCCAAGTATGATATTGTATTTGGGGATTGGGATGATGGGGCTGCTAATTGTTGTTTAGACGTTTCCAATTTGGGCCCAGAAAGGTCTGGTCTTGTGGGTGATTGGTGTGCTGTGGTTGTCTGCCATGATGACTTTCTTGATGCTACTTTGAATGGTAGGTAACTTCATGAGGTCTGTAAAGCTCTTGTTAATGAGTGATTGATTGGCTCCAGTATTGAATAGTGCTGTGCCCTGGTATCTGCAAAAACAGAAAGGATAGGTAAGGAGTTTATTTCCATATTGGGCGGTAAACAGTAGAGAGTTGCTGGAGGGAACCTGGATCATGGTGATTGAGTCCACGACCTGTTCTCTGTACAAGTCTTGTGAAGAGGGGGAGGGCGGCATGCCTAAGCACTCCCCTGAGCTTTTCCCTCCTTGTTGGTATCTTTGGTGCTGGCCTGGTTGGCTTGTGCCGTGTGATTCCTGTTTTGAGGCTGGGTACTGTTAGCTCGGTTGTTTTGCTTATTAGGGCGAGGTTCTCTCTTAACTGTGAGGTTTTCTTGCATTTGTTGGAGGCGTGTAGATTGTCTGACTTCTGAGCTGCGTGTTTTCCTTCTAGGAATACATCCTCAAGGTTCTTGCAGCAGGTCATGTTGAACTGACGTCTAATATGTGTAGGAAGGCCATTGTAGTAGTCCAGGCATGGTCCAGGTTCATCAAAGTTGATGGTGTTGGGCGCACAGTCACGTAGTTCTTTGTATGTGGTGATGTATTCCTCAACAGTTCCTGTCATTTTGAAGGTTTGGAGTTTAGTCATAATCACCACATCTGAATCCTTCATGGAGAACTTTTTGAGGAATGCAGCTCTGAATAGTTCCCAGTTTTCCTTCTGGTCAGGATGTTGAGCTAGCCATTTGGTAACAAAACACGAGGCAGTCCCTGTGACGTGGAGGGCAATTTTGCTAACCCAGAGTCTTTGGGGGTACTCCACTTGTTCAAACTTGCTCTTGGTGCTGTTGATCCAAAGAGAGGTGTTCTCACGGCGTAGTCCTGCAAAGGTGCCAATTTCAGTAGTATGTAAGCGCTGAAACACAATATTGGGTATCTCAGGTTGTGTAGGCGCTGTTGTAGCTGACGTGGTAGGGAACAGTCTGCGGGTTTTGAGAGTGTTGTAAGGGTCAATGGGTACAAGGAGATTATTGTAGATGACAAGTCCTAGGGGGACATCTTGTCCTACTTTGTAATCTCTCCAACTATTAGGGAGTGACATTGCTTGGGTTTTTTTCTTGGGAGGAAATTTTCCTTTGAGTTGAGTAGGTATGGATAACCTACCTGTGCTACCACTGTCGAGTTTATACTTCTGGGAAGTATAATAAACAAAATAAAGGGGAAGATTAAGAAGAGAATGATACTCTATTGAATATGAATATAGGCTAATATATAGTATCATGACAAGCCACATGTTGTCCATGTACATCATGGAGGTCATGGGGCTTATCTGAGTAATGTTCCTCTTGAGTCACGAGGTTTAATCAAGTTATGTTCCATTTAGGACCTGGATTGAGTGATCCCCGTCATAGATGGTTAACTGATAATGGTGCCACTGGTTTATTGGCTGGGCGGTGAACCACTTGGTGAGCTGCTTGGTGATTTACTTGGGGCATTAATTCCCCAAAAGGGAGTAATTGAAGATGTTGCGACAAAGAAAAGAAAAGACTAAACTAAAAAAATGAATTAATAAAAATGTACAAATTTATAAACATTAATATCTCAAGTTAAAATATGATAAAGAATTGAAGGGTAGAAATCACTTAGAATTTTGGCTTAAAGCCTACTCTTCACAAGCTCTTTATTTATAGAAGAAGTATTTGTCAGTTGAAATGATAGTCATGGGGAAAGCAGCCAAGAACAGGAGCAACTGGAGGGAGTTGAGTAAAAACCTGGAGGGAAAAGGGACAACAGAACCCCAGTAGACCTGCAGATCAGCATGTAAGCTGGAGAGGAGCAGCAGCAACTTAGCAGGAGGCGTGAAAAGATGAGAAAATATGAAAATTATTCTAAAATTGAAGTAGAATATATAAAGCTAATAAATGGCTGGGAAGAAGATCAAAACAACAACAACAATTCAAACGTTAAAGCGTAAAACAAGGTATTAACTTAAAATACTTAATTATTAACTCTTTAAATTAAATTTTCAAATATTAAAAGGATAAGCAAAAAAAATTAATCCAATAGCCTGCCCTTTGGGGCAGGGCATGACACAACTGGGGGAACACAACAAGACTAATATCTCCTTACTCAACAAAACTTATCTGTTTGAGCTTTGCAAGTAATTTAAGAATGTTAAGTTGGTTGTTATGTTCTATTCAATGATGTCTTTATTTAGGCTAACTAAGGGCCTTATATAGTTAGAAGTGGGGGGAGGGGAAAGAAAGGGTGATTCATCCTGACTGAAGTCTGGACTGGGCAGGAACTAAGCTATTCTTGAAGGGCCGAAACATTTTGGAGGATATTCAGAAAGAAAGGGCTTAGATTGGGTGGGATGTGAACATCTAAACATGTGATCTTGGGGTCAGTTGGTTGCAGCAAAAGTAGGGCCAATTTTTGGGAACTAGGTCTAGAGCATGGTTTCAGAATGTTCACCTGGGGGGTCAGCTTGTTGGTAAGGGGCAGAAGGTCTCTATACCAAATTACATATTGGGGAAATCAATAAGCTACTAATAACCATATGTATAGGCTCCTCCAATGAGTCACTCTCTGACACATCTGCGATTAGCCGCAGATGTGTAGATCGGTGACTCATTGGAGGAGCCTATACATATGGCAATAAGTGACCAATCTACACATCTGCAGCTAGCTGTAGATGTGTAGATTGGTCACTAATTGCCTCAATAAAAGTCACCACAATGGGTCACTCCCAACACATCTGTGGTTAGCCGCAGGTATGTCAATTAGTGGCTAATCAGAAATTGATCTTTATGCTTCAATGGGTAACTCTCTAATCAAAAATGTTAGAAAGAGCAGCAGTTCCCCTATACTTTTCCTTATAGGGTAGTAGTCTCAATATGATAATATCTACAGGCAAGGCACTGCACCATAACCATAGTGGCATTATTTTAAGTTGTTCTTAGTATAAGTGTCTTGGATTAATATTATAGGAACATCTTCTGATTTTCTACAAAAGGCTTTGATTTAGTGTGAGAATAAGCTTATTTTAGTTTAAGATAAATCACGTAAATTGAGATAGCGTAAAATTGAGATGGCGTAAACATATCCCACACTAAGTGATTTCATATGTAAATAAAGTTAGCAAAATAAGATTTAATTAATTTGACTCAAAATGATGAAATTGAGATGGCATACTTTCAAGATGTGGTATTGTAAAATTATAAGTAAATTTTAACTATTTTATTATTTATTATATTTTTTTGTGATTCAAAATCACTAACACAAAAACACTATCTTGAATTAAATTTGAGATGGCGTAAATTGAGAAGGTGTTTTTGAGATGACATGTCCTACCAAAAATATTAACACCTCCTTGTCCCCAGATGTTACTTAAAAAACTTGTTCCATATACGCTATGTCCCATGCACAATTTTAGTTTGCTATGAGCTGGATCTGGTTTGAACATCTTGACAGCTCTGAAAAGTACCTTATACTTACTTTACCAATCTTCATTTGGTTTTGATTTCCCATGAATTAAATTGTGAAATAGTTTCAACTGATTTAGCCCTTACACATAGAGGCCATCCATGGCACTATTGATTTAATTATCATAAACAATAAAAATAGTTTAGACTATTATTTTCTCCTGTCTGGGTTCTTCTTCTGCTGTTTCTCTCCAACTTGCTAAACCTTGATTGGTTCAGTTACAAGAAATGTAGTGTCTGATGTATCTAGTCCTTTTTCAATTTTTGCACTTTCTACCCTTCACACTAAATATACTGATTTCATCTACAGTAAACTTTTAACCCCCTCTAAGGGATTATTTACTATTTCTGTCTTTAAGAAAAATATGATGTGCTTTTTATATTAGTTTAGTTTTTAAGAGTTCAGACCTGTTGCCTCTGGTCAGCTCTCTTGCTAACTATCAATAGCTGTTATCTGTATATAACTTGAATGTTGCAGTTTTATCACACTTCCTCTGCTGAGAGCAAATTCAGCATGCAATATTTCCTGCCTTACCCTTGGAACTGAAGTTTTAACTTTCTCCAACTATATCTAATTATTTTCTAAGATTGGTCATTCACTCTCTCAAAAATCCTGCGCAAAAGAAAGCTTTCTCATGTTTCACCCAAGCACCCATCTAATTTATAGTAACTTTATCAAAACCTATAGTGGTTTTCAAAGCTATCAAGCTGAAAAAATCCTTTTTGGTCCAGAAACGGCGGAAATTATCCAAAAGCTACTGGTCATCAAGACAAGATATCTCCAATTCACTTTGTGTTTAGCTATTTTTTGGTTATCTCGTTAGCTTTAAATATATCTTACAAGTTTACTCTGAACTCCCGTATTAACCGTCAAGAGTTAATCACTACAGATGGGCCATGTGATAGCCAACTTTCTAAAGTCAGTTCAGACTCAGACATAGATTTGATTACCATTCTAACTCATGAGTGATACAATTGATCTTTCAATAAGTTGGGAAGATAGATAGGCAAGGTGATTATATTAACATTATTGTATCAACTACCTGGATTTGTCTGTTCATTGGTTGTAGGGAGTCCTAATATAAAACCAAGTTCATGTATGCTTGTTCAGAAACAAACAATGTACTTGGATTGATTCAAGTTACGGATGAGGAAAGACGAGGCCCATTTACTAAGAAAGCCTAGACTAGATCCAATAAATAATAAACCTTTGGCAGCTTTAGATAAAAAAGAAAAGGTGCCTTTCAGTAAAGAGAAAAGTGCAATGGAAATTCAGTTACAGCTTTACTACAAATCAAATGTTCAGGGATATGTGTTATCTATGGATATAGCACTCTGCTTTTACTTGAAATAATAAGCCAATGCACTTACACGTGAAGAAATACAAGCTAATATTACTGTTCAAGCCACAGAACAAGCGGCAGATGATCAGAAGCTCCAAAACATTCAAATCGGATGGCAGAACCATACACCTTAGACATGAGTGCCTGAGATACCACAAAGTAATCAAGGCGCCAGCCAAGACACTTTTCACGGAATCTAGGATTAAAGGAATAAGCTGTATATCTTTTTGCTTCGTTGGGGTGAAAGTAGCGGTCAACATCCACACGTGGCATGCCATCGCCGTCAAGAAGCTGTTGAAAGCACTCCCGCTCCTCGATCGTGAATCCAGCTGTGCTAAAAGTCAGAGAAGATCATAATCAAACCTACCCTTGGAGCTTTTTGCCATTTGCTAAATCCAATACATGATGTGCCACATTGAGATCACCAGCGTACACAATAGGTTTACCCCTACGTTCAAGCGTGTTGAGATGGAGGCGGACATCAGACTCCCACTTCATTCGGTACTCTAAGCGTGCAAGTTCCATCCCAACAAACGGTGCATAGACGTTAACAAGAAAGAAGTTCTCAAACTCGAGAGTAATAACTCGTCCTTCGTTATCTAGCGTCTGATCTTGAACAAAGCCTGTAAAGCATGCCAGAGGCTTAACTTTGGAAAGGATAGCAGTGCCACTATAACCTTTGCGTGCTGTAGAGCACCACCAATGCTGATAGGGATACTTCTCATACGAGAATGGGTCGTTTTCAGGAGGTGGCTTTTGCAATTTAGTTTCTTGAAGACATAAAATTGCAGGATCTTCGGCCTGTAAGTATCCCAAGAGTCCTTTACGAGTTGAGGCCCGCAAAGAAAATACATTGTAAGAGCATATTTTAAGCAATCTTTTATCAGAGGCACCTTTAACAAGAGACGGCACCTCCAAAAAGTCATAGTTTGTTGGCATTGTCATATTGGTAGGCCGGACTGGTTCTAAAGCTTTGGTATTTGCTTTAGGTTTTCTCTTTATTTTTATTTTTGTCTCTATAGCCTTTGAGAGGTCGGCGAAGTCAAGGACTTTTGCTTGTGTGTCATCTTGGCTTTCTATACCTTAAGTCGTTATTGTAAAGCATCTACTAATCGTTACTATAATGACGTCCACACAGATTTATTGGTCTGGAAAGGCAATTGGGCCTATGCGAAAACCCAAATTTTCCTAAAGAAAGCATATTTAGGAGAGTCCAGTGTAACTAGATTTACCCACATTGATATACAGTGAGTTGATTCTACTTTTAAACATAGGGCTTCTAGTAGATCTATATTTTCACTTGGGTCAGATTTATTTAAAAGCTTGCGTTGATTTATAGCTACAGAAATGAAAAAATCTTAAAAACATAACCCTGAAATTAACGGAACCACCATTTAAAAACCCCAAGGGGACTTATATAACCAGACTTTTATTAAAAATTACTTGGTTTGATAAAAGTGCAACCTCTATATGGCAAATGGCTTTTAATTGAAATAGAACTCGTATGACATCGTCCAGGATATAATTTTAAAAATGAAATACTATAAGGTAGTCAATAATAAAACAACCCTTCATTTAAATTAACATCCTTGAATCTTAAAATGAATAGAGCTTTTAGCCAAAATGAAGGTATCACAATTGCTAGACTTATTACTTGTAGTACGAAGACAGTTTTTTAATCCATTTAAATGTTTTCATTTAAGCTATACAATTCTTGTTGAGTTGTGTGGTGGATTTGAAATCCGTCACATCTCGGATACTTAGCCCGTCTTACTTTTAATATTAACTTAGCGTTTTGCCAACGGCACCCTAAAGGCAGTTATCGCAAAGTCCGGCCGGCAGTAGGATTATGAAATACCAGGTGGGTTATCCGTCTAAGGATAAGCGGAAAGCTGGATTTAATGTCTTGATCCAGGCTTTAGCGGGACCGCCTTGGCTAGGAAGGATTTACATCGATTATTTTCCTACGGCTAATTTTAATCATAAAAATACACTACTTTCCATCATTTTTATACATTTATCATTTTTCTTGCTTGTGAAAATTTTATCTTTGTTTTACATTAAAATAAAAATTATTCAATATTGTCAAGAATGATATTTCCCCCTCGAAATCCAATGTTTGTAACAGGTTTTGAACCCTGGTCTAGTCTGCCTGTGGGCCGCCAGCCCTGAGGACCAGGGGGCAGCTGCCTGTGTTTTTCTGGAATCAATCCCTCTCTGATTTGAACCACAGGTGATATGGAAGATGGAATCATCAGCGTGAAAGTGCCAATTAGTGCACCTAAAGATGTACACCTCAAGTTGCCTAACGGAGGCAAAGGGACACCTGCCATTGGCTTGATGAATCTGAGGTCTACCCTGGTAGCCAATCAGGATTCCCCCCAGAAAGACGCTGGCCTACAGGCTGTCCCTGGAAATGATACACAGGAACAGAAGGATTGTGATACCCTTCTAATTAAATCAGCCAATAAGAGCCAGCCCTATGCCTGTGCCATTTGCCATTTGCCGCCCTCAAATGTGGGCACCCTTTTCACCCAAGCTCACATTTCCTGATCTTGTATCTCCTGATCAGTAAAGTTAGAGTCTAGCAGCGGGGTAATATATGAACCCTTAGACCTACGCCAGACTTTATTGCCATTTTTGAATAACTGTTATGAGATATTGGTTCTTTTAAATATTGCCATATTTTGTCTTAGTTATCTGCCAATTCAACTCCAATCCTTCTGGCCCAGCTGCTCCTCTGCCCACAAGTTTATGTCCCCCAGGTGCCCTGTTTGCCTATCCACTTCAAAGAGTACTTTTTAAAACCTGAATATAGATAATATACCTCTGACAGTATACTAGTGTGTGATCCCTTGGCCCAAACTAAAGAGTTGACTGGATTTATCAGAAAGGATCCTTGGTTTATTACTGAACCCTGACTGTCCAAAGATAAATTTAACTTCCTCCCTGCCTACCAACTGGATATGGATTGCTCTCACCCTCAAACTGATGCCTGTGTCTGCCTTCAAACTTCCTCTTGACTATATCAATAAGCTGCTTGTAATAGTTTACATTATCCTTTCTGGGGTGATTGAGAATATCATTCTGGCTTCTGGCCTGTGATCTTGGGTGAGAAAGCCTATGCCACTCTTGTTTAAGTTAGAATCAATCCTCTGGTGGGCTCTGCTCACTTTACCCACAACCTGCCTGTTCTCAGACAAGAACAGGCTGGCTGCCCAAAGTTGGCTTCCTGACAGTCCAGCCCATTTGGTGAACCATATAGCGGCGGGCCTGTGAGGTGTCCTGATGTGGTGGCAACCCAAATGAGTTCAGGTACTTGAAAAATGTGGAGGCATATCTCTGTGGAGTGTAGCCAACTTACTCTGTTAGCCCCCTCTTTTAAGGTCTAAGGGCTTGGGTAAAAAATTGTAAACTAAAGCCTTTAACCCAAGAATATTAATGTTAGTCAAGTATAAAAAGGCCAGTAAGGTTTGCAATAATAACTGTACCAAGGCTCCTAAAAGTTTATAGGAGATAAATTATGGAATAAGATGGTTACTTAAGCCTAAGAAAAGGAAATAAAGACCGTCTTGATGACTGAAGACTGAGTTAAGAAGTCAATTTCAAGGTCAGGATAATGGTCAGCACTAGCTGGTGGATTAAAACTGTCAACAATTAAAGATTTGGTACCACTAAAAAGGTTGCCTAACTGATGAAAGACATAATCAAAAGGGATCATAACCAAACTATGATTTCAAATGGGAGGAAAAGATGTAAGATAAAAAAGATTGAAAATGAAAAGAAAAACATAAGCCACAAAACCTACAAGTACTTTTTTGGGGTACAAGTCAGACAATCTCAACTTGGAGTTGAGACTGAAAATTCAAATCTTTTAAATAAAACTTGAGTGATTTGAGGTGACAAAAGGGGGAAAGAAACTAACCATCATAATTTAATGATAGTCGTGGTAATGGATGCAAGACTGCCAAGAGTTTGGTATTGAATTAAAAAGATTCAAGGACAGAGGCCAGGAAAAGGCGAGCAGAAGGAGCAAAGGCAAGTGATGTTGTTGCTCTTTTAGTTAAAGCAAAAACAAGCAAAAAAATCAGGAAAAACACTTCAGAGCTTAATTTTAAGCTGAAAACAAAAGGTAAGAGTTTGTACTATTGATTACTAATCAAATTGTATAGTCTCCAAGCTTGAAGCTTGTATTAGAACAAGGTAAGCTTTAGAAGATTATTAACCTTAAGTTTGGGTTAAGATTGTGTCAAAACATCAGGCTCAACCCGCCAGCAAGGTTCCAAGTAAACAGGTTTGTGACCCACAATCTGATTATCTAGTCACTTGAAGCCAGATTAGGAAGTTGACTCAAATTCCCAAATCCAACAACATAAACAAAAGATGATCCCTTACAGTGGATACCTTGTTTTGGCGCTTGACTCATTACCAGGATCAGGCCACCCCCTTCACCATCCCACTGTGTGATCAGCACTACAATGGTCCTGTTATCTTGGATTCACATTGACTATATGATCACTATCTCTCAATAAAGATTACTATCTAGTTTCTAAACATTTCTCCTCTTGTAACTCTGCTAAAACAGCACAGTTACTAAAATTGAACCAGAGTTGAGAGGAAAATACAAGGAAAGGTAAGGAAATAATTTGTGGGTCCAGATAAGTGTGAAATGGTAAAAATTTGGAACTGCATAGTAGCAGTAAATAAAGAACCCTGTATCTCCACACCAACCATGAGGAACTCTAGTTGCAAGTTCATCATGCGCTGTGACAGATCAGACTGAGGCAGGGTAGTACTAGTGTCATGTTGTCCTAGGTGGAGTTAATTGTAAACACTGGTGAGGAAAAGATGATCCTGGTACACAACATGACCCTCTGGGATGTCCCCATTAGGGATGGGGAGGAAGGTTTCTTGGTGAGATGTTGCCATACAGCCAGCACTTTGTCCTTTCTTGGGGAGAATATTCTTATAGCTAAGCTGTTTATTGAACCTACTGTTGCTACCACTGTTGCACCTGAACTAATAATAGTTTGTTATTTAGATTGGAAAAGACAACAGTCTAAGTAGAAAAGACAATAATAGTAACAAGATGTGTTTATTTTGAGAAGTGTGAATCTGATATACTATATTTGAGGGCCACAATTACCCAGGGAAATGTGAGAGAGGGGAGCTAAACTAACTAAGTTGGGAACCATCTGCATTTAAACTGTCTACATGTTCATCCTCCATGTCAACAATTCCCAAAAAATATTTTTGTATTTTTATTTTGTGTGTATTGATTTTTTTACCTTAAATAATTGTTCCTGATGTTAAAAGTGAAATTTGATTTTAATTTTTAAGTAAAGTTATAAAAATAAAGCCAGTATAAAATTTGGAATTTTTAATATGAGGGATTTTAAATGCATACATGTTAAACTCTGACAGTTTGCACTAAGTTTGGCTCCCATCCTGGTAGAATGAACCACCAGGACACCATCTAGCGCAATACTGGTATGGCCGCTTGAACAGGTGTCCATAGGGAGGACACATGGGACAACTCTAGGAAGTAAGCATTCAAACCTATTAGTGTCATCCCTCCAAGTATTCATAAATTATGTTTGGTGGTGGGCTCACAGAACAGAGGTGTGACAGGGGGAAGTCAGGAACTACTCTTCTGGGGGTGAGGGGACTAGTGTGTCCACCCAGGCATGCACTTTCAGGCCAGGTTTGGAGGAGAACAAGTTGATGTTATCACAGGCAATACTTTTCATCAAGTTCTTCCCTGTAACCAGAAGATCCTGAGCCCTACTAGGCAGATTCTTAAGCAGGTGGAGAAGCTTGATGGTATTGTCTTCTATGTGATGAGCAGAGAAAGAGATCTGTCCCCAAAGATCTGGGGAAGTGGACCAAATCATAACTAGTACAAGATCCAGAGTGAAAGTTACATACTTGAGCAATAGGTGCAACATTTCTGTGGCCATCAGCAAATTTGGGGGATTTTGAAGTAGTAGAAGGGGGTGAAATAGAAGGTCATTAGAAGTCCAGGGGTGTTTCCTAGTGTTTGGGTGAGAGAATAGGGCCCAGAAACTTGTGTACACCTGCTGAATACAAAGGCAGTGTGTGAACTTGAGTGAATAGCAGCTTGAACTCAAATCAAAGCAAAAACAAAAGCAAAAGGCTTTTGAACTTTAAGTAAGTAATTATAAAGGATATACTACTAATTTTCAAGTTCAAACTTGAGTTTCAAAAGCAGATAATGTAATTAGCAACATTGACGCTAACATGAACCTTAGGGGACTTGGGTTGGGGGCAGCAGGGCAGGCAAAGCCAATCAAGGCAAGGGAGGGATAAAATTCCCACTAAAGCTTTTTAGATAAAGGACTCAAAGGAAGTCCTTGAAGTAAACTGTTCTTGAAAGTTTGCAAAACTTTATTAATTTGGAAAATAGACAAACAGGGACCCAAAAAGGGCCTGTTTGAATTTTAAAGGGCAAAAGACCATCCAACAGGGCCACCAGGAGCAGGGGAGACTCCTGACTGGTTGGGAGATAAAATTTGCTGGCCTGGAACATGGGGTCTGGAAGGGTTTGAACTAATTTCTGGGGCAACTTTTGATTGGCTGAAACTCACAGAATGATTTTGAGAGAAGCATCTGAAAACTTTACATTTTCTGAAGTCAAGGTGGCAAGTTTTGATTGGCTTCCATGCAAATTTTTAAAGAAAGGACAACACCAAGCCAATAGGTAGTCCAATCCAATCAGTGTTTCTTTCAAAGATGGGCAGACTGGAAGGGGCAAGGTAAAGGAAACTTGAGAGGGGTACATAAGGACAAATATCTCATTCACTATATGGGCTAAATTCTTCAAGAAATTCAACAGTTTAGTCGGATTTTGGGTGCGCTTTTTGGTGCAACACAGAAATATTGTTCAATATAGGGCCAAAGGAGGGGTAAATTTACAGGGGTGGCATTGTGGTGTGTTCTATGTAATGTTCTGGCAAAAATAAACTTTATGGAGAGATCAGCATATCAAATTAATAGTGCTACTAATTAGGAGATAGCACCTGCAATTTAACATTGCACCCAGATTGGTTCATACCATTATTGTCAGGGATTTCTTCCCTGCCTACTTCAATTATATGGTTGGGGCCCTACAACATTCCAAGGGAAACAGAACCAGCAATCAGAGTTTAGACACTGTTTTAATCTTAGACACTATCCCAGATGGGGATCGAACCCAAAACCCTACAGACAATTCAAACGTTAGTATATACTATCTGGATGATGTTATATTACCTATTTATATTGGTTTTATTAATTTAAAGTTGACTTTTGACTTTGATTTTGCTTTGGAAACCTTAAAGAATCATTTAAATAACATCACTATATGCTCAAAGCCTGATTGGCTGCTTTGGCTCACTCTGCCGCTCCCAACTCTAAGTATTCTATACCAGGACATGGCTCTGTACTCTCATTTCCAATGTATTAAGCACTTAACCCGCTTAATTGTTTCTTCTCTGGTTTCTTACTCCTGGCTCATATATTACAACTATAAGGCTGTACAAGCCATTCAGCTCCAAATCAAGTCAGATATGCAACAGGTATTATTTCTAAACATTATCCTCATGAAAATCACTATCAAATCACCTCCTAAGATCCTCTTGAATTAGCCCAGCCTCACTCTTTTGGTATTTAAGGTTATTCCTACCATTTTCAATTGTTCCAACAATAAAGAATTTATCCTACACCTGCTACCCATTCATTTTCTGATAATATATTTTTGAAGCCATGAGAGGAATTCTATTCCTATCCTGGTTTCTAGCCTCCTTGCCAGTGGTATCAACCTTGGAAAACCCAACACCTACAACTGACTGGTACAACTCTTCTCCAGATGACGCCCATCAAAAGGAATCCCTTGCCCATGGATGGTTCAGATACCCTTCCGGCCACTGGGGACACAAATTCCAATATGGTCATTTGTTTACCCCACCTCCTACTGAATCTGCTCTGGTTAGACCTTACTCCTCCTTTTACCTCTTGACGTACGGTGTGAGTTACTATCTACTTGGTTGTTTCAGTTCTATTTTTCCAAGATTTGCTTACCTGGGACACCTAGGACATCTCACAATGGTCACGGTTCCTATTGGCTCGGTAATAGCAGGATTGAACTTAGGGGCTTTGGCCCACCAGATAGGGAGCTTGTTCCCTGCCAAGTGGGTCCCTGACAGTTTGTTGGAACCCATCTTGAGCTTCTTACTTAGAAGTTCAGAACCAACCCCTGCAAGCTCCCTGCTTTATACCGCACTTATCAAGAGTTTGGCAGCCACCTTGGTTACCACCATCATTAGCCTTACCACCTATTGTCTGGTTTGCCTTTTCCTACATACCAAGACTGCTGTTGCCGCCAGCGCAACGGCCCCTCAACAGGTTCAGAACCAAACCGTGGTACTAAACCAGATTTCAGCAGTATCTCCCAACAACAACAAAGGGAACAAGATCCTTATGCTCCTGGCCTTCTCACAATCACTGTTTGAAACATCTCCTGCACAATTCCAGACTGACACACAGAAGGTACATCACATGGCCAAAAAGCTCACAGGCAAGGATTGTGTCTGGTATGCCAAATCCACCCTTCAAGGGGATAAATTACTAAACAGCTACCCTGCCTTTTGCGACTCCTTGTTGTCCACTGTAGTGCTGGCACAAACCACAGAAGAACTGAGACCGCATAATGACCCTATATCAAGGCAGAATGGCCACCAAGGACTATATTGAAGAATTCTCTTGCCTCAAGGAAGCAATTGGGATGACTGATGCCAAAGCTTGTTACCTCTTCCAGAAGAAACTGTCTCCGGAACTCAAGAACTTCCTGGTCCACTATGTATTACCTGACAAGTTTTCTGAGCTTACCAAAGAGTTTTTGAAATGGTCCTCCAAGGTAAAACAACTTCCTTTACGGAACAACACCAAGACTCCGCCCGCCTGTAACTTACCATCCCCTGCCAAGGTTCCAAAGGGATTAGTGCCTAAACCTGGGGAGGTTATCAGTTGGCCCCCAAAGAGAAACAATGTTGAGTCTGCAAAGGACTGTGCCTCTACTGTGGGAAATCAGGTCATTCTGCCAAGGAGTGCCAGGTACTCTCCAAGGTACAATCTGCTTCAGGGCATCTCCTTTCAACCATAGATGCCAATAAATCTTCCAACTAGTCTTACGCTCTTTTGCCCATTTTTCTAGACTACAAATTTGGCACTACGGCCAGCTACACACTGATTGACATGGGAGCAATGGGGAACTTCATTGATCAAGATCTTTTGACTTTGTTAGGGTTTGAGACCTCAGAGCTAGCCTCTGTAAGACTTGCTGAAGGTACCCCTGCCCAAGTAGGACGCCTAGTCAAACCCCTCCACGCTCAGGTGGGGAACAACTCATATCACCTACCCACCTCTACGCTCTCCAACTTGACCTTTCTGTTAGTCTTGGGATTTCCCTAGTGTCAGGAAGCCAAGTTACAGTTCAACTGGGACACCAATTCAGTCACGCTTCACTCCCACAGACAACCAACCACGGTGCCTCTCAAAAAACCGTATCATCAAGTACCAAAGAACTTCACGGCATACTTAAACTCTCTACTTCTTGTGGGGGGTCCAGCACCTGATTCTATTCTGGAGGAAATTCAAGACTTAAAAGAGGCGCTTAGCAAGGAACTCTGCTCTGTCCTTCCTGAAAGAAGACCATCCAATCTTAGAATTGACTTGATACCAGGCTCCTCCACCACCTGGGAGAAGCTTTACCCCATGAACCAAGCACAGGGAGTTGCAATGAAGGCATACCTTGACAAAAACTTAGCAAAAGGGTTTATGTGTCAATCCAACTCCCCATGTTCATCACCCATGTTCTTTGTAGGAAAAGCTGAAGGGATCCTGAGGCCAGTCGTGGACTTCACCAAACTAAATGCCATAATCATTAAGAACCAAAACCCCTTACCATCTGCAGAGTCCCAGACCAACTGACTTACTCACGCCAAGGTTTTTTTATAAACTAGACCTCTGAAGTGCTTATAATCAGATACATATTGCTGAAGGTCATGAATGAAAGACGGCAGTTCACACTCCCTTTGGGCTCTATGAATACCTTGCAATGCCCTTTGGGTTGAGTAACGCCCCTGCAGCCTTTCAAGGCCTAATGAGTGAGGTACTCTTTCCTCTACTTGATGTCTGCGTGGCCATCTACCTTGGCAACATCTTGGTATACTCACAGAACAAGGAGTCCCATACTACACACATACGGGAGGTCCTCCAATTACTCATTGATAACCAATTGTTTTGTAAACTTGAAAAATGAAAATTTTTTGTTACCAAAATTAAATTCATTGGATACAAGATTAACCCAGGCGGTTTTGTGGTTGCTCCCTCCAATATACAGGCAGTTCTGGACTGGCTGAGACCCACAACACGTACCAAATTTTGCAGGTTCTTAGGCCTATTAAATTTTTGCCGCACATTTATCAAGGAGTTCTCTTCTACTGCTCTCCCTCTCACTCACCTTACCTCCAAAAAGGTTCCCTTTGTATGGTTGTCAGAAGCTGACCAGGCATTTGAGACCCCCAAGAAGCTTTTCACCTCAGCCCTGGTCCTTCTCTGCCCTGACCCTGAGCGCCAATTTTTTTGGACACAGACACCTCTGATTTTGCCCTAGGAGGGGTATTGCTGCAGCTTGGGGAGGATAGTGAACTCCACCCTGTGGCGTTCTACTCCTATAAGCTGCTTGACCAAGAGAGAAATTACCATATGTACAAGAAGGAACTATTTGCCATTATCAAATCCTTGGACCACTGGTGTCACTACTTGGAAGGAAGTAAATTCCCTGTGGAGATAAGAACCAACCATAAGAACCTCCTCTACTTCATTGAGAAGAGAAATGTTAGCCCACATCTGGCATGATGGGCTATAGATCTGCTTTGTTGTGTTTGGCTCCAGGGGACAACATCTTGGAGGACACGGCAGGAAATCTTTATAACAAAATATTTGAGGTTCAAAGCTAGCCTTGGTTTAGACTTCAGGGCAAAATTAAGGGCACATACCTTAATTTCCTGGAAAACAAGATGTGAAAGTCCTTTTGGCAGAAAGGACAAGAAAAGCTTAAAGATTATAAAAGCCAACGCAAATGTGGATAAACTTGTCTTTATTAGGAGTAATGATTCTACTTTAAATAGTTGACAAGGGACAGTGATCACTCAATAGGAAGACAGGGTGGCTGAAGGGGTCACATTGGGATGAGTTCATACCAGGATCAGACAAGGGAAGGTATGGTATTCTGGAATGGGGGATATTGAACTAGACCCATTTACAAAAGGCAGGGAGTTTCCGAACTCAAAGGCAAAACCAGCCAAATCTTTGCGACTATCAATATTCAAAGGCCAGATCAAAATAGCATTGATTGCGCAATTTACAACATCTCCCCCCTCAAGATTGAACACAGGGAGATGATATTTGCAAAGGAATTTTGAGTGAACACAGGCAAAAGGACGTCCAGAAGACAGTAGTTTCACAGTGTACTCAATGCCCTTCTTAAAGGTGTCTTCACAGGGCCCAACCCATAGGGAATCCAGCTTGTGGGCTCTACCACCTGTACAATTTTGGTAATAGAGAACTAGATCACCTACTTGATACTTGGGGAGGGGGGCTCTAGCAGCATTGGACGGGAGAACTCCAGAGCCTTAACCTTATAAGCAGTGGAGTAAGTGGTTGCCTGGATGTCAATGATACTATTGGTTAAGTCTTTAACGTGGGCCTCAGAATTTGCAGACGTATCAAATTCAATCAAAGGGGGTCCCAAGATTGAGGGGGTAACAGCCTCACGTTCATACAGCATGGCAAAAGGGGATTGGCTGGCCACCTGGTGTCTACTAAGGCGGTAGGCAAAGAGGGCAGCAGGGAGGAACATGTCCCAATTGGCAGCGTCAGAGAGTGTGAGTTTTCTCATGATGGATACCAGGGAGAAGTTTTCTTGTTTGACAGTTCTATTGGTGGAGGGATTATATGGTGAAAAGAACAACTGATGAGTCCCCATAGCTTTGACAAAAGAGGTGACGAGGCAAGCATTAAAGTTGGTACCATTGTCAGAGAGCAGGACTTGAGGGCATCCATGTCAATATGAAATGTCTTGTAGCAAGAAAGTAGCCGTGGTCCTAGCTGTTATATCTTTTGTTGCTCTGGCTTTAACCCACTTTCTAAAGTGGTCTACAGCAACCAAGATAAACCAACATCCCAACCTAGACCGGGGAAAAGGCCCAACAGCATCAATACTCACTGTGTGGAAGGCATGCTCTGGAGGGATGAGTTTGAACTGGTGTTGGGACAGACAAGGGTGTTGGAGCTGACAGGAGTGACAGGAAGCAAGGACATCAGGGATCAGGAGACACATGTTCTCCCAATAGAAGTTCTTGCACAACCAATCATGAGTCTTGGCTATGCCTCCATGGCCAGTGTCAATGTGAGCTTGGAGGATGATGGCTATCCTCATGCTAGGGCAAACATAGGGTAGGTAGCCATTATTAACCTTCTTGAATTGTTGTCTATTGCAAATAACAGTGTCCTTGGATAGGGTCTGTAGTGCCAAGTGGATGTATTCTGGCTCAGTGGTCCAAGAGTCAGGATATCCTATTAGTTTGTATAGTCAATCAGCATCAGCAGGATGGATAGCCAGGATTGTCATTATTGACAGGCCATCAGTTTTCTGATGTTGGACCCCAGGACAGTGTATCACAGTGAAGTCATACCCTTGTAGACGCAGAGCCCAACATGCTAGTTGACCTTCAGGTTCCTTTAGATTTTGTAGCCATTTGAGGGAGGAGTGGTCTGTGACTACCATGAAGTGGGTTCCATAGATGTAATGCCAAAACTGTTTCATTGCATGCAGCACCATCAGAAATTCCTTCTCAGTGACGCTGTAGTTCTTCTTGTGCTTATTGAGGACTCTTGATGAGTAGGCTACAGGTTGATCCACACCTTCATTGTCAAGTTGGGCAATGATGGCACCCACAGCTACTCCCCTAGCATTGATATACAAGATGAACTCTTTATCATAATCAGGATAGACTAAAATAGGAGCCTCCTTGAGCTTGGCCTTCAGGGCTTTGAATGCTTGTTGTTGGCTGTCAGTCCATTCAAAGGGGACATTGTGAAGCAGTTGAACAAGGGGTTTGCTCAGTTCAGCAAAGTCAAGGATGAACTTTTGGTAGTAGCCCATCATACCAAGGAATACTTGAACCTCATAAAGATTTATGGGAGATAGCATCTTGTCAATGGCTTCCACCTTATTATTCATGGGGAAGATCCCAGTTTGAGTGACTTCATGCCCTAGGAACTCAAGACGTTCCTTGAAGAAGGAGCACTTGGAGGGTTTGAGTTTCAAGCAAGCCTCACAAATCTTGACAAAGACAGCCTTGAGATGGTCCAAGTGATTGGTAAAGGTAGCGCTGAATAAAGTGATATCATCAAGGTACACGAGGACACAAGAGAGCTTTAGATCTCGTAGGATGGGGTCCATAGCCTGTTGAAATGTGGCAGGGGCATTGCAGAGTCCTTGGGGCATACAAGTGGGTTCAAAGAGGCCTTCTGAGGTAATAAGTGCAGCCTTTTCTTGATCTTCAGGGGATAAGTCAACCTGCCAGTACCCTGAAGCTAGATCCATGGCAGAGAAAAACTTGGAACCACCCAGCTGTCTGAGAGCATTGTCAATTCTGGGCAAGGGGTATGAGTCTTTCTTAGTGAGGGAGTTCAGGCGGCAATAGTCCATTACAATGCGGTGTCCCCCATCTTTCTTCTTGAGAATCAGTAACAGGGAAGCCCAAGGACTTTGGGAAGGAGCCAGTAATCCAGCGTTCAGAAGTTTCTTGAGTTCCTTAGACACTTGAGCATCTTCCACCCTATTACAGCGGTATGGTTTAGCACAAAAAGGGGGTGCATCCCCAGTATCAATCTGATGGATGACTCCTTTAGCTAGGCCATAGTCCGTAGGTCCAGAGCCAAAGATGTTGCTGAACTGATTGAGAAGGTCTAACATGTCTTTTTGTTGAACAGGAGACAGTTGGGGGAAATCAGCAGCAGTGAACAAAGAGAGAACTTGAGGATTGTCCTCAGATAGATTAAAATCACTGAAAGTTTCAAAGGGGTAGAGGGAGGCCACTTGTTCTGCTCCAAGTATACAACCATGACCTACAACCTGGCCTCTGGTCACCTGCATGGGCAGGGCTGTCAGGTTAGCAAGCAGTAATTGTATGGGCTCTTTGTAGGTTTGGTCTAAAATCCCAGGACACAGGCAAGTCTCGGTACAACTTAAGGATTCAGGTGAGTAAAGTTCCAAGAAGGACTTTTCAGGTAGCTTGTAGGAAATCTGGGAATCAATCACCACTTGAGAGCCTGGGAGATGGTGATAGCCTCTGGAACTAGCAGAGGTACCCCTTCTTCTGCAGGGCAGGAAGGAGGAGGGGTACACATGTTGGAGGAGTGAGTCCTATACTTGAGAGAGAAGATACCCGTAGGGTACTCAAGCACACAAGTTTTAAGACGTTTTCCTGGGAGGCGTGGAGGTTCCTCAAAAATCAAAGGAACCTCATATCCCAATAGCAAAAGGTATCCATCTTGTAAGTTTACAATCCCATTATATTCTCAGAGGAATTGAGTACCAACCAAGAGGTCATAGCTTTCATTCTCTAGGACCACAGCGGGGGAAGCAATAAGGAGTTTCCCAAACCTCATGGGTAGAGCAGAGTAGGCACCAATGGCTTGAGTTTGGGCCATGCCAGCTGTGCCATACAACTGCGTGTAGTTGAGGTCAGGGGCCAACTTAAGTTTCTTCATTAGTTTGGAAGATACCACGTTGACTGGGGAACCCGTGTCCAAGATGGCTTTGATCTTAACCTTTTGGATTGATACTTCCACGCGGGTTGTATCTTTTCCAAAGGGAGGCAAGACTGCCAACACGTCTTGCGCAGCTTCTAGCTCATTTTCCCATTTAGCTAGCATGCACTGTAACGCAGGAATTTCTTTATATACAGTCTGTAGTGGGAGAGATATGGTTACGTTGTGGAAAAGAGCTTCAGCTAGCTTGGCTGCTTCCTCAGAAGAGTCAACCAAGACAGGAGATTAGTGGGCTTGGGCTAGGTAAGGGCAAGCCACCATGGACTTAGCTTCACTTGTAGGTACTCAGGAAGTGGTGGTAGTCTTCCCAGAGCAAAGCTTGTATGGTACAGGGATGGTTTCTGGAACAGCCAGGACAGAATAGCCATAGCTATCAGAGTCTTCATTATCAGAATCTTTGGGCTCCAAATCACTGGAGAGATTGTGAAATAGATGAAGGATAGTTGGGCCAGAGGAAGAGGGATTTTCCTCATCAGACAGAGGATCAGGGGGAGACAGGGGAGATTGGTCAGCAGAGAGCGTCTCTGTTTCTAAGCTGACCTCTCTTTTCCCGCCTGTTCCTTGGGATTGCAACCTTCCACTTGGGGGTTAGTGCAAGTGCGCAAGTGGTGCCTGATCTGGCCACAGTTATGGCAGCCTTGCCTTTTAGCCTGTCCACTAGTACCCAGAGTCATAATGTGTGGCGTACAAGAGGTAGTCCCAGCATTATTGGCTTTACTCTCACATACCACCGTACCTCCATGTGTCAAATGCATGTCTTGTAGGAGCGTCTTAATACTCTTCATGGAAGTGAGTGAAGCCTTGTGTGCCTTAAAGTGTAGACATAGAAGCTGGTTCACCTTCAAAGCGTTTGAACAAGCCGTGTAGGCTTCCTGGGGAGTTAACTGTCAACTAGTAATTAACTGCTGGCCTTCAATGTAGAAACAATCTGCAAACTCAGCCAGGGTTTCCTTGGGTTTGAAAGCAATGTGCATAAATGCATCCTTCTTGACCTCCAAGCTGAGGTCTCCTCCAAACTCCTCAATAAGGAGGCGCTTCATATCCTCCCAAGTGACAATGGATGGGAGCTCAGGGACCACAACTTCCTGGCATGTGGGATGGAGACAGGTAAGGATGTGTTCCTTCTTGAGCTCGTTGGTAGCCCTACACATTGCAGTTTTGTAAATGGTCAGAAAAGCAGCAATGGTAGAGGTCTTTGGATCAAATATCTGTTTGAAGGTTGGCTTATAGTTTGGGTCAATAGAGGAGGACAAGGACTGACTGTTTTCACCAGGGTTGAGGACATTAATATGAGGGTTGCCCTCAAACTTGGATTCAGCAGCAGGTTGTCTAGCCCAGAGGAGTCAAAGGCTTTCCTCTAGAGTGTCCAAGGTAGAGCTGTTTTGCCCACTAATGTCTCTTGCAGTGGCAGCAGCAGTCCCAAATTCATCAATCTTGATTTGTTGCACTGCCAAGGTGCCAGCAATCCCATTGACACGGGTAGCCAGAGAAGTGGTCTGAGCAACCAAGGGGGCAACTTGTCCATTTAGGGTCTTGGTAAAGCAGGAGAGGTTTTGGACCTCTCTTTCCAATGCGTCTTGCCTATCAGCTACATCATTTGTCACTTTGGCAAGTTGATCTAGAGCACGCGCACAGTGGACCCGGGGTTGACCTTCTAGACCAGGGCAACAACCATGATTGTCATGAGCGTGAGTATTAACGGCTTCACCTTCCTCTTCATCTTCAGATTCAGATGACAAATCTTCAGAATTAGAGAGGCGCTGTCTTAAGTACTCAATTTCACCTTGTAAGGTAGCCACCTGATCAGTGAGGGAGGCAATACAAGGGTCAGGCATAGGTTTGACTGGAAGGGGGGTTCTGCACAGAAGCTTGACGTTGAGTGGTAGCCTTGAGTTCAGCAATGGCCTCCCATACCTTGGTTTCAAAATTGGATGGGGGCTTGACAGGAGGAGCAGGAGGAGTCACCTCAATAGAGGCTACCCTATCATCCACATAATTTTGCACTTGGTATAGAGTGTTGCCTAGTGCAGCCTTATCTAGACTGTATTGATGCTGCAGGTGGCGGCCCCAAGTATTGACATGAGCTCCTATCAATTTGAGTTGCAAGTTGACATGCTCTCTGAATTGATTGAGCTCACTAACCAGAGTCTCAAAGTCCTGCCAATGGTTTAGCAGAAAAGCCTCAATTTGCTCACGCCATGCTGTCTGATGTTCATCCAATTTGCATAGTTAATCCTTTATGTATCCAGGGAGCAAGGAACAAAGGGAGTTCAGGGAGGCGGTTAAATGCTTCTGTGACGCCAACAAGTTGCGCTGGTTGTCAGAAATACAAGCAAAGAGACTGTGTGACCATTCTTGGTAGGCCATATTTTGAGTGTGGTTACTTGAAACAGCGGTGGCTACAGCATCTAACAGTTGATTTTGGGATCCTAAGGCAAGTTGGTGGTGAACTAGGGCAGGTTGGATGAACTGGTTGACCAACACGCCAATAGTATCCATGGATTCCATCAACGTGGGGGGAGACCAAAGTCCAAAAGGAAAGAATACAGGTCTTTGGAGGTGTACCCAGGACAGAGGCCAGGGATAGAGTGCATGGCTACTGTGCCAGAATGAAGAAGGGAGCAGGCGGCAGCACAAGCTTGCTCATAGTTGAGGGAGAAAGCAGGAAGGGGGCCCATGTGGGCCCGGGAGACAGAACCAATACCATAGGATTTGTGGGGGCATTGGTGATGTCTTCTTCTAGAGGGGGACTAGAAACTTTAGGTTGATCTGGTACTTCAGAAACAAAGGGAGAGGGACCAGAGAATGTGCGTGGGAACAGGGTAACTGAGGGGCTTGCAGCCCCTGTAGTGAGCACCATTTTGTTGTGTTTGGCTCCAGGGGACAACATCCTGGAGGACACGGCAGGAAATCTTTATAACAAAAGATTTGAGGTTCAAAGCTAGCCTTGGGTTAGCCTTCAGGGAAAAATTAAGGGCACATACCTTAATTTCCTGGAAAACGAGATGTGAAAGTCCTTTTGGCAGAAAGGACAGGAAAAGCTTGAAGATTATAAAAGCCAACGCAAATGTGGATAAACTTGTCTTTATTAGGAGTAATGATTCTACTTTAAATAGTTGACAAGGGACAGTGATCACTCAATAGGAAGACAGAGTGGCTGAGGGGGTCACATTGGGATGAGGTCATACCAGGATCAGACAACGGACAGGTACAATATTCCGGAATGGGTGGATATTGAACCAGACCCATTTACAGAAGGCAGGGAATTTCCAAACTTGAAGGCAAAACCAGCCAAATCTTTGCAACTATCAATATTCAAAGGCCAGATCAAAATAGCATTGATTGCAAAATTTATGACATGCTTGCCTTTGACTTCAAGATTAGTTACACTCCAGGACATCAGAACATAGTACCAGACGCCATCAGTAGACAAGAGGATTTGGATGACCCAGGCCAGTCCTACGTTAAACACAATGAACGCGCTATACTCTCTGAAGATCATTTCCTCTCTCACATCATGACCATAGCTTACTTACCCACCTTGGACCAGGACATCATAGCATCCCAACTTCTTGATAAGGATAATATTCCCACTGGTCTTACGCTAAACAACGGATCCTGGTCAAAGAATGGAAGCCTTTATGTACCAACCAACAAACACCAACAAACAATATTGGAAAGTTTCCACAACTCCCCTCTCACAGGACATGGAGGCATTTGCAATACAGTCAAGAGAATCCAAAGAAGATACTGGTGGCCTAATATGAAGAGAACAGTTGCCAACTACATCTCCACATGTGTGCTGTGTGGCCACAACAAACCCTCCACCATGAAGCCCCAAGGACTACTCAAACCATTACCCATTCCTCCGCGCCCTTGGCATTCCATCTCCATGGAATTTATTGTGGACCTTCCAGAGAGTGACAACATGACCAGCATCTTTGTGGTAGTAGATTGGCTAAAAAAATATGCAATCTTTACGCCCTTCAAACGCGCAACGGCAGAAGACACTGCTAAAATGCTCTTTACTTATGTAATTGCCAACCACAGAATTCCCAACAACATCATCTCAGATTAAGGTACACAATTCACATCCAAGTTCTGGCAGTTCCTAATGAAGGCATTACATGTTAAAACTCTCATGTCCACATCCTTTCATCCTTAGACCAACAGACAAACAGAAAGGGTTAACCAAGTGCTGGAAGGTTTTCTCGGGAACTATGTGAACTTAAGACAGGATGATTGGGTAACCTTACTCCCACTTGCCCAACTATGCTATAACACCAATCACCATGACTCTATTGGAGTATCCCCCTTCTTTGCCAACTATGGATATAACCCTGAAGACCTTCCTGACCCTGCAACCAAAGACACTACTCCTTCTGTGCACCAATGGGCAACCTCTTTACTCAAGAATTATCAACAACTCAAGACACAACTGGAAAAGACCATCCTGCAGTATAAGATCCAAGCTAATAAACATCAAAGAACACCTAAAGACATCCAAGTGGGAGACTATGTGTTCCTCAGTGCAAAGAATCTCAGACTGGACATTCCAGGGCAAAAACTAGGACCAAAGAAGATTGGGCCCCTGTTGGTCATTGAGCAATGTTCTGATGTTAATTTCCAACTCAAACTTCCTGCAGGCTCCTCTGCCCATAATGTCTTCTACATTAGCCTTATGTCTAAATTAAAAGGGTTAACATCTGACATGGACCACAAGGACCCTCCTCCTATCATTTTGAACCATACTCCAGAATGGGAAGTAGAAGACATCCTCAATCACCGTACCTCCCGAGGCAAACTTCAATACTTGGTAAAATGGAAGGGTTATGAGGTAGAATCTAATTCCTGGGAACCGGAAGAGAACCTAGAGAACACACCAGAAGTCCTCTCACATTACAAAGAGACTCTGGAAGAAAAGGACCTTCCTGGGGAGGATAGTGTCAGGGATTTCTTCCCTGCTTACTTCAATTATATGGTTGGGGCCCTACAACATTCCAAGGGAAACAGAACCAGCAATCAGAGTTTAGACACTGTTTTAATCTTAGACACTATCCCAGACGGGGATCGAACCCAAAACCCTACAGACAATTCAAACGTTAGTATATACTATCTGGATGATGTTATATTACCTATTTATTTTGGTTTTATTCATTTGAAGTTGACTTTTGACTTTGATTTTGCTTTGGAAACCTTAAAAAATCATTTAAAGGATGTCACTATACGCTTGAAGCCTGATTGGCTGCTTTGGCTCACTCTGCCGCTCCCAACTCTAAGTATTCTATACCAGGACATGGCTATGTACTCTTATTTCCAATGTATTAAGCACTTGACCCGCTTAATTGTTTCTTCTCTGGCTTCTTACTCCTGGCTCATATATTACAACTATAAGGCTGTATAAGCCATTCAGCTCCAAATCAAGTCAGATATGCAACAGGTATTATTTCTAAACATTATCCTCATGAAAATCACTGTCAAATCACCTCCTAAGATCCTCTTGAATTAGCCCAGCCTCACTCTTTTGGTATTTAAGGTTATTCCTACCATTTTCAATTGTTCCAACAATAAAGAATTTATCCTACACCTGCTACTCTTTCATCTTCTTATAACATATTTTTGAAGCCATGAGAGGAATTCTATTCCTATCCTGGTTTCTAGCCTCCTTGCCAGTGGTATCAACCTTGGAAAACCCAACACCTACAACTGACTGGTACAACTCTTCTCCAGATGACGCCCATCAAAAGGAATCCCTTGCCCACAGATGGTTCAAATACCCTTCCAGCCACTGGGGACGCAAATTCCAATATGGTCATTTGTTTACCCCACCTCCTACTGAACCTGCTCTGATTAGACCTTATGCCTCCTTTTACCTCTTGACATATGTTGTGGGTTACTATCTACTTGGTTGTTTCAGTTCTATGTTCAGAAGATTTGCTTACCTGGGACACCTCGCAATGGTCACAGTTCCTATTGGCTCGTTAATAGCAGGATTGAACTTAGGGGCTTTGGACCACCAGATAGGGAGCTTGTTCCCTGCCAAGTGGGTCCCTGACAATTATTCATATAATGGGGTGAATTTTCAAGCACCCCCTATGTATTGTGAGATATGTTGGCAGGTGAGGGGATAATCTTAGTTGCTTTCAGGGCCCAGAATGCCCTTGACAATCAGCTGTCCTTCCTAGAGGCAAAAAAACCCCACAGCTTGGGAACCCCTACCAAGTATCTCCCAGAGTGAGAAAACTCCCTTTTAACTAATGAATGGCCTGGGATTTGAGAGGTACACAAGCCTCAAATCCCTGGATTTGATTATACTATCAAATTTGGGCCTCTCAACTATCAGAAAATGGTACATAAGAAGTGTGATTGTTCAATTGTGCAATCAGGTGCTCAATTGTTTGCGGGATCTATAAACAACTGTGGCAGCTTGGCATGCTGCAGTTCAAGAAAGTTTCATGTTATACCAACCAATGAGCAATCACCCCCTGACCCAAGTACGCGAATCCCAGTGAGAATTGCAAGTTCAACTGAAATTGATGCCATCAGTTTTCTGGTGGCACAAAAGGCCACAAAATTACCAGTAAGTATAAATAGTGAGAAGGAGAAGCCCTCCTCACTGTTGACATCTTAATAAAGCAAGTTTATGTCCATAAATCATTATCTTATTGCAGGAATTGTCTATTTTTGCTAAAATTTAATTATTCTCTTTGCATTTATTTGGGAATCCACAACACAATATAATCTTGCCTACCCATATCCTCCTAGTTATACTCCTGCTATCTCAGTCAATCCACCCCGCGCTCTTGACTTGGAGTATTACCACCCCCACCATCTGGATCTCCTGCCTACTATGAAGAAGATTCCTGCTGCTCCCCCTACCCAATGCGCCTCTGGCCCAGGACTTCAGCAAGTTGGGGTTTGTCTACATCACAGTATTGGGGCTGGCCAACCAGGTTGTTTCCTATACTGGGAGTTGGCACCCCCTAGCCACTTCAGTCAACTACCTGGTCTGAATCACGCCTATTGTGTACATGGCTTTCCAGGCCCAGTCTGCCTCCCCTATGGGAGCCCAGCCGGACTCTGGTATGGGCCGTGAAAGTTGCAACACAAGCAATTTCTCTTTTACTAGTGCATTATAATCTGCTGCACCTTTCTATATTCTCTCTTTAAGGGGTTTCAATTCAGAGTAAATATACACTGTCTCCTCCTCATTGGTAATTTCATACTTATTTGGGTGTATATTTTCCATTTGATTGACTATGACAAGCTCTCACTCTACTTCACCATGACAAAATCTATTGCCAATCAATATAAATTCAATGATTTTCATTTCTTTGACTGAGTTATGTTTGTTCTAATATGATTTTTTCACTTATATTCACAGCTTTGAAAACTACTGTATGACAACTACGTGGAGTGGATACCCCTGATTTATATTTAATATTATTTTATTATATAATTCATATTAACTATTTATATTTTTTGCTTATATTGCAACTGAACCAATGATAGTTCAGTATTTGATTGGGGAAGACAACAGTCTAATAGAAAGGACAAGAATAAGAGTAATAAAATAAGTTTTATTAATCAATATTGTGACTAATATACTATATGCCAGGATTCACCTTTCTTTAGCTGCTATTCTTTAACCATTTTTATTCTGGTATATTTCTCAAATTTAACCATGATTATTTGGTCAATTTTTAATTCCCACATCCTTCAACATGATCCCCTTTTCTTTCCCTTCACTTACAATCCTTTTAGGATTCAAATTTTGTTTTCCTAGCCTCACAGCAACTTTACAGATTAGTACTTAAAGTTCAAACTCAACTTACTTTGCACCAAAATCTGGACCATGTACCTATACTCTCGAGCTAGTATTTCCACTCTCTGAACTCTTACCTTTCACTCTACGCTTGATTATGCACTTCAAGCCTTGGACCTAGTTTTCCCCGCCTTTTTTACTCTATAACAACAACTAAGCAACGCCACAACTAGACTTTCACTCCTCCTGGTCTCCTTTATATGCAGTTAACTTTTCTAAGTTCAACTGTAACATAATTGAAATTTTAAGCTCTTTCTTTCCACCATGTTTCCTAACCAGCTTTGGTTAGGCTTCCATCTCAATTCTTGCACCTCAAAAATCAAGTACAATAAAAAGGCTTGGTTTTCCAATCTTAACAATAAGTTGAGATTGTTTAACTTTCACCCCAACAGTTACTTGTTAGGCTTTGTGGCTTGTGTTTTCTTAGTAATCTTTATCTCTTGCAATTTACTTTCTTTTTCATTTTAGTGTTATGATTCTATTTGATTATCTTTTCCATCAGTTAGGCAATTTATATAGTGGAGCACACATTTTAATTGTTGATAGCTTTAATCCTCCAGCTAGTTCTGATCATTATCCTGACCTTAAAATTGACTTCTTAACTCAGTCTTCAGTCATTAAGACTGGTCTTTATTTCATTTTCTTAGGTTTAATCAATTGTCTTTGTCCCTACTTTACCTCTTATAAACTTTTAGGAGCTTTAGTTCAGTTATTTTTGAAAGCCTTACCTACCTTTTTATACTTAACAAACATTAATATTCTTGGGTTAAAGGCTTTAGTCTACAATAATTTACCCTAAGCCTTCAGACCTTACACTATATGGGGAAAGCCACAAGGCCACCAGGGGGTGGCACAGTGGCAGGTTCCATGTAAGGTTTGGAGCCAAGGAATAACTTGTGCCAGGATTAGCAAAGTCAAATTAGCACCGCTCCTAATTAGGAGATAGTGCCCGCAGTTTGACATTGCCATCAGATTGATCCATGCCATTAGACACATCATGAGGTAGCTCTTTGAGTGCCTCCTGTGTATCATAAGATACCTTGGAGGGCTAGGATGGAACCTCGGTTGTAACACTTACTTATCTAATCATTTGCAGTGGATATATAATGTTTTCAGTGATACTCCAAGTAAATATTTGAAAATTACAAAAGCAAAATGAAGCTTTACTTCGCTTTAAATCAAGTGTATAATTCTATGCTTTAAGAGCTTTATTTAAGAAAAACATGTTGTTGCAATAGGCACACTGAAATAAAGGTCACATAAAGCATATTGTTTGATGGATTTTATTTTATGAATAATTATCTTGATTCAATATTTCAAACTAACACTAAGAATTGTATAGTATGAATCTGCAGATGATTCACCTGTGCCATATACCATAATTTAAATGGTATGTAAATGTAGTACAAACAGTGCTTTATACAGTCAATTATTGAATGTTCAGTTTAAATTCATAAATATTTCTTTGGGTGGTATAAGAGAAGTAAACTTTACACTAAGCCTCTTGTGGATCAGGACAGGGGTTCTGATTCTCATCTGAAATCGTTTAAATTATCAACTTTAGTCAACGTTTTTTCTCTAATGGGATGGGAATAAAGAGCCCTAATCGGGATAGCGAAGTAAAGGCTAGCTTTTATTTACAGCAATCATAAACCTGAATCCCTCATCGATTGCATAATCACCGCAAGACCTATTTAATTCATCACAATGCTGAATAAAAGATATTTATTTGAAAAGAAATTTATGTAAAACATGCTTGGGCCAACTCTCCTTGTCTGGGGAATAATGCTCGGTATAGGACTTTAAACTTGGTGTTTAAGAGCGGATTAATGTAGTATAAGCTTTTAGCTAGTCACGCCACGCAAGTATCAAACCATCAAGGCTTCCTTTAAGCCAAAAATTATATACTACACTCCTATAATTCAATGAAAATTGTGTTTGGAAGCTTCAAAGGGCTTTGTGAGATAGCACCCTTGCCTTTGTGTAGATTGGTTGAAGGAAATTACGCTAATGGTCCAAAATGTTACTCGAGATCAATTGATACCCAAACCTTTGTTATTTTCCAGCCTGGTAAGCTAATAAAAAACTAAAGAAACCATATAATTTAATTTTAAACCTATTTAATTCAGCAACACTTGCACTGGAGATAGTTTCCTTGATAATGACTGTATTCATGATCATTCACATTCGTACCAAATATACTGCAATAGGTATAATAATCCTTAGGCTTTTGTTAATCTTTCCAAGGACGAAGGGAAATTGCTCTTTTTTTCTACATCTACGTGCTTGAAATAATTCTTGAAATAATTGTTGTTTCAGGTGTAATACCAACAAGGCTACCTCTATATCGGGTAAAGACATTTCTTATTCACACTTCATTTTACTTCGACTGTTAGTACCATTATACCATCTTCCGCTGTTGGATATTTTTAAAAAAGCATCTTGGAGACCTTGTGCTTTGGCTTCCTTATGTGGTTTATTTAGAGAAAAAACGTGTTTTTTGAATAATTTTTATTCTTTCATTAGCTAGTATATGGTACTTATTTTCCGAATCTCCTTGCTTAAAACATACTAAATCTTTAATATCTTTAGTACTTCGTCGCAGCCCATCTGTCAGTTATATCAGCTGCAGTATTTTGTCTTCTGTTAAATGGATTTGTTGGCTTTCATTTCGTGGAAGATGGCACTGTTCTTTCAGTTTGGGTAAGTAAGTTTGACTAATGTTTCTGAAACCTTTAGTTTATTAGAATATTTTCTTTGGCTACTGGTGGAATATCTTTTTGTTTATCCATGGGAACTTTTAACTCAATAGTACTCAACGCTAAAAAGCCTGTGCTTTTATGGATATGGATATATGTAGTTCACAGTGCAGCTATTTTGTTGTATGGGGTGATGCAGATTGTTCTGGTTTTTAGAACGCTTGATGATCTTTGGCCTTTAGGTAATTTTTTATACGATTTATTAATCAAAAAGGCAATATCATTCTTGGGCTTGGTTTCTTTTTCCTAGGGCAGGTCACTCTCAATTTACTATCAACGCAGATCTGCCATGGCGCGTCTCACTATATTGATGGATTGTTCTTCGCTTGTCTCTGTTCTCTGCTTTCAGTTATGATGGTCTACAAATACTGGGATAGCCTAACTAAAGATGACCTCGAGTTTGTTGTTACTGGTGGACGTAAACAATGGGAAATCACTGATCTTCCAGATGAAAATATGTCCGATTTGTTTGATACCTCCAGATGCCTCACGGACTTTGCATACAACAACGGAACGCATAATACCACGCGTTAGTACTAAGGGTAGTATATTAGTGATGTTATTTATTTTATAGAGCTTTAATAATCTTTGCAATATCCCTCGCTCCCTTTCCTAAATCCAAAGAACGTCTTCATAACTTAATCTAACCGGCAAACAGCCATTGTATTTTCACCAACAACTTAAACTGTTACTGGTGTCACGAATAACTCATCCATTGCCACGAAGCTTTTTTATTTTTTATTTAGACATTTAATTTTGCATTTGATGGTATTACACCGGAAAAAAGGCATTTGATATTCTCTTAAGAAATTTATGGCAAAGGCTTACTGGGAGTGTACTAAGTTCGCCATATAATTAGAAGTGACATTCGATTTGCACATTACAGACTTTAGCTCTGGAAAAAGGGATTATTGCAGTGAAGGAATGTTTAATTGTGCTAGAAAAAACAATGCATATCAATGTATAATTTTTATTGGATGACAATAAGTACTCAGAGCTGTAAGCACTTGCCAAATCTCTAAAATCAAATATTTATAATGGGTCCCTCCAAAAATCTAGGCGGAATAATCATTTTATAATGTAATTAAATAAATAATATAAAGTTGAGTGTAAACACAAAAGAAAAGGTAGTGCGAATTAAGATCTTTATTAATAAATACAGATACTTTAGCAAACATTATTTGGGAAATATTACTGTTACAACTGTGCCCTGGTCTCGTGAGTCTATCATCCTCAAAATAGGCAAGGGGCACTATTAGGTTTGTGCCGGGATTTATCTACTTCCAGGGTACAATACAATCCTGCTCGTATCACCCCTTGATCTTACAACAATTTACATTGTTCAGTAAGGCTAATCACTAGTTTACTCACATTTACCAAATTCATTGAAAAAATTAAGTATCAACAACTTTACATATATTGTTGAGCAATAATGCACCACATACCCTATTAAATCATATTTTTTCAAATAATAACCTAACTTATACATGATCCCGTTTCCAATCTATTTAAACGTTGATAAACTCATTTCATCCTATATACTGAACCCAGATAGGTTAATCACAGCAAAAACATAAAATCAGCCAAAAATAATCATATATAAGATTGATACAGTGTTTTTCAAAGCTGGCGCTAAGCAAAAAAACTGAGATTTAAGCAGAATCAACTCAGATGCAAGCAAAATTAAAACCAATTGATTCATACAGTAGTTTTAAAAGCTATGGCGACAACCAAAAATACTTCAGATTTAAACAAAATAATTTCAGATTTGAACGAAATCCAACTCTCAGGTTAAAATATACACTCTGTTAACAGGGTTTATTGGTGTTAATGGGCAAAATGAGTCAACACAGCAACAAAGGGCTCACACGCAAAGCGAAACCATTCAAAATCCAATCTGAAATACATTGATTCACAAACAAAATGGTGTGAGTTGACTTTTGGTGTACATATGTTTGCTATGTGAATCAGTGATGAAATACACCCAAGCAATGTGAGTCAAAACTCAATCCACAAACAAAACACAATAGCAACTCACTATGTAAACGAAATCACTCACTCAGTGTGTGCAATGGATTATAATCATGAATGATACCAAGGTATCTAAAATAATACACACAATCTGAGACATAAATTTTAAAAATATTGTGTTGGGTGCTTAATTTGGCGTAAATCTGGGAAAATGGATGGAAAATTTTCAGGTATTCTAAAATAGGTGTTGTAAACCAGAAACAACTAATTAAGAAATAAAAAATCTATAATTGGGATATTGGGTGGGAAAAAATATTAATTAAATATCCATATTCAGATAAAAGCAAAAATTAAAAAAGGGAGTAACTTAATTGAAATTTATTTAATATTTTATTAAATTCTCAAAATGGAAGGAACACAGCAACAGACTACCATTGCACCTGTTGTGCACCGCGGTTGCGGTTGCCCCCGCGGGTCAAAGAATAGAGTTAGTGAAACCCAAGTGCCTACTCAAGAAGGATACAGGAGAGGAGAGTTCCTGTGAGAGAGAAGGGCTAAACTAACTAAGTTCAGCTCCTATCCCGGTGCAACAAACCACCAGGATGCCATCCAGTGCGCAACTGGGATGGCCGCTTGGAGAGGGGACCACAGGGAGGACACCGGGGACAACTGGGGGAAGTAGGCATTCAAACCCATTAGAATCAGGCCGGTGAGCAACCAGGGAGTGCGAGTAAGAGCTGGGGAGGCCACCTTGGAGGACCCGGGGGGTACCACATTCTTCTGAACCATGGAGGGGAGAGGAGGTGTGGGGGCACTACCTCTTCAGAACTAGGCAAAGCAAGCTCCACGACGTCCAGGTCAAGATTGTCACACGTCAGGCTCTTAACCACAGCCTCTCTGGAAAAGAGAAGACTGCTAGGGAGGTCCCAGAGACTGGCAGGGTCGCTACCTACCAGACGGGCCGACAAGGAGATTTTCCCCCACAGGTCAGGGGAGGTGGACCACAGAAGCAAGAGAAACGGAGCCAGGGAAAAGACAACAAATTTAAGAGCCGGCAGTATCATAGAAAGAACCAGCACAAAATTTGGGGTAGGATAGTATAGTTTCTGGAGAAAAAGGGGAGAAAATGGCAAGACTAGGGTAGTCTTTGGCAAATCCTTGGGAAAACAGCAGAACAGGTTTGGGTAGCCTTGCTGTTGTCTTGGGGCCCTTGGATTATAACTGCAAGCGAAAGCGGGTTCAAAAACAATGATTTTTAATGGAAAATTCAAAATAATAATAGAAATTATAGGAAAATTCAATTGAAATTTTGAGCTTCAAACTTTGATTTTGAAAGTGAGAGCAAAAGAGACGACGACTAAGTGAAAGAACACTTGTACAAGGAGCCAGAAGAGAAGCCGGGTTCAAAACCGGCTGGCTAAAGGTAAGCTTAGGGCAGGGGCTACACTCTAATATTTTGAGCTTTAAGGACACAACTGGTTCCAGGCAACTCAAAATTAAGAAAATTAAGGTGCAGGTGACTCCAAACTTTAGTGTAAGTGGAAAATAGACAAGCAGAGGACTGAAAGTCCCCTTGCTTGGTTAAAAGGAATGGGTTGCAAAAAACTGGTCATATGACAGTTGGGGGTGAGCCTGATTGGCTAGGTACAAAACTTTGCTGGATGGGCTCAGGGGGACTGGAGAGTTTTACTCCAATTTCCGAAATCAAATCTGATTGGCTGGAAGAGATGCCAGACATTTGGGGGTCAACTGGGTTATCAAGTGTTGATGTGGCAACACCTGATTGGGTGGCTCTGATAGTTTTTAAAAACAGACGACATCAGGCTAATAGGTAGTCCAAATTAACCAGGGTTTCTTCCCAGGAAGGAGCAACCAAAGGCAGGGATTCCACAGGGTAAGCCAGCACAAACCTCTCATCAACTGTGTGAGCTAAATCATTCAACAAATGGAGGGGTTTGGCGGGCGTTTTGGGACCTTTCTTGGTACGACAGGAAAAGATTGAGCGGTCCAAAGCCAGAGGTGGCAGTGAATTTAGAGTTCCATAGTAACGCTGCACTGACACAGCCAGTTCAAGGAGCACAAGCTGCTAGGGTGCAGAGCATCAACCCTTGGGTCCCAAAGCTGACCCGGAAGCCCACCAAGGTCACCACTACAAAGAAAGTTAGAAACAAGGAGGTAGAACTTACTTGTATGTGTTCAACATTGTGTACGGGTAAGAGTCAGTCCCGTCAGCCATGCTGGAGAAGGTGAAGCCTGTACTTGATACTAGCTATGAGCCCTACATCAGTGATGGCAATCAGGAAGAGGACAAGGAGCCTGAGCTCTTCAGAACTGACAAGGGACAGTTGGAGCTCAAAAAGGTTGCTGCGTTTTACACCAAGGTGCCCATGCCCTGTGTTGTGCCCAATGCCAACAAGTCAATCCCCACCGCTAAAAAGCCCACTCAGAAGTGCATCCCTGACATTAAATGCATCATCCTGCTTAAGCTAATGTATGAATCAGGCAATTACAAGGCAACCGTGGCCCTTGTTGGGGTGGATCCCAAGTACGCTTCCATTTCCTTTTACTATCATCTGCTGAAGAAGATGTGCTTTTCCTAGAAAAATCTCGGGGTATCTCTGTACAATTGAAATAGCCCAACCAACATTGAGACCTGGAAAAACTACACAGAGGCATACTCTGCCCTCAAAGCCAAGGAGACAGTCAAATTTTACTATATTGATAAATTGACATTTGCCTCGTCTATGCGCAATGCATATGGCTATGTCCCCAAAGGCTCTAATGACGGGATGGCTTGGTGTGCTGCAGTCCGCGCCACAGCCTACTCAATGGTGGCTCTCCTTGTTCCAAAGGGGGTTGAGCTATACCAAATGATACTGGGCTCCCACAACAGCCGTACTTTTCTATCATTCCTCCAATTGGTCCAGGAGCACCTGAGGTGCACAAGCCCGGGCTTCACCAATATCATTGTGTTAGACAATGTTGGTCTCCACAAGGTGGCTGACGTTCTAGAGGAATTCCCAATGATTAACACCAACAGTGCAGTGGGCCCCCAGCAATTGGCCACGGCAAATTTACACCTTCTCTTCCTCCCTGCTTATTTGCCCTTCCTAAATCCCATTGAGGAAGTCTTTGGGTGGCTCAAGCGAGTTGTCAAGTGAGGAACCCTAACTGGGACCAAGGACCTCTTTAATTTGCTGCAGGCCGGGATCCACACCCTCCCAGCTGAGACTGTGGCCTTAGAATTTGGCCAAGCTGATTTTTTCATCCCCGCGTGCTTAGCCAAACAGCCAATCAATTAAAGGCTTAGTATGTCCAATTTTTTTATATTCTCTAATTTACTATTCAAGATTTATTAATTATCATTTTATATTTAGGTGTTTCCAAGCTCGCAATCACATTCAGCAGGACAATCAATGAAGGTTATTAATTTATTTATTTATAATCATTTTTTATTGTGTCATCTAAGGGTATCCCAAACACTTGATACTGGATTACGCGAACACATTAATATCACTTTTGGCAAATAAATATAATAATCAAAAAAGTTAAATATAATGTGTAAAAATCAGAAGTAGATTTTATTATAATATATTATTATGCTTTTATTAAGACCTTCTCTGGGATATATTCTGCAAATCTTGTTTGCTAAAATAAGAATTAGAAAATTTTATCATAATAAAAATAATATAAATTGCAATGGAATTATTTGGAAGAGAGAATTTATTAAGAGCGCCTGTAGTGAGTTCTTCTGTATGTACCCACCCCACAATGGAGGTGGCACACAATCTCCACCACCACACTGTGGACGGTGGATACACCCTTATTAAAATACTCACAGTGGCTAGTAAAAGGGAGTAGGGTCAGGTGCAAATGGAGGAGCAGCTTCTCTGGCAGGGCTGCAAACCCGTAGATACCATCCAGGACCAGGGCGTCCTGGATGACGTGATTGTGACCAAATAACAGTCAATATTGAGTATTTAGCCAAATAAGTGCTCTTAAATATAAAGTTATCTCTGTTTTTCTGATTATTGCATGTAGATAGGTTGGATTGGAAGTCTTAAGGTCAAGATTCCTGAAAGCTGGATATCTAGGTTCAATGAAAGAAAAGAAGGCAAGATTGGCTGAGTCAATCTGGGAGACAGGATGTCTCAAAAATGGTTTAATTAATTGGGAAGATTAATTAATAAATACACAGGAATATAATTAATGAGGATTTAATTATATTGGTTAAATTACCTTGACCATATAGAAGTTTGGTTAAGGTTAACCATAAGTAAACCCCCAAATTTTGGGTTAAAAGCGCTGCGTCAGCAAATTCATTGGGTTAAAAGCGCCGCCGCGCTGCCTAATGGATTTGAGAAGCGCTGAGATGCTGCATCAAATTTTTCAGGCGCTGGGGCGCCGCCTGGGGAAATTGCTGGGCACCGCAGTGGCGCCTGGTTCAAGTTTTGAAGCATTTTAATGGGTTTTAAGGCAAAAACCATTAAATGAGAAGATAACTAAATAAAGGCAAGGATGCCTAGAAATTCAGGGTTGATCAGCTGGTTCCCAGTTGGAACATCAATAGCTGAGTTTTGGGATGTTTAATCCACAGGGTTTTGGCGCCGGGAGCGGAGGAAGCTCCATGCTTAATTGGTACATTGGGATGAATGGAGTCAGGTGACTTCTTCCCATTATAGGTTAATTCTCATAGGTTGAGAAATATTGGTGATCTTTTAGGTAAAGATCTAGGTTTGAATGACTCAAATGCCATAGACCATGTGAGATGAATCATAGGTTGATTCAGGAACCGGAGGGGGTTTCAGCCAAATATGCCCCAAATGGTATATAAGCAAAAAAAGCTAAACTTTAACAAAATATATATTGTCAATTTGATGCTTCCCCTCAACTACCTTTTCAATTATTATGTCTTCTTTGTTAAATTTTGAAAGGGCCAAATTGGGAGTACTTTGCGTGGAAACTGCTGCTGCCAGGAAAGAGGTTCCTACAAGTTTGTTGGAGGAATCTTGGGCAAGCTTGGAGATCACCAAGACTGTTCCTGATGAGTCCTTGGTGAAAGTAAAGGCTGCGTTTGAAGAGTTATACTCCAATTACTTTACAAAAGAAGGTACTCCTGCCCAAGGAAACCAAATCTATGTATGAGATTCCTGGAACCTGTTAGTAGGATGTGACAAAATCTTACAACAAGTGAAAGCAAAGGCAAATCATGAAATTGAGGCTTTAAGGGCAAGAGAGGAAAAGAGCGTTGAGATCATGGCCCGTTGGCAGGATGATAACAAAGCGTTTTCCCATAAAATTGCCTCCCTGGAGACAAAGCTCCTCAAAGCTTTGTCAAAGGAAGGTAATGGCAATAAGAGTTAAGGGCAGGATAATGACGGGATGGACTGGTTGGACCTGGATCCACCACAGTAATCCGCTGAGTCATACCTGGGGGGGACCTTCTTCCCGTCCAGGGAGAGCCTGGCCTTGTCAATTCCTAGTAGGACCCCGTCAAGATCCTCTATGCTGGCACCCATTCTGAAGTAGAAGAGATACCTGAGGTAAACCACCAGATGAAGCCTTTGCCCAGCAAAGGCTTCCGTAAACTTGCATAATTTTGTTGAAACTGCAGGCTCATCTGCCAGCAAGGTTCCAAACAAGCGGGTTTGTGACCTGCAATCTGAGTACCCGGCCACTTGAAGCCAGACTAGGAAGTCAACTTGAATTACCAAATCCAACAACATGAACAGATGATGATCCCCTACAATGGATACCTTGTTTTGGCACTTGACTCATTACCAGGATCAAGTCACCCCCTTCTTCCATCCAACTGTGTGATCAACAATCATGTTCCTGCTATCCATTGATTCACTATGACTATATAATCACTATCTCACAATAAAGATTATTATCTAGCTTCTAAATATTTTCCACTTGTAACTCTGCTAAAATAGCACAGTTACAACATTGGTAGCACAGGTAGGTTCTCCATCCTACCTTATCTTGAAAAATTCCGCCTGTTGCCCGCACACGCTGCAGCCAACAAATTCTCAACAGAATGATGCCTGGCCTCCTGTCATGAATGACATTTCAATACTTGTATTGAAAACCCAAGAGTCAAACCCCAGTTCCCTGAAGGCGGATCAAACCCTCCAGGACAGACCAAGACCTGACAATCCGTTAAATCACAGGCTCAAATTGTTAAATTACCCCACAACCTACCGTCCTGCTATGGAGAATTCCCTGAATAGTTGCCAGTCTGCCGCCAAACTGGTGCCAATGAAGACCCATACCTGCAAAGGAGATGTAACCTGGCTAACAGAGGTTGGGGAAGGACCTACTGACAACCTGCTCAACGCCAATACTGGAGTTTTGAAACCAACATTGGAAACCCTGGAATTGAACCCTGACCCTCCAAAGACTACTCAAGTCACACAAAGTGGACAGGAAACTGCCCACTTGTTAAATTTCAAAACCAAGAGACAAGTTACTCCAAGACCCGCCAGTCTCTCAAGGACAATTCCCCAGATGGTCATCAGATTGATGCCAACCTTGAGCCACCCAAGACCCAAACCTATGCAGAGGTTGCAGCTTGCCTTAAGGAGGTGAAAACAAAACCTATTTTTAACTCTGCCAATGACCGCCAGCAACTGCCAGTCTTCCATCCAGAATGGGTAGTACAATTGAACTGCTCAGGTGACATATCAAACAGTGGCAGCAGAATGAAGCATTGCCACTTCTATTCACCAGAGCAGGCACAACCTGGATCTGCTGCCTCCAAGACTGAGCCAAGATCCATGCCCTGCCAGTGCCTTGCCTGCAAACCTGAACCCTGTGAAAATCAAAGAAGCAAAATCCCATGGTGTAAAAACCCTGGCGTTATGATGAAGACCACATTGTCATTTTTGATAATAAAGTTTTATTAACCTTTGGTTCAAAAAAATCTTACCCTATCTAGTCTTAGTGATCTTTCATCTTAATTCCAGTCAAGTAGACTACCAGGCCGCTGCCCCCTCCAGAGACCAACCTGCCAAACTGCCCCAGCATTATACTGTCCCCCAGGATCCCCCTTTGGACCTGTGCACTTTACTGAATACCCCCTCAACCTGGCCTATTCTGAGTACAACTTGGAAACCATTCTCATTGCCAACCCCTAGGCAAGGACTAGAAGTACCAACTAAATAGGACACAAAGGAAAAAGGATCAAGATACCACCCTTATTGTTCAAAGACAAGTACAACTACCTACCAGTGTACTTTGTTCCCATGAATCCGCCCTTAACCCCTAGACCAGACTGCCCACTGGAACCCCCTGTTGCCGCTGAGACCACCTATACCCAACTGCTTGGAGTACTCTATATTACTTTGGCAGGGTTGGTGGATTCCATGGTCCCCAACTCCGGACCCTGGTCCTTGCTCAGGCAATCTGCCTCTTACATTATCAAGTTAGCACCCATTCTATGGTGGGCCTTACCCGCTGGCTCAGCCGCACCTCACCCCAAGCTGCCCAATGCCTCTGCCTATGACTGGCTCCCTGACAACTCCTGCCTGACTGGACCCTGTACACTTCTGGTGCCAAGATACCTAATGGTTTTGTCCTGTACCAGAATACGGTGATTCCACTACCCGCCTTCAACGCCATGTTGGCACAAGGGTTCTTCCAGGCTCCTGCCTCCATGCCACAACCAACCAACAAAAGCGCCATGCCTGCTTACGTGGCTCAAAGACTGCAAAGCGCCGCCTTGGAGCCTTTTGCCGGGGCCAACAACAACAATGCTGCCGCATGGATCCAGTCCACCCAGAGCAAGCTGGCCCAGATGGAATGCCCACAACGGTTTTGGATTGCGGAAATCTACATCTGCCTGACCCATGACGCTGGCACCTGGTGTGACAAGTGGCACAAGGAACACACCAGCAAGAACTGGGATACCTTCGAGCAAGACTTCCTGGTAAGATTTGTGCTTAAGGATACAGCAATCATGATAATACACCAAGTAAAGAACTTTACCCAGACAGGCACTGTGAAGGAACTCACCTGCACCTACAAGGAACTCTGACTTCATGCACCATCTGACATGGCCTTTGACACCCCAGCCACACACCTCATGTACTACAACACCCTCAAGTTGCATGTGATGAGGTATGTGAGCCTGGACCAGGTGATCAACCTGCAAATCCTGTATTGCAAAGCAGAGAAAGCGGAATAAACCTCCAACACCCTTCATAAGGCACAAACTGGAAAATGAGAAGGATCCAAGGATTCTCATCCAGGCGGGCGTGCCACTTGACCACCCCCTGGAGGCAACAGCAATAACACCAACCACAAACCCACAGGCTCAAATGGACATGGAAGTGGGAACAATGGCCAGTCAAATTGTACCCATTTCCGTGTCACCACCACGCAATGCAATCAAGACAAGGGAAAAGCCCAGGGAGAGCACTAAGCAAGGAAAGCTCTCCCCATGCAACTCCTGACTCCCCCAATGATGATTAACAACCCAAGGACGTGGACCAATGTCCAATGATCTCAGTGCCCTCAGAGGACTCAATACTGTACACCATTGCCAGACATCCCAATAAACTGATGTCTTATCCTTTCTGTTTTTGCAGTTACACAGGCTCAGCACTCCTGGATTTTGGTGCAGATTGAACCCTAGTCAACAGTAGCTTTGTGGACAAGTTCAAGCTGGCCACTAATCCTTTGTGGATTAAAAACGTGGTCCTGGCTGACAAACACCACATTGTCATGACAAGGGAAGCTACCCCCTTCTCTGTCATGCTTGAGAACCTACACTCCATCATCCAAGGTCCTGTCATTGACTTCCCCAAGTTTGACGTTATGCTGGGGTTAGACTGGTTACAAAATAACAATCCTAACATAGACTGGGCAACCTCAGTGTTGACCATTAAGCGTGAAGGCGTCAACCACCAGTTCTACCCTGACTCAGTGGACCAACTCCTATGTAACAACATCTTTGTGCGCATCACAAAGACCCTGGACAAAAAGGATAACCTGAAGGCAATTTACTGGGACTCCTTCCAGTACAAGATCATACACTTCAAAGATCACCAGGATACCTCCACGCCTCAGGATCACAAAATTGTGGCCCGCCATCCAGAGATCTTCAAGGAAGCGCTACCCAGGCTGCCCCCTGAGAAACACATCCAACACTCCATCCAACTCAAAGGGGCTATCCTCAAAGCGCGCTCTATCTACAGGCTGACCCCAAACAAAGACAACGCCCTACACACCTATCTCAAGGAGGCGTTGGAGAAGGGACTTATCCGCCCCTCACAGTCTCCCTTTGGGGCCGCTGTATTCTTTGTGGCCAAGAAGGACAGTACCTTGGTCTGGTCACAGACTACTGAGCCCTAAACAAAGTTACCATCAAGAATTATTATCCACTACCACTGATTGACAATCTCTTTGACGCCTTGGGAGGAGCCACAGTCTTCTCCAAGATTGATCTGACTGCAGGCTACAACCAGATTTGCATCAAGGAGGAAGACATCCCCAAAACAGCCTTTCACACTAAATATGGCTCATATAAATGTGTGGTACTCAACTTTGGCATGAAAAACGCCCCATCCACCTTTGTGACCTTCATGAATGAAGTATTTGCACCTCACATAGGCAAGCATGCCCTAGTCTACCTGGGTGACATCATTGTCTACAGCCCCTTGGTGGAACAGCACCACAAAGACCTAGAGGCAGTCTTTACCACCTTGGCAAAACACAAACTGTTGACCAAGCCCTACAAGTGCCAGTTCTTCCGCAAGCAACTACTCTTCCTGAGACACATAGTCTCAAAGAACAGCATCAAACCCAACAGTCAAAAGATAAGGCCATATGCAAAATGCTGCCGCCTAAGGACAAGTTAGAACTCCGCACCTTCTTGAGGATGGTAGCCTATGTACACTGCTTCATACCTGACTGTGTTGTTTTGACTTCCCCCTTATCTGCCATAACAGGCGCCAAATCCAAGTTTGTGTGGACCCCCCAATGTGACCTCTGTTTTAGACGCCTCAAGGAGAAGCTCACAATAGCTCCCATCCTGCATTATCCCAAACCTGACAGGGAATAACAAATGGAAACTGACACCTCAGATGCATCCATTGGGGGAGTACTACAAATCAAAAATAATGATGGTGACTTCCTGCTTGTAGCCTATGAATCACAAAAATTGACAGATGGCAAGTGTCAATATCCTATCCACAACAAGGAACTGTTGGCTATTGTGCACTGTCTAGTCAAATGGCGCTGTTACCTAGAACAGCAGGAACTCACAGCATTAACCGACCACAAGTTGCTCATATACTTCAAAACCCAAGCAAATCTGTCTTGCCGCCAAGCCCGCTGGATGGAGCTCTTGGAGCAATTCAACATGCTCATACAATACAAACCTGGGGCCAAGCTTGCCATGGCAGACACCCTCTCCCGCCTGTATGTCTGTGCCTTGAGAGGGGAAAATGGGCTCAACCCAGACTGGCACCTCTTAGTACTACAAACAAAAGACAAGGGGTTTCCCCCTGGCAAAACCGACATAACAAAGGAAACAGTTATCAAAAACAAACATCTATTTGCTGACGTATACAGGACTCTACACAGAAAAATATCTGATGGCACAACCATTCCCTACATACCCATACACCAGCAAGTGGACATCATCATACACTATCACAGAGACCTCAAACATACCAAGAGCCAAAACCTATACAAGTTCCTTAAGCACAAGGCCTGGTGGCCAACCTTATATTGCGACGTTCAAGAAGTCCTAGACCAATGTGAGGTATGCAAAAAGTTTGACAAGAGCAAAACCCCTCCAAAGTCAGTACTTCCCATACACACACAACTACCCTTCAAAGTATGAGCTCTTTACATTGTTGACCCCATGCCAGGGAAACACAATGATAAGAAATACATCATCACCGCCATTGACTTTGCTACAAGATGGCCTGTAGCCCAAGCAGTAAAGGCGCACACTGGCAATGACATACAACAATTTATTGGCAAAGAAACAATCAGCAAGTTTGGAAAGCCAGAGCTCCTGATAACTGATGGAGGGAAAGAGTTGACCTCCAAAACCACCAATGTATACCTCGCAAAAATGGGGTCAAACACACCATCCAATGCCATACCACCCACAGGCCAATGGTTGCGTAGAGCGGCTTAATGACAGCCTTGTGCAAGCCTTAGCCAAACTCACTGCTGGGAGACCTGAAGACTGGTATAAGAAGCTACTAATTGCACTACTTGTGTGCCAAACCAAGTGAACAGATCCACTGGCAAAAGCCCATTTGAGTTGGTATACGGCACACAGCCAAATATCATTCAAGCATTGACAGGACCCAAACTGGAACTTCCAAGTAAAGTCCCCCCTTGCCAAGACCCTCAAGATATAGAGCCCAACATCAAACAAACAGAAAAGGAAAATGAATGTATACAAAAAACCTTTGTTCCCATCTGAGATAGACACAAAGTTGGGGACAAAATTTGGGTCATGAACATTGATAAAAGCAAACTACAACCCAAGAAAGTAGGGCCAGCAATCATTCTAAAGTTAAACAACAATAACACTTACCTTGTGCAAGGACTCAGGAAACACAAACAAGACAAGACCCTACACCATGATTGCCTGAGACCCTGCAAAGCAAGACAAAAACAACGAGAAACTTCCCTGCCTGCCACAGAACAACAACTAGTCCAGTACAGCGCCTGGGCTCCTGACAACCTCCCTGACAACCTGCCCCCAGAGGAAGCCAACCTTCAGTTGGGGGGGGGTGTCAAACCCGCAGGCTTGACCTGCCAGCAAGGTTCCAAACAAGCAGGTTTGTGACCTGCAATCCAATTATCTGGTCATGCAAAGCCAGACTAGGAAGTCATCTCAAATTACCAAATCCAACAACATGAACATATGATGATCCCCTATGGTGGATACCTTGTTTTGGCGCTTAAATTTATTACAAGGATCAAGCCACCTCCTTCTTTCATCCAACTGTGTGATCAACAATCATGTTCCTGCTATCCATTGATTTAATATGACTATATAATCACTATCTCACAATAAAGATTATTATCTAGCTTCTAAATATTTTCCCCTTGTAACTCTGCTAAAACAGCACAGTTACAAAAATTTATTGAAAACCACACTGGTCTTCTTATCATGCTTGGTCTTTGCAAAGGTCAGCTCCATGGCTGCAGGGACCCCCATCTTGTTGGCACTCCAGGCCAACCCAAAGTTGGTAAGGAGGATTTTTGTCTTCTTGACGGCTGTTGTGTCTGCAACAGCCAATTTTCCCACCGTGCAACATAAGTTGTCCAGCAGGTAAGAGAGTGTGCTCTCCACTGGGAAGCAGAAGCAAGAAGCCTCATGGGCCCAGCCCATCTCCGGTACATTATTGAATGGGAGCGTTGCCAGGACGTCCCAAACAAGCTCAATGAAGTTTACACAGTAAACTCAACTGAGGGATACTGGGTCCAGGCGGACCAGTTGGGCATCCTTGTAGGCAGTAACTGCCCACTCTGATGCCCCCTTGCCATATGTCAGCCCGGCCAATGTCTCCTGCAACATTGAAAAGGACCCATGGACCCTGTCTTCAAGCTCTTGCAAGACAGGGGATGACAGAAACAGCTGCCTTACCACATGATTGGCGTAGTTTGTGTAGAATGTGGCAGGGACAAAGGGGACCAGGACTTGGCAGAGTTCACTGTCTACGTTTTCTAAGAAAAAAGGTAATTATTTTGAAAATTTATTAATTTTATTTTTTAGTTTACCTTCTTGTGTTTCTCCCTTGCCCACAGCCTTGGCTGTCTTGGCCATTCTTGGTGCAAGAAGTTGAGCAGGCAATTCTGTGTCCTCTTTCCTGGCGCGCTTGGACGGCTTGAGATGGGCATACATTTCTGGGTCATCCGTCCAGTCAGACAGCACAAATAGGGCAAAGGACTTGAATTGAAGGCCTTCCACATCAGTCATCTGGACATTTAAAAGGCGTTCAATTGTTGTTTCAGGGGTGTCTAGCATCTTGGCCATAAGTGCCTTGGAAGACTACTTCTCAATTTTGTCCTCAGTAAGGACAGTGGACTTCACCTTTGCTTTGACCTTGCGGTCAATGTCTTTGATTTTGGAAATTGCCAAGTTGAGATCCTTCAAAAGCTTCTCCAAATCTCTCATTAATTTTTTACTAACCTTTTCATATGTTTTTATAGCTTTTGCCCCAATAAATTCTGTATTATTTTGATACTGTTGTCTCTTTGTTTATTCCTTTTTATTTTCCCATTTACTACATTATCCCATCTTTTTACCCATTTTGTATATGTTTTACGCTTATCTCAATATGTGTCATTTGCTTTGTGTTGGCATTGTTTCCTTGATTACCATATTATTTTTGGCGCTTTGCACAGTCCCTTGTGAAAATATTAGCAATGATTTGGTGATCAGCTAAATTTGAATTAGAAACTTATGTGTTAACTGTTTTTAGATAAAGTTGTTACTGATCCAAATTCAAAACCTTAATGATAAACTTAAAGCCAATCAGGAGCCAAGTGATAAAGTGATTGTTGTGGCATAAAGGGTCATTCAATAATTCTTTGGTGTATGTGCGCTAATTAATATGATTGGCTGGATGTTTTGCCATTGTACGCCATTACTGCTGTGGCAAGTTGTTGATGGACTAGTGCTAACCCAGCAGCTGATTGGGCACTAGTCCATCAACAACTTGCCACAGTGGCAATGGCGTACAATGGCAAAACATCCAGCCAATCATATTAATTAGCGCACATACACCAAAGAATTATTGAATGTCCCTTTATGTCACAACAATCACTTTATCACTCAGCTCCTGATTGGCTTTAATTTTATCATTAAGGTTTTGAATTCAGATCAGTAACAACTTTTTCTAAAAACAGTTAACACATAATTTTCTAATTCAAATTTAGCTGATCACCAAATTGTTGTTAATATTTTCACAAGGGGCTGTGTTTGGGTACTAAAAATAACTGTGTTCTGGATCTAGATACATGGCATAGTAAATATATGACTTTATAGAAATAAGCTGAACATAAAGAATAAAACCAACTATAAACAGAGAGAACATGAATAATTGAAATTCAAAATAAAGATAATATAAAAATAAAATGTTTGGCAACAGGGGGTTTATTGGGGTGGGGAAGAGTGATGCCTAGTAGGCAGAATAGCGCAAGAAGGAAGACGTTAAGGAAGTGCTGGCCTGGGGGGTCTGGGATTGGGTGGGTGGGGCTGGAAGGTGGGGGGTGGCGGTGGCGGGGGGTAGGGTAGGAGGATTGCGCGTGATGATCACCATATACTGTTGTTGGTATTCCTTGTCTGTCATTGGCTGGATGGGCTGGTAGGTGGCAGTGGCACAAGGTGGTAGGCACTTGTGCTTCTGTGATTGGTTGCCCATGTTCACATGGAAGACAATTTGGGCAAACAAGTCAGCCACCATTTGGCAGCCAAAGAGAAAATTGTGGTCAAGGACCCCAAGATAGAGGTTGTTGAAAGCCTGAGGGCGGCGCTCCCGTAGTGTGGATCCAATGTTGAAGAACACAACATCAGCCAGATGGATGTCAGCGTGGCCAGCTGGGTACACTGAGGCCTGGTGTCCGCGTTCCTGGATGGCCTCAAGAATGGTGGAGCTACGCTCCATCTGGTGGCTCAAGAAAACCTGATGCTTTGAATTTGAGCCATCCCAGGAGTCAAGTAATCCACCGAGGATTTGGCTGTACAAGTAGCCATCAATGAAATCTGGGTTTGTCCAATAGTAGACAAAACCCTTGGCTAAAACAGCCAGAAATGCACCAATAAACGTCCCCTTCTTGACCTTCTTCCTTCTATTCTTGGCAGCCACTTTTCCTTGCTCACCAAAATTGTTGAAAGCTATTGATAGCTTATAAAACAAGACAACCATGACATCATCTGACAGACTAGTCAACCATCAGACCAGGGTTAATTTGATGTCTAAATTATACAGGGAATCCTCAGCGCCATCCCATTGGTTGCCGGCAAAATTGGTAAAAACCCATATTGAAGCCACCTTCCCATACATCCAGAGCTGCACCATGCGCTCAGACACCCAAATGCCATGGTGCGCAAGTTGCTTCCGGACCTGGGTCAAGGGAAGCTTGGGATCCTGCTGGAGGAGGTCAAGCATTACTGGGTACGCCTCATTGATTTGGGACTTGGGGGCCTTCTTGGGCTTTTTGGTCATCCCAATCAGATTCCCCCTGTTCATCAGGTTGTTGAATTCCCGCATAACAGTAGCTTGGGTAAATTGCAACTTAGCGGCAATCTGTTCCCAGGACAGACCCTGTAGAATCAGTGCCACAATTTCCTGAAGAATTTGGGCAGTGATGATTTGTTGCTTGGGGCGCTGGGCTGGGGGAGCTGAAGCCTGATTGGCTATAGGGGGCAGGTTATGTGGGGGTGGGTACAGGAGCAGGGGAAGAGCTAGACGCTAAGTGACTCTCAAACAATTCAAAGCCATATGGGTTGGGGGTCAGTAACAGGTCAGCTTCCTTGTTATCTGCCTCAAAGGCTTGGGTGTAAACAGGTGCCTCCATGTTCTGAGCCTTGCCTCCATTGAAGCTTGCTTGGCTGCTGCTGGCTTGGCTGCTTGTGCCATTGAAGATGTTGCTAGTAAAAACCATTGTAAAAAACCTAGGATAAAATCACTAAAAGTAGAAATTTTAAAATTTAATGATTTATTTTTGTTGTAATCTTAAGTCCATATTTGGAAGGTTCTCAAAACCATTTCATACAAATCAGGAGCCATGAAAATGAATAAAATGCCTCTGTTCCTAAATTAGATAGCTGTTGATTGGCTTTTAAACTGTTATATTTCTATTTTAGGCTGCTCATACTACACATCTTGTGTGAGTTCATTTTGTTTTGTGCTTGTGGAATCTTGCTTCTAGATTGCTCAAATTTTGTTTCATTTTAGTCCTTCTGTTGGTGCCTCATATGAATCCTGATTGGATTATAATATACTGCAGAACAGCATCCATCCATTTCCTTGTTGTGTCAGTTAATTTTGTTTGTGGTTTGAACTACACCACTTGATGTTTGATATAATTTTGTATAATGGGCTAGTGAAATTTTGTTTTTTGTTTGACGGTTCATCTATTAACCAAAAATATTTAAATTATTTGAATCCTGAATCTCACGCAACTTGGATTTTGTTCAAATCTGAAATCATTTTGTTTAAATCTGAAGTATTTTTGGTTGTTGCCATAGCTTTTAAAACTACTGTATTGATTAAAATAGTTTTTGGTTTACTTCTATTTCATTTTCTTCTGGGCTGATTTTGCGCAAATATCAGGGTTTTTTGCTTAGCGCCATAGCTTTGAAAACTACTGTATCTGTAGGAAACCAACCCTGAGTGGCTGGCCTGTAATTTTCTAGTATTGGCTGGGACACAGGCTGGGCAGGCAGTGCCCACCATAGGATCAGTGCTAAATTAAAGAGGTATGTCATATACTTTCTCACCCAAGACTACAGCCCAGAAGCCCGGACTATACAGTAATTTTCAAACCTGTTGAGATAAATGAGTATTATTCAGTTTAGGATGCATAGGTTCAGTCACACTACAAATTTAAACTTTTCAGATAAAAATAGAAGCTAATTTAACAGAAAATGTGTGCTATCTGGCAAAAATTTCCAGTCACACAACAACCTACAATAGTTTTAAAAGCTATGGCACCAAGAAAAAATACTTCAGATTTAAAACAAAATAAACTCAGATTTAAGCAACCCCCAATTTGGGCAAGATTCACTAATCAGATAATCTAAGTATTGATGAGAAGCAACTTTTGGGAAAACTTCAAATATGTAAGTAAGAAGAAGAGAAGTACTGTAGATTCAGAACCTAAAGGTAAAAATGCAGGATTGTCACATTCTTTTGCGTAAACTCACCAGCTTACTGGAATATTTTTTATCCTTTTATATAAAAAATTAAGTTGTTCTGGGATGAAAATTACTCCATTAAGTTGGTGAGTTCATGCAAAAGAATTTGAAAATCCTTCATTTTTACCTTTAGGTTCTGAATTTACATTATATTTTATTGGATGATACTTTAGAATTATTGAGCTAGCGCTGTGGCAGTGATTTAAATCAGATCAAAGATAAGAGCGCTCATTTGCAGAATGGGTTTGAGTTGCTGGATACCTGGACAAGTCATGTGATATTAGTTTGTTGTCATTTCTGGTATGTTAAACGTATATTGGATTGGCACCAAAACAAGCAATGACTAGATGTTAAGTGTGTTGACAACAACCAGAATACCTGTCAGGGATCCAGCCTGTGGGGGGTTCCTGGGAGCTTGCGGGTGGACAGCCTGCAAGTCCTGCAGGTAGGGCCCACCACAAGATTGGTGCTAACTTTACAATATAATATAAAAAATTCCTAGCAGGGCCCAGGGACCACTCACAGGCACCATTGAATCAATAAGACCAATGAGAGTGGTATACATCCCCCAAATATCTGAGTGGAGGTGGATTCATTGGCTACAACAGATTCCTGCAGGCGGTTGGGCTGCAGGGTGAGAGGTGGTGTCATTGGAACTAAATAGGTGGACAAGTAGTTATACTTGTTGCAGAATAGCAGAGGAGGTCTGATTATTTTGGTCCCTTCTCTGTAAATGGTCTCTGTCTCTCTAGTTCTAGCCTCTGGGTTGTAGATCAAGATTTCCTCTAGTGTGAACTCCAAATATGCCAGGTTTGGTGGATATTCTGTGAAATGTACCAGGCCAAAGGGAGCTCCTAGCAGATGATATAGTTTGGACAGCTGGTCTGTGGTTTTGTGGGGTTGTTGGGTGTGAGGTACAGAACCACAGGAGTTAGACTGCAAATGAAATAGAACCAAAATCAAATATGGAATAACCTGGTTGAATCAAAGGTTCATGTCACTTTATTGCAAGAATGGCAATGTGCAACTTCCTGGTGGCCCAGGGTATAAGTATACCCATCTGCCATGAAGAAACTTTTACAAATTCCTTTGGGCCTGGTGCTACTGTCTATCAGGTTTTTACAGCCCTTGGCGGTATCTATTGTGGGAGTTATTTCATTGGCTGATTCAAACTGAGAAATCTTGATTTTCCCTTTCAGGTTGTGGGATTTGTCATCTTTGAGTGGCCCACATTCCACAGGAAGTTTCTTTGCTTCCCCTGCTGCGGTGGCCCAAGTTATTTCAGGATCCTTGGCTTGGCCTGCACTCTCATTGGTTGGGTTAAAAGGAACCTTTGGTGTGGGAGGTCTTAATGCAAGTAATTTCTGTTCATCAAGCCTAAGGAGATTCTCCAAAGTGGAATCCTGCTCTGGTTTGAGCCCAAAAATCTGTGGGCAGCCTACAGGGTATCAGGGTTTGAATCCTGTAGTTGAGGTTTTCCTATGAGTATAGTCAATAGGAGTTTATCATTTGTGACATCATTCCTTTCTTTCCTGTTGCCCTCCTCCCTACTTGCCTTCCTGTCCAAGTATTGCTGTATGGCTCCATGTGTGTTAGGCAGGTTGGAGACAGGTTCCCGGGTGCTCTCTTTGGGAGGGAGGGTAGCCTACCCATTTGACGTAGTACTATGGAGTCTTGTAGTGGAGGCAGTGTCTGTGGATGTACTCAACCTCATTTTCATTTGTGCATCCCTCCTGAATGAACAGGGGGTTGATCTTGATCTTCTGAAAGGGAAGGGAAGTCCCTTCTTTCTTGAATAGCAATGATTTGTGGAAGACATTGTGGATTTTCCAAGTAGGCAGCAGTTCTAGTTTGTACACCACTTCTCCTATTTTCTTTACCATCTTGTAAGGGCTGCAGCAGTGGTGAGCTAGCTTCTTACTGGGTACATTTAAAGGGACGTTCTGTGAGTTAAGGTAAACTTTGTTGCCTATCTCTAGAGGTTTTCCAGGGATCCTTTTCTTGTCGGCAAACACCTTGTAGGTCTTGACGGCGCAGGTTAGGTTCCTAAGGCAGTTTTCTTGTGTGGCATGTATTTTTTCAATCCAAGTTTTCCCCACAGTATTCTGTTCCTTGCTGCTGATGATGGGGTCCCAGGAGGGGTTAAACCTGTAGTTGGCCCTGAAGGGAGACATACCCATGGATGTGTGGTCTTTGCTGTTATAGGTGTATTGTGCCATGAATATCATCTCTGCCCAGTTGTCTTGGTCTGTGTTGGTGTAGCATTGGAGGTATTGTTCCAAAATTTGGTTGACCCGTTCAGTTTTTCTGTCTGTCTGTGGGTGGTAGGAGGTTGACATGCAATGTTTTATTCCAAGGTCTTTCATCACTTGAGTCCAGAAGTGGGAGGTGAACTGGGGTCCTTGGTTGGTGATGATTTCTTCCAGTGTGCTGTGTTGCGTCAAGATGCGGTCGTGGAAGTGTCTGGCAGTTTCAGCTGTTGTACAGTGGGTAGTAGTCAGGAGGAAATAAGCCATTTTGGTGAAACAGTTGACCATAACTAGGATTATTTCAAAGGATTTTAAGGGGGAGTTCCACTATGTAGTTCATTGATAAAGTAGTTTTAAGAGCTATGGCAACAACCAAAAATACACCAGATTTAAATAAAATGATTTCAGATTTGAACAAATCCAAGTTGTGCAAGATTCAGGATTCAAATAATTTAAATATTTTTGGTTGATAAATGAACTGTCAAACAAAAAAGAAATTCCACTTGCCCATTATACAAAATTATATCAAATACCAAGTGGTGTTGTTTAAACCCCAAACAAAATGAACTGACACAACAAGTGAGATGAATGGATGTTGTTCCAGAGTATATTATTATCCAATCAGGATTCATATGAGGCACCAACAGAAGAACTAAAATGAAACAAAATTTGAGCAATCAGGAAGTGAGATTCCACAAGCACAAAACAAAATGAAGTCACACAAGATTTGTAGTATGAGCAGCCTAAAATAGAAAAATAACAGTTTAGCAGACAATCAACAGCTATCTAATTTAGGAACAGAGACATTTTATTCAGTTTCATGGATCCTTATTTGTGTATAATGGTTTTGAGAACCTTTCAAATATGGAATAATGATTACAATAAAAATAAATCATATAATTTTAAAATTCTACTTTTAGTGATTTTATCCTAGGTTTTATTGTATAATGGTTTTTAACAGCAATATCTTTGACGGCACCAGCAGCCAAGCCAACAGCAGTCAAGCCAGCTTCAATGAAGGCAAGGCTCAGGGTGTGGAGGTACCTGTTTATATCCAAGCCTTTGAGGCAGGTAACAAGAAAGCCAACCAATACCTGACTCCCAACCCATATGTCTTTGACTTGTTCAACAGTCACCTAGTGTCTAGATCTGCCCCCACTCCCGTACACACCCCCGCACAAGCTGCCTGCCAACCAACCAATCAAGATGGCAACTTAAATTTAGAACAAATTGCTGCCACCACCCAACCTGCCCCCTACAGCCAATCAGGCTTCAGCTCCCCTGGCCCAGCACCCCAAACACAGAATAATTACTGCCCAAATTCTTCAGGAAATTGTGGTGCTGAACTTGCAGGGTCTGTCCTGGGAACAGATTGCTAGCCAATTGCAATTTATCCAGGCTACTATCATGCAGGAATTCAACAACCTGATGAACAGGGGGAATCTGATTGGGACAGCCAAGAAGCCCAAGAAGGCCCCCAAGTCCCAAAGCAAGGTGTACCCAATAATTCTTGACCTCCTTCAGCAGGACCCCAAGCTTCCCTTGACCCAGGTCCGGAAGCAACTTGCGCACCATGGCATTTGGGTGTCTGAGCGCATGGTGCAGCTCTGGATGTATGGGAAAGTGACTTCAATATGGGTTTTTACCAATTTTGCTGGCAACCAATGGGATGGCGCTGAGGATTCCCTGTATAATTTAGACATCAAATTAACCCTGGTCTGATGGCTGACTAGTCTGTCAGATGATGTCATGGTTGTCTTGTTTTATAAGCTATCAATAGCTTTCAACAATTTTGGTGAGCAAGGAAAAGTGGCTGCCAAGAATAGAAAGAAGAAGGTCAAGAAGGGGACGTTTATTGGTGCATTTCTGGCTGTTTTAGCCAAGGGCTTTGTCTACTATTGGACAAACCCAGATTTCACCAATAGCTACAAGTACAGCCACATCCCCAGTAGATTACTTGACTCCTGGTATAGCTTGAATTCCAAATATTGGGTTTTCTTGAGCCACCAGATGGAGGGTAGCTCCACTGCCCTTGAGGCCATCCAGGAACGCGGGCACCAGGCCTAAGTCTACCCTGCCAGTCATGCAGACATCCATCTAGGTGATGTTATGTTTTTCAACATTGTAGACACAGTACAGGAGCGCCGCTCTCAGGCTTTCAACAACCTCTATCTTGGGGTCCTTGTCCACAATTCTCTCTTTGGTTGTCAGATGATGGCAGAATTGTTTGTCCAAATTGTCTTCCATGTGAATATGGGCAACCAATCAAAGAAGGACAAGCGCCTCCCACCCCATGACACCTAACAGCCAATTACAGCAATGACTGATGAGGAGTACCATGAGCAATATATGGCAGCCATCATAAAAAATCATCCTGCCTCCAACTCTGCCAGCACTACCCCCACCTTCCAGCCCCACCCACCCAATCACAGACCCCCCAGGAAAGCACTGGCTCTACGCCTTCCTTCCCGCGCTATTCTGCCTACTAGGCATCTCTCTTCCCTGCCCCAATAAACCCCCTGTCACCAAACATTTTATATTTACATTATCTTTATTTTGAATTTCAATTGTCCATTTTCTCTTTATTTATAGTTAGTTTTATTCTGTATGTTCAGTTTATTTCTATAAAATCATATATTTACTATGCTGTGTATCATGATCCAGAACACAGTTATTTTTAGCACTTTGCACAGCCCCTTATGATAATATTAACAACAATTTGGTGATCAGCTAAATTTGAATTAGAAAATTATAGGTTAATTATGTTTAGATAAAGTTGTTGCTGATCCAAATTCAAAACCTTAATGATACAATTTAAGCCAATCAGGAGCCACTTGATAAAGTGATTGTTGTGACATAAAGGGTCATTCAATAATCCTTTGATGCCTGTGTGCTAATTAATATGATTGGCTGGATGTTTTTCCATTGAGCGCCATTTTTGCTGTGGCAAGTTGTTGATGGACTAGCACAATCAGCTGCTGGGTTAGCACTAGTCCATCAGCAACTTGCCACAGCAGCAATGGCACACAATGGCAAATCAACCAGCCATTCATATTAATTAGCACACATGCACCAAAGAATTATTGAATAACCCTTTATTTTACAACAATCACTTTATCAAGCGGCTCCTGATTGGCTTAAATTGTATCAGTAAGGTTTTGAATTTGGATCAGCAACAACTTTATCTAAACATAATTAACCTATAATTTTCTAATTCAAATTTAGCTGATCACCAAATTGTTGTTAATATTTTCACAAGGGGCTGTGTTTAAGTGCTAAAAATAATATGGAGATTAAGAAAACAATGCCAACACAAAGCAGACAACACATATTGAGTTGAGCGTAAAACATATACACAATGAGTAAAAAATGGGATAATGTAGTAAATGGGAAAAAAACAGGAATAAATAAAGAGTCAATGGTATCAGAATAATAAAGATTTTATTGGGGTGAAAGCTATAAAACATATGGAAAGGTTAGTAAAAATCATATGAGAGAATAGGAGAAGCTGCTAAAGGACCTCAACTTGGCAATTGCAAAAATAAAAGAAATTTACTGCAAGGTCAAAGCAAAGGTGAAGTCCACCATCCTTACTGGGGACAAAATTGAGAAGTAGTCTGCCAAGGCACTTATGGCCAAGATGCTAGACACCCCTGAAAAAACAATTGAATGCCTTTTAAATGTTCAGATGACTGTTGTGGAAGGCCTTCAATTCAAGTCCTTTGCCCTATTTGTGCTGTCTGTCTGGGTTAACAACCCTGAGATGTATGCACATCTCAAACTAGCCAAGAAAGCAAGAACTGAGGACACAGAATTGCCAGCGCAATTGCTTGCGCCAAGAATGACTAAGCCTGCTGAAGCTGCTGGCAAGGAGGAAACACGCAAAGGTAACCTAAAAAACAAAATTAATTAAAAATTCTTACCTTTTTTTAGAAAACATAGACGGTTGAATCTGATGGGTTCTGGTTCTCTTTGTCCCTGCCACATTTTATGCCAACTACACCAATCATGTGGCCAAGAAGCTGTTTCTGTCCCCCCTGTCTTGCAGGTTCTTGAAGACAGAATTCACAGGTTCTTCCCAATGACAAGGGACGCACTAGCCGGGCTGACACATGCCAAGGGGGAATCCAAGTGGGCAGTTACTGCCTACAAGGATGCCCAACTGGTCTGCCTGGACCCAGTATCCCTCAGTGGAGTTTACTGTGTAGACTTCATTGAGCTTATTTTGGAGGTCTTGGTGACACTCCCATTCAAGAATATACCAGAGATGGGCCGGGCCCAAGCGGCTGCTTGCTTCTGCTTCCCGGTGGAGAGCACATCCTCTTACCTGCTGGAGAACTTCAGGAGCACAGTTAAAAAATTGGCTGTTTCAGATGCAACAGCCTTCAATAAAACCAAAATCCTCCTTGTCAACTTTGGGCTGTCCTGGAACGCTGATGAGACGGGGGTTCCTGCAGCCATGAAGCTGACCTTTGCAAAGACAAAGCATGAGAAGATTAGTACTGTGTATAATAAAATCTGTGAGTTTACAGAAGCCTTTGCCCAGCAAAGGCTTCACCTTGTGGTTTACCTGGGATATCTTTTCTTCTTTGGGATGAGCGCCAGCGTAGAGGATCTAGATGGGGTTCTTACTGGGATTGACAAGGCCCAGATCTCATTGGATGGGAAAAAGATCCCCGTGGGTACAACTTGGTTGACCATGTAATCCAAGATGCCCTTTATCCTGGTGGGAATCTATGGGTTTGCGGCCCCACCAGAGAAGTTGCTCCTGCATTCTCACCTAACAATACTCCCTTTTACCAGCTGCTCTGAATATTTTAATCAGGGTGTATCCACTGTCTACAGTGTGGCGGTAGAGGTTGTGCGCCACCTCCATTGCTGGGTGGGTACATACCAAAGAGCCCATTACAGGTGCTCCTAATATATTCTATATTCCAATAAATTTATTTTAACTTTAGATTATTTTTATTTATAATAATTTTTATAACTTTTATTTTAGCAAACAACTTTTTCAAAATAAATCCTGGAGACAGTTTTTGTAAAAGCATTATAATATATGTTAATAAGTATACTTCTAATTTGTACATTTTACATTTTATTTTTTCTGTCTCACTTTTATATTTATTTGATAAGAGTGATATAAATATATTACATAATCAAGTATCAAGTGTTTAGGATAGTCTCAGATGCCATAATAAAAAAATTAATATAAAATAAATAAATTACTAACCTTCATTGATGGTCCTGTTGAATGTGATTGTGGGCTTGGAAGCTTCTTAATATAAAATGATAATTAATAAATCTTAAATGGTAAATTAGAAAATATAAAAAAGTTGGACAAGCTAAGCCATTAATTGATTGGCTGTTTGGCAAGGCACGCAGGGATGAACAAATCAGTGTGGCCATAGAATTTGAGACACAGTCTCAGCTGGGAGGGTGGGGATCCTGGCCTGCAGCAAATCAAATAGGTCCTTGGTCCCAGTTGGGATCCCTTGCTTGACAACTTGCTTGAGCCACCCAAAAACTTAATGGGATTTAGGAAGGGCAAATAGGGGGGAGAAAGAGAAGGTGCAAATTTGCCGTGGCCAATTGCTGGGGGCCCACTGCAATGCTAGTGTCAATTGATGGAAATTCCTCAAGAATATCTGCCACCTTATAGAGACCAACATTATCCAGACAATTACATTAGTGAATGTGGGGTTCCTGTCCACCAGTTCCCAAAGTGTGTCCTGGGTCATAGCCAGGGACTGGCTGGAAGGGGTTATCATTCTCTAGTAAGGGAAAATGTATCTCAGAAATATTTATAGGGGTCAAAATGAGCTTTTATTTACTCTCAGAAGGAAGATCCCCTTAGAAACCTTCTGGTATATGGCCTGGGGTGTCAGGGAAACAATATGGGTTTTCCAATACTTGGAGCCCTCCAACAATATCTTGGACTCCTTTTACTTGGTCTTGGACTTCTGCGCCTTAAAATTAGACTCCTGTGCTGCGCTTAGGATCCAGCTCCTTATTTCAAGCTCCAGCTCCTTAATCTTGGGCTCCAGCTCTGTTATTTTGGGCTTCAGCTCTCTTTATAGCTCTAGTGGCCTTGTTATTCCACTTGTATAAGTCCAACCAAGCTGCTGCTGGAAATCAAAAGGCTTCCAAAAACCTTTCAGCAGAAACTTAAAAGACCCAGAAAAGACTCTGTCAAAGACCCAGAAAACCCCTGTAGCTTTCCAGCTAGCTTCTTTCTTATAGTGTCCTTTTTCCAATGGTTCTGCCTTCAGAATGGCTTTCTTCAAAAGCTTAAACCATTGACGCTCACTTTTTTCTATAATAACTTAAGCTTACATAATTACTTTCTTAAAAGCTTAAAGTATTAATTCACTATTTCTTTGCTTATACTTTAAGCTTTTGGCTTCCAATCAATCATATTCATCAGTAAACCTCCCAGAACTCAACCAATTAATACAGAGCTCAAAAATAGACTATTTCTGAATTTCCACCGGGATCCAACTAGGAAATCAATTTCCACTGCTCAAACCGCTCAAACCAACAACTCTTCACGCACCAAAGCGTTAAGTGGTTCATTATTCCAGCACCAGTCTTCCCAGAATTCAACCTAAAGCAATTTAAATATTAGAATACTATTTAAACTTTTCTTTTTGGACCTGTTCAATGTTTCCCATATATTTACAAATATTGTAAAATCCAAGAAAAACGTCCCACCAAAACAACTTTGTATCCAGCTCTCATAGCAACATACCTTCATATATCCTAGGAACTTAATAGATAAATCTCTTACTCACACTTCTATCCACATTTATTCATGAGTTTACTACTAAACCAAGGCAAAACATTCCACATTTTCCCACTTTGGCAAATTTATTTGGCAAAATCTTGGCTCATTTCTCTGGACCACCAGTTTTTCACTATCATCTTCTGGTCCTTCTGCCAATTTATTCAACCACAGCTTTCAGCTCTTCAGCCTAGCCAGCAATCAGTCCCTTTCAATCAACAAACAGCCTATTATAGTCTTCAGACAGCTCATTCCATCCATCAGACCTGTAGCTACTCCTGCATCATGACCTTCTAATCCTCTGGTTTATCCTCACTATGAACCACTTTGGCTACAACTGCACAATGAACCATCTTGGTTCCAAACTTCAACATGAACCAACAGTCCCTCAACTAGTCTTCACTGTAATCATACAGTCATTCTTACTAGTCTTTACTGTGATCATACTATGAACCACCTTGGTTCTTTATCTCAGTCCTTGTTACCAGAACTTTTAGACCCAGGGATAAGTCTACATTGATCTGTAGTTTGACTGGGCCCTTGCAAGTGGCAATTCACTTAGGCCATTTAACCATAGATCATCAACATTTATTCTGTTGTTTTTACTCACCCAGGTGATTAAATCTGGGATTTCAGTTACAAAGTAATCAGCTTTACTTCCTAGAGGCCTAATCACACCATGTTCTGCAGCTGCTTTCCCAAGCAAACCACCTTGATGACATCTCTGAGAAAATCTATGCCCTCCAATGCTCACTTTGGGCTCTCCCCAAAGCTCCCATAGGGGCATAAACATGGATACCCTACCAATCTGTTAGGTAGGATGCTTGCTCACAAACCTCATATAAGCATATCAGGGTACAAAGAGCTCTCAAAGCTCATCCCCTCCCTGGAAGCTCACATTACCCGACAGGGGTCTAACATTCTACAGCCCTGGTAGCCAAGTTACCTACCATGCTGACATACACTTCTACCCTGGCAGCCTGCATTACCCGCCAGGGTCTAAACATCATTCATCCTGAGCAGCACACACTACCCATCAGGCTGGATCACTCCCCACCCCAAGCAGCTAAAGTTCCCTGCTGAGATATCTCATTCCTCACCCCAAGCAGCCACATTTCCCTGCTGGGTGAGGACCTCTAGCCCACAGCAGCCAATATCTTCTTCTGGGTGGAGACACCATCTGCCTCTAGTATTTTTTACACCTACTAGCTAGGCCTTACCTTCCCTAGTAGCCATTATTCCCTACTAGACCTCTACCTTCAACAAACAACCAAACTTTTACTTAGCCAACATTAGCCCCGCCTGCAAACCACCAAACATGTGGACCGTCACACTGAGGCATCCTGGTAGGTTGGAACAGTTTTTGGTTGGCAATGACAACACACCTCTCTGGGTCAGCTGGAGGGAGATGAATCTGCCAGTAGCCAGGTATCAGGTCCATGCCCAAGAATAACTTGGAAGTGGGGACCAAGTAGGTAATATCTTATTGCCTTCTCACAGTGCAAGAATCCACAGTTTCTGATTGAGAGGCAAATTAAACCAGCAAAAAGGCATCAGAAATCTCTTTTGTAAAGAAACAACAAGTGCCAGGGTCAGGCACAGGCTTGTCAGGGGGAGAGGAGGTAGGTGAAACCACAAATGCAGCCAAGGATTTCTCCTTGTCCTAGCTGCTTAGTAGTTTTTTGAGTGATCCTCATTGTCCTCCTTAGTGCCAGAATCATCAGTGAATTCTTTCTTGCTCTGACTAGCTTGAGGTTTAGTTGCTGAGGAACCATCAGGAGTGATGGAGGGATTGCTATCAGGTTCCCAGGGAGACTCCAGGGTACCTGATGAAGGTGCACTAGAGGATACATCCTCTTTATTGCTTTGGTGACAGTGGTGGGAGTCAGAAAGGGGTAATGGAATATGGATCTTCTGAGAGGGGTAACTATCAGCTTTAGCATTTATGTGCAATCCCATTAGAGTCTCAGTGGTACTAATTTCCAAGGCATCTTCAAGGTTCTTGTTTAGTTGGTCCTGAAGGGAGTCAAGGAGAGCACTTTGAGCATCCAACTCATCTAGCCACTCCTTCTTTTCCTGAAAGTCCAGAACTAATTCCTCTTCCAGAAAACCCATCTGTCTCTCTTGAGCCTTTATAGTATTATGAAGAATAGAGAATTTCATGGTGCAGCTGTTATGGATGTCTTCCAGCTTAGGAGTTTTCTGTTGATGACCATAGAACCCCAGGGCATCATGCTGATTCATCTGGGTGGGTACCAAGGAAGAAAGGACATGTCCTATCTTGCTCATCCATAGAGCCATTCCAGAGTGGGAGTAAACAGCTTCTGATATATTTTGAGCAAGGTTTGGGAGGCCAGAGCAGGGGCAAGAGCAGCTATCAGTTTGGAGGTTGCCAGAATTAAGGGAGATTCCATCAGAACAACCAGAAGAAGAAGGATGAGAATATTGATACCAGAATTCCTTCACCAAGGCATGTGTGAGAGAGGGAGGCTAAACTAACTAAGTTTGGCTCCCATCCTGGGGAAGGATCCACTAGGACACCATCCAGTGCAAAGCTGGTATGGCTGCTCAAAGTGGCATCCACAAAGAGGACGTGTCAGATATTTGGGGAAATTAGTAGTCCAAACCCATCAAGATGACCCACTAAGCAACCACAAAGTGTGTTTGGGCGGGGACTTTTGGGTACCCAAGTCACCCTATTAGACCTGAATGACAGGCACCTCAGGAGGGGGACATCAGGGAGGGTTGGCATGATGGCATAGCGGAGGAAGTTTTGAGAGCAGGAAATTTGAGGTCATCACAAGTGAGGCTTCTCACTATGTTCTCACTAGTGGCAAGAATATCATGTGCCTGTCCAACAAGGTCCTCAAACACATGCATGAATTGGCTGGGGTTACTTCCCACCAGGTGGAAAAATTGGACACACAACTCCAAAGGTCTGGGGAAGTGGTCCAAATCAACACCAGGGCAGGAGCCAGGGTAAAGGCCACAAATTTCAAAAATGAGTCCAACATTCAACACCAAAAAAAGAAGGGGGAAACACAAGTGCAACAACATTTTTATGGTGTGATGACAGGGCAGAAGAGAAAACGGGAAACAAAACAGATAGAGGCCTGCAGGAGGTGTTCAAAGTCAATTGACAACAATTGGTGACTATAAACTTTAAGATAAAGCAAGAAAAAATATTCAAAGCATATAGTGGGAAGAGAAGACAATTAAGCAAACAAGAAACAAAATCAAAACTAAAGTAAATATATATTAAAGATAAAATACTAATTTTAAAGTTTGAGTTGAATTTTTAAAAGCAAGTGAGGTAAGCAGGTCTAACAGAGTTAACTTCAACTCTAGGAGCTCCAAAGACAAAGCTGAGAACCAGGTAAAGACCAGTTAGGTAAGGAATGGTTAAACTTCTACTAACAAGCCAGGGAATCAAAAAAGAACAATATAGTATTGTCCAAGAAAATGACCCCAAACCCAAAAATGAGGAAAGTAAATTTTATTTGTTAAAATGAGCAAGCAGGGGGGCAAAAGTCCCATGTCTTGCTTTAAGGAACAGGCTTCAGTTTGAAAGGTCACCTGACCCAGGAGATTGATTTGATTGGGTAGGGGAGAAATTTTGCAAGGAATTCTCCATTGAGTTGGAGGGTTTTGCAATAATTTCTGACTTCAACTCTGATTGACTGGCATTGCTGGAGTGATTTGGATCAGCATTCAATCCAGTTGGATTGGAATTTGAAAATTTAGCAGTAGCACAACCTGATTGTTTTGACTTATTAATTTCAAGTGCAGACAAGCCCAAGCCAAAAAATAGTCTAAATTAGTCATAGATTCCTCCCAAGTGAGAACAGTGTTCAACACATCAGTGTTTGCCACCTGATAAGGGTATGACAACACAAATCTCTCATCAATTGTATGGGCTAATTCTCAAGGGAATTGAGGGGCTTGGCTGGCTTTTAAGCAGATTTTTTTGTGCGGCGCGGGAAGATTGTCCTATCCAAGGCTAAAGGGGGAAGTGACTTTATAGCATGCTCCAGGGAGCAGGAGGCGTTGTTCATGACAGTTCCTTCAACCATGGGGTCAAGATGAATTGGTATCAAGGAGGAAAGAGCTTTTTCAATGGATTTCATCCTGGAGATTATTCTTGACTGGGAGCTGGTAAATTCCAAAAGTTGTTGGCAGTTAGACAACCACTGGCTTGGTCCTGGTTGACCATAGGGGAAGCCATGGTGTCTATCAGATAGAGAGCCAGAAGCAGTGAAGGTTGATCCTGGAGTGGGTTGTGTAGAAGGAGCTGCAGGTATAGGCAAGGACATCTCTCCCTCCACAAAAACAGGTCCATGGGGGTAGGAAGAGAGGAAGCTGTGGTTTGTAGAAGCCACGAGCGCCAATGTTGTATTTGTAGTAGTATAGGGTGCTAATTTCTACAAACAGTTAGTCAGAATCCTAACTCTTAAGACTATACCTATAGATGGTATAGTGACAGCTTTTGGTAGGACAGAAGAATATAAGGATATAAAGAAAAAGCTGGTATTTATTTAGATAATGATGCAGTTATATAGTAGAAGGCGGGGGAATTTCCACCAGGGGAAAGGAGGCACAGACAGAAGGACTTTCCAAATGGAGTAGAGTGGAAAGGCACAGTATAAAGAGCCACGCAAGAAAACAACCAGCTTCACTTGCTTTGCCTAATGGAGACAAGTGGTAATTATGTCCTTGTCCAATTAGTAACTTCACAAGTGAAGCCTGCGCTAGATGTGCAATTTGAATGCGCTTTGAACACCCATTTTCTAGGCGTTTTAAACGTAATTAACCTTTATAAAACTGTGATGCAATAAGAAAATTGTGCAATCACGTAATTTTTTCATCTCTTAAACCCTAAGTGGACGGTACTTTGTATAATCCATTCAGGATCTGCAACACAGTGTTTAATTGACAATGCCAACAATAGCAAGAGCAATAAATCATTGATTAATGGCTCCAAAAAAGCTATTATATTAAATCAAGTCAATAAGCAGGAAATTAAATGCACAAATCAATTCAATGAATTTCTAGGGGCTCTCAATTACCAATCAGATAAAGGATACCAACCAAGACAAGGAAAAAGTCTACATTCAACCCAGGAAACCATTCCAGCTCATAGTAAGATACCAAACTGCAGCCCATATGTAAAAGCCAACCTTACTTCTTCCTGTATTGCAGTCTGCAGCTTGCTGCAATCCTGTAAAGCAATACTTCTTTGACAAATCTTGCAGGAACCATTGGTAACAACTATGTCCCCCTCAAATCTCCACTTGTTATTTAAGCTGACTATTTCCTTCTGAGCAAATTGCTCCAACAATATTATTTCTTTCAAATAACCTCAATAAGGTCTATATTTTCAAACTCTAACTGATTAGTAGATAATTGAGTCCATCCCCAACAATATGAACCCCCTCCTCCTTGTGTGGGTTTTCTGTGTGTTAATAGGGTGTAGCCAAGCAAATGTGAATTTTGAAACTCCAGAGCCAACTCCCACTGACAAATCTGAGTACTCCATTTGGTATCAATTTGGTCTACACCGCCACTATGCTCCCTATGTTGAAACTGCTTGCTTCCCTTCAATCATTCATCCCAAGGCCCCTTGGTTGGTCTTGGGGTACACCAGGGTATATTACTTGTTAAATCACTTCACTCCCTTCTTATGAAGATTTAGATTATTAGGTCATTTACTTCATATGTTTATGATAGTAATTCCAGTAGGATCTACCTTAGTCAAGTTTAATTTGGGGGTGCTTCTCAATTCTATTGGGGAGAAGCTTCCAAATGAGTGCATCCCTCACAGGGTCTAAAACTTTTAAAATTTAAGTTGGTTAGTAAAGCCACATAAAGAAATAAACAGAATTAAGCTTGAAGGCTTAAGGAGGACCTGAAGATGGTCATGGATGACTTTAACAACAGTAAAGCAAAAGCGGGTTTAAAAGCAAACAAAATAAAGAAAATTCAATATAATAGTAAGTTTTTATAATAATTTCTAACTCAATTCCTAGGTTCAAACTAGTTTTTCAAAAGTGTAAGAGCAATGGGTAAGAGCTATACGCTAAAACTACTTATATGGGCTTTGGGTAGTCTGCCAGGAGCAAAAAGGCCAACATGAAGGTAAGGAATTTAGGTATTTTTACTAACGCTTTTAAGGGATTTAAAGAACTCAAATTAGAGTTCAAAATTTTAATAAAACTCAAAACTGTTCAGTAACCCCTCAAAGTTTAACAGAATAAGAAAATGAGCAAGCAGGGGACCAAAAATTGCCTGTCTTGATTTAAGGGATAGAGTTTGGGTTTAGATGATCACCAGCAAACCTGTGACATCTGATTGGCTACAAGAGAAATTTTTCAGGACAGAACTAGGGGGACTGGAGAGTTTCATACTAATTTCTGCCTTGCAATTTGATTGGCTAGAGTTGAGTTTGGACTTTTGAATTTCCTTCAAGTTTAGGGTTGTAAATGTGGCTTGTTTTGATTGGCTGGCCCTGATAGTCTTTAAAAACAGTCAATACCAAGCCAGAAAATAGTCCAAATTGGCCAGTGTTTCTTCCAAGGGTGGAGAAACAAAAGCAGGGGAGTCTGTAGGATATGCTAGCACAAATCTTTCATCCATAGTGTGGGCTAAATCCTTAAAAAGAATTAAGAGGTTTGGGTGGATTTTAAGTGGTTTTCTTTGTGCGCCGAGGAAAGATAGTCCTATCCAGGGCTAAAGGGGGGAGTAAATTTACACAGCCTGCCAGCTCACATAACTGAGGAAGTTCCTGAAACCTGGTCTGTGTTTTATTGTTGGCCAGGAGCTCCCTTTGGATCAGTACATTTATCTGAATATCCCTTAAGCCGGAATACAAGGAGTTCACCTTGGATAACATCCTCTGCTTTGATTGCCTGGCTAGACAGAGAACCCCAAGAACAGTTTTTCATAAAGGCGCCTGGTACACACACCTGGCAGCACTGTTTTGAGAGAAATGCAACCATCTTCCTACATACCAGATCAATATGGAAGCTCCACCCACACCCAAACCTGACCCCCAGCCTTGGGCCAACACCCCCATCCACCAACTAATATGCAGCCATAGCCTACATTACCTTGGCTGGACTAGTTGATATCATAGTTTCTCCACTGGATCATAGGCCTTGGTAGGCCGCTCAGCATCTTATCTCATCAAGTAAGTCCCCCTCCTATGGTGGGCCCTTCCCTCCTCCCAACAAAGTAAATTGACAGCTGAGACTAACAGGGCCCCAACTGGGATGGGGTATCCTGACAGATAGCCAGACTCTGATATGGGATGTGACAGCCAGCAAGGTTTCTCACAGTGTGTGGTGTCAATTTTGTGATATCTGCAGCCTTTGAGCTGTTTGTTGGGCCCACTGTCAGGGATCCAAGCTTGGGAGTCCGGCCTGTCATTTTCAGGGATCATATGGACTGTGGCTTTTGTAGGCAGATCTACCACAAGATTTGAGCTAACTTAAAGAAGTATGAGAAGGATTTTCCCACCCAGGACCATAGGCTTGCGGCTGGAATTATTGTTAGTGTTGTGTAAATAAGGTCTGAGCTCAAATAAAAGTTATGGGGATAAATTGCCCAGACTAAAATCAGAACTGAGAACAAAGATGTGCACTGAAGCTATAAACCTACAAATCTATGAAGGAAAGGAACAAAACAAGAAATGAAGATGATTAACGGCACAGAAAACAGGAGATGTAAATGGACCACCAAAAAGAAATAGTTTTTAGATAAGGGGTACAAAACCTGCTGGTCCTGTGTGGAGACTTTTCTCAACCATGCCAAGACAGCGGCAGCCATGGCCTTAGAAGGAGGTATTTTTGATTCCAGGGTAGCTTTCATATATTGGGGAATGTCTTTATTGAGAGTAGGTAAGACTATCTGAAAACAAGTTTTCAGGGGGGAAATGGGGGAGACTATAACTCAACTGGGGGAGGCAAACTTGGATCTGATTGGATGGCTGGAAATATTTTCACCTCTGGGTTAGAGACTTCTGCCAAAGCGTTGATGACATCATAATTTGATATTTTTGGGTGACCAGCTGATCAACCGCCAAGCACCACTGGGTAGTGATATCTTGTAATCTTCAACATGTAATTATTTGGACAAAATCCAGGGAGATGAAGGTTAATCTTTTCACCATTAACAGGGGCAGTTTTGACCTATTTTTTGTCAATGACTAAATTTAAATCATTTAATACTTTCAAAGGGTTTGCTGCTTTCCTTTCCCCATTTTTTTCTTTAGGTAATATATTCCAGGCAAAAATGACACTACCATGACAATTATAGTGTCAATCACCCCAGAGAGGATGATATACACAATTATAAACAATTTATTTGTAAGGTCTAGGGGAAGTTCAGGTGCGGACATGGGCATTGGCTTTGGGATAATTGGAGGTTCCATATCCAGTTGATATGCAGACAGCAGGTTGTACTTGTCTCTGAATAGGCAGGGCTTGGTGTATTGTCAAGGGCCTTGTCTGTTGTATCTTACTCACAAATTTGACTGGGCCAGGGGATTTTTTTCAAGTATTTTCTCAGGGGTAAATTCCTTCTATTTGGGCTTCAAAGAGTATTCTGTAAAGTGGGCAGGACCAAAGAGAGAACCAGGTGGACAATAATCTGTGGGCAGGAGGTCTGGAAGATCTTGAGCTGAACTGATAAATGGCAAGAATAAAATGGGATAATAATTGGAGAAACCAAAGTCTCATAACATTTTATTTAAAAATGGCAATAAAGTCTTAGCACAGGGTCTATGGGTCTATATAGTACCCCATCACCAAACTTTACATTTTCTGGCTGGGGCTCATCATAGAGTTGGGAAATATGAGGTTGGGTGCCCAGGACGCCCGGGTTTAGAAGCGGCAAAATGGCTCTGCTGCTGGGTGTTTGCTTATTGGTCACAGCTTCAGAATAGGTCACTCAATTCTTCTGTTTTTGAGGTGTAGTCATGGGAACAGGCTTCTGGCTTGCATTTTCTTCTGGCTAAGGCTCTTGATTAGCCACTAGTGTAGACTTCAAACTCATAAAGCCAATGGTAGGAATTTCTTTGCCTCCATTAGGAAATTTGTTTGATATTTTATTTTGTGCTGCTATTTCCAAGGTTTGGCTGATATTATCATCTAGAGTATCATGCTCAGTCTCAGCTTGAGGGGTTCAATCCCAAGAAAATGCGGGTGGCTGGCCCATTGGTCTTCAGGGCTGGTAGCCTTTGGGGAATCAGGGCCAGGGTTTCAATTCTGCCCTTGGGGCCTGGGTTTCAAGGGGAAGAAAATTGTCAATCCTGACACCCACTGAGGTTGAGATCGAGGAAATTGTTGACCCAATTTGTGAAATTATCTCCCTAAAAAACCCAGTTTCTACTTTTTGATCATTTATTTTTATATTCTTTTTATTAGCTCTCTTTGGTTACACACTTTCAATTCCTTTTCTTGGAGCATTTCAACTGAAATTTTAAACTCTCCTATTTTTTTGACTATGAATGGATTTTGCATTTGGTTCTTTATTTCACAATTTGTTGATACTGTTTAATTTTGCAGAGACTCTATCACTACACTTTGCATATGATGCAAATTGACCCAAATATATAAAAAAACCTTATTTGGAATGCTGTGGCATGCAATCAAATGGAGAAGTTATCCAATATCAGCATTATGATTGTCACTTGGCTAACAAGATAAAACCTTATTAATGATCATGCATGTGGCACTTATGGAATAAAATCCCAAACTGTTATCAGGATCAATACCATAGTTCTTATTCATTTTCTGCTACTATATAATCCAGATGATATTCTAATTAAACATATCTTTTTCTTCTAGATCTTGCTTCCCCTATGCCTTCTCTCAACTGGGACTTTTCCCAATTCTATTTAACACCTATCATGTTACCCTTTCTGTGCCACATTTGATCTCGCTATCTCTTAGAATTAGATAGTTTCACTTGTCACCTAAAGTACTATATATTGCTGGGATTTCAAAAAATATCCAAGCCCCTTTAAGATTGCTCTTTTTTCTTTCCTTATTGGAAAATATAAAGAGTTTTCTCTATTTTCTTATGACTTTTGAAAAAATCTCAAGGCACTTGACCCTTGTCTGCTTTTTTCTAAAAAAAAAACATTGCTTCTGCTTGCTTGTGATATCCCAGCAATGTTGTAGCAGCATCACATCTCCTTCACCAAAGGCAAGGTAAGCACAACAATACTTGTGGCAACAAGGCAACCTGTGACAAGAAAGTGAGAAGCAAATGAGAGAAGTATATTCTTAGTGAATCATAGATTTGCTTTTCAAGCTAAAGTTATTGTGGCTTGATCCTACCAATTTTTGGGGATCCAGTATGAATGGGGGTGATAGTGTGACAGTTTGCCATAAGATCGAACCATTATTTTTGGCTAAGGGGAGGATAGGGATAATCAAAATAGAAGGTTAGAGGGTTCAAATCTGCTCCCTTAATAATTGATATGATTTGATCATAGAAAAAGCAAATAATTTAGTTGCTGAGGTTAAATTATTATTGAATCATACTGCACTTAGTTTTGACTTGTCAAGTTTGGTTTTTAGCAAATTATCTATGTAAGTTCAAAAAGATATACAGGCTTACTTTTAAAATGGATAAATGTATCGCTTTTAAATTCTTTTGAATCTATTTGACTCGCTGCTTCGTGAAAAGAGCTTCGTGAAAAGAGCTTCTTGAAAAGAAGCAGCCTGTTCCCACTTAGACTAAACAAGCCCTGAGGTAATGTAGCAAGTATTTATCATAGTATTTTTTTTGATGTGGAACTTTGAGATAATGATTTATATGAGTATATTTCTCTAAATACATGTCAATATTGGTTTGACTAAGACTGAAATCGGTTTGGAAGTACTTGCCCAATTCTAGAAGAAAATCGAACATCAACTAGAAATTTTCATTCAAAAAGTACAATATAATAAAATCTGGCTAATGTGACATGTTGGGTTCTGATTGTTTGAATTACTACATTAATTTTTCTAGTTGAAAATCATCCTTCTAACAAAAAGAGGATTTTCATTTGAATTGCCATGACGCAATTAAGTTTAAGGTTGATCTTTCTTGCTCCCAGTTCCGATTTGCTCCCCAGTGTGGCTTTTGAGTCTAAATATTTGACGATATTTACCAAACTATTCTTGGGTGGAAAAACACCGAATGACGTGAAAGAAAATATGTTAATTGAAGAGAAATATCATTTTGGAGGGATGGCTTCTCGGTAAATCATAGAATACTTGTATGTAGCCCCTTAAATTCTGCTTAAATGGAGAAAAGGTTGGTCAGATGAAGTTAGCCTTATATCGAGGCAGCGTAGTTTACCCCACTTTAAGCCTCGATCTGGAATCGAGGGAAGCCCCATTCAAAATCTTTTATGTATATCTATTATAAAAAGTATCATTTGAGACATGCCTTTATAAAATGCTTAATTTGAGGTACAACGGCAAACAAAGACGATCCGTTGATTCTCAAAAGAAGCCAACTTTTATCAATTTTCTTTGTTCTTTTCAAAAAGCATGAGTTTTATTTGATTGACGTCACTCATAGTGGATTCATCCCACGAGTCTTTATATGAGCAGATCAATATTTAGATTCATCCAGCCCCATGATTTTGAGGATTTTTATTCTTGAGATTTTTATTGACGTCATTGCGCTTACTAAATCAAGCTTTTCCGAGTATAAGCGAGTTGAATTCAAGTTATTACATCACATGTCACTGTCAGAAAATGAGCCACACAAAAGGTGTAGAATAGATATGACATTAGTTATAATTTTCAACTCAAAAGCCTTGGTACGCATTGTAATTTTAGCTCAAGCTACGGAGTATCGTGACTTCTTACCACATCAGACACTTTTTTAATGCAGGTTAAGTATATCTGTTCCAATCTGTTGTATTTGCAGTACATTAGTTATATTTCTGTATTATGCCTACATCTACTCAGCAATCAGTAAGATAATCATTCTGTTCTTCCCTTCTCGTCAAGCTCTTTCCCACGCCCCTGCTGATATGTTCAAATAGCTTATTTTGTTTGATCTTTTTGGTGGCCTTTTACTACTTTATCATTAACACTCTTATTACAGGTGTCCTTTCGTATTAATCCACCAGCTGCGCCAGCTACCCAAACTGCTCAAAATCCTGAGAATCCCTTACCTTCGCCTCCCGTAAGAGTATTGAAATTTTTCGTTATTTCGCGCCTTTTTGAGTTTACACTTTCTACTTGAGGAAGATTTCATAATTACCCTACTTAGTTTTCAACATGAAGTTTTAAATAAGTTACAATTAGGCAAAGGCTGCACCCTCAAAAGAACGAGTAGATTGGAATGATGAAATGATCAACTCCCTTCTTAACTTCTATGAAGAACATAAAGGAACTTTTCATTCTTCAACTGTTAGCACCTTTTTTACTGAGCTATCTGAGAAGCTGGGCATACCTGGCAATCGAATCTCTGAAAAATTCATACGTCTCAAGCATCAATACCGCGTTACCGCAGACAATTTGAACAAAAAAGGCGGCATGAATCCAGACTCAATTATTTACAAGCGCATGGACAAGCTATTTGCTTCATCTAAAACCTCTCCCGCGGCGTCGGTGCCTGTCAGCATCTCAGTATCCAAAGACATTTCTACGGAAAGCACCCCGTCTATTATCAAGACCGTCCCTGCTCCTAGCAATATTCCTAGTACTATCACAGGCTCGGCCATCAGCATGCCTATCAGCGCACCAAATCCCCCCGCCAATGGTGGTATGAACAAGATTGTGTTTTCTTCTGGAAGAGGCAAGGACTCTGCTATTTCTATTTCTTCCAAACCTATCTCGATTTCTAATGGCAACTCTGTGATAACTCCCACTCCACTCCCTCCAGCCCCGAAGCCCTCATTTACTGAGCTTAGCCAATTTACACACAACTTCTCATCAAAAGAGATCCACTGCCCCCCAATTCAAAGCGCGCCTCAACCCGCTCCTGCCGAAACCTCAATGTTATTCTCTGTTACGACACCCCTCATGGCGCCCATCACTGCTATCAACGCATACACAACCGCCCCTACTCATATCATTCCTACTCTGCCTACTCTGCCTCCTCCCGCTCCTCATTCTACAGAGACTTTGAATATTTCCCCTTTGCCCGTGGTGCCATCTAGTCCCGACGAGCTTTCTCTGCGACGCGAAGAAGCCATGCTTCAGAAAATTAAACACGATCACGAACTTGAGCTTCGCAAGCAGGAGCATGAGCATGCTATCCGAATGCGACAGTTGGATCTGGCCGAGCGTGAACTAAGCTATAAAGAGGCCAAGCTTGCGCTTCGCCGAGAAAAGTTGAAACGTCGCTGGGCCTCGCCTACTCTTGAGCCTGCATCAAGTAGAAATGATGGCCCTCACAATTAATCTTCCTTATCGCGCTCGAGTCAATCTATCGAGGTTAAGCAGGCTTAAATCTGCAAAAGAATCTATTTCACTCCTCGCTGCATATCTATATATCCCTGATCAGGTTTACAGAGAATATCTGCCTCCTAAATTTTTGCCCCACCTATGAAAATTTATGAGCATCCTTTGATTTCGACCCCACTCTTTATTGTGCTCTTTCATCCAAAACCTGCCTCTATAGTACCATGTTTTTGTCAATTTATACCTAACCTTGATGATTGGTATTAAAGCTCTTTATATCGATGTTTGTGTTATAGGTGTATGCTCCTTTGACTTTTAAAAATCTTATTTAAATTAGGTTCTGTTGACAGTTTTATATTATCCCTGGACCTTGCTTTAATTAAAACTAAGGTGGGATACACTATCTAGAAAGACACCATCTAAAACCCTATGTAAAATTTTGGCAGAACTGTGCCAAATAACTTAAAAATTAATAAAAACCCAAAAAATTCAAAAACAGTAAGAAAAACATATGGCTAGACTCAAAATAATCCAAAGATTTCAAATCTGCAATAAAAATGTGGGATCAGCTAGTACCAACTATAGTGCACAAAGCTCCAAAGTCAACATACCCCAAAACTGTGATATTTCCATATTGAAATTTGTTCTTATGTTTGCATCTATATGCTAAAAATAAAGTAAAAATTAAATATTTGGAAGTAAAGTATTTAATGGAAGAGTAAACTGATCAGGCTTCAGCCCCAAGAGCCTTGGTAATGCCTTTGAGATGGGTAAGGCAGCCTTCTCTGGTGTAATAGGTTGAAACCTCCTTAGTAACACTTGCAAACTTGACCTGCTGGTCTGCATGCTTGGGTACAACAGCTTTGCTTTTGATGGCCTTAGGGTAAAGCTGGTCCCCATGGACATACCAGATCTTCAGCTTGTTGATAGTCACAATAGTCTTGGCTTTTTTACCTTAACCAGAGGTGAAAATTGGTTTTACCAACCTTCAAGTGATGAGGTGGTGTCATGCCCTGCCCCAAAAGGCAGGCTTCTTAGATTATTTTTATTGTTTTTTGCTTTGATTTAACATTTCTCTTATTTTAAATATTTGAAATTTTAGGTTAAAAATTTAACAATTAAGTATTCTAAGTTAGTTACCTTGTTTTTATGCTGATTTGCGTTCAAATTGTCGTCGCCGTCTTCATTATTTCTAGCTATTATATTAGCTTATATATATTTCTACTTTAAAGTTAGAAGATTTTCAATTATTTTACCTTTCAAAACCCCTGCTTATGCCGTTGCCGCTCTCCCCAGTTTTCACGTTGCTGATCTGTGGTCCATACTGGCTTCTGTTTCCCCTTCTCCTCCAGGTTCCTCTTGCAGATGTCTCCAGTTGCTCCTTTTTCTTGGCTGTTTCTCCTATGCCTATCATTTTACAACTGAAAATACTCGCCTATATAATAAAGAGCTTGTGAAGAGTAGGCTTTAAGCCAAAATTCTAAGTGATTTCTTACCTTCAATCTTTATCAATTTTTAACTTCAGAGCTTAATTTTTAAAAAATTTATATTTTTTATTAATTCATTCTAAGTTTCTTCTTTTCTTTTCTTAAATAAATGGAAGTTGTAAAACAACAAGCCTTAGGCTTGTTGTATCAATTATTTTCTCTTAAGGAATCTTTTAATAGTTACATGTACCAGTTTGCTGATGGAGAGTATCCCAATATTGACATTCCCTTAGTTACTAATTGTTCACTATTAAATACCTTGTTTTATCTTCTTTGTTTAGGGTTCTTAAACTCTATCACTCCTTTTTTAACGCAGTATAAGTTCTTGCAGGATTCTGTAAGATTATATTACAGACAGTTCCTACCTTTTTATACCTTCTGATTCTTAACCCTAATGCTTTACATGCTTTAGTTTATAATCTTGCATCACTATGGGCAAGACCTTACAGGTGGTCTTAGTTACACTGTTCTTAATCTGATTATAGCAGTTCAAGTTAATGGAGTCACTACCCTTGCATATATAAAATCATTAATGAAACATTTTAAAGTTGAACCCCAAATATTACAGATCCTTTTATAATAAGAAATAAAACCAGTATATTAAAAGTGTTTTTTTAATGACTGTGTTACAGGGAGATATTACTATCAAAGGTGCATTAATGTGAGTTGATTTATTATATGTGATCATAAATTAATATCATAATTTATTCCCAGTTAATAAGGGAAAGGCTTGGATTTATCACATAAAAGTATCACTATTATTTGATTCCAGATGCCATATTTTCTAGATGGCATATTTCTAGATGGCACATTTTAGGGTATTTATTAAGTGTTTTTATACTAAAAAATCTTATTTGGATAACACTCTTTTTATTTTACTTTGTGATAGCATTTTCTAGAGGCTGTATTAGAAACCAGTATGTAAAAATTAACTAATTGTTGAGGATCTGGATGTACAAGTATTCTGGCTACCGCCAACCTACTTAACATCCAGCCATTGCCCAATTTGGTGCCTTCCAATATAATGTTTGACATACCAAGAATGGTAACCAAGCAATATCACATGACAATCCAAGTATCCAGTGGTTTGAACCCATCCTGCACATGACCAACCCCTAGGTTCAATCAAACTAAATCTCCACCACAGCCCAATCTATATAAGCCTAAAATATTATCCAATAAAAGATACTTCTCTTCTCTCCTAATTCCATATTTGAAGCTTCCCCAAAAGGCGCTTCTTATCACTGGTAGCAGCTACAGTTTTTTGACCACACCCATGAAAGAGAAAATGACTGACCAAAACCTGCTCACCTTCGCTCACATACTCAACCAGGCCACATCCCAGGAGACCTGGAAAACATACTTCTGCACCCACAACATCAACAAAGATATGCCTAGTGAATGCACCATATTTGAAGGTCTGGTCATGCCCAAAACATGCACCAAGATAATTCAATACAGTTGCTCTCTTTAACCACAAACAAATGCACAACCACCTATCACAGGTGAAGTTACCAACACCAAGTACATTGGTATTAACAAGTTTTTTTGGAAAAAACAAAGAAAACATCATCAACTGGCTAGATCACTCAGCCGCTAAACTCCGCGCCAGCTGCATTCCCCATGAGAAATGGGTCCAGGAAGCCAGCAAGCGCCTTTACAAGGCCGCAGCTAACTGGTTTGCCACCTGGGTTGGCTCACAAACTGACAACCAGCTTGACAACTGGGAAGAGTTCAAAGCAGACATCACACAAAACTTCTTCATCACCAAATCCCTCCAAGACATTGCAATACAGCTCAGCAATCTTCCTCAGAAGACTACTATCACAGCCTACGCCAATGAATTTGAGGAAATACACCGTAAAATCCAAAATCCAGCTCAAGCTGACAACATACATACCAAAGCATCATTCATCAACAGAATGAAACCCTATGTTGCTGCCCTCATCCGTCCGGAGGCCAACACCTCCATGCCTGCGCTCCTTGCAGAAGCCAAGCACACAGAAAAATGTGCAAACATAGAATATGCTGCATGCAACGGCAATCACTCCTCAAACAGCAATGGCAGAGAAAACTCCTATGGCAACAAGCGCCAAAACACCAATCATAGCAACAGCAACTTCAATTGCAATAATGGCACCTTCAGCCAAAGCCCAAACCTCTCCTGTCCCAAGAAAGAGGACACTTCCAAAGTAAACAATGCTGAAACAACAACCCGCTATGAATCTGACCCCACATTCTCTGACCTTAAAGGTCTCAAAACAGAGGAACAGGTAAAAGAGGAGAGGGAACAGGCTTAAGTGCCCCTGTCTCCCCCAAAACAACAAGAAACTGTACCAAGGCATGAACTTTGCTGCTTGCATCCCATGTGTCCTGTAATCCTCCATTTTTATGAATGTAAAAATTAAAGATCACTCACAACTTCTTGTCTACTCATGCACTTACAAATCACATACACATAAAATTTTATTTGACTCTGGTGCACAACACACCATGGTTAGCAAACCATTTGTAACCAAATACAAAATACCAGTTGTCAAATCCAACTTCAAATACACCAGGATGTCAGACAAATCAAAGGTTCTACTTGAAGGCAAAACAGCTCCCTTCAGAATTGACCTCCAAGGCATAAAAATGTCCATCAAAGAACTTTTCATGAATAACATAAACTACGGCATTGTAGCAGGTATGGACTGGTTCACCTGAAAGAACCCCAGCGTATGTTGGAAAACAAAAAACATGACCATAAAACAAAGCAGAGTCAATTTTAATATCCTCAAAGAACCCAACGACCTCATTCTAAGAGACACAGTATTTGTCCAGGTCATAAACCAAGACAACTCAGAACGTCTAACCAAATAAAGTACTCTCCAAATAGTGAGATACACCAAATTCAATAACATAAAAAAAACAAGATCCAATGCCCAGAACTTGCGGCACTCCTAAACGGCAACCTCCAGAATTAACTCATACAGAATGGAACATCCTCCATGTCAACAATTCTCAAAAATATTTTTCTTATTTTCAATATTAAAGATTATTTTTTTCTTGATTATTATTTTGAGCTTTTAATTGAGATTATAAAAGATAAAGCAAATTTTTTTTTTTTGAAATTGTTGACATGGAGGATGTTCCATTCTGTATGAGTTAATTCTGGAGATTGCCCCCTAAACAAATACACACATGTATTTAAGGAAAAGCTCACAGATCTACCACCCAAACGGGAGGTCAAACATGGCATTGACCTGTGTAAAGCCATGCCTAAACCTGCACCTCTCTACAGACTCTCCCTCATGGAGACACAAACCCTCAAAATTAATATTGAGGAGAATCTGGCCAAAGGATTAATTCACCTGTCTGAATCCCTGTGGGGGGCAGCAGTGTTATTTGTAAAGAAAAAGGAAGGTACTCTTTGTCTAGTAACTGACTACAGAGCACTAAATGCAAGAGCAGTAAATAATAAATACCCCATTTCACTCATAGAGGATCTGTTTGCAAGACTATCTGGAGCCAAATTTTTCTCTAAAATTGACCTCACCTCAGGTTATAACTAAGTTGAAGTAAAAGAAAAGGACATACCAAAAACCATGTTCTGTACGCAATTTGGATCCTTTGAATGTAGGGTAATGAACTTTGGGATGTCACCTTTCTTTCACAGCTTAGCTCCACTTTTTGGAATCTAAGCATTAGAAAAGCAATCAAATCACATAAGATTCTAAGTTTACTATAGGCTTTTATTATAGATAAGAAAGGTATAGTAACCAATAACTCCAGATCCTGGGCTAAGGTGGTCCAGGGCCAGAAACGCCCTGTCAAGGGCCAACTGGTGAGCCCTACAAAAACCACCAAGAAGGGACCATTTTTTCCATCAGAAGGATGGATGAAGTTTGTGACCTCTGAACGCTGGTTCCAAGACATTACCAGAGCCCTCCCCAAGTCCCCTGTGCCCCATGGTATTAGAGTCAACTTTGGAAGTGACCCTACTTAGTTCCAGGAGGCAGCAAAAGCAGTTGCCACAGCATATCCCAAAGCTGTGTCACTTCACCAAAGCCCAATGAAGGACCTCTTTGATCTTGGCTTTCTCTGTAAAGAGGATGCTGATCAGGTAGCTGAGGAAATCTTCACTCTTGAGATCACTGACCCCAAGGGTAAGAAAACCCAGAAAGTCCTATCAGTCACCTGCACCTGGTTCAATCAAGATACCACCCTCTTTATGTCTTTTGAGGCCTTGCCATTAGACATGCCCAGAGGGGAGGTTGAATCCCAGCTCAAGGAAGGGCTGGCCAAGTATGGAGAAATAGTGCAATTTGAACTGCTCAAGAATCCTTATATGAGCCACCTGACCACACCAAAAGCCATGGACACAATCAAACCCTTTGCAGATGACAGCTTGTCATCCATTCCCTGTTGTGCAACCATTCTCAAGAAGGATGGCACCCTTAGTAGCAAGTTCAAGGTATTCCCTGAGAAAAATCCGCCCATCTGTGCACTGTGCTCAGCCCTTGGCCACAGAGAGGCCCTTTGCCCTACAACCATAGCAGGAGTTCAGGCCGCGGAACAAGACACCCCCAAGGAGCACCAGAATAGTGAACCAACTGGGTCCCAATCCAATGCTCTTGTATCCTTGGCCTGGGGAACTATGGCTGAGTATGCAGCTGTAAAACCAATCACATCTTGCCAAAAAAAGGCTCATGAAAAGGCTCAAAATTTGTCTCAGACTCAACCAATCAAGGAGACAGAATGTGCCCAAGAAGAGGCACCTTATCCCAGGAAGTTCATGACAATGTGGTTGATGAACCAATGGCAATTACAGAACTGGTGGTGCAGGAATCAATGGCCAACCTGGCCCAAGTTTTATTGGAGAGTCACCACAATGCGGTGGCCCAAGAGAACTTGCAGCAGGCTCAAGCCCAGGAATTAATGATTAACCCAGGCCAAGTTTTATTGGATAGTCACCACAATGAAGTTGCCCAAGAGAATTCACTACAGACCTAAACCCAGGATACACCCAATCAGGAGCAGGTACCTTCTGCACAGGATAATGGAAGACCAATATGCAAGGTCCAAACCAAACTTGCTGCAGTAACTAAGCTATCTCCTTACACTGCAGGGGATCCCAAACAGTCCAGGGCACCCAAAAAAGCCAAAGATGCAGCAGTCAATGACATCAGTGGCCCTACTTCTGATGGGGTCACTAATGTATAGTGGCTAATGGACCTTGCCAATGGGAAAAACTCTTCTGTAGGATTTCCAGACCTAGTCCCAGGCATGAATAGGATTTTCCTGCAACCTCAAAGCAGTACTGATTGGCCCAGATGTGCTAATAACTGCTTTGAGAAAGGCCAATTTATGGCCTTGACTATCCCAGATATAATTGGACCATAAGAAGCTGCATCTGGATCAAAGGAGTTCACCATAGCAGCAGTCAAGCATGGAAGTAAATCAGTAACAAAACCCCAGGCCAAAGGACCACATTTTTTTTGGTTTAATATGGCCCGCAAATTGCACCTTATTTGCTCCCATTGAACAACATGTTCTGCCTTCAGACCCTTTATACATTTCCCACAATGTGCCACACAATCCAAGGCGGGTCAGCAATTTAAGAAAAACATGGCTCAGCGGTTAACACAAAAATGTGAAAGCCACACTATCAGCATATTGGTACTCCTGTGTGATCCACCAGTTGCACTGAGGGCATATCCTAGAAATTCTACACCCCAACTCAGCCACAAACATAATAGATCATCCCATAACAGATACAGACCCCCCAACAAAAAAATCCGGGCAGATGGCTCAAGGGCTAATAGCCCGGATTAATTTGAATCAGCTATTAGTCTTTTGATCTACTACTCCACGCCACGCCACACCAGACCCTAGAGATTACATCCTATTCTTCTGGGGCGCTAACCTAGGCATTGACCCTAAAACCATAGCCTCACACAGATTTAACCCACAAAACGTGTATCAGGCTGTTCAACACAAAAACGCGGGCAGCCAGCCGAAGGGAATTTCTGCCTGTATTATTCCAGATCAGCACATTTCTATTGGACTTTCTGTCCAGTTACAACTCACTGTTTTGGAATAAAGCAACAAAAAAATGCGGGCCAAAGGCCCAAAATTTGTCTGGCCCAGTTTTTCTGGGATCAATAACAATTCAATCTGGGCCTGCCGGCATCCACTATCCCAAAATTCCTGAAATGTATAATACCCCAAATTGGGATATATAGCTCAAAGTATGCTTCCCCTTTACAATCTTCCCTCTCACCTAAGGGTTTCCCGCTGCTTTGCAGGTTTCCTTGTCCCCTTTTCCTTTTTTTACATTGTATATGAGACTTTGATCATTCCTTTTTGGCCCTATGGGCTCATTGTACCAGTCAGAAATGTCTGGGTAACTCAAATAAATGAACTTTGGGATGACCAACGCCCCCGCAACATTTGTCATCATGATAAACCAAGCGCTAAATGGCCTCTCAAATACATTATGCTACCTTGACAATATCATCATATTCTCAAAAACAAGAAGAACACCTCATGAATGTCTGCAAGACACTCAATTGAATTGAAAAGCACAAACTCTATGCCAAGCCTAGCAAGTACCAATTTATGGAAAGGAAACTCCTTTTCTTGGGCCACATTGTCTCTGACAGTGGTATCAAAGCAGACCCAGACAAGATAAAAGCCATAAATAACATACAACACCCCACCTCCGTTAAACAAGTTAGATGCTTTCTTGGAATGATAGCTTAACTAAGGAAACACACCAAAGACTGGGGAAAGCTCACTGCACCAATCAATGACCTAACCAAGGGTAATGCCAAAAAGAAATTCATCTGGACACCAGAATGCGACAAGAATTTCCAACTATTAAAACAAGCTTTGATTGAAGCACCAATCTTGCAATACCCTAATAACAACAGATGCTACAAGCTTGAGTCAGATGCCAGTGACACTGCCATTGGCGCAGTCCTATGCATCCGCCAGCCAGGGCAGCAAGACTTCCTGCCAGTATGTTACAAAAGTAGAAAACTAACTAACACTGAGCAGAGATACCCAATACACAATAAGGAATTGCTAGCAATATATGACACATGCAAAAAATGGAGATGTTACCTGGAAGGAAATTTAAATGTCTGAGTACTAACTGACCATAAATCCTTAATCTACTTTAAAACTCAGAGTACACTTGCACAGCAACAAGACAAATGTATGTCCCTGCTGGAACAGCTCAGTTTGGACATCCAATACAAAAAGGGGGCAGAGCTGGTCACAGCTGATGCTCTCTCTAGGCTATATCAGCCTAGAGAGGATCATCCTGACCACCTGGACCCTGACTGGCCAAACCTATACAATACTGAGTATAAACCTAAAGGGAAAGGCCCCTCAACATACCAACTAACCCACAATACATTAAAAAGGAACAAAAAATATTTCCATGTATCAAATGGCACTGTATACTAAATCATCAATGACAAACATGTTTCCTACATCCCACTTGCACAAAGAGTTGACACCATATTAATACATCACCATCTACTAGGACATAAAAAGGCTAACAACCTATACCTCACATTAAAAGAGATAGTATGGCGGCCCAATCTTAAATAAGATATAATTGATGTTCTGAAAAAGTGCACAGTGTGCAAGAAATATGCCAGTACAAAGGCTCCTCAGCCAACAGTTAACCCAGTAACTGACCCTGAACCATTCAAGGTTTGGGGACTGGATGTAGTGGGCCCCTTCCCAGAAACTAAGACAAAACAACGTTTCCTAATTGTAGTCATCAACTTTGCTACACGCTGGCCCATCTGCTGGGCAACATAGGACCACAAAGCAGAAAAAATAAACCAATTCATTAACAAAGCAATCATAGCTGACTACGGCACTCTGGACTACATTATAACTGATGGAGCAACAGAGTTATCAGGTCACATAGTAAACAATAGTTTAAAATCCAAAAACATCAAACATTCTACAACCTTGCCCTACAGGCTACAGGCCAATGGCAGAGTTGAACACCTAAACGGCAGCCTTATCAGAACCCTCAAGAAAATAATGGACAGCAAAGCAAAAGACACATGGCCACTATACATGAAACATGCATTATTAGTATCCTGGGTCCTCACCAATCAAGGGACAGGCTACTCACCATTTGAACTAACATACAGATACAAACCAGAAATAATTACCTGCAACAATCAACCATACATAAAGATCCCCCTGGGGACCCCCCACAGTAGAACAAGTACCAACTCTACAACATGTACGCCTCAAAGCTAAAATAGCAGAAATAAAAGGGCTCAAAACACAAAAGGTAACCTCTACAGAGGAACCACTCCCCATCAACTCCCCTGTCTGGGTCCTGGCTGGAAACAGAAAGAAGCTAGACTCAGTACACAGGGGACCAGGGATGATCATCAAGTACAGACCAGACAGGAACACCTATCTAGTGAAATTCCAAGGTGCCAAAACTCCTGTTGTCAAGAAATACCACCAAACCCATCTCTGCCCTAGCAAAGCAGATCACTCAACCCAACTGGTACTAACAAGCAAAAAACTCCAGGAACATCAGGCAGCAGCTGTCAAGACAAAGACCCCCCTGATGTACCAGAGTAACCCCTTAAGGGGGTGTCAAGGATCTGGATGTACAAGTATTCTGGCTACTGCCAACTCACTTAACATCCAGTCATCACCCAATTTGGTGCCTTTTCAATATACAGTTCAACATACTGGAAATGGTAACCAAGCAATATCAAATGAATGTCCAAGTATCCAGTGACTTGAACCCATCTAGCACATGAACAACCCCTAGGTTTTATCCAAATAAAAATCTGCCACAGCTAAAGCTATATAAGACTAAAATATTATCCAATAAAAGATACTTCTCTTCTCTCCTAATTCCATATTTGAAGCTTCCCCAAAAGGCGCTCCTCATCATAATTAATAATTTTTATTAACTTTTTTAATTTTTATTAACTTTTTTAATTTTGCTGATGTAAATCCTGACTCTATCACAATTTCTTTTTCTAGATGGTGTTTTCTAGATGGCGTATTGCACCAAAACTAATACCAATATTTGTGCCATAAATTTAAAAAGTCATCAGGTCTTATTTTTGATATCTTGGAATTAGAAACATGGATTCTAAAAAGGGCTTGAGATTCCCTTTCAGATGATTTGCAAATCACCAACATACTTTACAGAGCTAGGTTAGGAGCCAAAATAAGATAGCCAAGCAACTGAAAATATAAATTTTTTGTAGGGAAACATCATCACATCTATTGAGCATATACTTCTGTTGAAACAGCAGGCTTGACCCGCCAATAAGGGTCCAAGTAAGTGGGTTTGTGACCCGCAATCCGCTTATACAGCCACTCAAAGCCGGACTAGGAAGTCAACTCAAATTTCCAAATACAACAACATGAACAGATGATGATCCCTTACGGTGGATACCTTATTTTGGCGCTTGAATTATTACCAGAATCAAGCCACCCCCTTCACCATCTAACTGTGTGATAAACACAATCATGTTCCTGATATCCATGGATTCACAATAACTATATAATCACTACCTCTCAATAAATATTGTTATCTAGTTCTTAAATATTTCCCCCTTTTAACTCTGTTAAAACAGCACAGTTACAACATTGGTAGCACAGGTAGGTTCTCCATCCTACCTTTTATTCCCCAAAAATTCCGCTTGCTTCCTGTACTTGCTGCGGCCAACAAATACTTGATAGAATCATGTCTGGCCTCCCAGTGGGCTGGACACTGTACACACCTGGCACCAAGATACCCTATGGGTTTTTTCTCTACCAGAACATGGTGATATCACTTCCCACGTTCAATGCCTTGTCTGCCCAAGGGTTCTTCTAGGCACCCGCTGCTGCACCCTGTGCAATTGATGAAAATACCATGCCAGCCTACGTAGCCCAAAGATTTTGAAGCGCTGCCCTGGAATCCTTTGCCGGGGCCAACAACTAAAATGCTGCCACGTGGATCCAGTTGGCCCAAAGCAATCTGGACCAGATGGAATGCCCACAGCAATTCTGGATTGCCAAGATCTCCATTCAACTGACTCATGACGCGGGCACCTGGTGCAACAAGTGGCATGAGGAACACACTGAGAAGGACTGGGATACATTCAAACAGGACTTATTGGCAAGGTTTTCTCTTAAGGACACCGCACTCATGATCATACATCAAGTAAACAATTAAACCCAGACAGGCACTTTGAAAGAACTTACCCATGTCTACAAGGAACTCTGTCTACATGTTCCCTCTGATATGGCTTTTGACACCCCATCCACACACCTCATGTACTACAACGCCCTCAAGTTGCATGTAATGAGACACGTGAACCTGGACCAGGTGACCAATTTACAGAGTCTGTATTGCAAAGCAGAGAAAGCAGAGAAAACATCCAACATCCTCCACAAGGCACAAACTGGGAAACAAGAGAGACCCAAAGACTCTCATCCAGCTGGTTGCTCCAGTTGACCACCTCCTGGAAACAGCAGCATTGATATAAACCACAAACCTGCAGTTTCAAATGAACATGGAAACAGGAACAATAGTCAGTCAAACCGTAGCCATTTCTGCATCACTGCAACACAGGGCACCCAAGATGAGGGAAAAGCCCGGGGAGAGCATTAAGCAAGCCAAGCTCTTCCCACACAACTCCTGACTTGCCCAATGATGAGTACCAACCCAAGGACATAGACCAATGCCCAATGATCCAGGTGCCCTCAGAGGACCCAGTACTGTACACTATTGCTAGACATCCCAATAAACTGATGTCCTATCCTTTCTGCTTTTGTAGTTACACAGGCTCAGCACTCCTGGATTTGGGTGCAGATCAAACTCTGGTCAACAGTAGCTTTATGGATAAGTTCAAGCTGGCCACTAATCCTTTGAAGATTAAAAACGTGGTTTTAGCTGACAAACATCACATCACTGTGACAAGGGAGACTTCCCCCTTCTATGTCATGCTTTAGAACCTGCACTCCACCATCCAAGGCCCTGTCATTGACTTTCCCAAGTTTGACATCATACTACGTTTGGATTGGCTGCAAAAGAATAACCCCCACATGGACTGGGTAACCTTGATATTGACCATCAAACGCAAAGGCGTCAATCACCAGATATACCCTGACTCAGTATACCAACTCCTAAGCAACCATGTTTTTGTACGTATTACAGAAACCCTGGAAAAACAAGAGAGCCTCAAGACCATTGACTGGGACCTCTTCCAGTACAAGATCATATACTTTAAGGATCACCAGGACACCATACGTCTCAGGATTGTAAAATTGTGGCTTGTCACCCAGAAATATTCAAAGAAGCATTACCTGGGCTAACCCCAGAAAAACACATCCAACATTACATTCAACTCAAGGGAGCTGTACCCAAAGCACAACCCATCTATTGCTTGACCCCAAATGAAGATAATACCCTATGTGCTTACCTCAAGGAAGCATTGAAGAAAGGACTTATCTGCCCCTCACAATCCCCCTTTGGGGCTGCCGTCTTCTTTATGGCTAAGAAGGATGGCACCCTGCACCTGGTCACAGATTACCAAGCCCTAAATGAAGTTACCATCAAAATTGTTATCCACTACCACTCATTGACAACCTATTTGATGCCCTGGGCAGCGCCACAGTCTTCTCCAAAATTGACTTAACCACAGGTTACAACAAGATAGGTATTAAAGAGGAAGATATCCCCTTGACAGCCTTCTGCACAAAGTATGGCTCATACAAATGTGTAGTACTCCATTTTGGTATGACCAACGCTGTCATGAATGACATTTCAATACTTGTATTGAAAACCTGGGAATTGAAACCCGGGTCTCAGGGAAAGCCTTACATTGACCAGAGTGGACAGGGAACCACCCAAATGCTAGGAGTCAAGCCCTAGACCACCAGAGATATATGACCCCAAACAGGGGGAACAGAAACCTGCCAAGCTGCCAAGCGTCAATACTGGAGGTTCAAAATCAACATCAGAGACCCTGGAATCAAACCCTGACCCTCTAAAGACTACTCAAGTCACACAAAGTGGACAGGAACCCGCCCATCTGTTAAATTGAAAACCCAAGTTGACAAGTTATTCTAAGACCCGTCAGTCTCCCAAGGACAATTCCCCAAATGGTCACCAGATTGCTGCCAACCTTGTGCCACCAAAGATCTGTACCTATGCAGAGGCTGTAGCTTGCCTTAAGGAGGTTAAAACAAAACCTACTGTTAACTCTGCCAATGACCACCAGCAGCTGACAGTCTTCTGTCCAGAAGGGGTAGTACAATTGAACTACTCAGGTGATGTAGTGAACAGTGGCAGCAGAACAAAGCATTGTCACTTCTATTCACCAGAGCAGGCACAACCTGGATCTGCCGCCCCCAAGACTCTAAGCCAAGATCTGTGCCCCACCAGTGCCTTGTCTACAAACCTGAACCCTGCAAAAATTGAAGAAGTGAAAACCCATGGTATAAAAGCCTGGTGGTATGGTGATGACCATATTGTCATTTTTGATAATAAAGTTTTATGAACCTTTGGTTCAAACAAATCTTACCTTATCTAGTCTTAGTGATCTTCCATATTAACTCCGGCCAAGTAGACCATCAGGCAACCACCCCCTCTGGAGACCAACCTGCCGGCCCTTCCCAGGCACTATACTGTCTCCCAGGAGCCCCCTTTAGACCTGTGCATTTTACCAAATACCTGCCCAACCCTGCCTACACGGAGTACAACTTGGGGACCATCCTCATTGCCAACCCCTTGGCAAGGACTAGAGAAACTAAATACATAGGATATAAAGGAAAGAGGATTGAGGTGCTGTCCTTATTGTTCAAAGACAAGTACAATTATCTGTCTGCCTACTTTGTTCCCATGACTCCACCCTTAACCCCGCGACCTGACTGCCCAATGGAGACCCCCACTGCGGCCAAGACTACATACACCCAACTGTTTGGAGTACTCTATATTACTTTGACGGGAATGATAGACACTATGGTGCCCAATTCAGGGCCCTGGTCTTTTCTTGGGCAATCTGTTTCCTATATTATCAAGTTAGCACCCATCCTATGGTGGGCATTACCCTCTGGTCTGGCTGTATTCTGACCCAAGCCAACCAATGCCTCTACCTATGCCTGGCTTCCTGAAAAAAGCCCCCTCAACCTTTGTGACCTTCATGAACAAGGTGTTTGCCCCCACATAATCAAGCACGCCTTGGTCTACCTGGACAACACTATTGTCTATAGCCCCTTGGTGAAGCAACACCACAAGGACCTGGAAGCAGTCTTTGCTACCCTGGCACAACACAAGCTGCTGGCCAGACCCTCCAAATGCCAGTTCTTCTGCAAACAACTACCCTTCCTTGGACACATAGTCTTAAAAGACGGCATCAAACCTGACAGCCAGAAGATACAGGTCATCTGCAAAATGCCACTACCCAAAGTCAGGTTGGAACTCTGCACGTTTCTAGGAATGATGACTTATGTACGTTGTTTCATATCTGAATGTGGCGTCTTGACTGCCCCTCTATTTGCCATAACTAGCGCCAAATCCAAGTTTGTATGGACCCCCCCCCCAACGCAACCTCTGTTTCAGACATCTCAAGGAGAAACTCACATCAGCGCCTATCCTAAAGTACCCCAAACAAGATGGAGAATACCAAATGGAAACCAAAACCTAAGATGCATCCATTGGGGGAGTACTACAAATCAAAAATAATGATGGTGAATTCCTGCCTGTAGCTTATGAATCACAAAAGTTGACAGATGGCAACTGTCAATACCTTATGCACGACAAGGAACTGCTGGCCATTGTACACTGTCTAGTCAAATGGCGTTGTTATCTGGAACGGCAGGAAGAATTCACAGCATTAAACAACCACAAGTTGCTCATATATTTCAAAACCCAAGCAAATCTATCTTGTCGCCAAGCCCACTGGATGGAGCTCTTGGAGTGATTCAATATACGCATACAGTACAAGCCTGGGCCTGAAATTGCCATGGCAGACACACTCTCACGCCTGTACGTCTGAGCTACAAGGGGAGAAAATAGGCTTGACCCGGACTGGCCTCTCCTAGTACTTCAAACAAAGGACAAATGTTTCCCTCCTAATACTACAGACATAACAAAGGAAACAATCATCAAAAACAAACACCTATTTGCAGACGTGTACAGGACCCTACATCAAAAAAATGTCCAACAGGGCCACCATCCTGTATATCCCCATACACCAGCAAGTTGACACCATCCTATGTTACCATAGGGACCTAGGGCACATAAAGAGCCGCAATCTATACAAATTCACTAAACATAATGCATGGTGGCCAACCCTGCATCAAGATGTCCAAGAAGTCTTAGAACAGTGCAAAGTATACAAAAAGTTTGCAAGAAGTGAGACACCACCTAAGTCTATACTGCCTATCCACACACAATTACCCTTCAAGGTCTGGGCTCTTGACATTTTAGGCCCCATGCCAGGAAAGCACAACAATAGGAAATATATCATTACAGCAATAGATTTGCCACATGCTGACCAGTGGCCCAAGCAGTAAAAACACACACCGGTAACAATATACAACAGTTCATAGGAAGAGAAATCATCAGCAAGTTTGGAAAGCCATAACTCCTGATAACCAATGGAGGCAAAGAACTGCCCTTCAAAGCCACCAATGTATACCTCACAAAGAACAGGGTCAAACACATGGTGACAACACTCTATTATCCTCAGGCCAATGGATGTGTGGAACAACTAAATGGTAGCCTCATGCAAGCCCTAGCCAAACTCACTACCAGGAGACCTGAGGACTGGTATAAGCAATTAGCAACTGTGCTACTTGTGTGCAGAGCTTGTGTGAACAGATCCACCAGGAAAAGCCCTTTTGAGTTGGTATATGGCACACAGCCCAATATCATTGAAGCCTTAACAGGGCCCAGGCTGGAAATTCCAAGCCAGGTCCCCCTTGCTCAGATCCCCAGGTCTTAGCGGCTAACAGTGATCAAATAGAGAAAGAAAACAAGCATCTAGAAAATACATCTGTCCCCATCCAAAAAAGACATGAGGTTGGTGACAAAGTTTGGGTCATGAACGTCAACAAAAGTAAACTTTAACCCAAGAAAGTGGGCCCAGAAATCAACCTAAAAGTAAACAAAAACAACACTTACCTTGCGCAAGGTCTGGGGAAACGTAAACAGGACAAGATCCTACACCATGATTACCTGAGACCCTGCAAGGCAAGACAGAAACAGCGCAAGACCACCCTACCCACCACAGAACAACAACTAGTCCAGTACAGCATCTGGGCTCCTGACAACCTCTCTGACAACCTACCCCCAGAGGAGGCAGACCTTCAGTTGGAGGGGTGTCAAAACAGCAGGCTTGAACCACCAATAAGGGTCCAAGTAAGCAGGTTTGTGACCTGCAATCCGCTTATCTAGCCACTTGAAGCTGGACTAGGAAGTTAACTCAAATTTACAAATCCAACAACATGAACAGATGATGATTCCTTATGGTGGATACCTTGTTTTGGCGCTTGACTCATTACCAGGATCAAGCCACCCCCTTCACCATCCAACCGTATGAACAACACAATCATGTTCCTGATATCCATGGATTAACAATAACTATATAATCACTACCTCTCAATAAAGATTATTATCTAGTTCTTAAATATTTTCCCCCTTGTAACTCTGCTAAAACAGCACAGTCACGACACTTCTGGGAAGTTTAAAGTACAACATACAATGAAAATTAAGAAGATAATTGATATCTTTATTAAAATAGAAGAAGTGTTTTCTATATCTAACTTATATGCTATACAGTTTTCATGTAGATCATGGATGTTGTGGAATTTAGGAGAATCAGGATCTCTTGGAAAAGAACGGGGTTGATCTTAATGTAATATCTTGATTTATTCTTAAGATCACTGTTTACTCAATAGTTAAGTCATTTATCAGGGGGATGATTTCCCATGAGAAGGTAACCAAAAATATTGCAACATCACCTCCTTAAGCATTACAAGTCAGAGCTTTGAGCAAATTCTTGAGGTTATCTTGGAGGCAAGCTTGGTATTGATCCAGCTTGAATTTGGATACTAGTAGTTGTGAATTCCTTTGGGCTTCTCTTGCTTTGCATAGGCAAATTTGATTGTAGTGCATCAGTTTAAGTACAGTTTAGGAAGCTATGCCTTTGATGAAGTATGTTTAATAATAAACAATATAAACCTACCAACCATCCAGAACTCCCCTGACAATTGAAGGAGTGAGTGGGCTGCCAGACCCCAAAAGTATCAAGACTCCTGTGTCAATCTATTTACCAGTCCAAATGATCTGTGCCCAGTGGGCCATTGGATCTGTAGCCTATATCAAGGGCCGTTAAAATCAACCATTTGCCCATCAGCCTGCCCACAAGCTCAAACAACCCTTTGATTATTAATAAGAGACTTCTGATCAACACAATTAGGACATTAAAAATCCCCAAAACATCCAGTGTCTTAAGAACTTATGCTAAAATAGTGAAATCTCAAAGCATTGTTGGGCCCTTGGTCAACCTAGGGGAATGAGATCACTTTAGAGAGCTACTCTTGACCAAAGGGACAGGCCAAACAACTTCCATCAGTGACAATTCTTCTAGTCATACTGACCTCAATAACATTAGGCTTGAGCTGAAGTCTTCCAAGGATGGTTCTAAAGAACTAGACTGAGAAGTAACCCAGAAGTTCATTGCCTCTTAGCCACATCAGGTCCCATGACCATACATTCAGACTTGTTAGGATGCCAACTGGTTAAGGCAGGGATAGAATTCACAACCTCAGGCAGGGCCGTCTGCTTAGAGAGCAAAGCCTATCACAGGATAGGTCCTAATTTGGTAATATATGATAGAAAGCACCCCAAAGAGTATCAAGGGACAGTAATGAGGGCTAAAGAATATACCAATTCTTTTAGGATAACATAAATTACCCCAAAAAGCTGAGTGATAGTGGAATCTACAGTCTCAACAGAAACTTGCAGGTGGTTAGGCCAGGGTGTTTGGGGGTGGTGCCATGGGTACTAAGTATGCAGGCAAGTAGCTGTATTTGTCCTGTAATAGTTTTTTTTGAACAGTATACCAAGTGCCCTCTATGTTAAAGGTATTGGGCTGTCTATTTTGAGCTTCAGAATCAGTGAGGAAGAAATTTTAAGGGTGAACTCTTTGTAAGCCAGATTTGGTGGATATTAAGTAAAGTGAACAGGGCCAACAAAAGCACTAGGTGGACATAACACAGGCTGAGAGTCCTCAGGTTGATCAACATGTTGGTGGTGTTAGGTGGGGGCACCTGCAAGGCTAGGCTCAAGATGATATTAGAGTAGAACTAGATAAGAAAGTATTTGGCTGAACCATGTTTTCACAACAACTTTCTTATGAAATTGCAAGGAGATTTGGCAACTACAGGAAAAAGCTTATATACTTTTCTACCAATCCTCATCAGATCATATAAAATTATGGGCTGCAGGCAACATTTTACTGAAATATAGAGGGAAATTTCAGGGTGTCTGATGCAGCTGATCTTTTATTGGTTGCTTGTCAAGTCTTTCATCTAGAGTCTTCTGTTTGTTTTAGCTGGTAGAGGCTGTTTCAGAGCAAACTTTTTCATTCTCAGCCTGGTGCTTATCATTGACTTCAGCAGGGAAAGATTGCCTTCTCCACTAACTAGGTAGGATATTACTTCAGTGTATCTGCCTGTCTTACATAACACCTTATTGGGGTAAGTAGAAGCGCATAAAAAAACTTCTTTGGTTTTTAATAATAAAGCTGAGTGGTCCACAGGCTTGACCCCAAAAAACGTGGGCATGTAGGCAGCTGGCCCTACAGGATATTATGCCACAGATTGGCTGGCCCAGTAATTAAAATGTGGTCTTTAAAGTTAATTATAGTAAAGAGAGAAATGTCATTCATGAAAATACTCTTAGAGACTGAGCCTGTCAGACCAATACCCAAGAAGCCAAGTATAAAAATCTGGAGACCCAAGATCAGTACTGTATCATCATTCTGAAAAAGTTTTTATGAACCACTTTTGCTCAAATTATACATTGTCTTGTTCTAATTATTTAATTTTTGCCTTCTGCCCCTTTAACCCAACAGGTCTATCAGGTATTTTTCTTGACCAAACTGTTGTCCTTAAGCCTAACTATACTCACCTGGGTTTTTCTTTGATACAATAAATTTCATGTAATACCCTGCAAATAATAACTTCAAAGGCTTTATATTAGAAAGCCTATTGCTAGCCAACCCCTAGATAGTGAAAGTAATCCAAAATGAGTTTACTAAGAAGGGATCTGGTATAATCTATCACAGTAAGTATTTAAGATCAAACCTAACTACTTTACAGCATATCTAGTACTCATGAAGCCATTCTTTACCAAAAAGCTCAACCATCCACCTATCCTTGATGCCACTGCTAGTTATCCCGCCAACAATATTTATGGAGTCTTCTATATAAGCCTAACAAAATTATCTGACTTTATGGTGCCCTCTTACAGGCCTTGGTTGTTAATAGGCTGCACTCATCCATAAATCATCAAATTAGCTTCCATCTTATAACAGGTCTTATTTTTTAACTCTGTTTCCCTCCCAACCTGGTTGCCTGACAGACCCACTGATAGGGCCTGGAACCCTGAAAGTATTATATTTTAGGTTAGACTTCCATGACTATTTCTGATGCTCTTAGAGAAGGCAACAACCTGTATTTTTCATGGTCAACTATCCAAATTTTATCACCAACTTGAAATACCTCAACCTGGAAGGCTATACCTTCTTTTTCTAATTGATTCTCACAGGATCTTTGTATTTCTGGGTTATCCTCTTTAATTACTTACTTTATAAGTGCTAAACATGATCCCAAGTTACTGCTAATATTAGTCAGTTGCTGCTCATAGACTAGTTAACATGTGATCTTGCTGGTATTTTTATTCCACTCAAGTGCCATAAACCATTAGTTCAGATGGGAGCATGTATGTTCAAAGTAGTTTCTTGTTGGCTGCCAATTTTCTCAAGGCTTTAACTAGAGATGCATTCAGCCTTTTGACTCCTTCATTTGATTTTGGGCAATAGATATTTCTGGTTGTGTGTTGAAAAATTTCTTTTGTGACCCGAATCTTGATATCATCTTGGGCAAGTTATTTTCCTTCATCTGTGTTACAAAAGTAACAGTTTTGAGACCCTGGGCGGGAATTGAACCCACTCCTAGCCACCAGGTGGGGCTAGCGGGGGGATTTTCCTGCACCTGGATTTTTGCTTTTCAAAGCAAATCCAGGTGCAGGAATCATTCCTGCCCCAGTGGCAGCTGAGGGGCCCGTCCTGGGCCCCAAAAGCTATGAACAAGACTTGGTGGGTTTGGCTGGGCCTGGGAAGGCTATTTTTAGCTGCCTAGTAAACCCAGATCAAGCCCACCTTCCATTAATTAATTTGGGGTCCCCAATTGGGGACCTCTTTTTTAATCAAGTTCCTTGGGCTCAGGAAAGCCTGTCAAGCCAGTCCCAAAATGATGATCAAATTAGGAAAAACCACAGAAGAATGCCCAGAGGCACCTGCATATTAGTAAGTATATAAATAAGAAGCACTTGAAAAAGTTTTGTATTATCATCCTTACCAAATAAAGTTGTTATGAACCTTTAGTTCACCAATCTGTTTCCATACCTATTATTGATACTCTTCCATCTGCATACACCCAAGCGTCAGCACCCATCTACTGGGATAGATAGTCAGACTCCAGTTGACAAACCCAAAGCCTTTGAGTACTACCGTCCACCCAACGCACCATTTGGCCCTGTGCATTTCACTGAGTATCCCCCAAATCCTGACCATAACCCCTGGAACTTGGAAGACTTGCAGTGGTACACCAACACTAATGCACTCAAGGAACCCTACCAAATTGTCTGTGACAAAAAAGCAATCACCATATACTCTTTGATCTTCAACAGGAAGTACAACAATCCTGCTGCCTACCTGGTCCCCATGAAACCACCCCCCAACACACAAGCCAACCATCTCAACCCCACCCACCTCTGATGCCACTGGCCAGAGTAGTCAATTCCTGGGAGTGCTTTACTTGGCGCTCACAGGATTGATTGACTCTGCCTTGCCAGCAGCTGGGCCTTGGGCTGTGGCTGGGAAGGCCCTTTCTTATCTGGTAAAGTTAGGTCCCATCATCTGGTGGGCCATGCCAGTACCTGCTTTGACTCCTCCTGCACCTGCTGGAGCTCCACAGTACTCTTGGTATCCTGACAATCCGTGATAAAGAGCTCATGTTTATCAAGCTTGAAAATTATCTCCTTGTCAACAAAGCATTTATATTATTATCTTTGCGTTATTTGGTGGTTTATCTCATAGAACATATTATTGGATAATCAAGGGATGTGATTATGTGCTTTTTGCTCTCCTTATCCACTGATATGGGTTCTTAAATGTCTAGCTTCTAGATCTCAAATGGTTGGTTCATTAAGAATATAATTTTATATTGGAGTTCACATTCTTGGTTGTTAAGTTTAATCTAGATGGGATTCCTGACCAATAGGTAGTATCAAGACATTATGATTGTAAAATTGTACAAAAAGCATAATTGCCTTAAGATGGTTAGAATTTAACAAATAATGCAGTATGCTACAAATGGGTGTTATAGTGACACCAATAATAATGCAGACTATGAAACATCAGGAGCTCAATCACTGCACCTAATGTTGAAGCCACAGTTGATTGTCTTCAAAAGGCAAGTTATGTTAAACAGATCAAATCATTGTCAGGGATCCATTCCTGAGGAAGAAAGGAACCCAAGTAATATAGAAGAGAAGATGGATGAAAACCTACAAGAGAAGACCCAATGGGAATCCTAACCATTAATGTGTTCACTAAATATCCCCATAATTTGTAAGAACCCAAAAAATGGGGTGAAATATATTAACCCATAGTATACAGTCACATAGGTTAACACAGACCAAGGAGATCCTGGTCAAATTAAAGGAGGAGGCATAGGAGGAGGAAAAGCAGATGGATGCACTGTTTTATCACAGGAGGGATAAACTGGTACTTAGTATAAGGTAATCTCAAGAAGAAGTATTGGTAGTGTCCTTGACTTAAATGTTTGAATAAAATTCATGACCTTCAACTGCTGGGTTCCATATCACTAAACAGAGTAGAAGCAGACGTAAATTATGCTTCCAGATCATTGGGAGGTTAATTTTGAATCAACTAATTTACAAAGCAAAGAATATAGAAAACAAGATTTATTGATCCAGGAAATTGAAGTTGTTAGAGCACTGGGGAAACCTTCAACTCTACTTACTAAATACTTGATGTTTGGCTTGGGAAAGTGAAATAATGTGAGATGTAATTTGGGTTGGGTGATTTAACTTGTGTTTGATACCTGGTTGGTCATTTTGGTTTGGCTGCTACCAAGCAGAATGCAGCTTGCAGCAGCCAAACCTGCTAGTTGGATTAATGATAAGAGGCTTTGAATATTAGCATGGGTATGACTTGGTTCATCTGGACTTGTGATTGGTATTGTAGCTACATCATAATCTCTTGGCTTAATTTCTGGTTGATTAACGTGATCCCTAGCTTCTGCTAGTCTTTTCTGATTATTCAAAGAAGATTGTGTTGTTCTATAATCAGAAGAAGGTTGTTTGTGAAGCCCAAGACATGTTTTGATTGGTGAAAATAATTTCAAAAAGGTAGTGACACCTGCTTTTGTTTTTGAGAAGCTAGGTAAGGTACAGTTACGCTCAAGTACTAACTGTCTATTTGCTTTCAGATATTGTTTTCAAAACGGAAGCAGGTTCAAATCCAAGAGGTAATTAACAACCTGTAAGCTATACTGACGTTGATCTTCATCTAGCTTATTAATTTCCCAATCCACCAATCCCATAATTTGAATTTCCCATTAGTGAGGCCCAAAGTAAAAATGTGAGGTGACCAAGGTTTGGGAAACAGTTTAACTTCTTGACTATGTTCCAGCAACCCAGAATCCCCTACCTTTACCTCAGGTTTCATCATGATATCCAGGCTGGAAGAATTTTTAATCCTTACAATCATTAATCTATTAATAATATTAAGAACAACATCTCTTCTATTGTCATTGATTTCTTTCTGAAAAGCTGCCTCCCTGTACCTAATAGTACAAACACTATCCCAAAAATGGCATCTTGAAAATGACTATCTCAATTTACTCCATCTCAAAAAATGCTATCTCAAAAGTATTAGCAAAAACACCATTTTGATTTACGGCATTGCAGCTATAAAAAACACTTTTAAATTTTTTAGTTTTTCAACACAAAAAACAGTGAGACATTTATAAAAATATTTTAAAACTATTCTAGACTTAAAAATTCTCATAATTTCAAATATTCAATAAAAAAGGGGGTCAATTAGTAGCAACAAGGCTGGGTAAAGCCCAAAGTCAAAATATACCCCAAAACAACCTTTTACATGTATTATATCTATGATCTAAACTTTAAAAGATGCATATAATAGTACAAAATACCAAAGTAAAGTAAAAAATAATAAGACCAAAAGAAAAAAGAAATAAGAAGTGGAAGAGCTTATTGAAAAAAGGCTCAGACATTAGTTGAAAGAGTAATAGAAATTGCTTGGAGATGATAAAGCTTTGTATCCTTGGGATAGTATGCAAGAACCACCTTGCAGATTTCTGTATAATTTTCTACCGCCTTGGTATGCTTGGGTGTTCATTCCTGTTTTTCATGCCAGTCTTGAAGAGGTGGGCAAAGATGACCTGTTGGGTTTTTAAGTGGATGAGAATCTTGTTGAACTTAGGCTTCTTGACCAGGACCCTAGTACTGTAGATTCAGAATCTGATGGGAAAAATGAATGATTATCAAATTCTTTTGCATGAACTCACCAACTTAATGGAGTAATTTTTATCCCAAAAAACCTACTTTTTTATATAAAAGGATGAGAAATATACCAGTAAATTGGTGAGTTTACACAAAAGAATTTGACAATCCCACATTTTTTCCAAAAGGTTATGGATCTACAGTAGAAAATTAGCTATGCCACCCTTCAAGTGAAGAGGTGGTCTTGATTAACCCATTTTTGAGCTGCTTAAATCAGTTCCAGGTGATTGAGTCACCGCCTTTTTGGATATGGTGTGCTCTTTGGAATACTTTAACCCACTGAGTTTTGAAATACTCAATAAAGGGTGCAAAGACTGCTCAATTTGAAGTGATTTAGGGGTGGTAGAGGAGAAATTCATAAAAGGCATTGGTCTCTTCCTTTCTGAATAAGGCAAGGGCAGTAAAGCAGTTGAAGGCATCCTTGGCCTCTTTACTTCACTAAGTGTTAACCAGCTCATGAAGATCAGAGCACTTTTATAGGTGGCGGCAGAGTGCTTGCCAGAAATTGGAATACTATACCCAAGGGAAGCTCTTAAAGACTTGAATAAAGGAATTTACCTGAGCCTGTTCAAAGTCAACTTCTAGATTTGCATGATATGATAAGATCTCAGGCTGCTTATTGGTAGTGGCTTCCTCTTAATGGGACTGGGACTTCTTTTTATACCCTCTGGTCTCCTTGGGCTCTTAATCCAAGATAAGGATGATCTCATCCAGTTTGGTTTTTAGGATGGTAAGAGCATGAGCATATGTATCTTGCTTTTTATTTTGGGGAAAATAAAAAACCAGGGGAAGGTGTGAGAGAGGGGGGCTAAATTAACTAAGTTTGGCTCCCATCCTGGCAAAAAAAACCACCAGAATTCCGCCCAATGGAGAACTGGGACAGCCGCTCAAAGGGGGGACCACAGGGAGGACACCAAGGACAGCTGAGGCAAGTATGCATTCAGGGCCATCAGTGTCAACCCAGCGAGTAACCAAGGTGTACGGGTGGGGGCAGAAGGGACCATTGTAGGCTTGTGGAAGAACACCAAGCTACTCTCCTCCTGGTCAGGGAGGGGGGACGCCAGCGCCTCCTCACCCACAAGAGCAAGAGAGGCATAGTCATCATCACCCCAATCTAGGTCATCACATGTCAAGCTTTTCACTATGGCCTCCCCAGAATAAAGAAGGCTGCCAGGAAGGCTCAAGAGACTAGCTAGGTCTTCACTCATGAGGCATGCGGAGGAGGAGATCTTCAACCACAGGTCTGGCAAGGTTGACCACAGGAGGAGCAAGAAAGGGGCCACAGAAAATACAACAGATTTAATTGCAGGGAATATCATGATGGTGTTCTCCTTAAAATTTGGGAGAGAATTGTATAATTTTCAAGAGAGATAATAACCAAATTATACTAGGTGGGGTAGTCACAAGCAGAAAGGTAGAAGGAGCAACAGAACGGGTCTGGGGTACTTGGACGCAAACACAGGTGCCTTGGCAGGGTGTGAGATCAAGAAAACAGGTTCAAATTGAAGAAATCAACAAAAAACTCAAATTTACAGTAAGTATTATATGAATTTTTAAGTGAATTTTAGATTTGAACATGTCTTTCAAAAACAAAAGCAAAACCAAGAAGGAGCTATACACTCAAGCTTCTGCTAGGGGTGTCTGGGAAGAGGACAGGTTTGAACCAGGCTGCCACAAGGTAAGCTTTTTGAGCACTACTAACACTTTTAAGGTTTAAACTAGGGGAACTCCAAACAGGGGGTTCCACAGATATAAAAATTTAAATTTTTAATTGCAACAACCAAATTTAATCTGATGGGAAAATAGACAAGCAGGGGACTAAAAGTCCCCTTGCTGCATAAAAAGGGATGTATTGCAAGGAGATTGGTCATGTGACAGTTGACTCAGGATTCAATTGGCTAGCAGAATAACTTTGCTGGATAGACCCAGAGGGACTGGAGAGTTTTACCCTAATTTCTGCGGTCTGATTTGATTGGCTAGAAGGGGTACTAGGCATTTGGAGTTCAACTGAGCTATCAGGCATTGATGTGTCAACTCTTGATTGGCTAGCTCTGATAGTTTTTAAAAGTGGACAATACCAGGCTAATAAGTAGTCTAAATTAACCAATGTTTCTTCCCAGGAGGGAGCAACCAAGGGCAAGGAATCTGCAGGGTAGGCTAGCACAAACCTCTCATCAGCTGTGTGTGCTAGATCCTCTAAGGAATGAAGAGATTTGGCTGACACTTTTGGGCTTCTCTTGGTGCAGCGGGGGAAGATTGTGTGGTCTAATGCCAGAGGTGGCAATGAATTTACAGAAGGAGTAGATTTCCCACCTGCCTGGGGATGTTCCAAAGTTGGCTAAAGAGCTTTGGGTAGGAAAAAGTACCATCTGCAAGCCAGGTCTTGCACTTGAAGAGGTTGTGCAAATCCTGTGAGGTAGCAAAACAGATTATTCTGCTCTTGGCATTAACACTGTTATCATGTAGGATAAATTGCTCCTCATTTCATGATAGCTTCTGCTCTTCAGTTAAGATTAACTGGTCAATAGATGTTGCACTGGTGCCTTCAGTGCTCAGAGCATACCTCTGATCAGTGAGGTATCTCTGTAATTTTATGGCGTCACCAACAGAGGCAAGTTGGGAATTATTGAAATTTAGAGAAGCATTGTTTAATACCTCAGTGGAGGGTTTATCCCTGATGATGGGGATAACTTGGTGAAGGAATCAGTGGATCAGCTGATAGAGTGGGTCAAAAGCCTCAGCACAGCCATAGCCAACAGTTAATGCCTTTAATCTAGTGAAACCATAGATGAACAGCCTTGCCGGGAAACCAAGGATATCACATTTATAATAATTTTGACAGATGGCCTTCTCCTTGCCATTGTAATTAAACCTTTACCCTTTGTACACAAAACCAGCACACTCTTCTTGGACATTGTGGGATAGCTGGCTGGATGTGTGGCAGGCACAGCAAAGGTACCATTTCAATTGCATATATTGTGGACAGTGTTAATATCCCACAGCTCAATTTAGTCCTCATTTAGTGCACCAGGCTCAGGCTGTTGTTCCTGCTCCTCATCAGGCTCTGAAGTGGGGTCAGAGTGGCGTTTGAAGTTGAAAAGCTTCTCCTGGTGATCAGAGGAGGAGTAGACAAAGAGATAGTGGAGAGGAGTAAGGCTGATTTCCTCTGGCTCTGGTGAGAGTGTGGATGTCTTGGGAGAGCTTTAGTCTTATCAGGCTACTTCTTGGGGGTATTCTTGGGATTTATGGCCTTGGGAAGATTAACCTTGCCCTTGGAGACCTTGGAAGCAGATTTGAGGCTGAATTTGGGAGGTATCTAAAATGAAATCAGAATTAAAATACGGCTAATTTGGGGGCAGTTTTTAAAGGGATAATGAGAATCTTTTACATATAATTGTAGAAAAACCTTGAAAATATATAATATCAAACTTTTATAGTTTTTTATCATGTAAAAATAATTCTTCTCAGTAGTACAGGTATGAAAAACTTGAATATCTCAAAAATTAGCTTATACAACCAGGGTTAAAAGGTACTCAGCTGTTTAGAGAAGATAAAATATACATGTAAGCAAATTTATGAAGTTTTCTTACATTTTTTATTAATATGGTTTTTGGCGTGAACTAATACTTTTTAAAAGTGAAAAGCAAGAATCAAGATTGGGAGATCAATATAGTGTATTGTGGCAGCATATGTAATTTCCCCTTATTTTCTCCTATCCATTGTGCGCATCAAATCAATTGGGTGATATAAAACCCACCAGAATTCAAAATGATGTAAATGAAAATGGCATAATTACCACTGTACATATTAAAATCAAAAATATTTTTTATTTATAATATCTCCTTCAGTATATTCTTTTATATAGATAAGTTATAAAATACATATATCAAAAGTGGCTTTTCAACCAGTAAAGATAATCAATAGTAACACTACCTTGGTGGTGTTTTCTTAGATTGTTCCTATTATTTGTGTCTTGGATTAATACTATAGGAACATCCCCTGGTACTATACATAAGTCTTTATTCCAGTGATGATATAAGCTTATTTTAGCGCATAAAAAATGTTGTAGATCAAGATGGTGTGAATTTGAGATAACATAAACACTCTCCACACTAAGTGATTTCATATGTAAATAAAGTTAGTAAAATAAGGTTTAATTGATTTTCTCCACAACAAAAGAATTAAGATGCTGTGATATAAGTTTACAGTTGAATTTTAACTGCTTTAATTTTTTTATCTTTTTGTGATTCAAAATCACTAGTGCAAAAATTCCATCTTGTATTAAATTTGAGATGGCATATTTGAGAATATCAGATATATACTTATAGGAAGTATAATAAGCAATATAAAAGGGGAAAATTAAGAAGAGAATGATACTTTATTAGATATGAGTTTGGAGTATCATAAAGTATCATGAGAAGCCACATGGTGTCCATTTACATCACATAAATCATGGGGCTTGTCCAAGTAGTATTCCTCTTAGGACTCAAAATGTTTGATCCCTGTAATAGATGGGTGAATGATAAGCGGTCCACAAACTTGATGGTTTGTCAAGGAATCATTCAGAGAGTCACTAAGGGAATTGTTTTCCTGAGAGGAATTAATCAAAGATTTTGTGACATTTCCCCCTGGGGTGCTGAAAGATGGAGCCTTGGGGATATTATTAAGAGTGTTGGGGATGCGTGCTTGGTATTGATCCAGTTTGGCGTTGGGAAAAGGGAGTATGGAGTTCAGTTGTGCTGTTCTTGATTTGCACAGGCAGAGGCGGTTGTGGTGCATACATTTTAGTTCAGTCCAAGCTCCAATTCCTTTGATGAGGTAGGTATTGTTGGGCTTGACTTTCATGACAATGCCTGGTCCACACAGTCCTGGGTTCAATCTGTGTTGGTTGTGGTTGAAACCCCAGATTTTGTCCTGACTTGGAATTTCTCTTGTTGCAATGGGATTGTTTTCCTTTTGACCCTTTGGCGTTCCATTTCCTCTTGGTCCTTTCTGGCTCATAGCATGTTGGGGTCATTGGTGTCTGGCACTTTCTTAGGTAGAGATAATTGTGGTCCTGACGCAGTACTAACAATGGAAGGGTTATGTCCATAGACAACTTCTTATGGGCTTTTGCCAGTGTTTCAATCAACTCAAGTTCTGCACACCAGAAATGCTTTTGATAGCATGTTGATCCAGGATTTTGTATTGTTAGCAGATAACTTACTGAGGGCTTCTACTAGCAAGCTGTTTAATTTTTCTACTTGTCCATTTGCTTGTGGGTGATACAGGATGGCTGTGATGAGTTTTATTCCATTCTTGGCAAAATAGATGTTGGTGTCAATGGCCTTAAGTTCAGTGCCTCCATCTGTGATCAGGAGATCAGGTTTCCTGAACTTGGCTATGATTTCTTTCCTAATAAAGTGTCTCACATCATTGCCTTTGTGTTCTTTTGTAGCTTGTGCTACAGGCCACCTGGCTGCATAGTTGATAGCCATTATAATGTGCTTCTTGTCCTTTTTTATTGCCAGGAATTATTTCCACAATATCAAGTGAACACACTTTGAACAGTTGTGTGATTGACACTGGTATTACTTATTTGGGAGGTGCCTTGGAGAAGGAGTACTTTTCAAAGACTTCACATTGCTCTAGTACTTCCTTAATATTGTCCAGCATGTTAGGCCACCAGTAGCGTGTCTTGAGGTATTTTTGCGAGTTTCTGCTACTGGTGTGTCTCAGATCTCTGTGGTATTGAATGATGGTGTCAATCTTTTGTGTTGACGGGACGTAGGGTACAGTATCACCACTTGGAAGTATGCAGTGTAGAGTGCCATATATGTTTTTGAACAGGTGTTTTTTCTTCGGGACTTTCTCTTGGATGTACATTCTTGTGCCAGGTGGGAACCCTTCTTGGAGTTTCCCCATAATTAACATGGGCCAATCAAGGTCCCCATCAGTGCGTAGAACATGTTTACAGTATAGTCTTGACAGGGCATCTGCGGTAAGGAATTCCTTGCCTGTTTGTATTTGATTATGTTGGGGTATCTTTGTATGAGGCTCATCTATTCATCTTGTTGTCTAAATATGTGTTGTTGAGTCTTGAAGAATACCAATGACTTGTGGTCAGCTTACACTTTAAATATCTGTGCATCTTCCAGGTAACATTGCCACCTCATAAGACAGTGGACAATAGCTATCAGTTCTTTGTCATGTATCAGGTATCTTTGTTCACTGTCAGACAGCTTTCTTGATTCATATGCTACAGGGAGGAAGTACTTTTATGCATTTTGGATTTGTAGTACTCCTCCTATTGCATAGTCAGAGGTGTTAACTTCTAACTTGTACACTCCTTCACAATTAGGATATTGTAAGATTGAAACAGTGATCATTTATACTTTTAATTGTCAAAAGTATTGAACTTGCTACAGTGTCCATAAAAATTTTGTTGTCTTGCCTGTGATAACATATAAGGGGGCAGTCAAGGCGCCCCAGTCAGGGATAAATCTCCTAACATAGGCTAACATGCCTAGTAATGTACAAAGCTCACTCTTGTTTTGAGGTGCCGGCATATCAGTTATGGCTCTTATTCTCTCTGGGTTAGGATTGACCCTGTACTTACTGATAATGTGTCCTAAAAATGGGAGTTCTGTTGAAAATAAGTTGCATTTTGAGGGCTTGGCTATGAGCTGGTTATCTTGAAGGGTCTGGAGGACTAGGCATATGCCTTTCCAGTGTTGCTCTCTAGTTGGGCTGTATATGATTATTTTGTCAATGTAGACAGTAGCCCTTTTTCAAATGTTATCTTTAAATATTTCATTCATAAAGGTCACAACAGTAATTGGGACATTTATTATGCCAAAGTTGAGGACAACACATTTAAACAAGCCATCTTTAGTTATGAACACAGTCTTTGGGATATCTTTTGGTTTAAAGCAGATTTGGTGGCATCCTGCAGTTAAGTCAATTTTTGTGAAGAATTGGGACCCCCAGGGCGTCAAAAAGGTCATAAATCAGGGGCAGGAGATACCTGTTCTTAATCACAAACTTGTTAGGCGCCCTTTAGTCTGTGACCAGGCAGTGTCATCCATCTTTATTTGCTATAAAAATAGACAGCCACACCAAAAGGAGATTTGGAGGGTTGTATGAGTCCTTTTTCAAGGGCCTTGTCTAGGTAGGCCTTTAGCGTGCTGTCTTCTTGTGGTGTAAGGCAGTATATAGGGTGTGCTTTTGGCACACTACCTCTGAGGTTGATTTCATGCTGGATGTCCCATTCAGGCAGTAGACCTGGTAACTTTTTTAAAAAAAGAAGGGAATTATTGGATTAGCTGTTGTCAGATTGGGTCTTGTTTGAGTGAGGTCTCTAAATTTTCAAGTGGATAATCTCATACATGCAAGTGTTTCAATTGATTTTGCTAGGATCCTTTTCTTCTTTTGTTTCTGTAATTTTCACAGATATGTGATCTCTCATAAGTGTGGCAAGGTGAGTTGGATGCACATGATGGTTCACTTCTCCTTGTTGTATGGTGAGGGTAGCTCTATCCCAGTAAATATGAGATTTTTGCTTCCTCATTTAGTCCAGGCAAAGTACAACATCATACTTGGGGATTGGTATGATTAGGCTGCTAAGCTTTGTCTGTGCGCTTTATATTTGGGCACATAATTCTTTTTGCTTCTTTAGTGACTGGTGTGCTCCTGTTATCTACCATGATAACTCTCTTGACATTACTTTGAACTGTGGGTAGTTTCATTAGGTTGGTGAATCTTTTGTTGACAAGGGATTAATAAGCTCTAGTGTCAAATAGTGCTGTGCCCTGATATCTGCAAAAGCAGAAAGGATAAGTGAGGAGTATATTTCCAGTTTGGGTGGTAAACAGTATAGGGTTGCTGGAGGGTACTTGGATCATGGTGATTGAATCCACGTCCTGGTCTCTGTACAAGTTTTGTAGGTTGGGGGAGGGCGGCTCACCTTAGCACTCCCCTGAAATTTTCCCTCCTTGTTGGTATCTTTGGTACTTGCCTGGTTGGTTTGTGCAGTACAATTTCCAGTTTGAGAATGGGTGTTGTTGGCTAAATTATTTTGTTTGTTTGGTTGAGGGTTTTCCTTGGCTGTAGGACTCTCCTTGCTCTTGTTGGTTGCATGTAGATTGTCATATTTCCAAGCCGCACGCTTTCCTTCCAAAAATACATCTTCAAGGTTCTTGCAGTGGGTCATGTCAAACTGATGTCTGCTGTGTGTGAAGAGGTCATTGTAGAAGTCAAAAAATGGCCCAGGTTCATCAAAGTTGATGTTGTTGGGCGCGCGGTCACATAGGTCTTCATATGTAGCATTGTACTCCTCAATTGCTCCTGCTATTTTGAAGGTTCAAAGTTCTGTCATGATCACCACATTGGAATCCTTCATGGAGAACTTTTTGAGGAATGCAATTTTAAATACCTTCCAGTTTTCCTTCTGGTTGGGGTGTTGGGCTAGCCATTTGCTTACAAAATGTGATGCAGTTCCTGTAACACAAAGGGCAATATCACTGACCCAGAGTCTGCAGGGGTAGTCCACTTGCTTGAATTTGCTTTGTGTACTGTTGATCCAGAGAGAGGCATTTTCCCGATGTAAACCTGAAAAAACCCCAATTTCTGCTGAGTGTAGTTGCTGAAATACGCTGTTAGGTATTTTGGTTGTTTTGGAAATCGGAGGCAGGTTCAGGACCCCTTGAGTACTGAGAAAGTTGTTTTGTCAGTTGGTATGAGGATATTTTTGAAGACAGTGAATCCCATAGGGACGTCCTGACCTTCTTTGTATTGTCTCCAGCTGGTGGGGAGTGCTATCTTCTGGGTTCTTTTCTTTGGAGGAATTTTTTCTTTAAGTTGTGTAGGTGTGGATAACCTATCTGTGCTACCACTGTTGAGTATATACTTCTGGGAAGTATTTTAAACAAGATAAAAGGGAAAATCAAGAAGAGAATGATACTTTATTGGATATGAGTTTAGAGTTATATATAGTATCATGAGAAGCCACATGTCATCCATGTACATCATGTTGGTCATGGGGCTTGTCCAAGTAGTGTTCCTCTTAGGACTCAAAATTTTTGATCCCCATAATAGATGGACAAATGATAAGAGTTCCACCAACTTAATAGTTAGTTGGGGAATCATTTGGGGAGTCACTCAGGGAATTGTTTTCCTGGGAGAGATTAATTGAAGATGTTGCAACAAGATGCCATTTTTGAGATGGTATTCCCTACCATTGAGGACAGGTCTTGCTTTGACCAAGTCTTTCTCTGGTGGATGGGCTGGTTGCTCATCCCACCAGTTATAAACCTATGTATCTCATTTAGACGGTTTATTCAGACTCTGCTGTCAAGTATATACCTCTGGGAAGTATATAATATCAAATAAAGGGGAAGATTAATAAGAAAAAGGTACATCTATTGAATGATGAATAACAGTTTTATACAGTGAAGAGATAAGCTGCACTGTGTTCATGTAGATCATGGCGGTCATGTAGCTTTGGAGTATGTGGGTTCCCTTGAAATTTGAGGGGTTGATCATGGTATAATATCTGGATTTCATCTTAGGACCACCTTTTAATCAACAACTGAGCCATCTCTTGGGGAAATTATTTTCTGGGAGAGAAAATAAAGATGCTGTAACACTGTCTACCTATATATACCTTTCCAAATTAAACCCAGGAGGGTTGGAAGAACTTTTATATGACTCTACAATGAAAGCTTGAGACCTTGGATTTGGATTAGGCTTGCAAGTACAAATCTGGCTTTTTATAGGATACTTATTCTGTGCTGTTTAGCTTTCATGATAGTAGCTGTTTATATTATCCTGGGTTGTAGATTATTCATTGGGAATAATGTGTCTGTGCTTATAAAGAACATATAAGGATCCAGCTTTAGCCAAGGATTTGGAGCTGGGCCATCAATGGGTAAAAGCCCTATGTAGAGGAAGGTGTGATGGCAAACCTGCCATGGGGCAGCTGTTTTAAAGGCTGTTGGAGTAGTATACTGATACTTTCCTGGAACCTTTCCCTGGTCCACCACGTGAGCATATTTTGTCTTTCAAGATCAAAATCAAGGAGAGCTTATTGAATAGGTTCCTCATCTATAGGCTAGTGCCCATATAAAACAATGCTTTATGAGATTGCATTTAAGAGACTATTGGTAAAATGGTGTTATATTTGTTAAGACTATTTATGGTGCAAGGGTGTTCTTTGATGCCAAAAGGTCAGGATGTATGTTTTTTAACAAACTACCATCTTTTGAACTAGGTGGCTGTCAGGAACTAACAACCCTTTCAGAGAATTGACAATTACTTGATTATCTAGCTGGTGCTAAAGTATTTCCAATCTCTACAGAGCTTCTAGGTATAAACAGACATGGATCAAGAAGAATGCTATTGATCAAGATGTATCCTACATCAAATATGGTATTTTTGAAAGGTTGATCATGAACTTTGGTATGTTTGATGTACTAGCTATTTTTAATCATATTTTCTGTCTATAGATGAAGATAATCTAATCTACTTGGATGGGATTGTGGTGTTCATCAAGGATGAAGAAGCCTTACAGGGTTTCAGGATAATTGGCTGTATACCAAAAAGCCCAGGAGCAGATTTTTCAAGTTGGCTTTATTTGGTTGACATCCCTGCTGAAGGTGTTCAGCCTAAACCTAAAAGGTGAGTGATATCAGAAAGCTTATACCACCATAGAGTGCAATTCGGTTGCAAAAATTCTTGGGAAGGTTACTTGTGTATATTAACATATACCTGGTTTTGTTGGTATGGCAGCACCCCTTCTAAGTTGCTCATGCATAATGCTCAGTCTGGATAGAACCCATGTTTCGATGTAATGTTAAATCAGTTGAGAGTCTAGCATATATTTTTATAAGGTTTTTAGATCTTCCACAAAAGTTTAAAACTAATAGAGTCCAAAGAATAATGGTTTGTTTGCTTAGATGCAATAAATATACTTAAGGACTTATGAATCAGAATTAATAGGACAACCTTTTGGTCGTGGGATTTTTTATCTACCTATTAGGCCAGACTTTTTGTTGGATCAGATGCTTTGAATTGGATTTCTGGTAGCAGTTCTGGTGATAAGATTTTCTCAGAGTGGTTTTAAATTAGCTTGTTTAAATAAATGCACTGCAATATACTGATAGCTTCCCGAGTTGCAGCAGATGCCTGGGATGTAGCTATTTTAAGAAGAAAATTCCAAAACCAATTTATAGACTTTAAAATTGTCAATATTTAAACTGATTGATGGCTTTATTTGAGCTCAAGGGGATTCTTATCGCTTTTCAACTCTTAGGTGCATGATTTCTGGGCAGCAATGAGATCAAGACAAGAGCATTGACGAAACTTTCGTTAGAGAAGACATGAAATGGGAATATAATGTTTTAATTTCAACCAAACCTTTCAGCTGTAGCTTAAGGCATTTTAAATGCCAAGTGATAGCGTATTACTTTCTAATAGATAATTTAAAAGATCTATGATTGCAAGAAGGGTACATATGGTATTAAAGCCTTGCACCCAAGTCAAGCGAGTGCCTAGCTCCTCTACTGAGATGAATCTTATTGACGTGAAGCTTAACAGATTCAAGGGTACTTAGGTGTTCCCAGGTTAGATCCTTGACCTTGTTGAGTGAGGCTAAACAGTTAGCTTTGAAAATCTATGGTTGTACCTGTTTTAGATATCAACTTGATAAAAACAATGCCAGTGACATAAGAATCATAGCCAGCTTCATGATAAGCGGATGTTTGACCTCTTCCTGAATATTTGCCATATTCGAAATCAAAAGCTGAAAACAAAATGAATTTTTGTTTAAAACAGTTGCTTACAGATCTCCGGCATAGAGAAGTCAGGGCCAGAAACCAATTTCTTGAGCGCAGAGAGTGACGAATCATGGGTATTTGGTGACTTGAAGATGAGTTTGTGCAGATACAAGCGTTACCTTGAAATCATACGCGGTGTCAAACAAATACTTTGTATCATAGATTCTAGAGGATTTGTCAGAAGCAAGCGTAAGCAATTACCTTGGAAATCTTGGCTGCAGTTCAGTCAAGAATTCGCCTAGTGTCTCTGGGAGGTCGTCAATCAGAAATTGCTTCATGATATGGCAAAGATCCATGAATAGATTATGCCCAACAATGGGTTTTTGTGCATCAACCATGAGGTCAATGACTTTGCGGAATCCAATCATTTCCTCGATCTCAGTCTAGAATATCACTTAATAATGATGTTTACTTGAGCCAGAGATGCAAAAAATGTGAAATAAGACATTTTTAAAAGCAACTCACTTCAAGTCTTTTTTGGCGAAAAGCATTATCCTTGGCGTGAGCCACTTCGGAGTACTTGTTGATTTTAACACCATACTTGGAGCCAGATGCTATAATCTTTTTATCATATCTTGCATTGGTGAGATTTTGCCTAAAATAAACCTACTTTTCGGCAATAACTTGATACAAGAGTCTTCTACAATACGCACTCTGAGAGGCAATCGTCATGTAACCAGTATCTCTAGGGTCGTTATACCATTCTTCGATATCTTTTCTAATTTCAAAAAAATTAGCATTTGCAAAGAACATTGCGCCAGCATATATTACATTGCTTGCTCCAGGAAAGCTTTTCCGCGTTCATCTACTTCTATGTTTTCTCTTGTGCTCGTAGCTTCCTCCTGGCGAAAATCCCTGAGCAGTTCTTCATCTCTTTTGGACAGATATGGAATTCCTAATAGGAAGTTCAAGTAAAAAAGAATACATGAATTAGGTTACCATAGTAGAACAGCTTATTGAAGTCAAAGCTCTGTTCAGATAAAAATTTAATCGCCGAGGGTTGAGAGATGAAGAGTTTATTTTGCTTGAAGCGATTTATCGCTGCGGGAAACACGTAGAAATTGAACGTCTTTGCTTTGTAAGCGAATGTCTTTTCATTTTGATGATACGTGGTTATCCCCAGCTGAACGATTTGAAAGTCTCCAACTCTATCTTTAGTGTTACGGTAAACATTTTTCAATAGACTGATCTTCCTCCTTTATAGTGGAAGTTGATACTCCCAAGCCTAAAAAGATGTACGTTTAAATAAAAGGGTTGAGCTTGTAAGAAAGCTTCTAAACTAGGAAACCACGTTCTTGAAAACAACATATTTTATTATTGATTTACTCAATTAAAGCCCTCGAAAAGTATGGTTTGCAGCTGGCGAAACTAAGGTTACCTGAAAATTCGCAATCAAAAGCTAAGAACTGACAAGAGGCGAGTGCTTCTTGAAAGAGAGGCAAAGTTTTTTCAAAGTTGGTAATGATGATATCCATAACTTAAGATATATATTCTGACTAAAATAATCACTCTGATCTCCTTTTTTAAAGCCTCATGCTACTCTTTGTACTGAGTCATTGGGTTAATTTTTTCAATGCTTGAGCCTGTGTCATTGGATAAAGAAATCGGGTTACTACCAGCTAGGGCTGTCCACGACTTTCTATTTCGGTTTCAATTGCACCCATTCAAAAAAGTGGGATTTAATGAAGAATTTATATGAGATGCTGTAGAAAATGGGTAGCTTTTGGGGGTTTTATTTGGATTGGTCTGGTTCGCTCCCCAGGGGCCAGTGAATGATCACACCCACTTTAAACTCAAGATGGGTCTCAAGAAAAGATTAAACCCTAAAAAATCAAAGTCATATCCACCCAAATCACATTAACCCCTAAGCATATCAAAATATTAAGGCGTTCAACCTTTTAACGTCACATGGTTTATACCCTATTTCCTCAACACCAAACACATTACTGATCAATCTAAGCTTCAAAACTTAACTCACTACTACTGTAATATAACTTAATAACCCGCATATATTTCTAGCTAGACAAATCAAACCTTTAGGATCTTTCAAGCCAATTGGATACTTAAGCCCAAAGCCAGATGGATGATTAAGCCAATCAGCATAGGCTTTTTGGTGCTCCATACCCACTCCATATCTCAGCCCTAAAGCAATTAATATCCTGTCTCAGATATATTGACTATTGATAACTAAATCCGAGCCCCAGAATTTAGCGATCATCCCAGTCCCTCCTTATACCACAGCTCTACAGGTCACAAGTGAAGGGCATTTCTGACAGCTTAAAGAGGGCTTAGTCAAGATAGACCAAGACAATATCTGGTGGCTGTGACAGAAATAGCAGGATAGTATGAAGCTGTGTCCAAGTGATGTGGGATAAACACCCAAATCTACATAGAGCTGATAATCAGTCACCCACATGGCTTCAGATATTGTTTTGTAAAATTCCCAAAAGATACACTAGGATTTAGCAGGATAATTAAACCCAACCAAAGTAGTTCTAGATAGTTAGCCTGCAACAAGATTAAAGGATCCTCATAATAAAGCTCTGGACATTGAGAGTTAAAATAGTCTCAGTTTTGATTTCCACAGTGAAGACCCCAGCATTGGGAGGTATGGGAGTAATGTTGGGCAGACTGGAAGGAGCCATACTTGGGATGGGACTCCATCTTCCAGTTACAATGTGATTGAGTATCAGATTGTAAGAGATACAGCGGAGCAGGCTGACTACCGGATGCACTGGAATAAGTTAAAGTTGAGCAGATAAGTTTTAGTTTTTATTTGAGAATTCAGGAGAACTCAACTCTTGGGAGTTGAACAATAGTAAATTCCCAATATGTACCAAAAATTATTGACTCAGCAATTTCACCTGAATCTACAACTCCCAACTGTTTTCATTATTGCAGCGTGTAACTCATCCAGTATGCAAATAATCCTTGTGTGATTACTTTCTGATGGCCCTTCTGATAAACAAGGATGTATTGAGTGACCCTTAGACTATGTCAATTTATCAGTGTCAATCTGGTTTGGAAATTCATATCCTGTGAATTAACTGGAGCAGCCATAACCTATTTTTGATTGGTTGTTTGATTAATACCCTTCAATTCCAACAATTTCTGCAATAGTTTCCATGATTTTCCCGTTTTTGACTAGGAAATTTTATGCCTGATATTATAGGAACTACCATAGCATTAACCTCTGCTTCAGACTGGGGAACCAACCCTCTTTCTGAAAGATACAAAAGAGAAAGATTCTTGTGGGCAGGGGGAAGCTTCATGGCTGCTAGGGAAGGCTTGTGATGCCCCACAGTACTTGGGTTACTGGTGTAGAATTCCCATATAAGGTCCAGAGGGTTGGAACAGTTATAATGTGGAACCCAGGAGTTCCCAGAATCAGGGTAACCTTTCCAAGAAGCCAGATATTCTAATTGGCAACAGTTCCTGTGTGACAAAAAAATGCATTCCAAATTGTACTCAGGTTCTCCCTCCACCATAATGGGCTGGTTGAGAACCTCAGCTGAGCCCAGGAACAGAGTGAGAAGGCATTAATAGAAATTAGGAGAAATTTTGAAAGACAAAGGCAATTCCAATCTGTAGGCAGAAGGATCAATCTGGCACTCTACTTTGAAATGGCTAACATGCTTGGGTCTTAGCTTGCAACGCAGTACTTTCAACTTCATATTCTGAGAGTCCACCATGACCAAATATCCAGGATGGTAGGTAGGTCCTTCCTAATGCTTAAAATCTGTGTATTTCTTGTAAGTTGTAACAACAGCAGCAAGAATCACCTGGAGCTCCTGATGGACCTGCTTTAATGCAACAGCTTGATCAGTTGCAGCTTCTATGTTGCTAACCAAGCAAGAACCCATATTGAATGGTGGATTGTAACCCAAATTGTTAAAGAATGATAAGACCTGGGTTAAAATGTGCAGGGCATTGTTGTAAATGAACTCAGCCATGGGTAAGTTTGAGTGCCAGTTATCTTTTCACACATTGGTGTAGCAATGTAGATAAACCCCCAAACTTTGCTTCACCCTCTCTGCCTGTTCATCAGATTGAAGGATTGAACACTATAGAACAACACAAGTTGATCCCAAGAATTCCAGTAAAGGTATCCCAAAAATGTGCAATAATTTGGGACCCTTGGTTGCTCACAATTTCCACTGGGATGCCATTTAGGTAAAAGATCCTGTCTACAAACAACCTAGCCATTTCCACTAATGTAATTGTAGTCAAGAAAAGAAAAAATGCACTATTTTTGTAAACAAGTCTACTACCACCATGATTGCACCAAATGCCGTAAAGTCTAGAAGTTCTCCAATGAAATCCATAGATACCAACGTCCAAGGTCCTGCAGCTGGTTGTAAAGGAACCAACAAACCAGTAGTCTTGTTCCTACTTGCTTTGGACCAAACACACATCAAGAAATCTCAAAAATAGACTGCTAACTACACTGTCAGACCTTTCCAATAGAATTGTTGGCAGATTAGCTTAACTGTCTTGTTTCCCCCCAGGTGACCTGTTGTAGGGCAAGTGTGATGTGCTTCCATAATTTTGTCCTGGATAGTTACTTCTGAGACCCATAAGAAACCTTGATTATAAAGCACTGGCTCTATATTCTGGTATCTCTGTGGCTAACTGACTTGATGTTTACAGTGTCAGAAATTGTGCCATTAATGGTATTTTGATATGGCCTTTGAATAAGGATATGTGCAAAGATTTGGTTGGTTTTGCTTTTGACTTTGGAAATTCCTTGCCTTCCATAAATGGGTTGACATTGATGTACACCTATTACAGAATACCATACCTGCCCTTGACTTATCCTGGTATGATTCCAACCCAACATGATCCCCTCTGTCACTCTATCTACCTATTAAATGATCATCAACCCTTGTCTACTATTTAAGTAGAATTAATTCTCCTTATAAAGACAAGTTTATTCACATTTGTATTGGCTTTTGTATTCTTCAAGCCTTTTCCATTCCTTTTTTCCAAAAGCAATTCCTCTTATTGTATTCCAGGAAATTAAGGTATGTGCCCTTAATTTTTCCCTGAAGGCTAACCCAAGGCTAGCTTTGAACCTTAAATCTTTCATTAAAAGATTTCCTGCCGTGTCCTCCTGGATGTTGTCCCCAGGAGCTGAACACAACAAAATGGTGCTCACTAAAGGGGCTGAAAGCCCCTTGGTTACTCTGTTTCCCCACCTTCTCTGGTCCTTCTCCCTTTGTCTCTGAATTACCTGAGCCACCCAAAGCCTCTAGTCCTCTGCTTGAGGAAGATATATCTGATTCCCCCACTACACCAATGGTAATGGTGTTATCTCCCGGGCCTGTGTGGGCCCCTCTTCCCGCTTTCTCTCTCAATTATAAACAAGCTTGCACCGCCACGGGCTCCCTCCTTCACACAGGCACAGTAAAAATGAATATTATTCCTGGCCTCTGCCCTAGCTATGTCTCTGAGGACATGTACTTCTTCCTACTGTACTTTGGTCTCCCCCCTCTCTAATGGAGTCCATGGAAACTATTGGCGTGCTGGTCAATCAATTTATCCAGCCCGTCTTAGTTCACCACCAGTTAGTGCTAGGATCACAGAACCAACTTCTGACTGCTGTAGCTACTGCAGTCTCCAATAACCATGTGCAAAACATGGCCTACCAGGAGTGAACTCATAGTCTTGTTGCCTGTATCTCAGACAACCAGCATGACTTGCTGGCTTTGCAAAAATACCTGACCTCATCTCTGAACTTGCTTTGCTCCTTGCTCCCCGGGTACATCAAGAATCAACTATGCAAATTGGATGAGCATCAAGCAACGTGGCGTGGGCAAATTGAGGCCTTTCTGATAAAGCATTGCCAAGATTTTGAGACTATGATTAGTGAACTTAACCAATTTTGAGAACTTGTCAACTCTCAACTTGAGTTGGTTGAAGCCCACATTGAAAGTTGGGGCCAACATCTACACCATCAATATGGTTTAGATAAGGCAGCCTTAGACAACACTCCAATTCAGGTTCAAAATTATATTGATGACAGAGTAGCCTCAATCAAAGTGACTCACCCTACTACTTCTGTTGAGATTACATCTTCCTTTGAGACTAATGTCTGGGAAACCATAGCTGAGCTCAAAGCCATCACTTAATGCCAGGCCTCTGTTTCCAACCCTCCACCAGTAGAACCTATGCCTGAACCTTGCATTGCCAATTTAACAGATCAATTAGCTACATTGTGAGATGAGATTGAGTATCTATGCCAATGCCTCTCCAATCAAGAAAATTTATCCTCTGAATCTGATGGCAAAGGAGAGGCAAATATTGCTGATGGCCCTGCCCATAAAGACCACAGATGCTGCCCTGGTTTGGAAGGGCAGCCCTGTATCAATTGTGCCTTTGCCTTAGACAACTTGGCGGAAGTGATCAATGATGTTGCTGACAGGCAGGACATGTTGAAAAGAGAAGTGCAGAACCTTACCCACTTAACAGAGACAATGAATGCACAGGTTGCTCCTTTGATGTCTCAGGCTAACGCTTTAGCTACCTATATCAATGGGATTACAGGTACCTTGGCTGTTCAACAGATACAAGTTGATGAACTTAGAGCTGTTATCACATTTGCCAGGGACATTAGCGGGAAAAACAGCTTTACTCTAGACACCTTAGATGAAAGCCTCTGACTCTTGTGGGCTAGACAACCTGCCACAGAATCTGAGTTTGAAGGGAAACTCCATATTAATGTTCTCAATCAGGGTTATAACAGTCAGTCCACCTTGTTGTCCATTGATCCCAACTATAAGCCTTTCTTCAAGCAAATCTTTGATCCTAAGACCTCCACCATTGCTGCTTTCTTGTCTATCTACAAAACTGCAATGTTTAGAGCTACAGATGATCTTAAGAAAGAGCACATCCTTACCTGTATACATCCCACTTGCCAAGAAGTTGTGGTCCCTGAACTCCCATCCATTGTTACTTGGGAAGATATGAAGTGCCTACTTATCAAAGAATTTGGAGGAGACCTCATCTTAGAGGTTAATAAGGATGCTTTCATGTACATTGCTTTCAAACCTAAGGAAACTATGGCTGAGTTTTCTGAGTGCTTCTATATTGAGGGTCAACAACTCATCACCAGTTGTCAATTGACTCCACAGAAAGCGTATACAGCATGCTCCAATGTGTTGAAAGTGGATCATCTCTTGTGCCTATACTTTAAAGCACATAAGGTGTCCCTCACGTCCATGAAGAGCATCAAGACCCTCCTGCAAGATATGCATCTGGCACTTGGAGGAACTGTGGTCCGCAAGAATAAGGCCAATAGCTCTGGTACTACTTCTTGTACCCCGCGTATCATGACTCTTAGCTCCAATGGGCAACCAAAGCAACAAATTATCACAATTGTGGTCATATTGGACATCACTCCTGAACTTGCATCAACCCTTGCATAGATGGATGTGACCCCAAAGAGCAGGCAGGAAAAGAGAGGTCAGCCTAGAGTCAGAGAAACTCTCTGCTGACTAATCTCCCCGGTCTCCTCCTGATCCTCCCTCTGACAAAGAATCTCCTCATTTGTCTGGTCCTACTATCCTCCATCTGTTCCATTATCTTTGAGAAACTCTGAGCCCAAAGATTCTGACTACAATAAATAAGATAGTTACAACTACTCAGTGCTGGCTGTCCCTGAGGCTGTGTTGGTCCCCTACAAACTTTTCTCAGGGAATACCATAACTACAGCTTGTCCACCTCTAGCTGAAGCTAAGGTCATGGTGGCTTGCTCTTACCTAGCTCAAACCCATCAACCCCCTATCCTAGTGGACTCCTCAGAAGAAGCCGCTGAGCTAGCTGAGGCCCTCTTCCAAAATGTTACTGTGTTCCTCCATTTGAAAACTGTATACAAGGAAATTCCTGTCTTGAAGTGCATGTCAGAAAAGTGGAAAAAGGAAATAGAAGCCGCGCAAGACGTCCTGGCTGTCTTACCACCCTTTGGGAAAGATACCACCCAAGTATAAGTATCAATCCAGAAGGTTAAAATTAAGGCCATCATGGACATAGGTTCTCCTGTCAACTTTGTATCCTCCAAGTTGATGAAGAAACTTAATTTAGCCCCTGGTCTCAACTATACTCAGTCCTATGGAACTGCTGGTATGTGTCAGGGATCCAGCCTGTGGGGGGTTCCTGAGAACTTGCGGGCAAACGGCCTGCAGGCCCAGCAGGGAGGGCCCACCACAAGATTGGAGCTAACTTTACAATATAAGATAACAATTTGCCCAGGAGGGCCCAAGGTCCGCTGGCGGGTACCATAGAATCTATCAAGCTGGTAAGAGTGATGTACATCACCCCAAATATTTGAGTGGAGGTGGATTCATTGTCAGCAACATATTCTTGCTGGCGTTTGGGCCGCGGGGTGAGAGGCAGGGTCATGGGGACCAAATACTCGGGCAGGTAGTTGTATTTGTTGCGGAATAGCAGGGGAGGAATAGTGATCTTGTGGCCTTCCCTGTATACAGTTTTGGTCTCTCTAGTTCTTGCCTCTGGATTGTAAATTAGGATTTCCTCTAGGGTGAACTCCAAATGCACAGTATTGGGAGGGTACTTGGTGAAATGTATGGGGCCGTAGGGGACTCCTGGTGGACAGTAAAACTTGGGCAGTTGGTCCGCGGTTTCTTGGGGTTGTAGGGTATGGGGTGCAGAACTGTGGGAGGTAGACTGTAGATGAAATAGAGCTAAAACCAAATATGAAATAACCTGGTTGAACCAAAGGTTCATGTCACTTTATCGCAAGAATGACAATGGGCATCTTCCTGGCAGTCCAGGGTATAAGTATGCCCATCTGTCATGGGAAAACTTTTACAAATTTCTCTGGCCCGGGTGGTACTGTTTACCTGATCTTTCCAGTCCTTGGTGGCATTCATTGCAGGAGTTAAATCATTGGCTGGTTTGAACTGGGAATACTCTGATTTCCTTGTTGGGTTGTGGGGTTGGTTATTTCTGGGTGGCCCACATTTATTGGGAAGTTTCTCTATTTCCTTTCCCATGGAGGCCTGAGTTATTTTGGGTTCTATGGCTGGGCCCGCCTGCTGATTGGTTGTGTTAACAGGAACCTTTAGTGTGGGAGTTGTTGATGTAGATGGTTTTGATTCATCCAGCTTTAAGGGGATTTCCAAAGTCAAGATCTGCTCTGGCTTGAGCCCAAAAATCTGTGGGCGGCCCATGGGGTCTCAGGGTTCAAATCCCGTAGTTGAGGCTTTTCAGTAATCATGGTCAGTAGGAGTTTGTCACTTGTGATAGTATGGCTCAGACTTGGGCTATTGGAGCATAATTTGCCTTACCAATGAGGTTTGAAAAGCTCTTCATTGCATCTTCTGCTGTGGTTCTGGAGAACAAAAGCTACAATCTCCTGGTAGACACCCAATTTCTTTGAAAATACAATGAAATTGTCAATCTTCAAGATGGGTACCTATCCCTATTAGGGTATGAAGTCCCAGTAATTTTTGAAGAACCTCCACACATCCCCAGCAAGCACATTAAAACTTGTGTCCTTGAATACCCCACAGGCATCTTCTTGCTGAAGTATAGAGCTCACTCTTCTAATATGTGCTCCCCATCTCCTTCTTGTCCTGCAGAGGAATGTGTCCCTTTACTTGCTCCTGCGGTCATCACTATTTCTCCTGGTTCTCAAGTGATCATTGATTCTCAGATCTCATGTGAGTTGTCTGATAAATCTTTCTTATATTTTTACTCTCCTGAATCCCTAAGCCCAAAGAAACCTTAGCTGTGCCCTGGGAGTTTGGAACAAACTCATAAGGAGCCTGTTCAACTACTGCTAGCAATCTGACTGCTCCACCCATGAAGGTTTATAAAGGTCAAGTTGTGGGACACAGATATATATTGGAAGCAGAGCAATTGGCTTCTCTCTACCTCTTCAGGACATTCAGCAACTTCAACTTACCAGAAGAAGACCCTCAAGTGCTTTCTCTGTTTACGGCCGCCAATTTCCCGCAGCTATCTCCTATCCAGCAGAAAGATGTATTAAAGCTGCTTGACCAGTTCAATGACATCTTTGCTTCTGGGCCCAATGAATATGATCTAGCAAAAGGAATCATTCACCATATTGACACAGGTAATGCTCCCCCCTTCTGTACCAATCCCTACCGCCACAGTAGAGTAGAAGATGCACAGGTTTCCAAAGAACTCAAGCAACTATTGAATGCTGGACTCTTAGCTCCTTCCCATAGCCTTTGGGACTCCCCCTTACTGATCCTTAAGAAGAAAGATGGAGGATATCATATTGTGATAAGCTATTGGTGCTTAAACTCTCTCACAAAGAAGGATTTATACCCACTGCCAAGAATTGATGATGCCCTTAGACAATTGGGAGGTTCAAAATTCTTTTCTGCTATGGATTTAGCCTCAGGATATTAGCAGGTTGACTTGTCCCCAGAAGATCAGAAAAAGGCCACCCTTATCACGTCAGAAGGTCTCTATGAGCCCACCCAAATGCCTCAAGAACTCTGTAATGCTCCAGCTACATTCCAAAGAGCCATGGGCTCCATTCTACAAGACCTGAAACTCTCCTGCGTACTTGTATATCTGGATGATATAAAAGTGTTCAGCTCCACCTTCACAGACCACTTGGACCATCTCAAGTATGTCTTCCTCAAGATTTGAGAAGCAGGTCTGAAGCTTAAACCTTACAAGTGTTCTTTCTTTAAAGAGAAAATTGAGTTCTTAGGCCACAAAGTCACCCAGACTAGAATACACCCAATGGAAAATAAGGTGGAATTCATTGATAAGATGCTGCCCCCCCACAAATCTTTGTGAGGTTCAAGTATTCCTTGGCATGATGTGATATTATTGGCAATTCATCCCTGATTTTGATTAATTGAGTGAAAACCTTGTCCAACTTCTCTGGAACTGTCAGGACTGAGAATTTAAGTCTCAAATGGTATTTCCTATTTTTTTGATATTTATACCAGACTTCTATTTATTTGTTTGTTTCTCCTTTACCATCTTTGGTCATCTCTATTTCCACAAATACTGAATTATTTCAGCCAAAACTAGTTTCAGCCAAAAGCACTCAATTCCAGATTTCAGAATCTTACTCCTGACAATATATTTATGATTTCATATTATGAGTTAATCTTGCTTAACCATAATTCCCCTATCATCTCATTTTTGTAGAATTGGTTATAAAACCCTCACAGTTCTATTATTCAAAGAAATTCAATCTTCTCCTGTTTAGCCTCATCAATAAAACAATTGTCTCAATTTGAGCTATATCCTTTGTATCCTTGGGAAATAGTAATTTTTTGGTGATGGTTGAGCACAGTAGTTTGATACAACTGCAGCTGTTGTTGAAAAAATCTGAAGTCTTATAGGAACATACCCTTTGAATGGCAACTGTGGTAATTTTGACTCCCTGGTGATTGACTCCCTTGAACTTGACTCCCTGGTAGTTGACACTATAGTAAAGTGAGAATTCAGCTTTTGCCCTGATTGACAACTGGAAATTGACACTTGTTTAATTAACAGATCTTGATGTACTGAAAACTTTTAATATAAAAAATTAAGCCTTACAGCTATGGTATACTAAAGTAATCCCAGAAAGTTTAAAAATGCAATAAAAACAGTACCTTAATAAATAGAAATAAGGAGAAGTAATCAATTATTTCTCATTTTACTATGTAATTTACACTCTTCATTATAGGAATATTTTTTGTTACCATAAAATTTAAAATTACAATGAACCAAAAATAAACACAAATACAACAGATAAAGTTATGCAAAATATGAAGAAATATTAATTTTTATTTGATATAGTTCATATAAGCACAACTGTGAATATCATATGTTTTATTTGGAAATTAACAAAAATTAAGATATTTCACTTACTTTAAACTATAAATATTCATCTCAAACTTACCATGCATACATAGTTCAATCACTGCTATATAATTAAATTAAAAAACTTAAAAATTAAAGCTAAAAACTTAATGATCAAAGCTAATAAGTAAAAATTAAAGTTAAAAGTTGAAAGTAAAAATCATATAACTGAGCAAGCAAGCAAGTTTATTCCTCATCATTCTTTCCCCATTTCATTTTGGCCCCTTCCAGGAGGGCACTGGCAATAAGCTCAAGCTGCTGCTTAAGCTCAGAGGCCTTGTATTTGTGCTTAGCCGCACCCTGGATGGCCTTGGTGAAGAGGATACAGCAGGTGGTTGGCTTGGTGGGGGGACACAGTTGGAGAGATCTCAGAGCTTGGAGATTGTTTTCTCTTGCTCATGCTGCAGGAGAGAGAATAAATTATTAAACTTCAGATGAAGCCCAAAGTTGGCTTTAAGATGCTTGTAATAAGCCTCTTATGCCAAAGTGGTCTTCAGCTCCCCGTTGACAGCTGCCCGGTACACGTTCCAGCTGGCCTTGGCGCAAGCCTTGCCTTGCCTCTGCGTGACGGCCTTCCCAATCCACTGGGGCTCAAAGTACTCAAGCAAAGGCTTGAACTCTGGGTGCTTTGCTATATAAGAATCCTTTGAGAGCACCTCAAACCCCTGACCAGTGTGCTCTGGCTTTAAAAAAGCCAAGGCACTGAATTGTGCCAGCACAAGTCTGCAGGTGTCCAAAGTATCCCTCCAGCTCAACCTACTAAGCTTGGTGTGGGCCTGTACGTTACAAGCAACTGCTTGGCAGAAGTGGAAGTGGCACCCCTGAACCTCCCTGCTGAACAGCTGCTTGAATGCATTGAGCTGAGCAGGCTCAAAGTCCATAATGCACACATGAGGCCCAAGAGCTCTTAGCCTCGCCTTTTCCTCCAAGTCCAGGGTGGCCTGATCCTTTTCAGAGGCAGGTGGGTTGGCGCGGGTGTGGGGGGAGTCTTCTTGGATTTGTCATTATTGGCAGGAGAAAGGAGGAAAATTGCTTGGCAGAGGATTGAGAACACACGGGTATAGATGGCCTCGGTGGCCCCAGGAAGAGGAAAGAGCGCAAGTGGAATCACCCAGATGTCAATCTGGGCATGGACTATTGAGAGCTGCTTGAAAATTTGGGGGCAAGTGGCAAAGGTACCATCAACTAGCCAGGTTGACGCCCTTTTCAACTCTATCAGGTTCTGCTGAGTTGAGTAGCAGATTATGTGGTCCTTGGCGGCAGGCCTGTTGTCATGGAGGAGGAAGTGCTCTCCACTTGGAAGCTGCTTGAGCTTGTGGGTGAGCATAAGCTCTGAGAGGACGTCCCAAGCCTTGGGGGAGGGGGATTGGCAGCAATACACTTATTGCTTATGAACTTAACCAACTGCTCTTGAGTTGGCACCAACTTAAGATTGTTAGGTTTGAGATGTTGCAAAGCCTTTATGGCCATATCAGAAGCCTGGAGATGAGAGAATGTGGGTATTACTTGAACAAGGTACCATTTTAACATCTGAGTAATTAGATAATTGGGGGCTCACAAGTGTGCTCCCCCTTCTCTGCCATTAATTGCTCCCAGCCCTTGGTGTTTAGCCAGCCCCTGCAAGTCTTATCCTCACAGATAAAGTGCTTGCTCTTGGTCTGCTGCTTTTGGTTGTTGCAATTGAAGATGTAGTTGTCAGCAACGTAACCAGGGCTGCCCTTTATGGACATGATTGGGAAGTAATGGGGGAAGCGCTTGGGGACTTTAAACTCTCTGTCCACATTACAGATATTGTGAATGGCCAGTGAATCCCAAGCCACATGACCAGAAGCTTTGAACTTCTTGGAGTACTCCTCTGGCTTATCTTGGGGATCAGATGAGGGAGGGGGAAGAGCCATCAGGAGGGGGATGGAAAGGGTTCTTTGAGGCCTGCTTGATGCCTCCTTTTTCTTACCAGAAGAAGAGTTTGGGCCTCTTGACAGCCTTTACTTTCTTGGTATGCCACTCCTTGGTGGGCTTGGAGTTGGCCTCTGAGTGGTAAAAAGAGTGGTTATTAAGATCACCATCAGATTTATTGGGGGAGGGATTTTTGAGGGAAGGTGAAGGGGATGTGAAAGATGAGGATGGAGGGGGGGAGGAGTAGGAGGAGATAGAGAGGGAGGAGATGGAGATGGGGTTGGAGACTTTGCCTTTTCAGGCTTCTTGGCACAATTGGGAGTGAAGGCAGTTTCTTTGGAGCCCTTGGAGGCTTGGAGCTTGGGCTGTTAGCTGTTCTTGTTTGATTTTGTCTAAAGAAAAGTTTAGCATTATAAATAATAGAAGTATGAAAGATATAAAACACAGAGGTAAAACAAAGTAAAAGTTAAATGAAAAGTGTGCAAATAAAGTTTTATTTATCAAGAAAAGTAAATAAAAAAGTAAATAGAAGCAAAATAGAAACTCAAAGTATAGATATAAAGGTTAAAACAGAAAATAAGTGAATTTATGATGAAGCATCAAAGATGTTAGGTTCAGCATAACATCTTAGTGTTAAATTAATATAAAAGTATAATTGAAAATCAAAAAATATATGAAAATTATATGGAGAGCAGCAGAAAAAGTAGTAGATTATAATTGCAAAAAAATAAATAATTATTATGTGGAATTTTTTTATCAGGAGTTGAAAATTCAAAACATAGTAAAGTGTCAAGTTTGGCACTGTCAATCAGCCAGGAAAAGCTGAATTTTTACTGTCAAGTATGCCAGAGTAGAGCAGAAACATCAAATTTACTATGTTTTTTACATATAAAACTTGCTTAAATTTAAAACAGGTTTAAAAGCTAACCCAAAAGCAAGGCAGTTTCATATGCTCAAAAATAAAATACAACATAAGTTAAAAAAGTAAATGAGTGGAAATGTGTTTATTAGTGATAATAATGTGCTGTGAGGAGCTGGGAGTGAATTATTTACCATAGTGTTGGTTAAAACTTTAAGAAGCTCTCTGTACTAATCCCCAAGTTAAAGTGTTGAGTGGGTGAGTGTTGAGTGGCGCTCATAGTACATCACATATTAATTTAGCCTTAATTATGAGCCTTTGATTAGTTAAATCCAAAACCAATCAGGTGTCAAGTGGATAGAGTCAAACAAAGAAGGTGTCAAGTTTCAGTTTTTTATAAATTACATATGAAATCTCTTAATAAATTGGGCTTAATTTATGTGGCACCACTTAATCCAAAAACCTGGGAATAACATAATGTAAAACAAGTGAGGTATTTAATTAATGTCTATACCACTAAATCCAGTATAGTGGTGCTTGGGAGCTTAATCAACGACTATGGACACTAATAATAAAAATATAATAATAAATAATAAATTTTATATAAGTGCATATGTATTTTATTAATAAAATTAAAATTTGGCTTAAAAAGTGTCAAACTGGTCACTTTTTGGTTTAGAGTGTCAAACACAGGTTTTTCATTTCTATTAGTAAATTTACTTAGAAATTGCCCCTTAAATTGGTATTTTAGCTAACCAATTTATTAAACAGTCAAGTTTGAGTAAATTTAACCTTGGTTTTTGTTTTTGAACCCCCAAATTACTAGTAAAAGTTAGCTTAAAATTGGTTAAGCCAAAATACTAATAGATTCACATATGCGGCACTCAACTCCCTGGTACTTGACAAAGTGTCAAGTACCAGGGAGTCAAACTTACCACAGTTACCCTTTGAATGAACTGATAATCAGCAAAATTTCTTTGAGGCGCTAAAGGCCAAGTTCAAAGAGGCCCCCATCTTAGTCTATCCTAATTATGACAAGGAGTTCAACTTATACACTGATGCCAGTGGAGAAGCTGTGGGTGCAATCTTAGCCCAGCTAGACAAGGAAGGTGTAGATTGACCTGTGACATATTCTTCACATGTCCTTGAAAAAATGAGATGAATTATAGAGTCACCAAGAAGGAATTCTTGGCAGTGCTACACACTGTAAAGCAATTTTGACACTACATCTACAGGACCCACTTTACCATAGTCACTGACCACTCATCCCTTAAGTGGTTACAACAGCTAAAGGGACTGAAGGTTGACTGTCTTGGTGGGTCCTGCGCTTATAAGGGTACAACTTCACTGTGATACACAGGCCTGGAGCTCAACACCAGAACATCAATGGGCTGTCTAGAATGCCTATACTGGCCATTTATCCTGCTAACACTGATTGCCTGTACAATGCAAATAAGATACCCTGACACTTGGGACACTTAGGACACTGAACCAGAAGAGATCCAACTGGCTTTACAGGTCTTATCAAAAGATAACGTCATTTGAAATAGGCAACTTTTCAAGAAGGTCAACAATACCTATCTGCCCTATGTTTGCCCTAGTATGAGAATAGCTAGTATCCTCCAAGCCCACATTGATACTGGGCATGGGGGTATATTAAAAACTCATGACCGGTTGTTCAAGAACTTCTACTGGGAGAACATGCGCCTCCTAATCCCTGACGTTCTTGCCTCCTGTCATTCCTGTCAACTCCAATGCCCTCAACCATCCCAGCATCAGTTCAAACTTATCCTACCTAAGCATGCCTTCCACACTGTGAGTATTAATGCTGTTGAACTGCTCCCTTGTTCTAGGTTTGGGTGTTGGTTTATCTTGGTTGCTGTTGACCATTTTAGCAAATGGGTTGAAGCCAGAGCTACTAAAGACATCACTTCTAAGACTACTTAAAATTTCTTGTGCAAGATATCTTCTATTAACATGGGTGCCCTCATTTCTTGCTTTCTGAAAATGGCACCAACTTTAATGCCTGCCTCATCTTGTCTATTGTAGAAGCTATGGGCACCTTTCAATCCTTATCTGCCCCATATAATACTTCAACCCATGGGACAGCTGAATGAGCCAATTCCTCCCTTGTGTTCATTACAAGAAAGCCCACCCTCTCTAATGCCAACAATTGGGATATGTTCCTCCCTGCTGCCCTCTTTGCTTATTGGCTCATTAGGCATCAAGTGACTGGACAATTTCCCTTTGTCATGCTGTATGGACGTGAAGCCACAACCCCCTCAATCTTGGGACCACCTTTGATTGAAGTAGATGCGTCTGCCAGTCCCAAAACTCATATCAAGACTTTACTAATTGCATCATTGACATTCAGGCAATGGTATACTCAACTGCCTATAAGGACAAGGCTTTAGAGCTCTTGCCTTCCAATGCTTCAAGGGCCCCCTCCCCAAATATCAGGTTGGTGACCTGGTTTTCTATTATCAGAATTTTACTGGGGGCAGAGCCCACAAACTATAATCCCTCTGGGTTGTCCCTTGTGAAGTCACTTTCAAGAAGGGCATTGAGTATACTGTGAATCTGCAAACATCTAGTTGTCCTTTTGCTCAAATTCACTCCCAATTCCTCCGCAAATATCAACTTCCTGTATATAACCTTGAGGGAGGAGATGTTGGAAATTGTGCCATTAATGCTATTTTGATATGGCCTTCAAATAAGGATATGTGCAAAGATTTGGTTGGTCTTGCTTTCAACTTCAGATATTCCTTGTCTCTCATAAATGGGTCAACATCAATGTCCACCCATTCCAGAATACCATACCTGTCCTTGACTGATCCTGGTATGATTTCAACCCAACATGACCCCCTCTGCCACTCTGTCTACCTATTGAGTGATCATAAACCCTTGTCTACTATTTAAGTAGAATTACTTCTCCTAATAAAGACAAGTTTATCCACATTTGTGTTAGCTTTTGTATTCTTCAAGATTTTTCCATTCCTTTTTGCCAAAAGGAATTCCTCTTCTTTTATTCCAGGAAATTAAGGTATGTGCCCCCAATTTTGCCCTGAAGACTAACCCAAGGCTATCTTCAAACCTCAAATATTTTTTATAAAGATTTCCTGCTGTGTCCTCCTGGATGTTGTCCCCAGGAGCCAAACACAACACACAGGCTAACTCCACTAACCTGTTGTAACCCTTTTACAAAGGCTGCAAGAACTTGACCTTAGAATATAATTCTAGATCAATACCTTTGGTCAGCAACATTGTGGCCAAAGTGGTTGAACCCATGGGTGCAAATGAGACCACTGCTTTATCAGGAATAAGGGTAGGAGTATTAAACTTTGTGTCCAAAATTTTATCAGGAATATGATAAAGATCCCTACTTAACACATCTGAAAGGTGATTGTCCACTGCTTTGATGAAGTCACAGAAAAAAATTTATTTGGAAAAATCTCCATGCCATCTGGACTGACAGCCCAACAAAACTCTTAGCTGATGTCAGTATAGGAGGGCCTTATAATCTGTCTAAACTGTGAATGGGTGTCTTGCCAACATTAGATAATTGTGCCCATGTTTCAAGGATTTCACAACTTCCAACAGTTCCTTGTCATCAATCATTTAAATCCTCTTGTGAGCTTTCATTTTCTGGGAGAAGTGACTAATAGGCTTCTCAATCCCATCACTAGCAGTTTTTAACAACACTCCTTCTACTGCATACTTATAAGCATTTGTTGAGACCACTAAAGATAAATCTTGTTTCACATGTTGCAATACTGGTGATAACAACAATAAGAACTTGACTTCCAGGAATTCTTTAGCACACTCAGGGGTACAGATCAATGCTGTCTTTCTTCTAGCCAAATATAGGGGAGCTGTCACCTCTGATAAATGATGATTGAACTTCTTCAAAAAGGTATGAGTACCAATGAAACAACAAATTTAGGGCACTGTCACAGGATTTTCATATTCACAAACTGCCGCTTTTTTATCAGGAGCAATATTATGTTCATTATCAAATATAATATTACCCAAAAAGATAACATTATGTTTAAAGAATTCACATTTTATACACTTGAAAATTAGGTTTTCCTGAAGAATGTGCTCAACAAAAGCCAATATATGAGCTTTGTGGGATGTTTCATCTGGAGGGAATACCAAGATTTTGTCCTTATATATTATGGTACAAACTCTTAGCATATCTCCAATAGCATAATCAATAAGGCGCCAGAAGCAGGTGGGAGCATTCTTCAACCCAAAAGGCATGTCAAAGAACTGAAAGATACCCTTTTTTGTTCTAAACACAGTCAACCACTCCATTTATTCTATTATACAAATATGATTAAAATAATTCAACAGATCCAATTTAGAAAAAACTTTTGCCTCCTTAACACACTGAGAAATCTGTGCTTCAAGAGAGAGAAAGTAGGGATCAGGAATAGTGAAGTTGTTCAAGTTTTCATACTCCATACAAGGCTGCAACAACCCATCAGGTTTCTGGACAAATAATAGTGGTAAGTAATGGGCAAAGCCTTCTTAAAAATGTGACCTTTATTAACATAACATGAGTCCATTCTTCCAAACATGCATCCTCCTTTAATGTCAAGGGGTAAAAATGGGATGTAATACAGATTAAATTGACTGTGATCTTAAAATCAAAATCAAACTGGGTGTGTTCTAGAAGTGTGTTGCCTCTAGACACACCAAAAGATAATAACCAAAGTTGGAGACAAATGGGTAGATATGAACTTAAAGGAGGAGATACCAGGGCAAATTGGATGGTTTGATTATACTTATCTGACCTCTCAATATTTAACAGAGGAATGTGAATAGTAATACAAGAAAAATGATTAATTTCATGCTCCAAGCTTAAATTTTGACTTTTAAAGTTTGGAAATTGATTTTCCTTTGGGAATTTTAAATTTTGAATTTTTAAGTTAGTAATTTTGAGTTAAATCCCCTTCCCCTTTTTGACGCTTTATTTTTCTTGATGTCAAAAGCAAAACGTCATTTACATCTCAAACGTTATGTAACCACCTTGGTTATCTCTTAATTTCAAAACTGTTGCAGATGACCTGCTTCTGTTGGGAGTTTACTCAAACTCTCCCCTCTTATGTCTTCTGTTGCAGTTGCAACTTACTTTTCTATATAAATAAACCCAACAAGGAAGATTAGGCTTAAGAAAAAATTTCAAGTTTTTCCCCTACTTAAGATTAGAACTTCTTAATTTTAAACATTTTAAATTTAAAAGTTAAAATTTAGCTTCAAAATTACCTTTTTCTTTTTTTAAAAAACTCAATCTTTGAAATTTACTTAAATTTTCAACTTCAAACTTAAATTTATCTTTTTATTATACTTCAATCTTTTAAGAATCAATTTCAAAAAATTGAAATTTTAAATTTTAACATTTTGTTATTCATTTAAACTTGTTTATTGAAATCACTTTGTTTTTCTTTATAGAATTTACGCAGTCTATTTTTTATTAAAATATAAATTATTTTTCTTATTTAAAAAATAACTCAGATAAGTTTTATCAATCTAGAGTAAAATTTTGTTACCATGGAAATGATAACTCAGCAAACTGCTACTTAATTTACAAATTTTATAAGTTTTAAAGAAAATTTGTATAGAGTGATGACTTATTGTTCTCATGGAGATTTCCCCAACATTGACATACCACTTGTAACCACTTAAAATTTAGTGAACAATTTGTCTTATATTGTAATTTTGGGATTTTTATAAACTTTATCTCCACATTTAACAAATTATAAACTTTTGGCAGTTTCTCTTAAAGTTTTACTGCAGACTATACCTATATTTTTATATCCTTTAAATTTAAATCCAGTAGCTCTGTACACCTTTATTTATAATTTTGTTCCATTTTGGAAAAGACCTTATAATAAAGATGAAGCTTATTCTCCTTAATCAGAGTGGACACATTATGGTCTTGCCACCATCATAACCCTAAGATAATAGGATACATTAGGGTAGAAAATATTGAGAGCCTAGTAGTGAAGGATTGACCAGCAACTGTGAACATCACTGGAGTCTTCAACTGGAAAGAAGGAAACCTTTGACAATTAACCCCCAGACCAAAATTCCTGGATGATATTTCAGTTGCAACAAGTCTACAGTCTTAACACCCATAAGGTTCTCAGAAGCTTCTGTATTCAATAGGATTAAATACCAAAAGATGGACTGGCCATTATCAATACTACCATAAAACAAGAAGTACCCAGAAGTAGATTTATTTGCAGCATTGTAAGTTACTTTATCAGAGCTTTGATCCTCCTTGGACAAGTACACCACAGCCAAAGAGGCAGGATTCTCCAGGAAATAATACTCAATAATCTCCTCAATGCTTCAGGAAGTACAGGAAAATCACAATTGATAGGAACCAATGTGAGATCACCAAACTAAAAGGTTACCATATTGACAGAAAGCACATGTTAGAGCATAGCCAAGGAACTCTAGGGAGATTCCTGAGTTTTAAAAACTTTACCAGCATAGGATTTATTCAAAATAGCCAACTGAGGCTGAGGGGAGACACAAACTGAACAATTATTTATGGGAAAATGAGTAACCACTACTAGACTAGAACTCACAAACCAGGAGCACAGGGCAGGTTTAACTTCAATTGCAAGAGCTTCTTGTCTGGAGCCAGAATAGTTTGAGACAAGAGAAAGGATTTGGCTTACTAGGGTCTCAGTTGTGGTTAACAGGGAATCCTAAACTGCCAAGTCATGTGTAGTTTTTTTCAATTGCTAATCACAACACTGAGAGTTTATTCACCCCAGGAACGTCAATTGTGTGACAATAGGCCAAGAAATGAGGAAGGAAGACCACAAGAGAGCTAGACTCCTGATAAAAGGAATATAAATTGAAGTAAAATTTTAGCTCCTTAAGCAACACACACAGGATTTAACAGATGGTATAAAGATATACTCTCAGTTAAAACACATGGATTGTGCTCCACCACAGATAATAGCCATTCCCAAGCATCCACAGATATCTTTGTCATAAAATGGTAAGCTTAATATTTATGGCTAAGAGTGGAATGGTAATTGTATTGTTTTCACTATGTTTTATTAGCAGAGCTACACATGGAAAATGATTGGAACTAAATAATTATCTTTATTGAGACATGGTAATTATATAGTTGGGGTGAATCATTATAAGAGAAACAAGATTGGGACAATCAATCAGTTGGATTACACAGGGGATGGTATGATACTTGTAATGAGTGAAGCGCCAAATTGAGCTGACCACTGTACTGGGATTGTCACCAGGTCATGTTGTTGGGTTTGATAATTTGAGTTGACTTCTGCATTTGGCTTCAGGTCACAGGGGAGTCAGGTTGCAGGTCACATAACTGTTTGGGCAGAACCTTACTGGGGGTTCAACCCCATTTTTAACACTAGTAAAATTGTTAGTGAATAAGTTCCACTTTCTCTTACCTGTATTTAACTTAAAATTCAAGTTTGAAGTGGATTTTCTTTTAATTATTTACATTAACTACCACTCCAAACTTGCTTCTAGCCCTCAAAAGACCTTTTTAAAGTCCAAAAAGCAACTCCTGCTATTCTATGGCCTGTTCTGTTGCTCTCTTAAGTAGAAAGACCTCTCCTTTGACCCATAATTTTCCTGTTACACTCCCTTGTTTACAGCTTCACATCAGTCCACCTTTTGCAATACCACCTCACTAAGTTGAAATTTTGCAAAGAATTTAACCATGACACTCCTTGTCAGGATTCACTTTCTATCTGCTACTATGAAGTTTATGTATAAGAATTTTTTTAATCCTCTGATTTTTCAACATTTCCACCAACTTGTCTTTATGATTTATCTTCATACCCCCTCACCCTTCTGGTCTTAATGAAACTAAATTTAAGATTAATACTCTTTTTCAAGGCTTATCTTTACACCAGACAATTTTTTGAACCAAGGATCTAAATACAAAAACTCAGTCAAAACACCTCCTAATTGTTTATTATTTACCTTTACACACAAACACACAAGTAGTCTTTCAACTGTGTTTTTCCTGGTTTTTGGCTGCTTTTGCTCTTAATTTAGTTAGCCAACGTTTAATTGCTGCTCCTATTATCTCTCCTTTACTTTGAGTTAAACTTCTAAAAGTTAAAAGCAACTCCAGACATTTGGCCACCTTCCATTACTTCACAAGTTCCAACTAATCAAACTTGGTTAAGATTCTCTCCTTTATAAGTCACCTCAATCAATCAAGTTAATAAATAGCTTGAGGTTCTTCAGTCTCAACTTTAAGTTGAGATTATTGCACTTACACCCCAAACAGGTACTTGTTAGGTTTTGTGGCTTGTGTTTATTTTTCTTTTCTCTTTTCTTTGAATCTAGTCTTGCATCTTGTTTTCTCTTTTTCAAAATCTTAGTTATCATTTACAATTACCTTTGATTATCTTTATCATTATCTGGGAAATATTTTTAGTGGCACTCAAACCCTTATAGCAGATAGTTTTAATCCACCAGCTAGTGGTGAACAATATCCTAATTTAGAGATAGAATTTTTGACAAAGTCCTCTTCTGTAAGACTGGAATTTACTTTATTTTCTTAGGATCAATTAATTGCTTTAGACCATGTTTTACCTCTTATAAGCTCTTGGAGCTTTAGTTCAGATTCTATTACAGGCTTTGACTACTTTCCTTTATTTGAGCAGTATTAATATCCTTGGTTTGAAGTATCTAGTTTATAATAATCTACCCCAATGCCTCAGACCTTACACTCCTGTGGATCAAATATGTAAATATGACTGTGCTCCCAACAATACCCTTTTTTAACTTTTCTGCTCCTAATCTTTAAGATGAACTATCATACTTGCTTTTTCTACTGGGTACTGATCCCCAGAGCATGCTGATAATTCTAAATGGCCTCTATTTTTATGCACATTGAGTCCTTTCTCAGGGAGAACATATGGCACAGATTTTAGCCTTTGAGGACTTCCCCTTGGTTGAATCCAAAGCGTTAGACCCTAGTTCCTTTGGAGAGGACCTCATCTCCTTGGAAACTCAGTGGATTGAGAAACCCCAGAATCAAGTGTCACCCCAGGAAGAGCTCCCAATTTTGATTGTGCCCTTGGTTGGTTTCTGGGTTAGTCATCTTGGGACTGAATACTGACTTTCCTCTAATCAGCGCCTCCTCTTACCTTTGATCTCTTCTCTGAGCAGCCATCCCAGTGATTCACTGAATGTCATCCTTGTGGGTGTTCCACCAGGATAGGAGCCAGACTTATTTATTTTAGCCCCCTCTCTTAAAGATACTTCCAAAAGCAAAACTTTAATTCTTTTAATAAAGCAAAAATGCAATCATGGTTCAAACTCAGCACTTCCTGCCTTGTGGCTCATTTACCTAAAGGACCAGACACCCAGCCACTTTTTGGGTCTCAGATATGAAGGATTTCAAAAATAAAACAAAAAACTGAAGGATTTTGCCAAGCGTAATCAAAATTAAAACTAACAATGCATCACACAACTCCTAAATTAATGCTAAAGTGGTGTGCCACCTCATTGGGTCTTCAGTCAAACCCTTTAAAGATTCTACAATAATTGTCAGGATTGTCAATTTTCTTCCCCTGAAAACCCAGGCCTAAGGGAAGGATTCAAATCCTGGCCCTGATTCCTTGTGGGCTGCCAGCCCTGAGGACCGTTGGGCTGTCTGCCTACGTTTTTCTGAGACTGAAACTCCCCAAGCTGCGGCCAAGGATAATTTTCCAAAAGGTAAAGCCAGCCAAACCAAAGGAATCATTGTACCAAATGGAGGAGTAATCAAGACGTCTAATGGAGGCAACAAAATTCCTACTGTCAGCTTCATGATCTTGAAGACCACCCTAGTGGCCAATCTGGATGTGTCACCTGAAGTAAGCGCAGGCCCATGGCCCAACCCCATGACCACAACCCAAGAACAAGAGAATCAGGTAACCAATTTGGGGATTCTAACCAATGAGAGAACATCCAGCCAAGGTACCATTTTGCCACTTCTGTTCCAGGCGTCCTGATCACCTGGCCTCACATTTACCAATATCTTAATTAAGTCCTCATGTAAAATACTAAGTTTGAAGGCAGGGTGCTATATAGACCTATAGACTCCACGCTCAAATCTTATTGTCATTTTTGAATAAAGGTTATTCCATATTGGCTTCCACAGCTATTGCCTTATTTTATTTTTCCATCTATCAATTTAGCACAAGACCTTCCAGCCCTCTTTCCCTTCTGCCTACAGTTTCTGTCCATCAGTTGTTTCTTTTGGCCCTGTTCATTTAACAGAGTACCCATTAAATCCTGAGTATAAAGACTATACCCCTAAAAGGGTCCTTGAACTATATCCTTGGCCCACATAAAACCAGCAGTTATATACAACTGTCAAGGCCCCTGGATCCTATCAACACCCAAGTTGTTTAGAGGAAAGTTCAACTTCTTGCCTGCATACCAGCTCAATATGGAGCTACCTGTGACCCCCAAGCCAATGCCTGACTCCTCACCTGACCCACCAACTGACCACACAAGCAAGTTTCTCAGGATTGTGTACATCACCCTCACTGTGGTGATTAAAACAATAATCCTGGCTGCCAGCCTGTGATCCTGGGTGGGGAAGTACATGTCCTACCTCATAAAGTTAGCCCTGATCTTGTGGTGGGCCCTTCCCACTAAACCTGCAGCCTGTGCGTTCCCTGAAAACAACGGGCCAGCCACCCAAGGTTGGATCCCTGACAATAATAATTATTAAAAGTTGAAACAAATTCCAGATAGAAATACATATTATGCTGGCCAGCCTGGCCTTAGAATTAAGGCTGGGAAACAGAAACATCCTAAAATATATTATCCTATACTAGCCAACAATTGTCTTCCTGAGCCTGACACTACCTTGCCCCCAAGTTCCCAAAGCCAAGATACCCAAATGATATATTCCTTTATAAAAGATGGGGTATAAAAAGATGGTATTTTTACCTCACCAAGTCAATGCCAGTCCTCATCATTATTATGATAACAAAATTTTTGTTAAAACTTTTGTTTAAACATATTTTATCTATTTGATTTTCATTTTTTATCATTTTCATTCAGCACCAACAGGCCCACCTTGTCAGAGCCCAGGGGGTCTGTGTCAGGAATTATATTTTCCTCTCTCAAACCCCAAGGTTTGGAACAGGACTTGAACCCTGGTTAAGACCTCCCACAGGCTACCAGCCCTGAGGTCCAGGGGGCCAGTCACCTGTGTTTTTTATCAAATTACATCTGATTTGAACTGTGGATGCTCCTACAATTGAAGGATTCAACACTGATATGCCAATAATGATGCCCAACAAAGGAAACAACTAATTGCCTAATGGAGGCAAAGAAGCCCCCATTATTGCTCCAATGAGCCTGATGTCTTTCATAGTACCCAATCAGAAACCTGCCACTGAAGAAAGTGTAACCCATCAGGCCTTCCCCAAGAATAATGATTAATAACAGAAAGTTTGTGCTAGCCTTCTTGAAGATTCAGCTAATAAAAATGCTTCCTGTGCCAGTGCCATTTTGCCACCCCAAAAACTGGACAACTCTTCTGTCCAAATTCCCATTTCCCAACTAATTTAATCCTGTCCATTAAGATCAAAGTCTGGTAATGAGGTATTATATGAACCCATATATCCTGCTCCAGACTTTATTGCCATTTTTTAATCAAGGTTATGAGATATTAGTCTTCCCAAATATTGCTATATTTTACCTTAGTTATCTTCTAATTCAAGTCCAATCCTTCCAGCCTGCCTACCCCACTGCCCATAATTTTTTGTCCTCCAGGTGCTCTCTTTGGTTCCATTTACTTCACAGAGTACCCATTGAAGCCCAAATACCAGGGATAAATCTAAAAAACACATTATCAAAGAATTTCTTGAGTGCACCAAAGAGTTGGCAAGATATAATAGAATACACCTTGGCTTAACACTAAAACACAACTGTTTAAAAATAAGCATAACTTTTTCTACCTACCAACTGGACATGGAGCTGTCTCTCAGCCCCAAACTAATGCCTGTGCCTGCACCCAAACTCCCATTAGACCATATCAATAAGCTTTTTGGAATAGTTTAAATAACTCTTTTGGGGGTGATTGACACTGTCATCCTGGTTATAGGATCATGGTCTTGGGTGGAAAATTTTATTACATACCTGTTTAACTTAGAACCAATCCTATGTTGGGCTATGCCTACTCAGCTTGTGGCCCGTTCAATTCCATAAAATAACAGGCTGGCTGCCCAGGGTTGGTTTCCTGATAGTCTTAACTAGATTCTATTAAACTTATAAATAAAATTAAATTAAATTATCTTTTATTCAAGGGATAAACTTATAATGATCACAAGGGGGCAATTGTGGGAAGCACCTTTATATAAAACTTCATTAAGCTCTTTAGAATCTTCCTGAATCTTTTAAATAGTCTCAGGGACTCTAATGATGGCAACAGGCTGGGGATCAGAGCATTATCTTAACAATATTAATCATGTTTATTTGTAAAATCTTACTCATAAGGCTTTGCATCTGCATTTTGTCTAAAAATAACTTGGATTGATTTTCCTGGTGCTTGGCTTCAAAAGGCATGCTTGGACATCCTAATAAGATCACTGGTTGGAAAGTTATGCTCTAATTCTAATTTGATCTATTTATTGAGTCTGGATCTGATATTTTGCCATTTTCTGCTGGACAGACAATTTGGCTGGCGTCAAAACTTTAAACAGTTGTAACTTAGTGTCTAGAGCAGCTGTGTCACAGCACATACCAGAGTCCGGCTGAACTCCCACAGGAGAGGCGGACTGGGCCTGAAAGGCCATGAACACAATTGATGCTATTCTGACAAGGTAATTTACAGCTGTAGCCAGGGGATGTCAACTTCCAGTATGGGGCACAACCTGATTGGCAGCCCCAATATTGTGATGTGAACAAATCCCAACTTGCTGAAGTCCTGGGTAGGAGACACATTAGGCAGGGGGAGTGAGAGGAATCTCCTTCATGGTAGGCAGGATGGTCACTCTATGAAAAGACCCAATAATTGGAGGAGTACTTTAGCAAAATAAGGGACCAAGTTGGCAAATTGGAAACCTGTGAGCGCTGTCACAATTGGATAGACTGTCATCATCAATTGAAAGACTTTGGTGTGCATGTTATAGCATCCAAAATTACCGGCAAAATATGTGAGTACATAGTATATACAGGTGAATATGGCTACAGACTGGGTGGATTGGGGTGATACCAGTGTGGGCCAGGAGTACTGCTTGGAGGAGTTGAGCTGTGCTGGCTCCTTGTAGTAATAGTTGCCGGGTGGTTTGTTGAATGGCCCATGCTGTTGGTTATATTGGTAGCCCCCAATCCCTAGGCATGCTGTGAGGACAGCTGAGAAGATTAGGTGATTCATCTTCTGATCCTGGGGAAGGGCAGAAAAAGCTTAGTGTCTTGTTTAACTTCTTGTAGGCAAAGTTTTTTGAATTGATTTATGTGATACTATTGAGGGGTAATTTCACTCAATGATAGCACAAACTATCAAGTGATTTGGCTTTATTATATACTATCATCCTTGTGGGGCATGAATAGTATAAAACATTAGACAGGGAGCCCCAAACACTTGGTGTTGTCTGAAATTCCCTTTTTGGAGTTGTATTGGAATGGATTGGAAGGCAATGAATTGTTAATCTTGGCATTGCATGACTTGGGAGCTTCTTCAGGTACTTTCATGCAATCAAGTTCAACTTCTGTAGTTGATGCATTAATTGTCATGCTGGGCATCTTGTAAACCCCCCCAAGTTTGGTAGGTTCCAAATTTGGTCAGCAGGTCCCCCCATTTTTTGGGTTTGGAGAAACTGCCTTTTTGGGATTCCCAATTGGGCAATTTCCCCATCTGGTGGGGGTGGGCGGTCCTGCCGTGGGAGGTGCACCGTCTCCTGCTGGCTGGCATGCGCAGGCAAGCTGCCAGGCTTGGCGTGCGGCTGGCAGTTGGGCGTGCAGCCGGCTGCGCAGTCCGAGGCCGGGTATAAAACCCGTCTTTTCCAAAATTCAATTTTTTAAATCCTGTTTCTTTGACTGGGTGTTTTGCAGCAGTTTCCCCAATCAGGTGGAACTGCTGCATTTTTTATTATGCTCTTCAAGCCCAATTGCGCCCAAAAGTTTATCTTGACACAAGGTGTTGTCAGGAATATTCCTGACACTCTAGGGTAGCCAGTATGAAGATCCAGGTAGGGGATAGAAGAACTCCAAGTCAAAGGCGCAAGGTGGCTTAACCAAAGTGACAGGAGCAGAAACATGAAGGAACAGATAGGCGTGGTTGTATTGTGTAGTGAATTCTAAAATAGATGCAAACAGAATGATTATAATGGTGCAAAAATATATAATTCCTGCAAGAAAATAATGAGTCCTGGGCATAAAGCTGTTTATTTTAAGATGTCAACAGTGAGGAAGGCTTTTCCTCCTCACTAATTATACTCACTGATGAATACTTAGCCTTATGTGCCACCAGAGGCCTGTTGGCATCATTTTGAGTGATACTTGCAACTTGGACCTGAAATTGTGCACTATAGACTGGCAATGGAAGGGCATTGTCTGGTGTTGCAACTGAACCAATGTGAGTTCAGTATTTGATTTGGGGAAGACAACAGTCCAATAAAAAATACAGGGATGAATAGAATAAGATGTAGTTTATTATAAAATATTGTGATTAATATACCATATGGGGTAAGCCACCAGACCACAGGGGGTGGCACAGTGGCAGGTTTCATGTAAGGTTTAAACCAAGGAATAAATTGTGCAGGGATCAGCAAAGTTGAATTGGCAACACTCCTAATTAGAAGATAGTGCCCACAATTTGACTCTGCCATCATATTGATCCATGCTGTTAGATACGTCCTGGGGCAACTCACCAAGCGTCCCCTGTATATTGTAAGATACATTGGCAGTCAAGGAGTGAAACTTGGTTGTAACACCCCCATTGCCACATGTTTGTTGTCAGACACCATTATTAGATCCTGCAGAAGATTTGGGAAGGTACACACAAACAATTTTTGTATGGGGATGGCATGGCAAGGGCGCAAGCAATTGTGATAAAGATTTTTGGTGTTTCCTTGGGCATCTTCAAGGTGGTAGGTATAATTATCATAGACTGCAGCCATTTTGAAGGGTCTCAAGTGGTTGGGCTCTAATTTGGCAGAATTGGGTTTGAGGCATAGACAGGGTCACCTGCAGCATATCTTGCCTCAAGTTGCTTCATCCCCCCTCAATTTGAATGTGTTTAATGTCTCAAGCTTTGGCACACCACTGGCTCAGGGAGGGGGTAGTTATCAGGGGAGGTTTTCCAGGAACCGTGGATTGTAATTTTCCTTGCTCTACCCCTGTTAAGCTGTCGGGGGTCCCAAAGGCCAAGGTGGTGGGACTGAATCTGGTACACCTGTTAACTCTTGCTTGTAAGATGAGTAGGGTGGCAGGTAGGTATTCAGTCCACGCAGTATTGGGGTGCTCTTGTGAGAGCTTGGCAATCAATTGGATCAACAAACCATTTAGAGTCTCCATGCACCCATTGTCCTGGGGATGGTAGGGCGTTGTGGCTACTTGTTGGAGGGCATTTTTGGCGCAGTACACCTTCATGATGTGCCCCATAAGTTCAGGCCCACCATCTGTGATAAGACGTTTGGGTTGCCCAAAGTGAGCCACAATTTCTTTGCCAATGAATCAGGTGATGGTAGTGGTAGTGTGATTAGTGGTTGCCCACGCTACTGGCCAACAGGTGATATAGTTGATGGCTGTAATGATGTACTTCTTGCCTAGCCTATCCTTGGAGAGGGGTTCAAAAATGTTGAGGGCCCACTGTTCAAAGGGTTCCATGGCTTTGATGGGCAGGACAGATTTGGGAGAGACAGGTTTTGACGTGTTCTTTTTGCACAGCACACAAGTCTTGAGGAGATCCAAGATGTCTTGATGCATACAAGGCCACCAAACCTTAAACTTTATGATTTTGAAGAGGTTACTGTCAGGAAGCCAGGCACAGGTAGAGGCATCGGTTGACTTGGGACAGAGTATGGCCAGGCAAGTGGGTAATGTTCATCATAGGGGTGCTAACTTGATAATATAGGATAAAGATTGCCCAAGCAAGTACTAGGGCTCTGAGCTGGGCACCATAGTGTCTACCATTCCCATCAAAGTAATGTAGAGTACTCCAAACAGTTGAGTGGACGTGGTCTTGGTTGCGGTGGGGGATCCACTGGGCAGTTGGGTTGCAGGGTTAAAGGCGGAGTCATGGGAACAAAGTATGCTAGTAAATAATTATACTTGTCTTTGAACAATAAGGGTGGCACCTTGATCCTCTTTCCTGTGTGTCCTATGTATCCAGCCTCTCTAGTTCTGGCCAAGGGGTCAGCAATGAGGATGGTCTTCAAGTTGTACTCTAAGTAGGCGGGGTTGGGCAGGTATTTGATAAAATGCACAGATCCAAAGGGGGCTCCTGGGGGACGGTATAGTGCCTGATGCGGATCTGCAGGTTGGTCTCTGGAGAGGGTAGTTGCCTGATGGTCTACTTGGCCAGAGTTGAGATGAAAGATCACTAAGACTAGATAAGGTAGGATTTTTTTGAACCAAAGGTTCATAAAACTTTATTATCAAAAATGACAATGTGGTCATCACCATACCTCCAGGGTTTTTATATCATGGGACTTTGCTTCTTCCATTTTTTCAGGGTTCAGGTTTGCAGACAAGGCACCAGCGGGGCATAGATCTTGGCTTGGAGTCTTGAGGGCAGCAGATCCAGGTTGTGCCTGCTCTGGCAAATAGAAGTGGCAATGCTTTGCTCCGCCGCCACTGTTCACTATGTCACCTGAGCAGTCAAATTGTATTACCCATTCTGGACTGGAGGCTGGCATTAGCTGGTGATCATTGGCAGGACTGGCAGGAGGCCTTATTGTAATCTCATTTAGGCAAGCTACAACTTCTTCATAGATCTAGGTCATTTGATGGAACACAGTTAATAGCAATCTGATGTCCATTTGGGGAATTGTCTTCAAGAGTCTGGCAGGTCTTGGAGTAATTTGACAACTTGGGTTTGCAACTTAACAAGTTGGCGGCCTCCGTGCATTTTGTGTGACTTGAGTAGCCTTTGGAGGGTTGGGGTACAATTTCAGGATTTCCAATGTTGATTTTGAACTTACAGTCTTGACATTTGTTAGGTTGGCAGATTTTTTTCCTCCTGGTTGGGGCAAGATATCTCTGGCAGTCCAGGGTTTGGCCCAACTGGCAGTGCGGCTGGCTCATGTCTATCCTGGTTGTAACAAGGCTTTTTTGAGACCCCGGGTTTGATTCCCAGGTTTTCAATACAAGTATTGAAATGTCATTCATGACATAGATACTTGGTTCAGCCCCAAAGACAGACCTGGGAACTTTACAACTGCCAGGATCACCCACAGCTTGAACCAGGCTCCTGTTCTATCATACTTATCCTTGGGCTGTTACAATGGAGCATACTCCTGGATCATCAATAAATATCAAAGATATATTCCGAGGCCGCCCTTCACAGATGCACAACTAAATACAGTGTTGTTCATTAAGATCCCTCCTTTGCTACTTACTAAAAAATACTTGACTCAGTTTCTGATTTTAATATGATTCCCAACATTTAATACGGCTACTTAATAATAGCTTATCTGAAAATCACTGGGCTTGTATAATATTTTTTCTGCACATAGGAAGATGAACCCCTGTAGGCCATGTAATATCTCCTGAATTTAGGAACTTTATTGTAAATAGCCCTCCCAAGCACTCAACCTCATGGTAGTGCACCAACTGACAGACTGCAGGGTTGTGTGACGACTGACAAGATGACTGGATTTTTTCATCCTCGCAGCCATAAAAACTACTTTACTGATTGTCTTACAAAAAATTTACTAAGCATTAGTATTGCTTTTAAATTTTTAATGATATTAAACTAGCCATTTGTTTGGTTGGCTGTTATATATCATTTTTTGCACTTATTATCTGATATTGATACCTGCTTTTTTACATATTCTTGATAAAATTTATAATGTTTATTTTTTAAGAATTAACTCTTTTTCCCAGGGGAACATCAAGTTTCTTTTTAAAACAAAAACTTTAAAGGCCCCAATTTCACCCTCAAAATTGATTGTGGCATTCTTCCTTGAAGCTCCATCATGATCAACTTGCTTTCATTCTTCAGAATTCATTACAAATAATTGATTCATACTCATCATCAAAGCTTACTTTTGTAACGTTTCCAGTAAACAAGTGTCAAGGATCTAATTGGTCACGCTAGTTACAGCCAATGAAGATAAGTCACCAAAAGGGAAGGTTTATAAAAAGGATTTAAGTAAATCAGTCTTGATTCAGGTTTCACACTTGCCCAAATACAAGTTTGGTAATCAAGATAAAGATCCTTGTACTTGCATAGCTGCAAGATCAAAGGATATATTCTAAACTCGCATAAGATAAATATACACTTTTATAAATAGAACACAACTGGGAATGTGTGGCAAAACTTAAATAGCAGCAATATATTTTGAGTAACGGACGTTAACTTCACTACACAATATAGCCTAAAAACAATGTAGGTCAATTTGAAACCTTTTGGTTGGAAGGGGCTGGGCTGGGTTCTCATATTTCAATTGCATTATTCAAAAAAGTGGGTTTTATTTAGTTCTTATATTTGAATAAGTGAAATCAGGAATACCTGGTCATGAATTCTATTTGTAATGCAACAATGTCTGATTTAATTGGATTGATAAATTTAGTTGGACTTACTGCTAAAAATAGAATGATGCATATTATTAGCACAATTGTTTCAAAAATAGTTTCAACGATTGACAGTTATTTTGGGTGATGAACTTTATAACACACTTTTTAACAATGGTATAAACTACAGTTTAAATAAATTATTCTGCTACTAATTAGATCAACCTTTGGCATCTTTTTATAGTTAAGCTTTCTTTTTGGAACCACAAGTGATCTCTACCATTTTGTTTATATCTAGGAATTTAAATTTTAAAAATAGAAATATCTGATTTTAAAATAGCAGCATTGTAACTTTGCCCTGTGAGATATATAAAGAAGACTTTTTATCTAGCAGTTGGACAGGAAACAATCATGGATACTCAAAGCAACTCAGTGCAAACCTCAAGTCCCTTCTATAGCCCGTATCATGCCACCACTTCATCACCTCTTTTGTCACCACTGCCAGGCCAGTTTCCACCTCTCTTGGACCAAAATCAAATAGAGAGGGCATTGCTAGTCTCCTACTTGTCTTTGTGTCCCCATCCTCTAAGAAAATATCAAGTAGGTTCCATCTCACACTATATAGTCTAATCAGATCCTGCTCTGACATAAATCCTGCTGATTGTACTTGAAGATTTGATTCAATCCACAACACTCATTGAGCACTCCTTTCTGATGCACACCTTTGCTGCTGCAGCTATCTTCTATGAAGCCAAGAGTTACTGCCCACTCCAAGCAGTTGAATACTACTCACATGCTATAGAACTGATGCTTTATATTCAAAATCCCTGCATATATCTTGATATTATGTGTATTGTGCTTGAAAAAATCCAGAGGATGGCCCAATCATTTATTTGATTTATCAATATATGCCTATCTTATTCTGTTTACTATAATTTAAATCACTATTTTTATTTTTGCTATTATTTATTAAAGTAACATGATAGTTTTTAGATTTTATCAATATACTCTTGGCTAATAGTAACTCTTTCATTTCAACACATATTTGTGTGATCTATGATGGTTTTCAATAAATCCAAAAAATTCCTTAACTTACAATTCTATACAAGCTTATCAATGTCCTTATTAAATTGATCTCTTTTAATAAACCCTTGATACTTCATGCTCAGTTTTTTCTTTATTTTTGAATGTGAGAAATTAATTGGACACAAAAGGACAAAGAAAAATAGATATTTTGGAAATTTATCTATCTAAATAATAGAACTTCCAATCTTTTCTTCTATTAGTGGTTCTACTAAGAAAGATAATTATTTGTCACTTTTTACCTAGAATAGTATTATATTGTCCCTTTTAACCTAATGAAGACTATAAAGACCACAATAATTTGTTGATAATACCAACCCCTCATCTGGTTAATCTGCTTAATATATTTTATAAGAGAACTAAGGTTAATAAGAAGCCTGTTTGAAATAATTCCACTACTTTATGGAAATTATAAAAGCCCTGGACTGTTGAAAAGAAAAAGAATATGAGATCTTTGATAATTATTTTTCTTTTTATATAAAAGCTTTAAGGCTCTCAAATAATTTCAGGACATTATTGTGGAGGAGGACTCAAACAATACAATCTTTTTTGTTGTTACTTGTTACCTTCTATCTTATTGTTATTGCAGTTCTAATTATAAATTAATAATAATATTATATTTTATCTTTTTCTTCATTTTTTTCCTTCAAAGGATGCTTTGTCTTAAACAGGAAATGATTTATTAATAATATAAATATTTTACAATCAATAAAATAGATTTATAGTTGTGATGGAAAATTTTTAACCTGGTCTAGATCTAAATTAATTCAGCCTTGAACAAAAGAACAACTAGTCATCTTTTAGAAAGATGATAATAAGATTTAAATGGATTAACTGATAAGGAGCACCCTTTGGGGAAGCTTCAAATATGGAATTAGGAGTGAAGAGAAGTATCTTTTATTAGATAATATTTTAGACTTATATAGATTGGGCTGTGGCGGAGATTTAGTTTGATTGAACCTAGGGGTTGGTCATGTGCAGGATGGGTTCAAACCACTGGATACTTGGATTGTCATGTGATATTGCTTGGTTACCATTCTTGGTATGTCAAACAGTATATTGGAAGGCACCAAATTGGGCAATGACTGGATGTTAAGTAGGTTGGCGGTAGCCAGAATGCTTGTACATCCAGACTTTCAACATAACAGTAAATTTTTAAACAGTAATCAAAATTTTAGATAAATACCCATAAAATGAAGCATCTAATATTGCCAGGGCTAACATCAATAAACACTCAGCTGATGCTATATACAGGAAGCAGAAGCTCAAGAAGCTGTCAGTACTCCTGTTTCTTGGGCAGGTCCCAGGACAGACTTGCCCTTATTTAAATATTTAAACTTTTATACATCTTCCAAAGCAATTTCTTAGAGCTTAAAAAATTCTCTTTTTAAACACTCTTCAAGAACCAGATAGGTCAAAATAACCCCAGTATAAATACCTGGGTGATACACTACTAAGTCTGTACCACCAGATCAAAATAAAAGTGGTTTAGATCAAGCCTAGGGCTCATAATATAGAACAAATCAACCAATAAGATAAGTTGAGTCTAAGTTGTAAATATCTACACTTCTTACTTCTCCCTGATTTTCATTTATCAAACAGAACTAAGAGTCAAATGATCAATTTAGATTTCCCTTTTGATACTTTCAATTCTAGTTCCACTCTTTTATCTAATTTTAATAGAGAACAAGTTTTTATAATAATGTGATTAAACTTCTGAGAAGTATAAAAAATATAGTAATAGGAAGGTTAAAGAAGAGAATGATATCTTTTTTGATATAAGATGAGTGCTATATAGCTATTTAAAGAGCCAAATAGTGTCATTATAAATCATGGTATACATGAGAACTTGGAGGATCCTGATCTTTTTGGAGCACAAATTATTATCCTAGTATGACATAAGTATCATGACTATTTTATTGCAGTACATCTGCTCTTTGGAGGCCACCAAAGTTTATCCTGGGTCAAAGCCAGGGACCAAAATTGCTGGGGTGACATGCTTCAGATGAACTAGTTCAATTGCAAGCATTATAACAATCCTGGGTGCACACAAACTCCCCCAGACCTTTTCTAGTAACATCCTTGCATCAGCACCATAAATCACACCTATCATTGTGCTTGTACATCTTTAGGAGAGAAAATATTTTAGGAAGCTTCCACAAATTCACTTCAGATAAGCTTTTGATCTCTGCATGAAAGCTTTAAATCTTTTGCCAATCTTGACTATTCCTAATCAGGATTTTGCTACATTCAAACTTCTTGTACCTATGCTTGTACTGTTTCTCTTGCCCAGCATTTAAATAATAAGTACTTTGGAAGTTTTTCATAATTTCAAGCTCTTCTTAACTTAGGGGTCATAGTTAATTACTTAAACCAAAAGGAATATATACTTAGAATCCTTATGTAAATTTGTTGACTGCTTGACTGCTTGATTTTCTTGTAGTTACACCAAGCTGTAGTTCAACTTTCCTGCTGCACCTTGTAGATTATTTTACAATCTATTATCTTCTTTCCAATAGTAGTTGCCTGAGATATCTGTATAGATCTATGTAGTTGATGAGATAAGATATGTATATCTCTCATATTTCTCTTGTTCTCTTGTTCAATCACTGATATATACCCCTCTTTCTAATTATTTCCTATTTAAAAGGTTCTCTACAAAGCTTAATCTAGTCCATATAATCACTTTTCAATCTTATATCTAGCTTTCAGTCTTACCTTACTTAAGACATAAAAAATTCTTTTAATATTTATGTATTGTTCATTATGCTTTGAGCTTTTCCATCAATGACCAGCATCAATAGAAAAAGCCTCAGAACCATCTAATAATCCCTCACTAACCATCTTGAAACATTTCACCATCATTTTTACAGTTTTGCCAAACCGCAAATAGGAAATAAATACTTCACCAGAGAGTTTTGGCTTTTTTCCATTTGAAAAGCTAACATTTTCCTGATTTTAATATTTTCTCAAGTTAAAAATGTCTTCACTTTTGCAGTAAAAAGCTAGTTGGAAAGATTTACCTAATTTTTTAGAACACTTTATATTATTTTATTTTCCTTTTGTCCTTGTAGGATTTTTTGGAAACAAATCTCTAATCTGTTTAACTTTTTCTGCTAATAACAAAACACCAGAGAAAAATCCCTGAGGTGTTTCACTCTTTCTAATTCATTTATAAATATACCAGAAGAAATATTTGATTACTCTTTCAACATTTCCCCAGTACAGTAGTTTTAAAACCAATGGCAACAAGTAAAAATATTTCAGATCTAAACAAAATGAAATCAAACTTAAGAAAATAGCTAATCTTTAAACAAAATTAAAACTCAATGACTTTATTAATTTAAAATAGATTTGGGTTAATTTCAATTTTGTTTACAGATTAGCTAGTTTTGTTTAAATCTGAGTTCATTTTGTTTAGATCTGAACTATTTTCTTGCTTCCAAAGGTTTTAAAACTACTATACACTGTAAGGTATATAGTAATGACCTAGAACATTGTTACCCATTGAAAGTATCTAGGTATAAGAAATGTCCTTTGAACTGATAAGGAGCGCCTTTTGGGGAAGCTTCAAATATGGAATTATGAAAGAAGAGAAGTATATTTTATTGGATAATACTTTAGACTTATATAGACTTGACTATGGCGGGGATTTAGTTGGATCAAGCCTAGGGGTTGGTCATGTGCTAGATGGGGTTGATCCACTGGATACTTGGACAGTCAGGTGATATTGCTTGGTTACCATTCTTGGTATGTCAAACAGTATATTGGAAAGAGACTAAATTGGGAAATGGCTGGATGTTAAGTAGGTTGGTGGTAGCCAGAATGCTTGTACATCCAGACCCTTGACAGAACTATGCCCATGAGAAGCTAATACCATGTGATATTTTTTACTCTTTATTTTTACCAAAGTTTTTAGCCTGGGCTTTTAAACACAAAGTAGCCAAATTTACTTGATAAACACCCCAAGTTATTAGGGCTAGCAACTAATTCTTTAAATAGCTACCATAATGGTAGTTTTAGGAACCTCATGATTGAACAGTAGCAGTAACTGTCCCCTTTAAAGATACTCATAAGGTATGAACAGAGAAACCCCAACCATTGTGGTTATGCACCCAATTATACTATAGCCCCAGTTGATCTCAGGATTTAATACTAAATGGTATTTTTATACCAGGGCACATACTTTATCCTTTAATAGAAATAGAAGGTGTCCTCTTATTAACACCCAAAAGGCATAAAGAAATAAAACCAATCTTGTGAGTGGATAAAAAATTAGCCATTTTAGCTTTTCAAAACACTAATCTTTTAGTTGGACATAAACAAAAAACCTGGAATATATTCTAATTAAAAAGATCAGTTTTATTCAGCCAACATCAGCCCACACCTGAAAAATAGACTATATTGTGTTTGTCACAGTGGACTTCCACCTCCTATAATGCTTTCAAGATTTGATTAAAGTTTGATTCCTGTTAATATTAAGAATTTTGGTTGTTTTTTTCTTCCAAGCTATTCTAATAATTCTGTTAACTCCTTAGCTACCTGATATACTCTTTTGTCTATCCAGCCCTGTACAATCACCAGGAGGTATTTCGGGCTACCCTCCTAAAAGGTGTTCACTCTCTGTGCTACTATATATAGTCATTGGTGTCACAAATGTGCTGTTTTAGTAAAGTTACAAGGGGAAATAATTGGAAACTAGATAATAATCTTTATTGATATTTGGGTATTATATAGTTGGGATGAATCATGATAACATAAACATGATTATGATGATAAATCAGTTGGATTGAACAGGGGATATTATGATACTTTTAATGAGTTAAGCGCCAAATTGAGCTGACCACTGTATTGGGATTGTCACTGGGTCTTCTTACTGGTTTTTTATTTGAGTTGAATTCTGCATTTGGCTTCAGGTCATGAGGGAGTTGGGTTGTGGGTCACAGAATTGTTTGGGCAGAACCTTACTAGGGGTTGACCCTGTTATTTTGACATTGGGACCATTTTACTGTATATCAACAGTGGGTGCATACTCTGTTCTGTTTGATCTCTGACATAGTTCACAATTTTATCACCTCCCAAGCACACATAGTAAGTTCTATAGACTGCATTCACATTTCTTTTCCTGAATATATCTTTGAACACATGTAAGAGTTTGAAGCTTTAACAAGCCTGGCAAACTCAAGCTTAATCTTCCATCTTCTTTTAAATATCTCAATTTAATCAGATATTAGGACAATCCAATGAGCTTTGTCCAAATACCAAAAGCCAGCTGCAGCTCCTGTCCTAACTCCTGTCTAAATGAGGTCCAGGAGTTTTTGAGACATTTGAACAAATATAGCTGCCACTGCAGCCACTATTCAAGAAGTGCAGGAATTTATTGATGAGCTTTTCAAACCTATCACAGAAGCTCATCCTCACCTGCCTCTAAATATCTGATTAAAAGGGAAAAGTTAGGACACTATTGATGGGATGAGAACCACTACCTTCAGTCAAGCCACACATAAGGTTCCTATCCAACTATATATACAATATCTTTTATTGTTGCCCAGATTGATGCCTTTTAAGACAAACTGGACACTATTAGTATCCTTCACGTCTTACAAAATCAGTTATATTGGTCCTAACTGCCCTGTTTCTGATTTAAGTACCTTGTCAAATATCTTCAGTCCTCCCCTTTAAGAGGAAATCTCATAATCTCCTGCTATTTCTGCTGCTATGGTTCTATTTCCTCAACCTCAAATGGCTCCTCTCTTGATTGGAATTCCCACCCCTGAACAAGTAAGAGAGACCACTCTCATGCTAGTTCAATGTTATCATTCATTCATGTGCTCTGTCTCCAATCTCAGACCTGAGTTCTCTGGTCCTGAGTATTATCTGATGATTATTGAAAATTGTTTGGCTTGTTTCTACATTACCTCAATGAGCACTATGGAGAACCTCCTCTACTATTTTGTTCAACCTATCTTAGTAAATCATCAAATTCTCTTGATCTTTCATTATTATCAAAGAATGATTTGTTGTCTGCTTCCTGAAAAAACTATGACCAATTTTTGGACTTTCAGCAATGAATCCATAACTTGCTTGTGATGTTTTCTGCCAATCAATGTGATTTTTGCTGGTGTAACAGCATTTGCATAAATCAATATACATCATTTATACCTTGATCCCTACCTACATAAGAGACTGTCTTCATACTTATAAAATCAACCATGTTTCTTGGTATGAGTCTATTAAGTCCAGCTTTACCTCACAAGGAGATGGTCTAGATAATTGTATCTAGCAACTCAACCAATTGTGTGATCATTTGAATGGCTAAATGGGACTATTAGAGACCTTTGTTGTAACTTATGCCTCCATTACCTAGACTGCTGCCCAAGTTACTCAGGCATAGCAGTTGTATGAATTTCAGAAATTTAAGGACTATATCAATGTACAGGTCAAACCTTATAATCCCAAACCACTGCTTTCTTCTTCTATAAAACCTAGCTTGGAGCTTCAAGAGACGTGGGAAGCAATTCAAGAGCTCAGGGCTATATCATACAGCAGGCTGATCAAGGTCCTCTTCTGCCCACACCTGATTTACAGGTTACTATTATCATAAGAAAGATGACAAGGCTCAGAGCTAAGATAAAACCCTGTACTAAGATGTGGCATCTCATTTTACTGCCTCTTCTACCCTTGATAATGAGGAGTGTTGCCCTGGAAAGGAAGTCCAACCTTGTATAAAGTGTGCTTATCATTATTAGCAACTTAATTCAGAATTATAATATTATCAACCAATATTATGAGTGTATTTATAAATGTCAAAACAGCAGGATTGACCTGCTAACAAGATTCCAACTAAGCAGGTTTGAGACCTGCAATCTGACTTCCTGGTGATCCATAGCCAAACAAGGAAATCAACTTGAATTCCCAAAATCAACAAAGTGAACAAACAATGATCTTATACGGTGGATGACTCAATTTGGCGCCTGAACCTTTACCAGGAACAAGCCACCCCCCTTCACCATCCAACCAAATGATCTATATAATCATTTTCCTCTTAAAATAATTTAGCACAACTATATAATCCCTATCTCCAAATAAAGATAAATATCTAGTTTCTAAATATTTCCCCCTTGTAACTTGCTAAAACAGCACAGTTACAATATTGGTAGCACAGGTAGGTTCTCCATCCTACCTTTCCCTTCAAAATTCCACATGTTGTCTGCACTTGCTGTGGTCAACAAATTTAATAAAGAATCATGTCTGGCCTCCCTGTGGACTGGACACCCTACAAAAAGGGTACCAAAATACCAGAAGGTTTTGTACTATACCAGAATATGGTAATATTGGTCCCTGCCTTTAACACCATATCAGCCCAAGGGTTCTTCCAAGTATCTAGCGCCAGCCCTCATTTGACAGACAAAAATATCATGCCCGCCCATGTAGCCCAACAACTTTGTAGTGCCACTTTGGAGTCATTTTCTGGAGCCAATGACAACAATACCCCAGTGTGGATACAATCTTCATAAAAAAATTGGTGCAAATGGAATTCCCACAACAGTTCTGGATTGCAGAGATCTCCATTTGCCTTACACACAATGTGAGAACCTGGTGCAACAAGTGGCAAGAAGATCACACCAAGAAAGACTGGGAAACCTTTAAGCAGTACTTCTTGGCAAGGTTTTTAATGAAGGACACCACCCTCATGATCATACTCCAAGAAAAAAAACTTGACCCAGACTGACACAGTGAAATAATTCACCTGCACGTATGAAAAGCTCTGCCTACAGGCACCCTCTGACATGACATTTGATAATCCAGCTACACACCTCATGTACTACCTTGCACTCAAGTTGTACGTGATGAGACACGTAAACCTGGACCAAGTAACCAATCTGCAAAGCCTTTACTGAGAAGTGGAGAAAGCAGAGCAAACATCAAATGCCCTCCACAAGGCCTGGACTAGAAAGAGAGAGACCCAAGAACTCTCACCTGCCAGGATGCGCTAATTGCCCTCCACCTGGCAAAAACTATAACAATGGTGCAGGCCATAAGCCCTCAGGTTCAAATGGCCACAGTAATAGGAACAATAGACATTTAAACCACACCCACTTCAGATTCACTACTACTCAGGATAACTAGTATAAGAGAAAATCCCAGGGAGAGCATTAAGCAAGCCAAGCTCTCCCTGCAAACTTCTGCCTTGCTCAACAATGAGTACCACCCCAAAGACTTGGATCAATGTCCAATGATCCAGGTCCCCTCAGAAGACCCAGTACTCTACACCATAGCCAGATATCCCAAAAAACTGATGTCTTACCCTTTCTGTTTTCATAGTTACACCAGCTCAGTGCTCCTGGACTCAGGTGCAGATTGCACACTTGTCAATAGTGCCTTTGTGGACAAGTTCAAGCTAACCACTAATTCTTTGTGGATTAAAAACATGGTTTTAGCTGACAAACACCACATTGCTGTGACACATGAGGCTGCCCCCTTCTCCACTGTGCTGGAAAATCTACACTCCACCATCCAAGGACCCGTCATTAACTTCCCCAGATTTGACACTGTACTTGGCCTGGATTGACTAAAAAAATCCTCATGTGGACTGGATCACCTTGGTAGTAACCATCAAGGTGAAGGGGTTAATCATCAAATTTACCCTGAATCCAAGGATTAACTCCCACAAGATCATGTCTTTGTACGTATCACAGAGACCCTTGAAGAGAAAGACAACCTCAAAGCAATTGATTGGGACTCCTGCCAATACAAGGTAATACATTTTGTGAGATTAGGCTGATTGACCACAAATGATCAGGCTAATCATTGCACACAGATATTTATCAGTTACATTCATTTTTATCATAAAACTATCATTCTATTAAGTGCAGAAATTATACGCTGTATAATCACCAGTTTATTATAATTGATATCAAAATTATACGCTGTATAATCACCAGTTTATTATAATTGATATCAAAATTATACATTGTATACTCAGTAAATTATTGTTTTATTAAGTGTAGTGATTATACACTGTATAATCACTAGTTTATTATAGTTGATATAACTATTATACACTGTATAATTGCTAGCCAATATAGTGATTATCAGTGATTGCACACTGTGTAATCTTTAGATCATCAATTTTATACCTCTCATTCCATCCCACTAGACGTTGTATAACCTCAGCCCCACTCAGCCTGAAAGGTTTATATACGTATATCAAATAAGTGATGTGCAAAAAGCTAGGAAATACCAAGTTTGGGTCAACATTACACAGGTATAATTGGTTCCTTATTGGTTTGGGTCACTATTACATGGCAGATAATCCTTGGGTCATTATAGAATCAAGTCAGCTATTATACAGCATATAATCCCCAATTTAAAATGTTGTATTAATAAGCAGAAGGCTTGCTAGCCAGAAAAGGATCACTGATTAAACCCTAAAAATGAAAAACAGGAATACCAGAATTATACCTCCCAAAGTAGGAGGATAAAACAGGGACTTTTTCTAAGCGTCAACCAAATACAGCATATAATCCCCAATTTAAAATGTTGTATTAATAAGCAGAAGGCTTGCTAGCCAGAAAAGGATCACTGATTAAACCCTAAAAATGAAAAACAGGAATACCAGAATTATACCTCCCAAAGTAGGAGGATAAAACAGGGACTTTTTCTAAGCGTCAACCAAATACAGCATAGTTTCTTAATGTCATAATAGGCGTGTAAAGATACAGCCAATTGATAATTTCCAGTAGGCCATCTCAAGAAGAGTGTAGGCTGTAGATTAAGTGCCATGTACGCCTTGTTAAGGCCAGTAGCAGCACACATGCCAAGGACAACCAATCAGGATAGGCGCAGCCACCAAATATCAACCTATTGCAAAGGTAGCCACTGAGATCTGTCTGAAAGGACAAGAACAAGGGTTATTGCAGTATATATTGATACAGACACCTGAAAGGTTGATAAAGAGTTCTTAGTTACACCTGGATAGATTGCAGCTGCTGGCTATATTGTACTCCAGCCTCAATAAATGTAAATATTTACAAATTTATATTCTACTGTAGTCTGTTGTGGTTTTTGCATAGGACAGGTAGAGTAAATTGGCAAGATTAACATCTTTTTCTTTGAAAAAACCAGCAATATCTAAGATTTATCAACACTGTGGATAAAAACCATGTTGAATAATAGAAGCCCTCAAAGATCAATAATGTAAAAAATTCAGTGTCTCCTCCTTGCCCTTTATCAGAATAATCATAAATGGCCCAAACTTTAATGTGGAGACGTTTGCTTTGTTGAATACAGGCACCAATGTCAACTATATTGACTCCAGCTCCGTCAAATCTCTTAAACTTACTCCTAGTTTTAGATTAGATGCATGTGGTCTAAATAATCCCCCTGGTTAGGCTCTTTAATAAAGCTATTGTCTCAATCATAAATTTATCTTTATTATCCTTGGGAATTAGTAATTTTTTGATGATGGTTAATCAAAGGCTTTAATACAACTGTAACTATTATTAAAAAATTCTAAAGTCTTATACCTCACTCCAAACTTGCATTGGGGATATTTCATGGCCTTAATATGCTCAACTTACTGCTTGGTAGAGCCCACTAAACCCATTTATGTTGAGATTTTTATGGTCAAGCCTGCCTTTGACCATGTGCTGCAACTGAACCATTTGTAGTTCAGTATTAGATTAGTGAAGACAAAAGTCCAATATAAAGGACAAATTATTGGAAAAAGATTTGTTTATTTAAGAATAGTGTAACTAATATACTATTCTGGGAAGCCACAAGTCCACTAGGAGGAGGAACTGTGGTGGGATATGAATTGGGGTTGAGTTATAAATATCTTAGTCAAGGGATCAGCACATCAAATTAACGGTGCTCCTATTTAGGAGATATCACCTGTAATTTGACATTGGCTCCAGGATGCCCTATGTTGTTAGATACTTCATGGGGCGCTTCTATGAGCGCCCCCTGTGTATTTTGAGAGATGTAGGCAATCAGGGAGTCAATTTTTTGTTGAAACACATGCTATAAGGAAAATTTTCCTGTAAATTGATTTGGTATTGATTCCAAAAAATATTCATTGAAGAGCTGAATCATGTGACAATTTTATACTCTACCTAGAAGACCATCAGTGCAGCTGATAGATGGATCTCCCAGCTCTCTGGAATTTCTGTTAAATCCTGGCCAGGGTCAGCACCAGAGAGCCATTATATCTCAATACTCTACCATTAGCCTGTGGTTAGGAGGGGTGGTTTTGGGATGGGGTATGTACAGCCTGGCCAAAGAAATGTTAGTTTTATATGCAGGGATATTTTTACCATCACCTAAGATTCATTGGCTAGGTTTTAAAAACTTGTATAAAGTTCCTTTATTAATGGAGCCACTTGAACCTTTTTATTGATGCTGCTAAGGGTTTGGGGAAGTCATCTCAACAGGGAAATACAACTCACTATTGGGTTGATAGAAATGTCATTTTTTATCCTGAGCATTAGACCAACAGTTCCAGGGCTCAGAAATTAAAGCAGGGGCAGTTGAAATAGATAGCATATTATCCTTGGTCCCTTATAATATCAAGCTCTTGTAGATCTTGCATGGGCTCAATAATGTCAGAACTCACTTTTTCACTCTGCTATTATAAAGTAATTATTTTCAAAAAAAAATTAGTCCTACAACAAATTCCAGGACAGAAGAAACACTCTCATACTTTCACCATCTTTTTTTGTCTTATGTCTCCAATTTTATGCTCTTAAAACCTAAATTTAAAGGCATTTATCCTTTCAAAACTCCCCTTGATCATCAATGGGGTTTGAACCTGGAACCTATATGCAAAGTTAGTCATTTTAACTGAAAATACTTACACCTTTTACTTTCCCCACAAATTTCATTTCTGGGCTTTGTACCAGTCTTTTTTCTTCTTTCAGTTATTTTGCTTCAACTGAAGCCATGTTGCCTCCTGCTCTTGCTCTTTCTTTCCCTGGTGCTGAAGATAAACTTTTTGAAGTTAATCATATCTGATGTTTTTCACATCTACCCATGTTTAACCACTAAGTCACACCTAGCCTATTTTAGTTTGTCTCTCAATTGTTTCAAACTCACCTCAAAACCTGAGCAGAATATTTAGCTTGAGTTTTCTCTCTTAACTTCAAGTTGAGATTGTTTGGCTTGCACCTCAAAAAGATACTTTTTAGATTATGTGGCTTGTTTTTCCCTGGCCTTAGTATATCTGATCTTGATTTCTTGGTTTCTATCTTCACACCATGATAGCACTTGATTTTTTTACCAACAATCAAGTACCTTTTATAATAATACTCAGCCTTTAGTTCTTAATAGCTTTAACTCTCCCATTAATGAAGATCAATTTCCCAACCTTGAAGTTGATTTTAAAAAACAGCCATCCATTGTTAAGCCAGACTTTTTTATGGACTTATGTTTAATAAACCAACTTATTCCTTATTCTACTTCTTACAAGTTTTTAGGTGCTATTATATAATTACTTTTGCTCTCTTTACCAACATCTTTATACTTGAATAACATAAATATCTTGGGTTTTAGGCCTTATTATCTAATCATTGGCCAGAGGGTTCTAACCTTACAAATAATGGGAGGATATACCAGTAGAGAGGAGACCACCAGTACCTAGTCTCTTCACCTTGTACCAGTTACTTTAAGACTTCAGACTTTTCAACAACAGCTGCAGTTTTATCAAAGCATGTTCTTGACCATCACTAGTAAATTAATGTTTCCCAAGGATAGGAACAATACCACTAGGATTGGTACAAAATTTTTATTGGAAAGCCTAAACAGGAGGAGACTGAACTTCTTGAAATAATAGAGCTGTGATGGCTTTTATACCAAAAGAGCTGTGAAAAGAAGATGATAAAGGAATTATGTTTAAGAAAGATCACGGCATGCTTTATAATCAGAAATATATTGTCAAAAGTATGATTCTGAAAGCTGGAATTAAGGACTTATGGCTGACACCAGTTTGGGCTGAAATGGCTCAGTGTTTAAGGAAATATAGGTGAACAGAGATTGTGAAGGAGAAAAAACAATCAAAACAGAAGTCTTGGTATAGATATCATCCAAATAGAATAATTCAGTTGATACTTAAATTCTCAGTCCTGGTATAATGTAAGGGCCTTGAAGTTAAAAAAGACCAAGTTCCACCCCAAAAGTTTAGATTCATATATTGTCCTAAATGACTAACTTGACTAAACCCTTAAGTTTTAAGGCCATAAAACATATGCAAGGTCAAGGATGTGTACTGTGATAGTTGAAGGCAGTGCAAGGTAAGAATATTCCAAATAGAGAGCATCATTCCTGTTAAAATTAAATAGCTAGATTAATATGAGACCAAAGCACCAGATAATCTTTATAATCTTTAACAAAAAAAAACCCAACCCAAAAAATATCAATGGGTAGGCTTTGAATGGATCTATTCATACATGGATCAGTTCAGAAACCAGCTTGAACTGACATTCAAAAATAATAATAAACTATATCATATATCCTAATAATTTCACCTCACGCTAATTTCATATAGTCCTGTATTATATCTGAATAGGTGAAACCCTTGTGCATGTGACCTGGTTAGCCAAACCTAATTTTATAGGCATATGGGAGCCACTTCTGTTAAGGGTATACAGGATCATTTATCTCTTTTTGACAAAATATACTGAAATAAAGTATCTTTCCTTTGTTTAATGCTTTGGTAGCAAGTTTGTGTAAAAATCCCCAAATTTGATGGAAAACTGGTTGATGTAAATTGCTTTTATAGATATTTGGAACTTTTGCACCAAATCATTCAATTTTGTTTCAATTGAGGCTGACAGGGAGAAAATCTTTGAGGGTTGGTGAGGTATGGATTGCTGAGTACAGGAGGCATGCCTTTGGCTTATGTTGTGCATCAGCAAGGCTTATTAATTAAAATATTTGAATCAAAAGTTATTAGAGTTGAGTTCTGGCAACCAGCTTCTGGTTACATTAGTGGAAAGTTGGTTGGCAGGATATCATTCTTCCTGTACTGCTGCAATAGAGATCAATACATCACATACTAACATATCTTATGACACACAGTAGGTGCTCATATAGCGGCCACATGTATCTAGCAATATAGGACATTCTACTGCTAGTGTCAAAATACAGGCAATAGCTCCTAATTAGGGGTGTAGTCAATTTCCAGCAACACTCCCTCAATTAGATATTCACTGCTCACACCATACTTGAATCCCGCTGCAATGCCACCCCCTTGGGAATTAGCGGCCCTCTTTTGCAGTATATTAAATTCTGTTTTCCAAATTAAGCTATTGCTTCATCCTTATTATCTATCCTTGTCTCTTGGTATGTTGTCTTCTCCAATTCTAAACACTGAACTACAATTGGTTCAGTTGCAAAAATACCACCAATAATTCCAGTCTATTTGAAAAAGGCTACATAACCACCTTGTTTAATTGTATTCATCTGGTTCTGGATTGTAGTCACCCATTAGCTCATATATAGAGATTGCATCTAGAGCTACAATCAACACACATGGTAAGTTAAACACTATGTATAATACTAGCTTCTCTATTCTATGCTGTATAGCTTTCTTTTGAAACTCTAAGCAAAGTAAATAAACCTTACATTTTGAACTCCCTGCTAACTTTCTTCCTTTCCTATTTCCTTTGTGGATCTCTAAGCACATCTTTAAAGGTAGGGTATGCTGGCTTATACTAACTTTTACAAACTCCGTATAAATGTCTTCAGGGTGGTTTCAGATAAAGGTTAACAAACTTACCCGTATCCTGCACCCGCCAAGCCGGAAGTAATCAGCACCGCTTGTGTTTTAGATGGTGACTGCATTGAGTCCAAGGCAATGGAGGCAGAATAGTATCATCCTGATTGGAATTTGAACTGATAATTAAGTGACTGTTTACCATCCAGGTTTACTCTGGACGTGATGATTTGTCAGGGGCCAGCCTCTTTTATACCATGGCTGTATTGACCTATTAGACTGTGATGTATCGTTGAAGAGTCAGGCACGGCTTGCTTCCACTACTTGTAAAGTTATTGTCTGGTTTGTAGTTAACATTTCCATTGAATTATTTAGGGTTCTTTTTTAAAACCAAGCCTTTAAAAAGATGGTTTCAAGCTATGGGCTTAAAATTGTACTGATTAAATTTATTTTGGAAATTATATTTAAATTAGATCTGAATGGCTGCAGTATTGATGGAAATGAAAGGGTTTAAATGGAAAAATATAAGGATAAAAACTTAATTTAGAAATTTATATTTAAATTGGATTTGAATGGCAGTAGTTTTGGTGGAAATGATATTTTAGCTGGAAAAATATTTTGATTTTCATAAAAGACTCCATTCAAAAGTGAGATGTTGGGATGGAGTTAAATATTGGTCAATAGTGTGGAAATAGTTGTTTAAGTTGGTCACTTCCACTGGGCACCAGTATTTATTGAGGGAGTTGGTGGGATTGAGATTGAAATGAAGTTTTCGTTGTTGTGCTGTGTTTTGGGGGTGTTTGGGTTGAATGATATTTTGATCGATACTGATCCTGGCATTGATGATGTCATGGCCTTTCTAATGGCCCTGGGAAATCCCAATGTCCAAGTCCGTGCCATCACATTGACTTACGGAAATACGGTGCTTAAGAATGTTGCCCGCAACTTGTGCTCCTTCTTTCACACCTTGGACCTTCAGGCCAAAGCTACTGGCACTGAACTTTACCGCCACAATGGTATCCCCCGGGTCGCGGTGGGAGCTCATGGTCCACTTAAAGGACCTCTCTACACTGCAGGCTACTTCCATGGTTTAGACGGTTTAGGAAATCTCACCCTTGCCCACCCTGAACTGATTGCCCACGATTTCCAGAGCTACTTTGACTATAACTTTGACACGAAAACCAAGAAATACCATCCCCGCAAAACAAGCACCCGCTTTGTTGCAAGCCCACTCAGTGCAGTTGATGAAATCCTATTCCAACTCAAGTCCCTTCCCCCGTTTACTTTGACTATCGTTGCCCTTGGCCCCCTCACCAACATTGCGCTTGCCATCCAAAAGGATCCCATCACAATGTCACGTGTCAAGCGGATTGTTGTCATGGGCGGCGCTCTGCTTGTCCCTGGAAACACCACTCCCATGGCTGAGTTCAACTTTTATGCTGACCCCTACGCCGTCAATGTTGTCTTCAATGCCACCCGTGGGCTTACCAGAAAGACAATCAACCCCCAACCCATTCATGTCACCCTTGCCCCCGTCAATCTCACCCACACCACACTCATGGCCCAAGAGACCATGACATCCTTCCTCGCTAATGCCCAAGGCCAACCCATTGTCACCTTCTACACCAGCATGCTTGCCATCCCATTCCAAAAATCCAACAATATCCACGGCCTAGCCCTGCATGATCCAGTGGCTATGGGTATTGCCCTCAACCTCATCGTCCCCAAACCCGATACCAAACGGTACACAATCCAAGTCGAGGAGGAGTCCAAGCTTGCTCGCGGCCTCTGCGTCATCGATCTCCGCCCCAAAGCCAAACCAACCCCCACCGATGACGATATCAACATCGAAGTTGCCTATGCCACTGACAACCCCAATCTCTTCCAGCACACCTTGCTAAAGGCATCCTTCCCAAGCCATAAACCACCCAATTAAATTCAAACCTGCATCAATATTAACCAATCAACTTAAACATATCCGAGTGATTCAGCAAAGCAATTTCTTTAATCCATAGCCCATTTAAACAATCATACAGATACCCCCAAACCAGCAAAGTGGCTCAACATTAGAGCTATTTTCTTATTTTAATCACCATCCAATTAAATAATCCTCATCAATCTTCAGAACACAGATCTGGCCAATCAACCCTAGTTCTTGGCTCTAGTTTAGTTTAATACCAACACATCTCCCATCAGGGTAGGACACGCCATCTCAGATTTATTTCAAGATGTCGTTTTTGCATTAGGACTATTGAATCACTAAAAAATTAAAAATAGTTAAAATTCACATATAAATCTATATTATGCCATCTCAAAATTACACCATCCCAATTTTTTCATTGTGAGCCAAATTAATTAAACTCTATTTCACTGGCTTCACATATATGTGAAACCCTTTAGTGTGGGGCATGTTATACCATCTCAACTTTATGTCATCGCTATTTATGCCATTCATCATGCATTGAAATAAGCTTATGCCAGCACTAAATCAAAGCTTTTTCATATTATCAGAAAATGTCCCTATAGTATTAATCCAAGGCACTTATAGTAAGAACAACTTAAAACAACACCAATAAGACAGTCCTATTGTCAGGATTTTGGGTTATTGACTAATTAAATATTTCAACCAATTAACACAAACCAGCTGTCAACTGCTCTTAGATATGATTTCAACATTTAGCGCTGGCAACCAGGCCATAAGATCAATGACCAAAGCATATCCTAGCATTAATAGATTCCAGGTTCCTAATTAGTTAATGGAACCTGCAATTATTGCTCATTGATTAGTTCTTTTCCCCAAGCACCTCAATATGCATCTCATAATAATTACTATTCTAAACTTTTAATTATATCCTAGAATAAGAGGGTCATTTTATAAACATCATCTCTGTGAGCTAGTAGCCAACCACTGGCTAGCTAGCCCTGGAACATGGCCCAGGTAGACAGCTACTCTGCACAGGTTGCAGGATAGTTGTACAGCGCCAGAAAGAATGCTGAGCTGTGAAAGTTGTCAAGCAAGCTTCCTTCACAAACTACACCCGCCCAAGGTCAAGCCCTTGTGACAGAAATTACAGGATAATAAGAAGCTGTCTCCATGTGGTGGGGAATCACCCACCAAATCCATATAGAGTTAATGGTTAACCACCAACGCAGTTTTAAATACTGGGTTGTAAAATTTCCAAATAAGATACTAGGGTTAAGTAAAATAATTAACCCCAACCAGAAAAGTCCTAGGTAAATGGCCTTCTAGAGAATCAGAGTGTCTTCAGCATAAAATTCAGGACATTGAGATAGCACATGTGTTGTGTTTGGCTCCTGGGGACAACATCCAGGTTGACACAGCGGGAAATCTTTATAATGAAAGATTTGAGGTTTGAAGCTAGCCTTGGGTTAGCCTTCGGGGCAAAATTAAGAGCATGTACCTTAATTTCCTGGAAAACAAGATGTAAAAGTTTTTTTGGCAGAAAGAACATGAAAAAGCTTAAAGATTATTAAAGCCAACGCAAATGTGGATAATCTTGTTTTTATTTGGAGTAATGATTCTACTTTAAATAGTAGACAAGGGACGGTGATCACTCATTAGGAAGACAGAGTGGCTGAGGGGGTCACGTTGGGATGAGATCATACCAGGATCAATCACAGACAGGTACAATAATCCGGAATGGGTGGATATTAAACCAGACCCATTTACAGAAGGCAAGGAATATCCAAAATCAAAAGCAAACCCAGCCAAATCTTTGCAGCTATCAATATTCAAAGGCCATATCAAAATAGCATTAATTGCGCAATTTACGACAACATGAGTTTCAGCTTTGACAGGAGTGAGAACCACTCCAAGATTGACAGGCATTGAATTAAAATTTGGCAGCAACAACAAAAAAGTACCAACAACAGGTCCCTATCTTCCAGTAATAATATGGCTAAGGATTAAATTTTAGGGAATGTATTGCAACAATCCAACTACAAGATGCATTTTCAAAAGTAAAGTTAGACCAGGGAATAAGAGATTTTATCGAGTAAATTTTTGGGAGGACTCAACTCTTAAGAGTTGAAACAGTAAAATTATTCAATATATATCAAAACTTGACTAAGCAATACTGCCTGGATCCTGGGCTCCTATTCCTTCTACATTGTCAAGTGAGTACTGGTCCAGGTTGCAAAGAACCCTTGAGTGACCAATTTCTCATAACCATGCTAATTAATGAGCTCGTATCAGGTGACCCCCAAATTATGTCAACTTATCAACGTCAATTTGCAAGGAGGAATTGGTTTCAGCTGGCAGACTAGAGCAGCTGTAACCCATTTGCAATCAACTGTTTGATTTAAATCTGTTAATTTGGTCAATTTTGTTAAAGCTTTGCTGGATTTTTGAGCCTTTCCACTTGGCTGGATAATTCCTGGCATGATGGAACCTACAGTGACATTACCCTCTGCTTTAGCCCTGGGCACAATACCACCATCCGGGAGATGGGGTAAGGAGAAATTCTTGTGGGCAGGCAGGAGTTTCCTTGTAGCTAAGGTAAGCTCAGGTGGCCAATAGCAGTGGGATTGCGCTTGTAGAACTCTTGAATCAGGTCTGGGGAATTGGAACAATCATAGTGGGGAAACCATGAGTTTTTAGAATCAGGATAACCCTTCTGTGGGGTTCCTGTCCACCAGTCCCCAAGTGTGTCCTGGATTGTAGCCAGGGACTGGCTGGAAGGGGTTGTCATTCTCTAGTAAGGGAAAATGTATCTCAGAAATATGTATAGGGGTCAAAATGGGCTTTAATTCACTCTCAGAAGGAAGATCCTCTTGGAAATCTTCTGCTATATGGCCCAGGGGGTCAAGGAAACAATATGGATTTGCTAATACTTGGAGTCCTCCAACAATCTCTTGGAATCCTTGTACTTGGTCTTGGACTTCTGCACCTTAGTCTTGGACGTCTGCTCCTTAGACTTGGACTCCTGCTCCTTAAACTTGGACTCCAACACCTTAAACTTGGACTCCAGCGCTGCGCTTAGGATCCAGCTTCTTATTATTGGGATCCTGCTCCATTATCTTGGGTTGTATCAGTCCAACCAAGCTCCTGCTGGTGATCAAAAGGCTTCCAAAACCTCTTGGCAGAAACTCAGAAGACCTGGGAAAGACCTCCAAAAGCCTTCCAAAAGACCTTGAAAAGACCCAGTAACTTTTCAGCCAGCCCCCTTCTTATAGTATCTTTTTCCCAACAGTTCTGCCTTTAAAATGGCTTTCTTCATAAGCTTAAACCATTGCCACTCACTTTTTCCTATAATAACTTAAGCTTACATACTTACTTTCTCAAAAGCTTAAAGTATTAATTTACTATTTTCTCACTTATACTTTAAGCTTTTGGCTTCCAACCAATCATTTTCATCAGGAAACCTGCCAGAACTCAACCAATGAATGCAGAGCGCAGAAATAGACCATTTCTGATGTTCCACTGGGATTCAACTAGGAAAATAATTTCCACAGCTCAAACTGCTCAAGTTGACAACTCTTCACGCACCAAAGCGTTAACCGGTCCATTATTCCGGCACCAGTCTTCCCTGTGTTCAGCCTAAACCCATTTAAATAGTAGAATAATATTTAAATTGTTCTTTCTGGACCTCTTCAACGTTTTCCCCATATATTTACAAATATAGTAAAATCCAAGGAAAACGTCTCACCAAAACAACTTTGTATCCTGCTCTCGTAGCAACATACCTTTGTCTATCCTAGGAACTTAATAAATAAATATCTTACCCACACTTCTATCCACATTCCTTCCTGATTTAATACTAAACCAAGGCAAAATATTCCACATCTTCCCACTTTGGCAAATCAAACCAGCAAAATCTCAGCTCATTTCTCCAGACCACCAGTTCTTCACCATCCTCTTTGGATCTTTCAGCCAGCTCATATTCCAGCTCTTCAGCTTAACCAGCAATCAGTCCATTAACTTCATCAGTCCTCTGGCTACTCCTGCAATACAATCTTCTGGTCCTTTGGCCAATCTGCATCATGATCAGCCAGTCCTGCATCATAATCTTCTGGTCCTTCATCTTATTCTCAACCAGTTCCTCAACAAATCCTCACTAGGAATCTCCTTAGTTCCCTCTGTATACTGAACCATATTAGTTCCCACAATTCAATATGAATCAACAGTCTGTCAACTAGTCTTTACTATGACCAAACAGTCCCTCTTGCTAGTCTTCTCTGTTAATTCCATGAATCACCTCAATTATTTATCTCAGTCCCCATTACCAGAACTTGTAGACCCAGGCATGAGTCTACATTAAACTGGTGTTTGACTGGGCCCTTGCAAGTGGCAATCCACTTAGGCCATTCAACCATAGATCAATGTCTATGTGTTATCTTTACTCACCCAGGTGATTAAGTCTGGGCTTTTAGTCGCAGAGTAATCAGCTCCACTTCCCAGAGGCCTGATCACACCAAGTTCTGCAGCTTGCTTCCACAAGCAAACCGCCTTGGTGACACCTCTGAGCAAATCTATGCCCTCCAATGCTCACTTTGGGTTCCCCAAAGCTCACATAGGGGCATAAACAAGGACACCCTACCAGTCTGTTAGGTAGGGTGCTTGCTCACAGACCTCCTGTAAGTGTATTAGGGTACGTAGAGCCCTCAAAGCTCTTCCCCTCCCTGGCAGCCCGCGTTACCCACCAGGGGTCCAAAACCTACTCCCCCCAGACAGACAAAGTTCCCTGCTTGATATTTCAGTCTTCACCCCTCTGCATCCATAGTTCCCTGCAAGGTGAAGCACTATATCCCAAAGCAGCCAATTCCTTCTGCTGGGTGGAGGCAACATCTGCCTCTGGTAGTCCTATGTTACCTACCAGCCAGGCCTTCCTTACCCTAGTAGACCATGTTACCTACTAGGCTCACCTTACTTACCCCTAGTAGTCCTATGTTACCTACTAGTCTCACCTTCATCAAACAACCAAACTTTTGCTTGGCCAACATTAGCCCCGCCTGCAAACCACCAAACATGCGGATCATCACATCTTCCATGACACCAAATACTACAAATGGTGTCAATTCTTACAGGAAGCCAGAATACAATTTAGCTCATACTCAGGTTCTCCTTCCACCAGAATGATTTAGGAAGAAGTAATCTAAGTACCCTTAAAAGGAGTACGTAAGCATTTGTGGAAGGTGTGGAAAATCTTAAAAGCCGAGGGTAAATCTAGTGGATATGTGGAGGGACCAATTTGACACTCAACTTTGAAGGGACCAACTTGCTTGGGACCTAATTTTCTGCAAGGGACCTTCTGTAAGGTCTGAAGGCTTGGGGTAGGTGGTTATAAACTAAAGCCTTTAAACCAAAGATGTTTATATTTATCAAATATAAAAAGATAGGCAAGGTTTGCAATAGCAACTGCACTAAGGCTCCTACGAGCTTGTACAAAGTGGAATTGTAATACCTCAAAACTGTGGGTACCACTTGCAGCAGGTATGGTAGTAGGTTGGCAAATTGGAATCCAGTCAGGGCAGTGATGATGGGATATATGGTCATCAACCAGCAGAATACCATAGCGTGTACGTTGTATCTCCCAAAGCTCCCGGCAAAGTAGGTCAATATGTAGTACATGGAGGTGTACATCACAATGGAGAGTGTGGAATGTGGAGACACCAGGGGAGGCCAGGGTCTAGTATGGGAGGAGTTCAGTTGGCCAGGATTGTAATGATGGTCATGACCTAATCCTTCTGGAGAGGGCCCAAAGAACTCTGACCCCTGTTTGTAGCCTCCAATCCCAAGGCAAGCTGTGAACACAGCTGTGAAGATGAGGTGGTTCATCTTCCTTGGATTGGAGGGAGGTTGGCTGGGGCTAACTATTAAGTTGACTTAAGTTTTTAAGTAGAATTTCACTTTATTGAGGGTATTAATCTCAATAATAGCACAAGCTATTACTGAGGAGGAATCCTTCATTTATAGTGCTTTCCACTGTGAAAAGATTTGCAATTGGGAGGGAAAAGCAGGGGATGGGGAATCCCAGAAGTTTGGAAGATAGAGATAGCAGTTGGGGCTTGAGAAGATGGCCAAACTCCTGTTCTCCTGCTATCTGTGGCTGGTTGGGAAGTTCTTGAGGTGAACCAATAATTTCATGTTGCCCTGGTTCTAGGTGAGGGATGTGAGTCAAATTCCTTTCAAGATCTATTTTGGTTTTAAGAACATTGTTTTGGTTGGAGTTTGACCCTGCCCATGTGGTCTGTGAATTAGCATCCAATTGGTTAGTGGCAAACTTGTTTTTTAAATCTGAATCATTATTTCCTTCTTCTTCTGAAGGTGTAATTTTTGTTTCAGAATTTTCCCTTTTATTCAGGGATGCTTTTGATTGGCTTTACTTAATTAGGGTTTCTGATTGGTTTCAGGGTGGGCCCTGGGACTCAGGTGGGTGGCTGACAGCCAACTGGGACCTGGGGAGCAAGCAGGTGGGCTGGTGGCTGGGGGTGGGCACGCTGGCAGCTGGGTGGACAAGCGGGTGGGCGGCAGGGGCCTGGCTGGCAGCTGGGAGGCTGGCAAGAGGCAAGCAGGGGTCAGCAGGGGGCCACTGGCAACTGGTTGGGTGCTGGGAGGCTGGCAGAGGGTGCTGGCAGGCGTGGCAGGCGTCTGCGGGGTGGCAGCAGGCGTGGCAGGCGTCTGCGGGGTGGCAGCAGGCGCCTGCCTGGATGATAAATTAATCTGGCGCCTACTAAAATCTGGTTTTTCCTCAATTTTATTTTTGTTTTTCCCAAATAAAGGGGGAAATTCTTTATCAAATTTGGCCTCTTTAATTGGTAATTCTCCTATCTTTCCCCATATTTTCCCTTTAGTCAGGATTTGATTTATGTCAGGAATATTCCTGACAGAAATAAGGACTAAGGTGATTTATTAACCCTAAGAAAATAAAATAGAGTCCAGTCTTAATGACTGAAAATTTAGTTAAAAAGTCAATTTCTAAGTCTGGGAAATGGTCTTTACTAACAGGAGGGTTGAAGCTATCAACAACTATATTGAGCACCAAAATAAAAGTTGCCTACCTGGTGAAGAACTAAATTAAAAGGGATCATGAAAACTAAGATGGAGCTAAGAATAAAATTTGAAAGGGAAACACAAACCGCAAACCCTAACAAGTACCTTTTTGGGGTGCAAGTCAAACAATCTCAACTTATTGTTGAGACTGGAAAAACCAAGCCTTTTATTGTGCTTTGTTTGTGAAGTGCAAGAATTGAGGTGGAAAGTTCAATGCATATTTGGTTAGGAAACATTTCTGAAAAATAGAGATTGAGATAATCAGACATTATCAATTTAACTTAGATAAGTTAAACTAAGTAAAGGAGACCAGGAGGAGAAGAAGGAAGTTACAGCAATGCTTGGATAGTAAAAGTAAGCAAAAAGTGAAGGAAAAACTAAGTCCAAAGCTTGAAAGGACGTAATCAAGCGTATGGTAAAAAGTACAGTAGTTTTAAAAGCTATGGCAACAACCAAAAATACCTCAGATTTAAAAAAATGATTTCAGATTTAAACAAAATCCAACTATCAAGTTAAAATATACACTCTGTTAACAGGGTTTATTGGCGTTAATGGGTGAAATGAGTCAACACAGCAACAAAGGGCTCACACGCAAAGCAAAACCATTCAAAATACAATCCAAAATACATTGATTCATAAACAAAATGGTGTGAGTTGACTTTCGGTGTACATATGGATCATTATTTTAGGGATTAGGCCATTTTCTAATACACATGCTGCCCAAGCCGCAGCATAACACAGTTCAATTTTGAAAAAATCAAATTACAAATGTTTATATTTAAAACAGTAATAACTCAACAAAAATTTAATATTTTTCCACAGTGTAAACTATCAAAATGAAGCTAAGAATCTTATCTTTTTATTGGTGTTAAAAAACAAATATATATACTATATTAAATATTGAAGAGAAAGCAATTTAAAAGAGCATATACCATATTTTATTATATTATTTTGATAATGAAATAAAATAGATTGCTTTAAGCTAAAAAAAGTTAATAAATTCATTAATTAATATATACTTTTTATTTGACAAAATTAAAGTTAAAATCAAGAGCATTATTTTTGCATTTTATTTTATTTTATTTAAAAAGCTCAATTATTTAGGATTTTATGGTAGTTTGAAGTTATGATGTTAATTTATTTGCTGTTTAGATGAATTTTGAGGTTCAAGTGAGCTGTGAACCTCAAATTAAGCATCTTTTAAATATGATTCTTTAATATTTTATCATTTTAAAAATATGCGGAACAGTTGTAATTAAGTTAACACATCATTTTAATTTATTCACAGTGATTACAAAGAGGATATGATGTAACAATGATGCTTAGCTGCTCCACATATATCACTTGTGCATGAAAACTGGGTATTTCATTTATTTTAGGAATATAAATTTAAGTTAAAATTTTAATAAAAGCTATCACATCATTTCATTCAGAATGGTGTCATAAGGCTTGGTATATAAGAGATAAAGCACCACCTAAGGTTTACTTCAAACTATCTTTACAAAAAGATATCATCCCTCCAACCAGTACTCTTTTGCAAGGCATCTCTACAAAGCATCTCTTTATCATCAATCATAAATTCAATATTATAGAATCTGTTAACTTCACCTCTGCCATGCAGCCATTTTCCTCATTGAGAGCATTAACAAAAAGAGAAAGAATTGCTATGCTAAAGAAAGCATTCCTCTTTGTTTCTGGAGGCAACCTTAATTCCTTCATCAATCACTTCCTCACTCAAACTGAGTTTGGAAAAACAGAGTTCATTCCTTTGATTCAAAATCAGAAACTAAATGGGATAATTGATGGCTTAAAGGATCTTCTGAAATCTGCTCCCCAAAAGCATCTCCCAGCCTTGAGATCTCTGGTTACTTCCAGTTACTCTTTAAAAGAGCTTACTGATATGGGATTTAATATAACCAAAAGTGAGTTTGAATACTCAAGAAAAATAAATAAAAATAAAACCTTAAGCTTAAATAAAAAAAGCCAAAAATAAAAAACTATTCAGTAAAAAAAATAATCAAAAAAATAATTAAAAACCTACTGGAAAATTATTTTGAAACAAGCCAGTTTACAAAAAAAGCACCAGAAAAATTTATAAAGACATTGAAAAAGAAATGAATGATTATTCAACTGAAATAAAATATTCTCTATTAAAAACAAAAAAAGAAATATATGAAAATATGAGAATAAAAAATGAAATTTCAATATCACTTTCAACTTATTATAAACTAATACCAAAAAATATAATAAAGAGTAAAAAACAAACTGGCATGTGTAATATTTGTAACTTAAAATCATCCTTAGAAAAAAGAAAAGAAGAATGTGAAAGTAAAAACTTTTTATTGCCAGAATCTATAAACAGTGACTTAAAAGCTATTAATCAGCACCAAGTCTTTTATGCTCATCAAAATAGGGAATATAAGAAAGATATCATTGAATTAGATAATGAATCATGTATTATAGTTATAGATTTTAAGGAGAATTTAAAAGTTGGTGGTGGTCCAATTGAAACTAATAACTGTTTTTATTCCAAAAGACCTATTTCTTTATTGGGGTTTGCATTGGTATTTAAAGAAAACAATAAAGTTAAATATGAATACCATGATTTTTTATCTCAAATATTGTCTCATGATTCTTTGTTTTCAGGTGATTGTCTAATAAGTCTTATTAAATCATATAAGTTTAAAAAAAATAAAGAATATCAAAGTATGGACTGATAATGGAAACCATTTTAGATCCTATGAATCCTTATATTATCTATTTAAAGAGGCACCACAATACATTAAAGGGTCTATTAAATACAATAGATTTGTAGAATGTCATGGAAAAAGCATCGTTGATGGTCACTTTGGTGTAATATCAAAAACATTAAAAGAGAAAGAAAATCAGTTTTATATTAAGAATATAAATGATATTAAAAATATTTTTGAGCAAGAAGAAAAAAGAAAAGAATTATATAAATCAGCGCTATCAGGCTCAAATATTTCTCAAAAGTCATTCTTTTATATTTACGAGAGAAAAGTTAGGCCTATAAGGAAAGAGCTCAAATTTAGAAATCTGTGCATTAATCTTTCACATTTTATAAAAGATGGGAAGTTGTATACTTAACCTTTAACATTTGAAAGTTTCTCAGAATATTCTGAGATAACTTATCATTTGAAATCATGTGATGATACCAGAGAAACAAAAATATCAGAAGATGCTAGTGGTGCATTAGGGCAAGTTCATGAAGTAGGGCAGCTTACTAGAGGGTGTATTTTAAATAGAGTTATCAGTCTTTCAAAAACAACAACCTTTTTTCTGAAACAAACTAAGAATATTTATGATGAGCCAAAGATAGGGTAATAGCATTTATAGCTTTGGGGCTGTTATTACTCTCCCATGCAACTCATCATAAATATTTTTAGCTTTTAGTATGTAGTAGCACTTAAGATATTTCCAGCAATATTATAAGGTACAATTTTCAATTCTAAAATTTATAAATTATTTTTTTTAAAAATATCTAAGCCCAAGATCAATTAAAGATTTGACATTGATTGTATTTTAACCTTTCTGAATAATTTGAATATAAATAATTTAATTAAGTTATAAAATAATCAGTCCAGCGCTTAGGCATAACAAGAAAAATAATGACCCATATGTTTACTATGTGAATCTGTGGCAAAATACACCCAAGCAAGGTGAGGCAAAACTCAATCAAAAAACAAATCACAATAGCAACCCACTATGTAAACAAAATCAATCTCTCAGTTTGTGCAATGGGTTGTAATCAAGAATGATACCAAGGTATCTAAAATAGAACAAGAGATCTGAAACATAAATTTTAAAAATATTGTGTTGGGTGCTTGAATTTGGCAGTAAAATCTGGGAAAATGGGTGGATTTTTTGAGTATTCTAAAATGGATGTTGTAAAACCAAAAACAACTAATTAAGAAATAAAAATCTATAATTGGGATATTGGGTGGGAAAAACTCTAATTAAATATCCATATTCAGATAAAAGCAAAAAATAAAATTAGGGATTAACTTAATTGAAATTTATTTAATATTTTATTAAATTTTAAAATGGAAGGAACACAACAACAGAGTACCAATACACCCAATGTGCGCTGCGGTTGCAGTTGCCCCCGCGGGTCAAAGAACAGAGTCAGTGCAACCCAAGTGCCTACTCAAGAAGGAGACAGGAGAGGAGAGTTCCATAGTGATGCTGCACTGACACAGCCAGTTCAAGGAGCACAAGCTGCTAGGGTACAGAGCATCAACCCTCAGGTTCCAAAGCTGACCTGGAAGCCCACCAAGGTCACCACTACAAAGAAAGTTAAAAACAAGGAGGTAAAACTTACTTTGTATGTGTTTGACGTTGTATACCGGCAAGAGTCAGTCCCATCAGCCATGCTGGAGAAGGTGAAGCCTGTACTTGATACTAGCTACAATCCCTATGTCAGTGATGGCAATCAGGAGGATGACAAGGAGCCCAAGTTCTATCAAACCAATGAGGGACAGTTGGTGCTCAAAAAGTTTGCTGCGTTTACACCAAGGTGCCCATGCCCTGTGTTGTTCCCAATGCCAACAAGTCAATCCCCACCGCTAAAAAGCCCGCTCAGAAGCGCATCCCTGACATTAAACACATCATCCTGCTTAAGCTAAACGTTAATTGGGCAATTACAAGGCAGTCACGGCCCTTGTTGGGGTGGATCCCATCTATGTCAGCAAGACCTTCAACAAGTTCATTGATACTGGTCAAGTCCTTGCCGTGGAGAAATCCTTGCGCGTTTCCACTATGCTCACCAAGGAGCACAAATGGGCAATCTGCCAGTGGATCATCTGGGACTGCCATCTTGAACTGGCAAATATACAGTCAATGGTTAAATCTACTTTTGGGGTTGAGGCCTCAATTTCCTTTTACTACCATCTGCTGAAGAAGATGTGCTTTTTCTGGAAAAAGCTCAGGGTATCTCTGTACAATTGGAATAGCCCAACCAACATTGAGACCCAGAAAAACTATGCAGAGGCGTACACTGCCCTCAAAGCCAAGGGGACAGTCAAATTTTACTATATTGACAAATTGGCATTTGCCTCATCTATGCGTGATGCATATGGCTATGTCCCCAAAGGCTCCAATGAAGGGATGGCTTGGTGTGCTGCAGTCTGCGTCACAGCCTACTCAATGGTGGCTCTCCTTGGTCCAAAGGGGGTCAAGCTATACCAAATAATACTGGGCTCCCACAACAGCTGTAACTTTCTATCATTTCTCCAATTGGTCCAGGAGCACCTGAGGCCCACAAGCCCGAGCTTCACCAACGTAATTGTGCTGGACAATGTTGGTCTCCATAAGGTGGCTGATATTCTAGAGGAATTCCCAATGATTGACACCAACATCACAGTGGACCCCCAGCAATTGGCCACAGCAAATTTGTGCCTTCTATTCCTCCCTGCTTATTTGCCATTCCTAAATCTCATCAAGGAAGTCTTTAGGTGACTCAAGCAAGTTGTCAAGCAAGGAACCCCAACTGGGACCAAAGACCTCTTTAATTTGCTGCAGGCCGGTACCACATCCTCCCAGCTGAGACCGTGGCCAAATTCTATGGCCACACTGATTTGTTCATCCCTGTGTGCCTAGTCAAACAGCCAATCAATTAAAGGCTTAGTGTGACCAATTTTTTTATATTCTCTAATTTACTATTCAAGATTTATTAATTATTATTTTATATTTAGATGCTTCCAAGCCCGCAATCATATTCAGCATAGTAATCAATGAAGATTAGTAATTTATTTATTTGTAATCATTTTTTATCGTGTCATCTAAGGATATCCCAAATGCTTGATACTGGATTACGCAAACACATTAATAACACTTTTGGAAAATAAATATAATAATCAAAAAAAAGTTAAATGTAATGTTTACAAATCAGTAGTAGATTTTATTGAAATATATTATTATTCTTTTATTAAGACCTTCTCTGGGATATATTCTGCAAATCTTGTTTGCTAAAATAATAATTAGAAAATTTTACTATAATAAAAATAATATAAATTGCAATGTAATTATTTGGAAGAGAGAATTTATTGAGAGCACCTGTAGTGAGTTCTTCTGTATGTACCCACCCCGCAATAGAGGTGCATAACCTCCACCGCCACACTGTGGACAGTGGATACACCCTTATTAAAAAACTCCCACCTGCTGGTGAAGGGGAGTAGGGTTAGGTACAAATGGAGGAGCAGCTTCTCTGGCAGGGCTGAAAACCCGTAGATATCAGCCAGGACCAAGGCGTCCTGGATGACGTGATCCACCAAGTCATACCCAGGGGGACCTTCTTCTCATCCAGGGAGAGCCTGGCCTTGTCAATTCCTAGGAGGACCTCATCAAGATCCTCCACACTGGCGCCCATTCCAAAGTAGAAGAGATACCTGAGGTAAACCACCAGATGAAGCCTTTGCCCAGCAAAGGCTTCCAAAAACTTGCATAATTTATTGAAAACCACACTGATCTTCTTATCATGCTTGGTCTTTGCAAAGGCCAGCTCCATAGCTGCAGGGACCCCTGTCTAGTTGGCGCTCCAGGCCAACCCAAAGTCGGCAAGGAGGATTTTTATCTTCTTGACAGCTGTTGTGTCTGCAACAGCCAATTTTCCCACTGCGCGCCCAAAGTTGTCCAGCAGGTAAGAAATTGTGTGCTCCAAGGGGTAGCAGAAGCAAGCAGTCACATGGGCCTGGACCATCTCTAGTACATTCTCAAATGGGAGCATTGCCAGAACGTCCCAAGCAAGCTCAATGGAGTTTACACAGTAAACTCCACTGAAGCTAACTGGGTCTAGGCGGACCAGTTGGACATTCTTGTAGGCAGTAACTGCCCACTTGGATGCCCCCTTGCCATGCGTCAGCCCAACCAATGCCTCCTTCAACATTGGAAAGGACCTGTGGATGCAGTCCTCCAGCTCCCGCAAGACAGGGGGACAGATACAGCTGCTTGGCCACATGAGTGGCGTAGTTGGTGTAGAATATGGCAGGGACAAAGGGGACCAGGACTTGACGGAGTTCACTGTCTATGTTCTCTAAAAAAGGTAAGTATTTACAAATTTTTATTAATTTTATTTTTTTATGTTACCTTCATGTGTTCTTTCTTGCCAGCCGCTTCAGCAGGCTTGGCCATTCTTGGTGCAATCAATTGCGCAGGCAGTTCTTTATCCTCTGTTCTGGCACGTTTGGCAGGTTTGAGATGTTCATACATCTCCAGGTTGTCAACCCGGACAGACGGTGCAGAAAGATTGTAGGCCTTAAATTTCAGGCCCTCAACCACTGTCTTCTGGATGTTGAGAAGATGCTTGATTGTCTTCTAAGGGGTGTCTGGTATTTTCTCATTAAGCCTTTGCAGACATCTTGTCAATTTTGTCCCCAGTGAGGACGGCAGACTTCACTTTGGCTTTGACCTTGCAGTCAATGTTCTTTATTTTGGCAATTGCCAAGTTGAGGTCCTTCAGAAGCTTTTCCAATTCTCTCATTGATTTTTTACTAACCTTTCCATATTTTTTATAGCTTTTGATCCAATAAATTCTGTATTATTTTGATACTGTTGCCTCTTTGTTTATTCCTTTTTTCCCTTTTACTACATTATCCCATCTTTTTACACATTTTGTATATATTTTATGCTCATCTCAATATGTGTTGTTTGCTTTGTGTTGGCATTGTTTCCTTGATTACCATATTATTTTTGGCACTTGGCATAGCCCCTTGTGAAAATATTAACAACAATTTGGATATCAGCTAAATTTGAATAAGAAAATTATGTGTTAACTGTTTTTAGATAAAGTTGTTACTGATACAAATTCAAAACCTTAATGATAAACTTTAAGCCACCCAGGAGCCAAGTGAGAAAGTGATTGTTGTGACATAAAGGGTCATTCAATAATTCTTTGGTGTATGTGCACTAATTAATATGATTGGCTGGATGTTTTGCTATTGTATGCCATTGCTGCTGTGGTGAGTTGTTGAAGGACTAGTGCTAACCCAGCAGCTGATTGGGCACTAGTCCATCAACAACTTGCTACAGCGGCAATGGCGTACAATGGCAAAACATCAAGCCAATAATATTAATTAGTGCACATACACCAAAGAATTATTGAATGACCCTTTATGTCACAACAATCACTTTATCACTTGGCTCCTGGGTAGCTTAAAGTTTATCATTAAGGTTTTGAATTTGGATCAGTAACAACTTTATCTAAAAACAGTTAACACATAATTTTATAATTCAAATTTAGCTTATCACCAAATTTTTGTTAATATTTTCACAAGGGGCTGTTCAAAGTGCTAAAAATAACTGTGTTCTGGATCTAGATACATGGCATAGTAAATATATGATTTTATAGAAATAAGCTGAACATAAAGAATAAAATCAACTATAAACAAAAGAACATGAGAAATTGAAATTCAAAATAAAGATATTATAAATAGAAATTGTTTGGCAACAGGGGGTTTATTGGGGCAGGGAAGAGTGATGCCTAGGAGGCAGAATAGCGCAGAAAGGAAGAAGTAGAGGCAGTGCTGGCCTGGGGGGTCTGAGATTGGGTGGTTTGGGCTTGCGGGTGAGGGGTGTTGGTGGCAGGGGTAGAGGTAGAAGGATTTTGTGTGATGGCTGCCATATAATGCTCGTTGTATTCCTCATTGGCTATTGGCTGGATGGGCTGGTAGGTGGCCCAAGGTGGAAGGTGCTTATCCTTGCGTGATTGGTTGCCCATGTTCACATAGAAAACCATTTGCACAAATAAGTCAGCCATCATTTGGCAGCTAAAGAGAAAATTGTGGTCAAGGACCCCAAGATAGAGGTTATTGAAAGCCTGAGGGCGGCGCTCCCGTAATGTGGATCCCATGTTGAAGAAGACAACATCAGCCAGATGGATGTCTGCATGGCCAGCAGGGTAGACTGTTGCCTGGTGCCCGCGTTGCTGGATGGCTTTGAGGGCAGTGGAGCTACCCTCCATCTGGTGGCTCATTAAACCTGGTACTTGGAATTCAAGCCATCCCAGGAGTTGAGTAATCCACCAAGGATGTGGCTGTATGAGTAGTCATCAATGAAATCTGGGGTTGTCTAATAGTAGACATAACCCTTGGCTGAAACAGCCTGAAATGCACTAATGAATGTCCCCTTTTTGACCTTCTTCCTTCCTTTTTGAGTGATGGCTCTTCCTTATTTGCCAAAATCATCAAATGCTATTGATAGCTTGTAATAGGAGATGGACATGACATCATCAGTTAGACAAGTCAGGCATTGGACCAGGGTTGATTTGATGGTGGTGTCATACAGGGAATCCTCAGCGCCATCCCATTGATTGCCGGCAAAATTGGTAAGAATTTGTATTGAAGCCACCTTCCCATACATCCAGAGCTGCACCATGCGCTCAGACACCCAAATGCCATGGTGCGCAAGTTGTTTCCAAACCTGGATCAAGGGAAGCTTGGGATCCCTCTAGAGGAGGTCAAGAATGATTGGGTATGCCTCAGATATTTGTGACTTGGGGGGCTTCTTGGGCTTCTTGGCTGTCCCAATCAGATTCCCCCTGTTCATCAGGTTGTTGAATTCCCGCATGACAGTACTTGGGTAAATTGCAACTGGGCGGCAATCTGTTCCTAGGACAGACCCTGTAGATTCAGTGCCACAATTTCCTGAAGAATTTGGGCAGTGATGATTCGTTGCTTGAGGCGCTGGGCTGGGATAGCTGAAGCCTGATTGGCTGTAGGGGTGCAGGTTGGCTGGTGGCAGGAATTTGTTCCAAATCAAGGTTGCCATCCTGATTGGTTGGTTGGTGAGAAGCTTATGTGGGGGTGGGTACGGGAGCAGGGGCAGAGCTAGACACTGTGTGACTACTGAACAAGTCAAAGCCATAGGGGTCGGTGGTCAGGTACAGGTCAGCTTCCTTGTTACCTGCCTCAAAGGCTTGGGTGTAAGCAGGTGCCTCCACTTTCTGATCCTTGCCTCCATTGAAGCTGGCTTGGCTGCTGCTGGCTTGGCTGCTTGTGTTGTTGAAGATGTTGCTGTTGAAAACCATATTTAAAAAAAACCTAGGATAAAATCACTAAAAAGTAGAAATTTTAAAATTTAATGATTTATTTTTATTGTAATCTTGAGTCCATATTTGGAAGGTTCTCAAAACCATTCCATACAAATCTGGAGTCATGAAAATGAATAAAATGCCTCTGTCTCTAAATTTGATAGCTGTTGATTGGCTGTTAAACTGTTATTTTTCTATTTTAGGCTGCTCATACTACACATCTTGTGTGAGTTCATTTTGTTTTGTGCTTGTGGAATCTTGCTTCTAGATTGCTCAAATTTTGCTTCATTTTTGTTCTTCTGTTGGTGCTTCAGTTGAATCCTGATTGGATTATTTTATATTCCAGAACAGCATCCATTCATCTCACTTGTTGCATCAGTTAATTTTGTTTGTGGTTTAAACTACGTCTCTTGATGTTTGATATAATTTTGTATAATTTTCTAGTGAAATTCTGTTTATTGTTTGACAGTTCATTTGTTAACCAATTTTTTTGAATTATTTGAGTCCTTAATCTCACAGGACTTGGATTTTGTTCAAATATGAAATCATTTTGTTTAAATCTGAGGTATTTTTGGTTTTTTCTATAGCTTTTAAAACTACTGTAAGTGGTTCAGAGCCAACTTATTAACACCTGCATGTAGGTCCAGGGTTTGAATCTGGTAGCAGAAGGTAAGGAAAGTTTGAAAATAATATTAACCAATATTTAGGTTGTAACTAGGCTTTAAAAAACCCAATTTTGACCCCAAAAGTGGAAAATTAAGAGGAGAAGGAGGGGGACATGAGTAAACTAAAATAGAATAATCATGAGAATTCTTAAAAGCCATGAAGACAAATAAGTATAGATAAATAGTAGCAGCTATAAGAAAAAGGTGAATCTTGACAGTATCCCCCTATCTGCTAGTCTGGAGCTCTTGGTAGTCCTGTAGCAACTGTTGGCAGTGGGTTAGATTTCCTTTGGGTTCCCAAGTGGAGTCCTCACGTTCATAGCCTTTTCATAGGATAAGGTATTCAGTGCCAGAATGGAGGGTGCAATGAGCTAAGATCTCCTGTACTTTGTATTCCTCAGAACCTTGGAGATGGAGAGGAGGTGGAGCCTTTGCTTGGTGGTTGGGAGGAGGTTGTTTTAACTTCAGGAGGAGCAAACAATGGAAGATGTTGTGAATGCAAAAGTGTTCCAGGAGAGATAGTCTGAAGGCAGAGTTTCCAATTTTCTCAACTACTTGGAAGGTTCTGACAAAACGGGGTCGGAATTTGCAAGAGGCAATGATGACTGGGAGATTCTTGGTTGAAAGTAGTACCAAGTTGCTAGGCTGAATCTTGTTTCCAGGGATTATTTTCTTGTTGTAGTGCTTCTTCTAGTCTAAGATAGCAGACTGGAGGTGGGAAACAGGTTGGGTCTGTGTTTCCTTGATTGTGGTGGCAAGTTTGGCTGTGAACTGTGAACAGAAGTATCCCTGCAGGTCAGGGAGAAAGGAAGGAGTGTATCCAGGGTTTTCTTGGAACAGAGTCATGCCAATAGATATGTGGTATACTGAGTTGTAGGAGTATTGGGAAATGGGGAGAAGGTCAGACCAATTGTCCTGCTTCTCATTGATGAAACAGCGGAGGTACTGTTCCAAGGTCTGGCTTGTTCTTTCAGTTTGTCCATCAGTCTGTGGGTGATATGCGGTGCTGTAGAGAGAGTTTACCCCAAGAGAGGCCATGAGATCTTATCAGAATGCAGAGGTGAACTGAGGGCCACGGTCAGAGACTATGTCACAAGGGACTCCATGATGAGGAATGATATACTTGAAAAATAGCTCAGCAGTTTGTTTGGCAGTAACAGTTGTATGGCAGGGGCAGAAAGAGGCTTCTTTAGAGAAGCAATCAACTACTACTAGGATTGTGTTGTAACCTGCAGAAGAGGATAGCTGGGTGATTTAATCCATAGAGAGGCTCTGTCAGGGACCTTTGGGGATTGGAAGGGGGAAAAGGAGACAAGACAGCTTAGAAGTGTTATTTTTGTTTCTGAGGCATACTAGGCAGCTGGCAACATATTCCTTGGTGGTCTTTGCCATATGTGGCCACCAGTAGTGTGACTTTATAAGGGCCAAGGTTCTCTTATAATCTAAGTGTCCGGCAGGGAGGGATTTGTGGAGTCCAATTGTGATTTGCAACTACAAGTCCTTATTGGGTACCATAACAAGTTTTCAGAAGAGAAGCATGTTGTTATCAAGTGAATACTCTGAGGGGGCATTACTTTGGATAGCAGGTCCTGGATGAGCTTGTTGGAGGCCAAGTTCTCCAATTGAGCCTTCTGAATAGAATAGGTTTCTGGGAAATTGAATAGGATTGATGTGATTTGATTTATGAAGACTGATACTGGAAGGACTGCTTTGATGTTGAGGCGTTCATATCTAGGGTCAGAGTCTGCAGTGGTAGGGTGGCAAGAGAGTAGGTCAGGGAGGACGTTGAGGGATCCCTTCTTGTAAGTTATGGTAAACAAGAAGTTGGTAAGTTCAATCACCCAGCGGGCATGTTGTTGGGATATGCAACGGGCCTGAGTGAAGAACAGCAAGTTCTTTTAGTCTTTGAAAATGCTAATGGGATCTGAGGTTCCTTCAAGGTAGCAGCGCCCATGATTGAGGGACTTGATGATTGCAAGAAGTTCCTTGTTGTGAACAGGGTAGTTCTTCTCAGCAGGAAGATTCTTCTGGCTGTAGTACGCTATAGGGTGGAGCATACCATCCCCCCATGCTGAAGAAGGACAGTACCAACAGCGTAGTCACTGGCGTCAGTCTCCAAGAAGAAGGGTTTGCTGCTATTGGGCATGAGTAGGACCAGGGGAGTGACAAATAAATGGCAGATCTGCTTGAAGGAGTCTTGTGCTTCAGCAGACTATTTGAACTCAACCTTGGTGGAGGTCAGATTTGTGAGGGGGAGAACAATGCTGCTGAATCCTGGGACAAACTTGTGACAGTAATTTGCAAGGCCAAGAAAGCCACAGAGTTCCTTGCAGTTCTTTGGTACTGGTCAAGAGAGGATGGCGTCTAGTTTTCTTGGTGTAATAGCAAATCCTTCCTTAGTTACAATGTAACCAAAGAATTCCACGCTTGATTGAAAAAAGCAGCACTTAGAAAGTTTGCAGTAAAGATGGTACTCTTGGAGCCTGGCCATGACCTTCCTTAGATGATCAATGTGGTCAGAAGTGGTCTTGGAATAGATTAAGATATTGACAAGGTACACCACCACAAACTTGTTCAGGAAAGGGAGGAGGACTTCATTCATGAGGGCTTGGAATGTTGAGGGTTCATTGCATAAGCCAAAGGACATAACCTTGTATTCATAAAGGCCAAAGGGAGTGCAAAAAGCAGTCTTCTATTTGTGTCCTTTGGCCACACAGATCTGTTTGAAGGCTGCGCAAAGATCAACCTTGGAGAAGATTTGACTGCCAGAAAGGCAGTCTATGAGGGCTTCAGTGGATGGAATGGGACAGTGGTCCTTTATTGTGACAGCATTCAGGGCACAGTAGTTGATGCATGGTTGTTTGGAACCATCAGACTTGGCAACAAAGAAGATAGGTGAGGAGTAGGGCAATGTTGAGCAAGTGATGAAACCCTTACTGAGCTTGTCATTGATGTATTCCAGAAGCAACTTGTTGTTGGCAATAGATAAAGGTATGATCCTTCCCCGGGTGGGTTTGCTCCCTTGGTCAAGTTGATCTGGATGTTGTAGGGTCTGTGTGGGGGTAGATTGTAACATTGCTTGTTGCTGAATACCTCTTTGTAGTTGCTTACGCAGAGAGTAATTCCATTGTTGGCAAGGGCTGTCTCAGATAAAGGAAGGGTAGTGCAGGTTTAGCATGTTGAAGTTCCAAAAGCTATTTGGCAGCTGTTGTTTCCTTAAAAGGTCTAGGGAGCAAGGGATGCCTTGTGCAAAAAAATCAACCCTGAGCTCTTGACATCTGACAATGAGGTCAACCTCTTCACACCAATTCATGCCAAGATAAACAGGAAAGTTTAGCAAATTAGAGCTGACAAACTGGGAGTGGAAAGCGGACTTTCCCAAGCAGAATAGGATTGAGGTTTTATCTCAAATGATGTTAGAGGCAGATTTTTGGGACCACAGGCATCAATCTTGGAACCAGGCATGAGCTTCAGAGCCTTGGCTAGTCTGGAGTCAATGTAGTTTACATCAGAACCCATATCCAACTAGGCAAAAGTCTTGATGTTGGAGACAGGGCCATGAATCACAAGATGAATGAAGAGCAGAGAAGACTTCCCAGAGGTTTGGACGTTGTTGATCTGGGTATTATTGAATGGGCCTGTGGGATTTGATGCTGTTTTGTCCAAAGTAGGTTCCAGTGCCGGACTTGTGCAAGAGATTCTTCTAGGGTCAGGGCAGTTAGCCACCAAATGGCCAGTTTTCCTACAGTAAGAGCACATCTTGTTTAATTGTCTGTGAAGGGCTTTAGCGGCAGTTAGACGGTACCCATCACCCTCCTTTGGTTCATAGACAGAGGCAGTCAAAGTGTTGGACTGACTTCCAGTAGAGAAGGGGCGCAAGGCAAGAGTTTTGGTCATGTGGTAGACTGGCTGATGATTGAGGATGGTTGGGGCTGAGCTGGCTTTGATATGGTTCTGAACTTCTTCTCTCACTTGGAGACCATATTTATGAGTAGTTCCAACTCTTCAGGGAGGTTGTGGTGGATTAGGAAGGCCTTGAGGTCAGGGTTTAGGCCAAGCATATAAAATTCACAAGCTTTGGAGTGAGTAGCATTTAATTGGGATTTTATTTTGTGGGAACACTTGTTGTAGTCAGTCAAGGAGCCTGTTCCTTGGTTGCAGTTTGAGAAGCGCGTGTTTGGAATGGTGGTGGACTCCTCCTCAGTTTCTTCCTCAGCAGTGTGTGCAAGCAGTTCCGATACAAACTGGTTGTAGCTCTCAAGGATGGAAGGGTCACAAACGGATGACTCACAAAGCCAGCTATGCATGGAGCCCTCATGTTGCTTTGCAAGGTAGATACCCTTTTGAGAGTCCAAGTTGAACTCCAAAGGGTATGCTAGGAAGTGGTCTTATGTGAAATTTAATAAATTGAAGATGCTATCAGAAGAATTAGATAATTTCTTAAATTTATAAATGTTATTCAGTATAACAGTCTGACTATGGGAAGTGGAAATGTTCTCTGTGTTATCCTTATCAATAGGTAGCTTATTCTTAAAGAACAAAAGTGAAATAAGATATAATAAAAAGGACAAAACTAAAGTACAAAACATTGTAACTACTAATACAAACAAAAGAATGGTTGAGAAAGAAAAGTTTAATTCTGGAATATTACCATAAGAAGTTGTGATAATGTAAGGTCTGAAGGCTTGGAGTAGGTGGTTGTAAACTAAAGCCTTTAAACCAAGGATGTTTATATTTGTCAAATATAAAAAGTTAGGCAAGGTTTGCAATAGCAACTGCACTAAGCTCCTAAGAGCTTGTACAAAGTGAAATAAGGACTAAGGTGATTTATTAACCCTAAGAAAATAAAATAGAGTCCAGTCTTAATGACTGAAAATTTAGTTAAAAAGTCAATTTCTAAGTCTGGGGAATGGTCTGTACTAATAGGAGGGTTGAAGCTATCAACAACTAAATTATGAGCACCAATATAAAAGTTGCCTAACTGGTGAAGAACTAAATCAAAAGGGATCATGAAAATTAAGATGGAGCTAAGAATAAAATTTGAAAGGGAAACACAAGCCAAAAAACCTAACAAGTACCTTTTTGGGGTGCAAGTCAAACAATCTCAACTTATTGTTGAGACTGGAAAAACCAAGCCTTTTATTGTGCTTTGTTTGTGAAGTGCAAGAATTGAGGTGGAAAGTTCAATCATATTTGGTTAGGAAACATTTCTGAAAAATAGAGGTTGAGATAATCAGACATTATCAATTTAACTTAGATAAGTTAAACTAAGTAAAGGAGACCAGGAGGAGAAGAAGGCAGTTACAGCAATGCTTGGATAGTAAAAGCAAGCAAAAAGTAAAGGAAAAACTAAGTCCAAAGCTTGAAAGGACGTAATCAAGTGTATAATAAAAAGTAAGTGGTTTGGAGCCAAATTATTAACTTCCTCATGTAGGTCCAGGGTTTGAATCTTGTAGCAGAAGGTAAGAAAAGTTTGAAAATAATATTAACCAACATTTAGGTTGTAATTTGGCTTTAAAAAAGCCCAATTTTGACCCCAAAAGTGGAAAATGAAGGGGAGAAGGAGGGGGACATGAGTAAACTAAAATAGAATAATCATGAGAATTCTTAAAATCCATGAAGAAAAATAAGTATAGATAAAGAGTAGCAGCTATAAGAAAAATATGAATCCTGACAGCAACCCAGCAAAACCCTGGGTTGAAGATAGTACAGGAGAGCTTTATGGTTGGTTCTTACTATAAATGGGTGACACACCAACATGAGATGGTGATGTCAATGCTTTAAAGATTCTACCACTGCCAGCAATCTCTTATCATAAATCATGTAGTTGTGTTCCTGAGCCTCCATCCTTGAGAGAAATACCCTACAGGTCTCTCAACCCCATTCCAGCAGTCTGTAACAATAAACCAGCCACAGCATATTTAGAGGCATCTGTGGAAACCACAAAAGGGAGATCAGGATCCACATGTCTCAACACAGGTGACAACAACAAGAGAGCCTTGACTGCTACAAATGTGTTTGCACACTTAGGCGTCCAGACCAAAGTTGTCTTTCTGCTAGCCAAATAAAAGGGGGCAGCCACTTCTGAAAAGTGAGGTTAAATTTCTTCAAGAACGTAAAAGTACCCAAGAAACTACAAAGTTGGTATATTGTCATAGGCGTAGCATACTCTCAAACTGCTGCTTCCTTGTCAGGGGCAATAGTGTGGCTGTCCTCAAAGATAATGTTATCCAAAAAGGTAACCTTATGTTTAAAGAATTCACACTTACTTCTTTTGATAAATGAATTGGCCTGAAGTATATACTGTACAGCTTCTGACAGATGGGCCTTTATGACTCCTCATCCAGAGATAATAACAAGATGTTGCCCATGTACGCAATGGCACATACACCTAAGAGATCTCCCAAGACTGAGTCAATCAACTGCTGAAAGCAAGCCAGGGCATTCTTCAATCCAAAAGGCATAAAACAGAACTGAAAGATATCTTTATTTGTTCTGAAAGCTGTCAACCACTCCATTTATCTCTGTGATTCTAATATGATTGAATGAATTCAAGAGATCAAGTTTTATAATACCTTTGCCTTCTCAACACACTGTGAAATTTGTGCTTCAAGAGGTAAAAGGTAAGGATTGGGGATCATGATGTTGTTCAAATTTCCATAGTCAACACAAGATTTAAGAGACCCATTGGATTTTTAAAAAAACAGAAGTGGAGAGCAGATTGACAAAGCCTTCTTAAAGATGTAACCTTTTGCCAACATTTCTCAAGTCCACTCCTCCAAACACGCATCTTCCTTCAAGGTCAAAGGGTAAATAGAAGACGCAATACAAATCACATCAACAGTAACTTTAAAGTCAAAGTCAAACTGATTATGCTTAGGAAGGACCTTGCCCCTAGTGGCGTCAAATGCCGTAGACCAGGGTTGAATGCATGCTGGTAAATCCAAACTAACAGGTGCAGGAACAGGTACAGGGACAGACTGGATTGTCTGAGAAGAATGCTCTAATTATGACATACCCAACAACAGAATACGGATAGATATGCCCAAAGAGTGGTCAACTTGCAACTTGTTTTCTTTTAGAAGGGTTGATACATTATGGTCCCACCACAGCCTACTCCTAAGATAATAGGATAAATAAGAGTAGGGCATATGAAGAACCTTGTGGTAAAAGATTGACCCACAACTACAAATGTTACTGGCTTCTTAAGATGGAAAGAGGGAAAAATTTGACAGTTTCCACCCCTAACCAGCATTCCAGGATGATACTTGAGTTGCAACAAGTCTGCAGTCTCAACACTCATGAAGTTCTTGGATGCACCAGTATCCAACAAAATGGCTGGCCAATAGATAGTTTGGCTGTTATTAATGCTATCATAAAACAAGAAGTAACCAGAAGCAGATTTATTTGCCGCAAAAATTGCAACCTCAGCAGGATCTTGCTTCTCTTCAGTGATACAGACAGCAGCTAAGAAGGTAGGATGCTCCTAAAAATATCTTTCAATAATTTCTTGGACGGCATCAGGGAGGACCAGGCAATCACAATTGATGGAAACAAGAGGCAACTCTTTGGACTTTACTACCAAAGACTTTGTGGGCACAACATGCTGGAGTATAACCAACAATCTCTCAGTGGCTGAAATCACTGGAAGTTTTTCCACATTGGCAGCTTTGTTCAAAATAGCCAATTGCAACTGAGAAGAAACACAAGGGGTGTGATCACAACTCTGACTAGACAAAGCCACCTCAAAAAATTACCAGAAAACCAGGAGCAAGCAGCGGGTTTGGCTTCAATCTCCATAGCACTTTGTTTGGAAGTCAACATATTTGAGACCAGAGAAAGAATTTGGCTTACCAGGGCCTCAGTTGTGGTTAACAGGGAGTCCCAAACTGCCAGATCCTGGGCAGTCTGGTCAACTGATAACCACAACGCTGAGAGTTTATTCACCTCGGGAACAGCAATTGTATGACAGTAGGCAAGAAACTGAGGAAGGAATACCAAGAGCGGAGTAGTACCCTGTTGAAAGGCGCACAACTTATGATATACTTTGAGCTCCTCAATAGACACACCCAAATTTTTTAACAGAGGGTACAGAGATGCACTTTCAGTTAAAAAACATGGATTGCGCTCTACCGCGGATAACAACCACTCCTGAGCATCCTCCAAAACCTTTGTCATCACATGGTAAACTTGCAATTTGTGACTAAGGCTAGAGCTGGGATAGATTGATAAGGCTGACAAAACTTCACGCAAAATTTCATCAGTGGGTGGAGCAGAGAAATAATCCGGACGCCAAAATAACATGGCGCAACGGAAATAGGAAACATATGGTACAGTCTCAATAACTGCAACTAGAGATGGAAAACATAAATTAAAGAAGAGCTAAACTGAAAACTCATAAAGGAGCTGATGCAAATAAACATGGTAAACGCAGATATCTCAACAGAGCAGGAGAAAATAAACACAAACTCATGATGAACTTCTTCCAAAAATTCAGATGTCAAAGAGTTGAGTAATGTGACAGAAATCACAGGATAATAAGAAGCTGTCTCCATGTGGTGGGGAATCACCCACCAAATCCACATAGAGTTAATGATTAACCACCAACGCAGCTTTAAATACCGCTTTGTAAAATTTCCAAATGAGATACTAGGGTTAAGTAAAATAATTAACCCCAACCAAAAAAGTCCTAGGTAAATGGCCTGTGAGAGAATCAGAGTGTCTTCAGCATAAAATTCAGGACATTGAGATATAACAAGGTTTTCAGCTTCAAAGACAGGTGGAACAACTCCAAGATTGGTAGGCATTGAATTAACATTTGGCGGCAATAACAACAAAGTACCAATGGCAGTCCCCCATCTTCTAGTAATAATCCAGCTAAGGATTAAAATATAGGGGATGTAGCGCAACAATCCAACTACAGGATGAATTTTCAAAAGTAAAGTTAAACCAGGGAATATATGATCTTATTGAGTAAATTTTTGGGAGGACTCAACTCTTAAGAGTTGAAACAGTGAAATTTATTCAATATATATCAAAACTTGACTAAGCAATACCGCCTGGATCCTGGGCTTCTATTCCTTCCACATTTTCAAGTGAGTATCTAGTCCAGGTTGCAAATAAACCTTGAGTGACCAATTTCTGACAACCATGATGATTAACAAGTTCAAATCTGGTGACCCTTAAATTACGTCAATTTATCAACATCAACTTACAGGGGGGAATCAGGTTTGACCAGCAAACTGGAGCAGCTGTAACCCATTTCCAATCAACCGTTTGATTCAAATCTGTTAAATCAGTCAGTTTTGTTAAAGGTTTTTGGGCTTTCTGCGCTTTCTTACTCAGCTGAATAATCCCTGGCATTATGGAACTTACTATGACAGCCCCCAGTTGCAACGCCCTAAGCTACTCCAGTCTCTTCTTAGCGCTGTGAGCTAACTTGGAAAAGGACAAGCAGCTGGGTTAGTGTCAGGATACTGCATCCCATTTGGGGTCCTGTTAGACTTGGTTGCTAACTTACTTGGTTAGCAGGAGGGAAGGGCCCACCATATGAGGGGTGCTAACTTGATTAGTTAAGTTCCTGAGTGGCCTACCAAAGCCCATGAACCAGCAGAAGGGACCATAGTATTGATTAGACTGGCCAAAGCAATGTAGGCTATGCCTGCATGTTGATTGGTGGATGTGGATATTGGTTCAGGGCTGGGGGTCAGGTTTGGGTGTGAGTTGGGCTTTCATATCAATCTGGTATGCAGGGAAATGGTTGCATTTCTCTCAGAACAGTGCTGTCAGGGATCCAGTCTTGGGCGGCCGGCCTGTTGTTTTCAGGGGTAACTTGGGATGGGTTTTTTTGCAGGCAATGCCCACCACAAGAGGGGAGCTAACTTTAAAAGGTATGAGGCAGACTTTCTCACCCAAGACCATGGGCTGGCGGCCAGGATTATAGTGTCAATCACCCCTGTGAGGGTGATGTACACAATCCCAAACAGCTTGCCAGAATGGTCGGTTGGGAGATCAAGCAAAGAAGCAGGCATAGGTTTTGGGGTCACAGACGGTTCCATGGACAGGTCATAAGCAGGGAGATAGTTGAATTTCCCTCTGAACAACTTGGGTGTTGAAAATATCCACAGGCCTTGTTGGTTGTATCTAACTTCAGATTGTATGCAGGCCAGAAAATTGAGTTTGAGTATCTTCTCCAGGGTGTATTCCTTGTATTCAGACTTCAGAGGGTAGTTGGTAAAGTGGACGGGTCCAAAGGGTACACCAGGAGGACAGAAACAGCAGGCAGTGGGGCAGACGGGTCAGGAGATCTTGAACTGAATTGGTAGACAGCAAATACAAAATAAGGCAATAGCTGTATGAGCCAAATTAACATAACCTTTATTCAAAAATGGCAATAAGTTTGGAGCTCAGGGTCTTTGGGTCTATATAGTACCCCACCTCCAAACTTAACATTTTCTATGGGGGGTTCATCAAGGCATTGGGAAGGGCAGGGCCAGGGGAAATGGGTACTTGGGTTCAAAGGCAGAAAAATGGCACTCAGCCGGGGAGTTCTTTCATTGGTCAAGAATCTTGATTTGGCTACCTGATTATCTTGCTTTAGTGTCAAGGTCATGGGACCGGGCCACAGGCCCATGTCTCTTTCCTGGGTTGGCTCTTGATTGGTTGCTGGTGTAGACTTCAAGTTTATGAAGCTAATAGTTGCCAAATCAGTACCTTCATTAGGTGCTGTGATTAATCCTCCATTTGGTGTGATAATTTCTTTGGTTTGGCTCTTTTTACTGCATGAGTCAACCTTCTTGAATTCAGCTTGTGGAGGCTTGATCCCAGAAAAACGCAGGTGGGTGGTCCTGCAGTCCACAAGCCCAGCAGCCCAAGGAATCCAGGGTCAGGGTTTGATTCCTGATCCTGGGCCCGGGTTTCCAGAAAGGAAGAATTGTCAATCCTGACAAGTGCTGCCAGGTGTGTGTACCAGGTGCCTTTGTGGAAACCTGTTCTTGGGGTTCTCTGTCTAGCCAAACAATTAAATCAGAGGATGTTATCCAAGGTGAACTCCTTGGATTCCAGCTTTAGAAAATATCCAGAGAAATTTACTGGACTATAGGGAGCATCATTCAGACAATAAAACATGGTCCAAGTTTTGGGAACGTACTCAGCTAGGCGGGCCAGGGCAGAGTTTTCTGTTAGGATAGCAGTAAAATAAAAAAACAGCTAAGACTAAATATAATTAAACTTGTAGAACCAAGGCCTCATTATCTTATTTATTTCATAATGGCAATACCATTTTACAAGTGCTCTCTGGGTTTGAATATTTTCCAAAATGCTAAGTTCTGCTTGATCCATTGCCTGATAGCTGAGTTGATCAATTCTTTCTGGCCCAAGAGTGGTGGGGTCATCCTGTACCTCCTGGCCCACCAGTTCTTCTATTTTTATGACCCCAAATTGACAGTATGCTGGTAAACCACCAATAACTGTTGTGCCCTGCCCCAAAAGGGCAGTCTTTTAACTAAGTCAAATTCTATTTTGAACTTAAGTTCAAGTAGATTATTATTATTAGTTTTAAATCAAACTTACCTTGTTCTTTTTGCTTGCCTCAGGTTTGTTTTTGCTTTTGCTCTCAGGTTTGCTTTGCTTTTGCTCCTGTGTGTGTGCGGCTATTCATTTTCCTTTATAATTCCTATTTTAATATAGGTTTATTTCTTTTATTTATCTTTTGCTTATGCAACCGCTGTTCTCTTCCCCTGCAGTATGCAGATCTTTGGCTTGCTGTTGCCAGCAGTTTTCCCCACTACCATGTGTTCTCCTTTTTTCTATCAAAACCAGCTGCCAAGAAACTCCTTGCCAATGAAGATCTTCTCCAAAGCTTGGCTTTTCATGCCATATAAATAAAGACACCAGAGAAGTAAGCTTTTTAAGCTGAAATTCTAAGTGGTTTCCCCACTCACTACTCACAGGTTTTTTTCTACTTCAATTCTATATTTTCAAATTCTAACTTCAAAACTTACTTAGGTTATCATCTTTTTTTAAAAGAAGCTTAAGTTTATAATAAATATGTTGTTAGGTCTAAATTTGCTTTCAGAGTTTAAACAGCTAGCATAATTAGAATGAAGATAGCCAACCAACAAGCATTTAGCTTGTTGTCACCATTTTTTAACATTAGTGATAATTTGACTAGTTTTATGTTGAGATATTCCCATGGGGAATATCCTGACGTAGATATACCTTTGGTTAAAAACAAATCTTTATTCAACACCTTATTTTATATAGTTTGTTTAGGATTAGTTAACTCTATGACACCTTTTGTGTCTAATCATAAGTTTTTGTCAGGTCTTTTAAAAATACTTCTGCAAACTGTACCTACTTTTCTATATCTTTTAAACTTAAATCTGAACGCTTTACACAGTATAGTTTATAATATTGCGCCTTATTTGGCAAGCTCTTACAATAACTTCATCACCCTTACTAGAGTTTCTGCCATTCTGGATCAATGGTTATTTAGCAGCTACAAGCTGGGTCACTTTTAGCCCCAAGAGTTGGGCATATTCCATAGTGACTTTCTGACCATTGGCTGGCTGTGGATCACATGGCTAGGTGGCCTAAACTTCAAGCCAACTGTCTGTGTTCACTTCATAATTTTATCATCCATGCTGAGCAGCAATTCCCTTTCCAGACAGCCTGTCAGCTATGATGGAAATGACAGTGTGCTGGTTTAATGCCTCCAATGATCTAGATTGGTCTGGATTGATCACCAACCCATGATGCTCTTCTGCACTTTGTGGGTTGTCCCAAAGGTTAGCCTGGGAATTCCTGTGATTGATCAGGTTTGAAGTGCTGTCTGTTCTTGCCTGCTGGTCAGTTAGCCATAAAAAGCACCAGCAGCCAACCCAGGCGTCTGCAGGTTCCATGGAATTATTGGGGAAAGGTTCCGAGTTTGATCACCCCAATTGAGGTATGTTATTTCTTTTGGAAGAAGTGTCATTCATGACTGCCAGCCTTGATATCAGCCATCTAATAAAAAGGTTGATATTCCAAACCCTTTTCTAATTTGATTCTCATTGTGTGGAGAGAAAAAGATCATACTTTTGCCATGCAGTAGCAACTTCTATAGTAAAATATAGAGACAACAACTTATGGATCTATATTCAGAAGCAGTGAGAACTTCCCAAATTCTTTGAGCCCTGTCAGACTTTTTACTTCTGATGACAACAAATATTCTGGACTGCAGGTTATGCCAAAGTCACAGGTTCTCTGTATTCCCTAATGTTAGAAGGCTTGGGAGATCATCTGGTGGATGATAAGTACTCTGGTATGTTGTTTTCTGACCCCTACTATTGATTGTCACTGCTGTTTAAAAAACTACTTCTGCTATATGTATTTTATAACTTATATATACAGGGGTACATTAAAGGGCTCTTCTCAATAAAATGTTTTATTGGTGGGTTTAATATGTATATCAGCAGTTACGCCATTTGATCTACATCTTTTTAAATTTCACTGGGTTTCATATCATTAAATTCATTTGATGCACACAGCAGATAGGGAAAACAAGGGTAAATTACCTATAGTGTCATAATACACTATATTGTTGAGCATATACTTCTTGGAAATATATAATAAGATAAAGGGGAATTGAGAAGAGAGTGATACTTTATTTAATATAAAGATAGAGGATTATATATTACCATGAAAAGCGCATACTGTCCATGTGTGCCATGGTAGTCATGGGGCTTGTCTGGGCAATATTCCATTTAGGATTCAAAATGGCTGATCCCCAGATAAGATGAACGTGTGATAAAAGTGCCACCAATCATTGATTCATTGGGGGTTTCTCAGGGAATTACTTCCCTGAGAGGGAGTGGTTGTAGATGCTGCAGCACTGTCAAAATTTAAGCTTATTTTTGATATGTAGTTCAAGTCTTTATTAACTTTAAAACTAGCAATTTGTTGGGTTTGGATTGTTTGAAGGGAAATCGTTTGTTTTTTTATTGTATTTAATTGGAGTGGCAAAAACTAGTGTGCTTGATGTTGGTTGGCGGGAAATCGGTTGATGGAACATCTCCCTGCCCCTTAATAAGGTATTATAATAAGGTATTATAAAGTGAGCAGATGATCGGATATTGACTTGAGCCTTGGTAGCTTATTTAAATCTGGTTACCAAGGCTTTTCAGCTTGCTGGGATCAGCAGAGTTTAGGAACTTAAGCAGCTCGAAGAGAGGTTTGATATCAGAATAAATATTTGGTTAAATGGTTACTAATATCTATACTGTGTTCACCTTGGAGATCTATCCAATTAAGCAAGGATTGTCAGTTAGATAATAATTTCCCTCATGGATAAATTAGAGAGAACTATAACACTGGCTAACTTGATGGTTGGATCTAGGATTAGGTTGCTCATCGATAGATGATCGAATTGAAACGGAATCAATCAGCAACGTTTGCTGGCAAAGTATATTGTCAAAGTTCAAGTGGGTAATGTTTGATGGCTAGGGTTATCCTGATGTGAAATGCTCGGCAATGATTGGGGGTATGGAAATTGGTGTGATCTGCATCACCAGCCTAACCCATGGTTTGATAAATTTTAGGTTGGAACTTTTATTTGGAAGCTAAGTATGGCTAGTGGCAAGCAAATAATTTTTAATAAATTTTAATAATTGGTAATAATTGGTAATAATTTTTAATAATTTTAATAATTTTAATAATTTTTTCAACCTTGATCCTAGTTTGGCAAGATTATATTATCAGATACCTGGGGTTTTTCTTCAAACGTAACATCTATATATTGTGGTCGATACAGTTTCAAAAAGCTCATAAACAAAAGGTCTATTGGACATGTTGCCTTTAAACCTTACCTTTATGTTTAATCTCCTGTATTGCCTAGACCTCGAAACATTGAGACTTCTCCTTGCCGAGAAGGGAAATGAGCCACTGGATGGAATTAGCCGCAAGATCTTCGTTGGGTCGCTGGCGAGAGATACATTTCGCGCCGAGCCTTTTGAGACTGGGAGTGGTGCAGGTTGTTCAAAGACTATTCAAGAATTGTTCAAGGATTGTTTAAGAATTGTTTAAGAAAAATCAGCAAAGTCTAAATATATTTTGGGTGGGGATTATCAGCACTTTCAAGTTGGCCAGGAAGCCTGGGATGTGATTGGGCACCAGTTGATTGTTTGTGGCATCTCCATGTGAATTATATTTCATGAGTGTTATCGTATATCGGACTAGGTATATAAATCTATTTATAAATATATTTCTGACAGGTTGTTTTAGGTGCCCCACTCGGTCAGCAGGCTTTGGCAATATCTAAAGTGCCATCAATTAAAGTTGATGTATGGTTTATTTTAACGTAGATTGAATCATGGATTTATTTGGCTTAGGTTTGAATCTAGGATGTGGCTCCAGTCTTACAATAGTTTGCAAATTTCTTTAAACAGTGATTAATCACAATACTCAGGGAATGGCACTGAGTGGCTTTGCGTGTAATTGAATTCACCGAATACCTTATATGATTGGTTGTTGGTTTAATTATCCCGTGCCCAGGATAAATAGTAGATGGAACATTGGAACTCAAGTAATGAAGCTCGCATTCTTTTTGCCAATCCTGAGTGTGTTTGGGTTGAACAACATCCTGATTGACACCGACCCTGGGGTTGACGATGTTTTGGCGTTGCTGATGGCTCTCGGCAACAAGGACACCAACATCACTGCCATCACCCTTGTGTTTGGCAATGCTGTGCTCAAGAACGCCACCCGCAACCTTGTCTCGGTCTTCCATGTGCTGGATCTGCAAGCCAAGGAATCCAAATTTGATCTCTACCACAAGAAAACACCTCCTCGGGTGGCCTTGGGGGCCTACAAACCTCTTAAACTACCCATGTATACCGCAGGGTACTTCCATGGCTTTGATGGCCTGGGGAATTTAACAATCACCCGCCCCAGCCTGACTTGTGCCGACTACCAGAAATACTTTGACTATAATTTTGACGGAGATGAGCCCAAGAGATTGGGCCACAATTGCCGCCCCCAAGTCAGAAAGGATAAGAGGACTAGCCATCGATTCACCGCAAGCCCGCTCAATGCAGTTGATGAAATCCTATTCCAACTCAAGTCCCTCCCCCCGTTTACTCTGACTATCGTTGCCCTTGGTCCCCTCACCAACATTGCGCTTGCCATCCAAAAGGACCCCATCACAATGTCACGCGTCAAGCGGATTGTTGTCATGGGCGGTGCTCTGCTTTCGGTTGGAAATATCACTCCCATGGCTGAATTCAACTTTTATGCCGACCCTCACGCCGTCAATGTCGTGTTTGACGCCACTCGCGGGTTTAACGTAAAGCAACATCAGGATCTTGTTCTCAACCCACCTCCCGTTTTTATGAAAGCTGAGCCTCTCAATATCACTCTTGTCTCATCAACCATTACTCACACCACACTGATGACCAGGAAGAATATGACCAACCACTTTGCTGGCATTGGCTACAAAATCATCCCCGATTTCACTACTCAAATGCTCATCATCCCTCAAAGATATTCCGACAAGATTGGAGGCCTGGCCCTCCACGACCCTCTTGCCATGGGTGTTGCCATGAACCTTATCCCCAATGGACCCGCCACCCACCGGTACTCCATTGAGATCATTGATGACTCCGTAAGGGGCCGTGGTGTCTGCATCATTGACCAGCGCCCAAAGTCCAAGGCTGGCCCCACCCCAAGCCAAACCAACATCGAGGTTGTTGAGGGCGTTGGGAATCCCTGGCATTTCCAGAGAATCTTTCTCGATGCCGCTTTCCCTAAACCACCTACCAAAAACACTTCATAAATCAAACTTGATTAATTTCTTTTTACTCCTCCTAGCTTGCCATCAAAATAAATATCCATTAAAAACTCATTTTTAAACAAGTGTTGCAACCAAGCCTCCCTCCTTGCCTGCTAATGTATCTAACGACATGGACCAATCTGAAGGCAGTATCAAATTGCGGGTACTTTCTCCTAATTAGGAGTGCTACCAATTTGACCTGCTGATCCCCGCACAAGTTATTCATCGGCTTCAAACCTTACATGGAATATGCCACTATGCCACCCTCTGTGACCTTGTGGCTTTCCCCATATAGTATATTAATCACAGTATTCTACAATAAACAATACCTTATTCTATTCATTCTCATCCTTTCTATTGGACTGCTGTCTTCCCTAATCAAATACTGAACTCTAATTGGTTCAGTTTCAACAGTGGTAGCAGCAGTAGGTTACAACCTACTTAAAAGAAAAATTACCCCTAAGAAAGGACAGAGTACAGGCTGTATGGCTACTCCCCATCAAGAGATCTTCCTTCCAATCCCTGAGGGAGACATTCCTGAGGGGTACATTATCTACCAAGACCAGTTGGTACTCACAAGTGTGTATAATTGACTCTGCCTTGGGCAGCGCAACATGAGTGTCACCTTGCCCCAATCAGACCTGTCACAATGCATGCTAAATCTCCAACTTAAGTCTTTTTTGGGTGGTGTTGAAGGAGCTGACATTGTCGGTTGGCTCCACTCTACCAAGACCCGCCTTTGTATCTGTCAGGTGCCTGAGCCCTTGTGGGTTGCCACTGCTTTGGAGTGCCTTACAGGGCCTGCCACAGTATGGTTCACCAACTTGACCCGCCAAGAAATAGATGTCACTTGGGTGTTGGTCTTGGATGCCGCAAAGTCCCACTACAGTGAAACCTTTTCACCTATTGTAGTGGGAACTCCCCTCCCGGCAATTAAACAGACTGGGTCCGTCCCTGAATACCTTGCAGGATGCCAGTAAGCCCTTGCTGCTGCCCCAGAAGCTGTCACTGATGGGAAAACCATGCTCCTTACACTAATAGTCAATGGGCTCAAGCCCCATATCTGCAAGTGGGTTCCCATGGGGTGCTGTACCTTCATCAATGGCTGCTACAAGGCCATTGTGGAGGCCAATAATAAGGCTTTCATGGGCTTCTTTAAGTTCAATGAAGCATCATCCCAGTCTTGCCCTGCACCTGGTAGTGCTCACAATCAGGTAGGCCACTGTCAGTCCCACCAACAGGAAAATGAGGTTAAGCGTCCCTGCAAGGGGGAGCTTCAATTAGCATAAATTGAGGACCCAGGAAAAGCCAGGGGGCTGTAGATATGAGAGGTTCTACAACCCCACTTGACCCTTAATCTCAATCTCTCCTTGCAAAGAACCCCTGTGATTACAATGTTCATGATGTTGAAACTCTTGACGTCTTCCAGGTTCATATCTACAACCCCATTCTCCAAGCAAGCCACTCTCTCAATAAAGTAACCCACTTATCTTATCCCTTTTGTTTTTGTGGAAACACCCAAAAATTGTTGGTAGACACCAGGGCCAACCACACTATGGTGGACCAGGCGTTTGCTGATGCACATCAGCTAGACTGTGTACCTGGCAGATTCAAAGCAGTACAAGTAGCTGACTTTTGCAGAGTGGTAATTAACCATGAGACAGTACCCTTCTCTATCACAAGTGACAAAATCTTATTGACCATGCTTACTGGAAAACCTCAACTACAGGATTTGAACCCTGACACCCTGTAGGCCGCCATCCTGCAGGACCAGCTGCCTGCAGATTTTCAGACAGGAACCAGAACAGGATTTGACTTTGGAAAATCTTTTAAAGCTTGATGAGTCAAAATCACCTACATCAACACTTCCTGTGTTAAAGGTTCCTGTTAGCTCAACCAATCAGCAGGCGGGTCTAGCTATAGAACCCAAAATAAATCAGGCCACCACAGAAGGGTAAACCAAGAAAATTTCTATAGAACGCGGGCTCCCAGAGATGACCAACCCCACAACCCAACAAGGGAATTTGAGTATTCTCAATTCAAACCAGCCAATGAATTAACTCCTATGATGGATGCCACCAAGGACTAGAAAAACCTGGTAGACGGTAACACCTGGGCCAAAGAAATTTGTAAAAGTTTACCCATGACAGATGGGCGTACTTATACCCTGGACCACCAAGAAGTTGCCCATTGCCATTCTTGCAATAAAGTGACATGAACCTTTGTTTCAACCAAGTCATCCTATATTTAATTTTAGTTCTATTTCATTTGCAGACCAACTCCCGTGGTTCTGTGCCTCCCACCTATTCACCCCAAGAAACCACAGACCAGCCGCCCAAACAATATCACCCACTAGGAGCTCCCTTTGGCCTAGTGCATTTCAAAGAATACCCACCAAACCTGGCATATTCTGAGTTCACGCTGGAGGAAATCTTAATCCACAATCTGGAAGCTAGAACTAAAGAGACAGAGACCGTTTACAGAGAAGGGATCAAAATCACCAGACCTTCCCTGCTATTCCGCAACAAGTATATTTACATGCCCGCCTATTTAGTTCTGATGACATCACCCCTAACCCTGCGGCCCAACTGCCCACAGAAATCTGTTACAGCCAATGAATCCACCTCCACTCAGATATTTGAGGTAATGTACATCACTCTCATTGGCCTGATTGATTCAGTGGTACCCACAAGTGGACCCTGGGCCCTACTGAGCAAATTGATATCTTATATTGTAAAGTTAGTGCCAATCTTGTGGTGGGCCCTTCCTGCCTGTTTCCTGGACCCCCCACAGGCTGATTCCCTGACACCATCAGGGGTTAACTTAATACCCACACGCCATTTATTGGATTGGCTATCTGACATATGCCAGAAATTCCAGCTATTGGTTTGGTTCAACAAATCCACATTCTATCAGGTGTCAACTTAATTCCTCCACACCATTTTTTGGATTTTCTGGCTAGCCCATGCTGGATTTCCAACTACAGGGAAAGGTGCAACAAATCCACATCCCATCAGGGGTCAACTTAATTCCTCCACACCATTTTTTGGATTTTCTGGCCAGCCCATGCTGGATTTCCAACTACAGGGAAAGGTGCAACAAATCCACATCCCATCAGGGGTCAACTTAATTCCTCCACACCATTTTTTGGATTTTCTGGCTAGCCCATGCTGGATTTCCAACTACAGGGAAAGGTGCAACAAATCCACATCCCATCAGGGGTCAACTTAATTCCTCCACACCATTTGTTGAATTGTCTGGCTAGCCAATGCTGGATTTCCAACTACAGGGAAAGTTTTAACAAATCCACATTCCATCAGGGGTCAACCTAATTCCTCCACATCATTTGTTGGATTGTCTGGCTAGCCCATGCTGGATTTCCAACTATGGGAAAAGGTTCAACCAATCCCCTGCTCCATCAATAGTCAACTTAATTCAGCCACACTGTTTGGTTGATTGTCTGGATAACCCATGCTAGATTTCCAACTATGGGGAAAGGTTCAAAAAATCCACATCCCATCAGGGGTCACCTTAATTCCTCTACATCATTTTTTGTATTATCTGGCTAGCCCATGCTGGATTTATAACTACAGGGAAAGGTTCAACAAATCTACATCCCATCAGGGGTCAACTTAATTCCTTCACACCATTTGTTGGATTGTCTGGCTAGCCCATGTGGAATTTCCAACTACAGGGGAAGGTTCAACAAATCCCTGCTCCTTCAGGGGTCACCTTAATGCCCTCACATCATTTTTTGGATTGTCCAGCTGGCCCATGCTGGAAATCCAATCATAAGGAAGGTCAATGGACACTGTTGCTTTATACCAGGCCAGCCTTAAATATTGTTGTAACTGTGCTGTTTTAGCAGAGTTACAAGGGGAAAAGTATTTAAAAGCTAGATAATAATCTTTATTGAGAGATAGTGATTATATATTCATTGTGAATTAAGAATAACAGGAACATGATTGTGTTGATCACACAGCTGGATAGAAGGAGGGGGTGGCTTGATCCTGGTAATGAGTCAAGCACCAAAACAAGGCATCCATCATAAGGGATCAGCATCTATTCATGTTGTTGGATTTGGTAATTCAAGTTAACTTCCTAGTCTGGCTTCAAGTGATAGGATAATTGGATTGTGGGTCACAAACCTGCTTGGTTGGAACCTTGCTGGCAGGTTGAGCCTGCGGTTTTGACACCCCCCCCCAACTGAAGGTCAGCCTCCTCTGGGGGCAGGTTGTCAGGAGCCCAGGCGCTGTATTGGACTAATTGTTGTTCTGTGGAGGGCAGGGCAGTTTCTTGTTGTTTTGGTCTCACTTTACAGGATCTCAGGAAATAGTGGTGTAGGGTTTTGTCTTGCTTACGCTTTCCAAGTCCTTGCACAAGATAAGTATTATTGTTGTTTACCTTTAGAATGATTGCTGGGCCCACTTTCTTGGGTTGTAGTTTGCTTTTCATGTTCATGACCAAAACTTTGTCCCCAACTTCATGTCTATTGCAGATGGGGACAAATTTTTTTGCAGACATTCATTTTCCTTCACTGTTTGTTTGCTGTTAGCCTCTACAGCAGGAGGGTCTAAGTGTGGGGAGACTTTACTTGGAATTTCCAGTTTAGGTCCTGTCAATAATTGGATGATATTTGGCTGTGTGCTGTATACTAACTCAAACAGGCTTTTCCCAGTGGATCTGTTCACTTGGGTTCAATACACAAGTAATGCAGTTGATAGCTGCTTATACCAGTCTTCAGGTCTTCTGGTGGTGAGTTTGGCTAAGGCTTTCACGAGGCTACCATTAAGCTGCTCTACGCGTCCATTAGCCTGTGGGTGATATGGTGTTGTCATGATGTGTTTGACCCCATTTTTTGCAAGGTATATATTGGTAGTTTCAGAGGTAATTCTTTCCCTCTATTGGTGATCAGGAGCTCTGGCTTTCTGAACTTGCTGGTTATAATTTTGCCAATAAATTGTTGTACGCTGTTGCCAGTATGTGCCTTTACTGCTTGGGCTACTGGCCATCTTGTAGCAAAGTCAATGCCGGTAATGATGTATTTCTTGTTATTGTGTTTCCCTGGCATGAGGCCAACAATGTCAAGAGCTCATAGTTTGAAAGGTAGTTGTGTGTGGATGGGAAGTACTGACTTTGGCAGGGTTTTGCTTTTGGAAAAGGTTTTGCATACCTCACATTAGTCTAGAACTTCTTGAACATTGTGATACAAGGTTGGCCACCAGGCCTTGTGCTTAAGGATCTCATATAGGTTTTGGCTCTTGGTATGTCCAAGGTCTCTGTGGTAGTGTAGGATAGTGCCTACTTTCTGGTGTGTGGGGATGTAGGGAAGGATTGTGCTTTCAGACATTTTTCTGTGTAGGGTCCCGTATGCATCAGCAAATAGGTGTTCATTTTTGATAACTGTTTCCTTTGTTATGTTAGTTGTGCTGGGGGGAAGCCTTTGTCTTTTGTTTGTAGTACTAAGAGAGGCCAGTCTGGGTGAGCCCATTTTTCCCTCCTGAGGCACAGACATACAGGCAGGAGAGGGCGTCTGCCATGGCAACTCAGCCCCAGGTTTGTACTGTATGAGCATGTTAAACCTCTCCAATAGCTTCATCCATCAGGCTTGGTGGCGCAAGAGATTTTCTTGAGTTTTGAAATATATGAGCAACTTGTGGTTGGTTAATGCTGTGAATTATTCCTGCCATTCTAGATAACAGCGCCATTCAACTAGGCAGTGTACAATAGCCAACAGTTCTTTGTTGTGGATAGGGTATCAACACTTGCCATCTGTCAATTTTTGCAATTCATAAGCTACAGGCAGGAAGTCACTGTCATTGTTTTGATTTGTAGTACTCCCCCAATGGACACATCTGAGGCATTGATTTTCATTTGGTATTCCCTGTCACTTTTGAGGTATTGCAGGATGGGAGCTGTTGTGAGTTTCTCCTTGAGGCGTCTAAAACAGAGGTCACATTGGGGGGGGGGGGGGTTCCACACAAACTTGGATTTAGCGCCTGTTATGGCAGATAAGGGTGCAGTCAAAACACCACAGTCAGGTATGAAGTGGCGTACATAGGCCACCATCACCAAAAAGGTGCAGAGTTCCAACCTATCCTTGGGTGGCAGCATCTTGCAGATGGCCTGTATCTTTTGACTGTCAGGTTTTATGCTGTCCTTTGAGACTATATGTCCCAGGAAGGGTAGTTGTTTGCAGAAGAATTGGCACTTGGAGGGCTTGGCTAACAGTTTGTGTTGTACCAAGGTAGCAAAGACTGCCTTGAGGTCTTTGTGGTGATGTTCCACCGAGGGACTGTAGACAATGATGCTGTCCAGGTACAATAGAGCGTGCTTGCCTATGTGTGGCGCAAATACTTTGTTCATGAAGGTTACAAAGGTGGACAGGGCATTTGTCATGCCAAAGTTGAGCACCACACTTTTGTATGAGCCGTATTTAGTGTGGAAGGTTGTCTTGGGGATGTCATCCTCCTTGATGCAAATATGGTTGTAGCCTGCCATCAGGTCAATTTTGGAGAAGACTGTGGCTCCTCCTAAGGCGTCAAAGAGGTCGCCAATCAGTGGTAGTGGATAGCAATTCTTGATGATAACTTCATTTAGGGCTCAGTAGTCTGTAACCAGACGTAAGGTACTGTCCTTCTTGGCCACAAAGAATACGGCGGCCCCAAAGGAAGACTGTGAGGGGCAGATAAGTCCCTTCTCCAATGCCTCCTTAAGGTAGGCGCGTAGGGCATTGTCTTTATTTGGGGTCATCCTGTAAACAGGGCGCGCCTTGGGTACAGCTCCTTTGAGTTGGATGGAGTGCTGAATGTGCTTCTCAGGGAGCAGTCCAGACAGCGCTTCCTTGAATATTTCTGGATAGCAGGCCACAATTTCGCGGTCCTGGGGCGTGGAGGTATCCTGGTGATCTTTTAAATGTATGATCTTGTACTGGCAGGAGTCCCAGTCAATTGCCTTCAGGTTTTCCTTTTTATCCAAGGTCTCTGTGATGCATACAAAGAAGTGGTTGCGTAGGAGTTGGTCCACAGAGTCAGTGTAGATCTGGTGGTTGACACCTTTGCGCTTGATGATCAACACTGAGGTTGCCCAGTCTATATGAGGATTGTTCTTCCATAACCAGTCTAGCACCAGCACAATATCAAACTTTGGGAAGTTGATGACAGGACCTTGGATGGTGGAGTGGAGGTTCTCAAGCATGACAGAGAAGGGGGGAGTTTCCCTTGTCACAGCAATGTGGTGTTTGTCAGCTAGGACCACGTTTTTAATCCACAAAGGATTAGTGGCCAGCTTAAATTGTCCACAAAGCTACTGTTGACTAGGGTCCAGTCTGCACTCAAATCCAGGAGTGCTGAGCCTGTGTAACTACAAAAGCCGAAAGGATAGGACATCAGTTTATTGGAATGCCTGGCAATGGTGTACAGTACCAGGTCCTCCAAGGGTACTTGGTTTATTGGGCATTGGTCCACGTCCTTGGGTCAGTACTCATCATTGGGCAAGTCAGGAGTTGCGTGGGGGGATCTTGGCTTGCTTAGTGCTCTCCCTGGGCTTTTTGCTTGTCTTGATTGCCTTGCGCGGCAGTGACACAGAAATGGGTACAATTTGACTGGCCATTGTTCCCGCTTCCATGTCCATTCAAACCCATGGGTTTGTGGTTGGCGTTATTCCTGTTGCTTCCAGGGGGTGGTCAAGCGGAGCGCCTGCCTGGATGGGAGTCATTGGGTCTTCCTTGTTTCCCAGTTTGTGCCTTATGAAGTGTGTTGGAGGTTTCTTCCGCTTTCTCTGCTTCACAGTACAAGCTTTGCAGGTTGGTCACCTGGTCCAGGTTCATGTGTCTCATCACATGCAACTTGAGGGTGTTTTTAGTACATGAGGTGTGTGGCTGGGGTGTTGAAGGCCATGTCAGATGGTGCACAAAGTTGGAGTTCCTTGTAGGTGCGGGTGAGTTCCTTCACAGTGCCTGTCTGGGTTAGGTTCTTTACTTGGCATATTATCATGAGCGCTGTATCCTTAAGCACAAATCTTGCCAGGAAGTCTTGCTTAAAGGTATCCCAGTTCTTGTTGGTATGCTCCTTGTGCCACTTGTTGCACCAGATGCCAGCGTCATGGGTCAGGCAAATGGAAATTTCTGCAATCTAAAATTGCTGTGGGCATTCCATCTGGGCCAGCTTCCTCTGGACAGACTGGATCCATGCAGCAGTGTTTTTGTTGTTGGTCCCGGCAAAAGGTTCCAAGGTGGCGCTTTGTAGTCTTTGAGCTACATAGGCTGGCATGGCGCCTTTGTTGGTTGGTTGCGGCATGGAGGCGGGAGCTTGGAAGAAACCTTGTGCAGACATGGCGTTGGAGGCGGGTAGTGGAATCACTGTATTCTGGTACAGGACAAAGCCATTGGGTATCTCAGTACCAAGAGTGTACAGGGTCCAGTCAGGCAGGAGGCCAGATATAATTCTGTTGAGGATTTGTTGGCCGCAGCGTGTGCAGGCAAAAGGCAGAATTTTTCAAGATAAGGTAGGATGGAGAACTTATCTGTGTTACCACTGTTGTAACTGTGCTGTTTTAGCAGAGTTAAAAAGGGAAAATTATTTAGAAGCTAGATAATAATCTTTATTGAGAGATAGTGAGTATATAGTCATTGTGAATTAAGGATAACAGGAACATGATTGTGTTGATCACATAGCTGGATGGAAGGAGGGGGTGGCTTGATCCTGGTAATGAGTCAAGCACCAAAACAAGGCATCCACCATAAGGGATCAGCATCCGTTAATGTTGTTGTATTTGGTAATTTGAGTTAACTTCCTAGTCTGGCTTTGAGTGACCAGATAATTAAATTGCGGGTCACAAACCTGCTTGGTTAGAACCTTGCTGGTGGGTCAAGCCTGCGGTTTTGACAATATCTCTTGCTGTGACATGATTTTCTGACTGGCCCATGCTTGAGATCCAACTACAGGTAAGGTATATGGATCAGGTTGCATCATGCTGGGGGCAAGAGCTTCCATGATTGAACCAGGGTCTCTGGTACCAGGTTGGAGGGCCTCAGCTAACCTGGGCACGTCTTTCTAGGGAAGGCAAGCTTTAGCAAGGTTCAGAGGTGATGTCCAAAAGAGACTGGGCGGGGAGAGGGGTGGGGCTGTTAACCAAGCAGGGTTGCGTATCAGCGGCCCTCTGTGAGAGAGGGGGCTAAGCTAGCTAAGTTTGGCTCTCATCCCAAGGGAAGGATCTGCCAGGACACCATCCAGAGCAAGACTGGTATGGCCGCTCAAAGTGGCATCCAAAGAGAGGGCACAGCAGATATTTGGGTAAAGTAGGGATCTAAGCCCATCAAGATCATCCCACCAAGCAACCAGGGAGCGTGTTCTTGGATACCCAACCCTTCTTCTTGGATCTGAGCACCTGGGTCCCCAGAGAGGGGAGGCATTGGGGAATCCAAGCTTGGGGCGCTGAGAGGACTGGTTTGAGGGCAGATGATTCAAGATGTCACAGGAGAGACTTCTTACTAGGTTCTCACTGGTAACAAGGATATCCTGAGTGGGTCCAGGAATGTCCTCAAATATAGGCATGGATTGGGTAGGGTTGCTCCCTACATGGTGAAACAGATAGGAAATACAACTCTGTAGGTCTAGAGAAGTGGTCCATATTATCACCAAAGCAGGTGCCAGGGTAAAGGCCACAAACTTTGCCAAGGAGACCAGCATTCTACAAGTAAGAGAAAAAGGCCAAAGGGGGTTTTAGGCTTTCTTGGGAGCAAAACTGGTTGAGTTGGAGAAGCCTTGCAACAAAGGATCTATTAAATGACTTAGGATCCAAGGAGTCAACGGCCACAAGCTATACACTTTAGCAGTGAGCAGGAGGTGCTGCTTTGGATGTATATAAAGCAGAAGAGATGGCAAAGCAAACAAGAGAAAAAATTGAGCTTAAAGTAAGTAAATATATGTGCTCTACTACTAAATTCAAAGTTTGGACTAGATTTTCAAACGCAAGAGTGGTAAGCGTATATGTTAATAATAACTTTAACTCCAGGAGCTCTGAAAGAGACGCCAGGAGCCAGGGAAGGACTGGGAAGGTAAGGAATGACAAAAACTTTTACTAACAAAGCCAGAGGACTAAAGGGGACACAGAAAAAGCCCCAAGGTCAAAACCAAAGATAGAAAAGTCTTTGAAACTTTTGTTTGATAAAATGAGCAAGCAGGGGGCTAACAGCCCCCTGTCTTGGTATAAGGAATGAGTTTTGGAATTCAAGGTCACCTGACCCAAGAGACAACATGATTGGTTCAAAGAGAAATTTTGCAAGGAGAATGCAATGGGTTGGAAGGCTTTCCAATCATTTCTGACTTCAACTCTGATTGGCTGGTATCAATGGAGTGTTTCAGGGCAGCATCTGATCCAGTTGAATTGAAATTTGTTGATTTAACAGAAGTGCACCCTGGTTGATTATACTTGATTTGTTTTACATGTGGGTAAGCCCAAGCCAAAAAAATAGTCCAAATTAATCAGAGATTCCTCCCAGGTAGGAACATAAATCTGATCATTAGTGGTTACCACCTGAGAAGGATACACCAGGACAAATTGCTCATCAATTGTGTAAGCTAAATCCTCAAGGGAGCTAAGAGATTTGGCTTGAGTTTGAGCAAATTGCTTGGTGCGCCAAAGGAAGATATTCCTATCCAGGGCTAAAAAGGGGGAGTAACTTTACACTCTCTGTAGGCTTGATTTCCATTGGATCTCTCTGCCTATTACCAGTTGGGAGGGTTAACAATGGTGTCCATGTGTTTTCTATTCCCTTGGGGAGTGTGCCCAAACTTATATGTCCTGATCTTTGTATTATCCATCAGGGTTAATTACCTCTCTTTCATACTGGCCACCTGGTTGGGCCCATTTTTAAAGATAGTACTGATTTTGTGGTGATGGGGATGGTCCACAAAGCCAGGTTGTAGGCTACTGCTCTTAGAACTATCAGTTCTCTTCTCAGGCCTTGCATGAAGAAGATATCAAATTTTGGGCTGGATCTAATCAATAAGTCCAGCATTGCTGCAACTTCTGTCCAGGATTGCATGACTATTGCACATGCAAAGGATCTGTATTCTAGGTCAGCATTAAAGTATGTACAGCGGCCACATTGCTGGATGGGACGGTCGGTTGGGGATGTTGCTCCTGTCAGGAATACTTTGTTAACCGGCTACCAGGTTGAGTCTGAGCGGCCGGGGCCACGGTTGGGGATGAGTGAGTATAGTCACCTGTTTAGGGGAACCTGTCACCAGCGGCCTGCCACATGCCGTTTCTTTGTCATCTTGGGAGGGTTGGATATGTTTATAAAACATGGACTAAGTTTATTAAGGTTAGGGTTAGGGTTAGGTTGATGGTAAGAGTAAAGTATTATATTGACTAGAGAATAGAATAAAAGATTCAAGAGCATATTTATTTCAGCCGGTCAATCAGCAAGTAAGAGCATGATGGTAATATAGGGATGGCTTAGATGGAACGATCCGCCTTGAACTTAACCTTTTCCTTGGCATTCTGGGGGCTGGACTGGGAGGGGGTTCCGATGAGAGTGGATGCGGAGCTGCTGGAGGTGCGCGGATCTCGCTGCTTGGGCGTTGTTGGTGGGGCAGGTTGCGAGGGTCTTGGCGGTGCTTGGTGCTTGGTAGGGTTCGTGACACATTTTGATGGTGGGCAAGAGTGGTATATGGTTATATACCCAGCGTTGAGTTAGAGGGATGAGTTGAAATGGTTGTGGCCTTTATGTTGGTTTAACCAATTAGATGTTATTTTTTGTTATGGATTAAACTTTGATATATGGTTGGTGGAATAGATCAGGCTTATACTTTGAAGTAGCGTATAGATAATAGCATTGGATTGATGGATGTTTCATTTGGTGGGATAATAGATTGTAAAGTGGTACGTCATAGTTTGGATTGCAGAGGTTGGTTGGATCCAAGGGTAGCTTATTGAATTAAGCTTATTCTCAGGTGTCATGTCATGAAAGATGGGAGTATTTAAGCATGGATGAGAGGTAGGTTTTGTGATCAACCTAAGCAACAGAATTCCAGTCTTTACTAAAATCCTAAGAATGTCACAGAAGGAACCCAGCAAGGTGAGTGCCACAATCTCGTCAGCCATGGGCACGGCGAAGGAGATGGTGGGGAAGATGCTTGGGAACGAGGAGCTCGAGGCCAAGGGGACGATCGAGAAGGCGGAGGGGACTTCGGAATCCAAGGCGGCCGATGCCAAAGCCGAAGCGGAAGAGAAGACCAAGAGCGCAACTGAGGAAGCCAAGGAGAAGGTGGGGGCTGCCAAGGAGAAACTTCAGGAAAAGGCGGCCCAAGGCAAGGAGAAGATGCAGGAGGCATCTTCCAAAGCATCCCAATCCACCAAATCCACCCTGGAGTCGGCCAAGGGCAGCGTCAAGGACACAACAGGCGGGGTGGTTGGCGACGAGAAGATGCAGGCCGAGGGCAAGACCGAGAAGGCCAAGTCGGGTGGGAATAAATAGTGCCGCTTCTTTAAAGATTTGCATCTGAATGATTAAAATGCTCTATTGCTATCTCCTTATGAAATTATATGTGTTTTAGCATACATGATAGTGGATATTGAAATTATATTATTTACTAGTTATCGTTTTAAAACCCCTTTAATAATAGGTATTTATTAGCATTGATCACATTTCATAAATTCCATCTATGATTTTCCCCAGACCATTGTAGCTACTACTCAACTTCTGAAATCATCCAGAACCAGCTTGTACAAGTTGGTATTGAATCCAACCGTACCCTACTTTAGCATAGATTGTATTAAAGTTAATAGCCGACTTGAACGATCTATCAAGTTGTTTTAAAAGAGGGATTCGAGGTTTCCTTGAAACTAAAGGTTTGTACCCATCTGGTTGAACTTTGGCGGGATGGTGATCCTCTTGGAAGATATCTGGAGATCTCCAACTTGTTGGCGGCAAAGGTCAAGTAAACGTGGATGAACCTTATTGGTGGACTTTAGAGAGTTTCTTTGGGGGTGAAAGAATTTGCGCAGGGTGACGCTGCGGACTCGAGCGAGCCTTTTTCATAACATGTTTTGATTGGTTGGCTGATCAGATGCTAGCATATTGGAAGTATTAAAGTGGAAGATCCAATTGGATGCTTGAAATGTCCCAGACCGAACCTAGTAAAGTTAACGCGACGATGGCCTCGGCGATAGGGACAGTCAAGGAGGTGGTAGGTAAGGTGATTGGAAGCGAGGAGCTTGAAGCTACAGGTCAACTCGAGAGAGCGGAGGCTGACGCTGAGTACGAGGCGGCAGATGTCGAGTCAAAAGTTGCTGCGGGAGAGCAGGCCAAGCTATCGTACGAGGAGGCGAAATCCAAGGCCTTGGAAGCTTCGAAAGTCTTGGAGGAGAAGGTCGCGAATAAGGAAGTCAAGCGAGCTGAGGAAGACTTCAAATCCAAGGCGGCAGAGGCCGAGTCCAAGATCCAAGCCCAGAAGGAATCGGAGCAGTCCTACGAGGAGGCTAAATCAGTTGCAACCGAAGCCAAGAAGGACCTCGAGCAGAAGATGTTTCGAGATAAGAAGCTATCGGAGTCTACCGTTGACTCCTAAAGGAAGCGTCAAGGGCTAAACCATTCTCTCCTAGCTTATGAAATACACTTGCTTTACGATGCCTGCAACTATAAAAATAAATATCCTCCTAAACTCTTTCAATCCAAAAATATCCTTTTATCGACTACCCAAAACAAGAATAACCCCAATCTAACCCACCAACAATACAGTACATATATCAACTTTTACAAGAACTCCCACCTACCCCCAGACCCTTGATTTGGGTAATGGGGAGCTGAGGTTTCCATATCTCCTGGCCCAACCTGGACAGCTCAGACCCTGCTCCTATGCTCAACCCCTCTCAGGCCATCATCCAACCAGCCACCCCAGAAAGAGGATGCACTCTGCCAGATGCCCAATCAGACTTGGCCATCTCCAAGCAGCCCCCAGCTCCTGTATCTCCAACCCCCAAGCATCAAACCATTCCCACCAAACTCTTCCAGGGATCTCAGCACACATCAGTCTGGCCCAACTTGAGAGAAGATTGCATGACAGCTGAAGCCTTCTCACCCCACTGCAATTCAGGAGCTCTGTGATCCCCAGCACTGGGGAGAAGTATCAAGACCAAGAGGAAGAAGGTAGCACCCAAGTTTCAGATCATCAGAGCATCCCCCATCTTGCACAACTGTATTCAGCAGGACCCCTGATCCAGGTCTAAAACCATCTTGCCCGCCAGGGCATACAGCCCCATGCCATACCTCTCAGCTAAGGATGCATGGGCAGCAGATCCAGTCCCCAGCCTCCCCAATCACCCCAGAATCTAATCACATGCCAGCCCAGGTCTTCCATAGAATCTATTCCCTCCTGCCAATATCCCCCTGGTTCTGGACTGTATCCCCTTGATGATGTATATGTATCTGGCTACAGATCACCCCTCCCACCCAATAATCTCTGTGCCATCAGAAATGATAATCACCCTGCCAGGACAGAGAGGCAGAAGCCAGGGAGGTTTATTGGGCATCTCTGGCCACTGCATCAGCCACCTCCAGCCATTCTGGACATATGTGGATTAAACTGGTGGGGATCAAATGCATCAGAGGCTGCTCTGAGGCAGCCAATGGGTGTCCTGGATCAACGCCCAGCTCTATCTGAGTCAGCAAGCCATAATTCATACTGTGATGCTTGAAACCAGGAGACCAAGCTGCATTGGAGGGTATGTAGGCTCCCCCCAAAGGTCTCTCATATGATCTTCAATCTGGGCTGTGACCTGTGGGCTTGTCTCCAAGATTCCTCCCTGCAGCCTGTGCAGGCCTCTGATCTCCATTGAAATTGCTCCCAGAGAATCCTGCCCCCACCAGCAATTTCTGTATGGCCCAGATCACTCTCACCCAGCCAACCCTGGCCAGCTGGCTGCAGGCCAAGAGCCTAAAGTCCCCCCTGAGCTCCTCCACCTGCTCAGGGTAGGCATAGGATTTCTGGGGGCTGTCTGTTGGTCCAAGGGGAGGCTTCTTGGGGATCAGAGATGTGCTTGATTATGTGCTGTAGAGGGGGGCTGCAGTGCTCCAGCCCCTCAGAAACCAGCACATGCCTGGGTTAATGCCAGGTGCCGTCTGGGAGGGTTGTTGTTCAGCAAGTGATCAGGCCCCTTGGCACAGGGGTTTAACTTTGTTTGGCAGGCAGCAGATCCCTCCATCCCTTTCCCTAGGAATTTCCAAGCATCTTCCTGTATACCGTTGCCTTGGCTGGTGCCCTCCCCTCCTTGGGTTGATACCTCTTCTGGAACAATCTTTGGAGCTCGTTCCCTAAGTGCTCCCTGCCTCTGGAGGTCATCTGGATCCTTTTCAGCCAGCTGGGCCACTCCTTCTCAGAATATTTGCTTGTGGCAGGCTTCCTGCAGCTACATCAGTACAGGTTCTCCTCCCCTGGGCCGGGATATTGAATATGGTGAGTGTTATCCAGGGTAAACTGTGGGGAATCAAGGAGAATTCTAGGGGCTGTGAGTGGCGCTTGTTGGAACCAGAAGGAAGTTCCCCTTGGAGCCCTTCTGTTATGTAGCCTGTTGTGGAGTTTAATTTTCCTGGTCTTGGGCCCCTTGTTCTTGTGTTATTTGGTCTTGGGCTCATTTCCCTTGCTCTTGGACTCCTTATCCTTGCTCCTGATTTCCTTGTCCCTACTCTTGTACTCCTTGCTCTTTGCTTTTCTGCTCTTCCTCTTGGATCTCTTGCTCTTGGCCTTGGGATTCTTATGTGCCTCCCTGAAGTGGATGATTCCCTTGTTTCAGCCTGTCACCCTTTTATAGCCCTTGTTTTAGTCTTATTCTCTTCTGAGCTGCTTCTTTCTTAATCTTGAACCACTGTTTTCCTTTAGAATTTAAATCAACCCTTATTTCTTACTTCAGCCAATCAGGGCAGTAGTTCCCTTTCAGCCCCCTGATCCATTACACTTCCTTCTTGTTTTAACAATAAAAGGCATTGATAAAGCAAGCCTTAACCTTCAGCCAATCAACTGCTTTGACCTGCTAATTTCTCTGAACTGCTTTCTGAGCTACCTGTTACTGTTCCTTACTCAAAAAGGCTGTTGTTGCTTACTGGCAAGCCCCTCAGCCCATGTTTCAAACAATTTCCTGTTCTCCAGTTACGTTTCCCTGTGTCCATTTTCTTGTTTACTCTTAGTAAAGCATACAGGATTTCTCCTCTGTGTTTTTTCAACCTTTCCCAGCACTTTTCCCTCCTTGGAAAAACTTGAAGGCTCTGTTGTTTTGCTCTTGCTCTGTGCTATAGCCAACGTCAGAATGTTTTACCCTTCTTTCAAAGCCCCCCATTCCATTCCCGTCTACTCCTGCTCTATTCATTGTTCTTAGTAAATTCTTCTTTATTAACTTTTGATTATTTTTCATTTGTCTAATTTTTTAATTCTTTTATTATTTTAGTCCCCTCTTTCTTTATTTCTTCTTTAATTATTCCCTTTATATTTCTTTTTATTTCTCTGTTTTTAATTTAATGTTTATTTCTTGTTTTTTAATCTATACATCTTTTCTCCTTGTTCTTTCTTCTTCTTTCTTTCCAACCACTATATATGACCTCCACCTAGCCCTTCTGCTCCTTCTCCCTGCTGTTCTCTACAGATGTCCTCTATCTTGGCTTCTCTATCCAGATAGTCCCAATCAGTCAACACCTCAGACTCAGGCAATAACTCTCCACAAGTGAATCAACTTAAACTTGACCCTCATCAGTGGCCTACACTTTAGGGCATCATAAACAAGGACTCCCTATGAATTATATCTGTTTACCCACCCAAGTGATTAGCTTGAGCTTTCTGGTGCAGATCAACCAACTTTATTTCCCAGAAAACTCCAAATCACTAGTTCTGCAGCTGTTTCCCTAGGCAGACACCTCAAAAATGGCTCTGAGCTATCCATCCTTTGCCCAGAAACTTTAAGGCTTCCTTAAAGCTGCACTAAGGTCATGGAAAGAGAACCCTTTACCTCCATCCTAGGTAGAGCCACCCAACTGCATGCTCACCCCAGTTGATATCAGCATTTCAATGCTACCTCAGCACATCCATTCCAGGGCAGACCCTTAGTTTTATTCTCACCCCAGCTAGCCTCAGGATGTCTATACCCCTTACTATAACCATCCCAGGGCACTTAATTTCTCTATCCTTCCTAAGCACTAGTAAGGGGCCACCTTACTAAAACCCCAAGGCAAACCCCAAACCCCAAGTACCTTGGTTGAGCAAAACCCAGCCATCACATCTGGCTAATCAAACAAATCAAACATTTACCTCTCAGGCAACTATTCTCTACTTGGACAACATCAGCTTACACCTGAAAACAGCTCCAGGTGTGGATCATCACAGCCCCTAATCATCTAATCACAAGGATGCCTAATTGGTACTTTGTTCAGATGATCCCTTCCTCTGCCCACCTCTGCACATATGATCCGGTCATTAAGGCCCTGCAGCATCTCAAGCCTGAAATTCTTAATTTGGTGCCAACTCACAAACAACTAGCCAAGTATATAAGTGACAAGTGCCCTGCCATCAACCCATCCTCTAAGGCAATGGTGTTCCTTCTTAGCTCACACTCACACACAAGCTCAAACAGCTGCCAAGCAGAGAGTTCCTTTCTAGTGATGACAAGCTAACTGTCAAGACGCGCACTATTGCTGTGTCACCCAGCTGGACTTACTGGAGCTAAAAAGGGCATTAATCTGGGTAGTGGATAGTACTTTGGGCCCTTTCCCCCAGAAATTCCACTACCTTGGGATAGTTCATGCCAGCCAGACACCCAGGTGATTCCAATCATGCTCTTCCTCCCCCTGGGGAAGCTGAGGCCATCTATACCAGGGCTTTCACTATCCTCTGTCAAGAGCTTGCCCTCCTTCCCAGCAATGACACAAAGAAGACCCCTGCCCACACCTGCACCAACCCTCCTAACACTGACAAGGACCAGACCACTCCAGATGCCAAAAGAAAAGGTTAAGCTAAGAGCTCTTGGCCCACAGGTCTACATAACAGACTTTGAGCCTTCTCAGTTCAACACATCCAAGCATCTGTTTTCTGGAAAAGCAGGGGTTCCACTCTCATTTGTAAATTCACTGCCACCCTTGATATTGGATCACATTATCTTCCCCAGACGTACTAAGAAAGGCCCAAAAATATCAGCTAACCCCTTAATTCTTTAGGGGATTTGGCACACACAGTTGATGAGAGATTTGTGCTGGCCTACCCTGTGGATCCATTGTCTTTGGTTGCTCCCCCTGGGAAGAAACGTTGGTTAATTTGGACTACTTATTGGCATGGTGTTACCCACTTTTGAAAAACATCAGATCCAACCAATCAGGTGATGCTGCATCAAGGCCCAAAACCCCAAGTGAATTTCAAGTGCCTGGGATTCCCTCTAGCCAATCAGATGGGACCACAGAAATCAAGGTGAAACTTTCCTGTCCTCTTGGCTCTTATCAGCAAATTTTCTCCACCAGCCAATTGGATCCAAATCCTGTGGTCATGTGATTTAACTCCCCTGCAACACACTCCTTTTAATACAGCAAGGGGACCTCCAGTCCCCTGCTTGTCTATTTTCCAATATCATTAAAGTTTGGAAGCTGTTGCACTTAATTTTAAAGTTTACTTGGCTGGACCCCTGTTTTGGAGTCCTTACAATCTGAAAATTAAAGTGTTAGTTATTATATTAAACTTTACCTTGTGCCAATCTGCCTCAAACTAAACATCTCTTCTGGAGCTATTAATAAAGGCTTTGGCGTGTAGCCACTGTATAGTTACGCTTGAGCTTTTGAAAATAGCTTTTGATCTTAAAATTTTAATAATTTTTAGTATAAACGCTCCTTTTGCTTTGAATTTCCTATAATCCCTTTGTTTTCAACCCTGCTTTCTGTTTCCCCACCTGCCCAAGCCACCTGTGTCTATTACCAAGCTCCTGAGCCTGTTCTTCTACTTCTTATCTGGTTCTTACTTGCAGGTCCCCCAATTGACCTCAATTTCATTGTCTGAAGGTTTAAAAATCCATCAATCTTATCCAAATTTTGTGAAGCTCACTACCATGATACTCCCTGTCCTGAAATTTATGATATTCTCCTTGGCGCCATTTTTACTGCTCTTGTGGTTGACATCACCAGACTTATGATCAAAGATCTCCTCTTCTGCTCAGCTTGTGGGTGACAATCCTTCCAGCCTCTTGGATCCCTCCAGCAGTCTCCTATTCTCTGGGGAGGCCGTGGTGAAGAGTTTGACCTGCAACAATTTGGATTTGGATGCTGTTGATTACGCCTTGCTCACTCCTGTGGGTGAAAAAATGTTGCTATCCTCCCTTCCCATCCCAGAGAAGAGCAACTCAGTGCCCCAGCAGGCCCCTGTGATGCTCCCTCCCGCTCCCATCTGTATGCCCTGGTTGCTCACTGGCTTAATGCTGATGGGATTGAATTTTTACTTCCCTCAGCTGCCCATGTGTCTTTTCTGTGGTCCCCCCTTCAAGCGGCTGTTCCAGTTCTCTACTGGGCGGCATCCTGGTGGTTTTTTTTGCTGGGATGGGGCTGAACTTGGTCATTTTAGCCCCCCTCTCTTACACCATTCCTGTCCATTGCTTGGTTGGGATGTGCAAGCCAATGCTGAGCTTAATAGGTTGCGCTACAGGGATACCTCAGATACCTGCAGATCCAGGGTGGTACAGCTCAGCCCCTGGCTTCTTTGAAGCCAGAGAAAACTTCCCAGGGGGACAAAGCCCTCCCCAAGGATCCCAATACAGTTGAACTTGCAGAGTACTGGCCTTTTCTGGAGCGCTTTGATCCCCAGAAGATCAGCAAGGGTGCCCCTCAACTGCGGGGCCAGGCCACAGTGAAGGCTTTCTGGAACGTGTACTGGGTGGCAATTAGCTGGGGACTCAAGGCAGCTTGTTTGCTCTTGAGGCATATGATACCCCAAGTCCAAATTTGGGCAGCATCCCAGGTTGGGTAAGCCCCTCCTCCTGCATGGGGGGAGAGAATGTTCACCAAGATGCTGGGTCCAGATAGTCCCCCTCCCCACCAAACCTTCCACCAAGGCCATCCCAGACCCAGCCAGGGTCAAGTACCCCTCAGCCTCCATCCATCCCAACTCTTCTCCCCAAGGGGGCCAGGATGAAGGCAGGTAAAAAGGCCAAGGGTCAATCTAGCTTGCTTCACCAGTGTTGAGCAACTTGTTTTATTGCTGATATATTCAAAGCTACAGATTGATGTTAGCCTTGTCAATGTACTCTACCTAATCCTATGAAAGAGCACTACAGACTACAATAGAATAGAACCTTGAAGGTAATTACGTTTACTGAAGCTGGAGTACAATCTAGCCAGCGGCTGCAATCTATCCAGGTGTAACTAAGAGCTTGTTTTTTATCCTTTCAGGCGTCTGTACCAATATATACTGCAACAGCCCTTGTTCTTGTCCTTTCAGACAGCTCTCAGTGGCTACCTTTGCAATAGATCCATCTTTGCTAGTTGTGCCTATCCTGATTGGCTGTCCTTGGCACACATGTTGCTACTGGCCTTTGCAGGCATGCATGACACTTCAGCTACAGCCTACGCTCTTCTTGAGCCAGCCTACTGTCATTTATTGATTGGCTGTATCTTACACGCCTATTATTATGCTGAGAAACTACGCCATATTTAGTTGACTATTATGAATGGTCCTATATCTGTCTTCCAGCATTGGAAGTTCAAATTTTGGTATTCCATTTGTAGGGCTTAATCAGTTATCCTTTTCTGGCTGGCAAGTCTTCTTCTTATTAATGCAACGGGTTGAATTAGGGATTATACGCCGTATAATAGCAGACTCAATCTAGTATCAACCCATAAATTATCCACTGTGTAATGCTGACCTAAACTAATAAGAAATCCAATTATACGCCGTGTAGCTCTGATCCCAACTTGGTATTTCCTGATCTTTTGCCTATCATTTGTTTGTTATGATCATATGCGCTCATCAGGCAGTGTGAGGCTGGGTTGATACAGCGTCCAGTAGGATGAATTGGGAGGTGAGTGATAGATGATCTATAGGTTATACGGCATAGGGTCAATGATAATCACTATGTTGGCTAATGTTTATACGGCGTATAATTGTTACATCAATTATAACAAAGCAAGTAATATACAGCGTATAATCAGTACACATTGGAATGATGATCAGTGATAATACGCCGTATAATTGCAACATTTATTATAATAAGCTAATAATTACATGGCGTGTAACTGCCATATCCGTATAATATATTAGTGATTATACAGTGTATAACTGCCATAATATATTGGTGATTATATGGCGTATAATTACTACACTTAATATAATGATAACCAAGTGATAATACAGTGTGTAACTGATTAAGATCTGCGTGTGATGATTAGCCTGATCATTTGTGGTCAATCAGTCTTATCTCACATTTCCCCCCTCTTGACCATAAATAGGGAGGGTAAGAAGAGAATCAGGCATATGGCTTTCTCAACAGCATCTTCCCATCTTAGCACCAAGGAGGAGTACCAGGAGCTCCTGGCAACCATGTTGGAGTAGTGTTGTCAGGAGTTCAATTGCCAGAGTAAGAAGGCATACTGTCTCCAGTTCTACAGTTGGCGTTTGTTACAGGCACACAAGAACAACACTTGCTCAGAGTTGTCCTTGGCCACCACTGTGGTGACCAATCCTTTTCAGCGTCCCCACAGCCCCATTCTGGAGCAGGAAGTTGTTCAAGAGAGTCATCCTCCTTTGGTGGTGGGGGCTTCTTCAGTAGACCCAGCTGTTTGGCAGGCCCAGGCTGCGGTACCTTGGTTACCTGTTGTGCTGTATGCTCCTGACCCTACTCTTTTGGGTAGTGTTGTCCTCTTGTACAATCCTGACCACGCAGACTTTGAGGTCAACAGCCTCTTCCAAGGGTACAAGTTCCTGAGTGAGTTCCTCTTTTTCCTCCTGTCCTGTGAGCAAGGAGTGGATGTTCACTCCTGTCTTTGCCATGCGGAGCAGTATCACCCTCCTGCTGTTTGTTCTGTTGCCTGCTGGGAGCTGGCTTGGCCTCTAGAGGGGGTCTTGGTAGAGCTGTTGCTCTCTAATGTGGCTTTGTATGCCAAATACACGTGGGTAATTGACTTTAACTGTGCAGTGGTGCGGGTCTGGTCTTGTGCGTGGGGGCCTAGTCCCAACTCCACCCAGACAATGGGGACTTTGCCGAGCTGATAACCAGCACAATTGGCTGGCTAACGTTATTAAAGTTACCTTGGAGAGATTGGAGACTGGGGATCCTTCCCAGTATCTCCCTCACATGGCTTTGTTAGGTAACCTATTCCTGATCCCAAAGCCTTTGCTTCCTTGCGGCTCCTTAGGTCAAATGCAGGCCATCTTGGAGTACTACTGCTGTGAAGTGTTGCGCCAACAGCAGGGGCTTCCGTCTGATTATCCCTCAGAGGGGTTCATTGTAGAGTGCTTGGTGTTGGGGGTGTGCTTCCCAATTGAGTGTGGGCTGGGTCACTTGGCATATGGGAAGCTTGCCTTGAGTGCACCCATTATGCACTGGGAACAGCTGTCCCCTGAAGCGCGGTGTATGTGGCTACAAAATGTTGTTGTTCTCTACCAGGTGGTGGCCACCCATGCTTTTGGTGACTATGTGGAGGCTACCATCCACAATGTCCTTGAGGAGCCTTAGGAGGACACTTGCCAATAAAGATTTGTAGGACTAAGTCCTCTTCCCATACAATGCTTTTTTTATATTTTATTTTTTTATATTTTATATCTTTTTATATTTTTATATCTTTTATATCTTTTATATCTTTTTACATATTTATATCTCTTTATATTTTCCCTGTCATGAATCATATGATGTGTCTATATTACTTATGTTATCTTCTTTTATGACAAGTTCATATAGTGTTTAATTAGGCCCTTCCTTTGGGGTGCAGAATGGGCAAAGGAACTTTGCGTGTACGCGGTTGAATATGCGTCCACTATCCTTATCCTTGATGGTGTAGGCGTCAGGTGAGGTCTTCTCTATGATCTCAAAGGGACCTATCCATAGTTTGTCTAGTTTGTGAGATCTACCCGCTCCTCTGGTGCTGCAGTATGCAATCCCCTCCCCTACTTCAAAAGAGGGCAATGGGGCCCTACTAGCAGAGTCCCTTTCAAATCTGGCTTGGGTCTTGATAGCTGTGTTGCTAAAAGCAGATGCCTGCAATTTGATGAGGGTGTTGGCCATTTGTCCTAGGTACTGATTATAAGAAAGTTGCCCAGGATTGCCTGTGGCCAATTATAGGACAGGCGGAATGGCAGGGTGTCAACCATACATCAGTTGAAAAGGGGGCACACCCGTGGTGGAATGCAACAAAATGTTGTACGTGAACACTGCTGCTCCTAAGTACGTTTCCCAAGAGGATGTACGCAATGAAGCTAATTTCCGGAGGATCTGGGTTAGGGTACCATTGACACGTTCCACCATCCCATTGGTTTCAGGGTGGTATGGAGTAGAGAGTACTCCGCGAACTCCCATGAGGTTGTTCACTCTTGATTTTACTGAGGCCGTAAAGTTGGTCCCGTTATCTGAGAGTAGGAACTGGGGGCAGCCATGGCAAAGTATAATAGCATCCAAGACAAATTTTGCAGTGGAAGGGGCATCTACCTTCCTTAGAGGCAGGGCTTCCACCCACTTAGTTAGGTGATCTATAGCCAATATCACATAAAAAGCCAGGGCCGCTACGTGGGAGTAGTCCCACTACGTCCATTGATACAGTATGCCAGGCAAAATGGGGTTGCACCATTTGGTAAGTTGTGCTTTTTTGTAGTGGCTTATTCCCTTGGCACTTGATGCAGCAGTTGATTGTCTCTTGAATATTGAAATCCATTGTCTCCCATAAGTAGGTGCAAGACAGGATCTCTTTGGTCTTCTGAAAGTTGCCATGACCTGTTGCCTTATGAGCGGTTGTAACAATGCTAGTCCTTTCAGAGGGAGGAGGGAATATGTGTTCCTTATCATCCACTAGCTTGTACAGCACACCATTGTGTAGTGCTGTATTCTTCTGAAGATCCTGTAGAATATGCTGTACTTTCTTGGGTTTGTTGCTAAACTTCCCAGTCATCATTTTCTGGTACAGCTGATCTGCTAATGGGCTCACCAGGGCCATGGTGGGTAAGCGGGAAAGGCAGTCTGCGTTCTGGTGCTTGCTGCCAGGGCGGCAAAGGATCTCATAGTCCAGGGCCTATAGTTTCAATGCCCATCAAGCAAGTTGGCCTTCTGGTTCCTTGAGGCTCTGGAGCCAAGCTAGGGACGTGTGATCTGTGACCACTGTGAACCGTACGCCATGGATGTAGACCCAAAATTGTTTGCATGCATAGATGACTGCCAGGCATTCACGCTCTGTCACCATATAGTTGCATTTGTGGAAGTTTAGTGCCCTACTGGTGTATGCTACAGGGTGTTCAAGTCCCTTGTTGTCAAGTTGGGATAGTACAGCCCCAACTGCAGTAAATGAGGCGTTGGTATGGATCACAAATGGTCTGTCAAAGTCTGGGTACATCAGAACAGGGTTGCTTGACAAGGCCAAGCGTAACTTTTCAAAGGCTCCTTGGCATTGTTTACTCCACACAAAGTCAACTCCCAATTTCAGAAAGTGGAAGAGAGGTTCTCCAATTGCTGCAAAGCAGGGAATGAAACGTCAATAATAACCAACCATTCCTAAGGACACTTGTATGTCACGTTTTGACTCAGGTTGCTTCATCTTAGATATGGCTTCAGTTTTTGCGGGTTGGGGACGCAGACCATGGCTATCTATAACAAAGTCCAGGTATTCCAGCTGGTCCTTGAAGAACTGGAATTTTTGCAGCTTTATCTTAAGATTGGCGGCCGCTAGCCTCTTGAAAACCTCTTCCAAGTGAGCTAGATGATCAGTGAAGGTATTGGAGAAAACATTGATGTTATCCAAGTATACTAGGACACAGGAGAGTTTAAGGCCGCCAAGGATGGTGTCCATTGCACGCTGAAAGGTTGCAGGAGCATTGCACAACCCTTGTGGCATCCTCATTGGTTGGAATAGTCCTTGTGAGGTTATGATGGCGCATTTTTCTTGTTCTTTGGGGGGTAGTTCAATCTGCCAGTAGCCCAATATGAGGTCCATGGCGGGGAAGTACTTGGCACCCCCAAGGCAGTCTAATGTGTCATCTGTGCAAGGTAAGGGGTAGGAGTCCTTTTTGGTGACCTTGTTGAGGCGTCAATAGTTGATGACAACTTGGTTAGAGCCATCTTTCTTATTGACAATCAGGATAGGAGATGCCAGGGACTTTTGGATGGGAGCAACATGCCTTGTTTCAGCAGTTCACTGACTTCCTCTGAGACAACTTCTTTGTTTGCCTTCAATTGTTGTATGGGGCGCATGTGAATTGGAGGAGTGGTCCCTGTGTCAATGTGATGGGTTACTCCTTCAGCACAACCCAGATCATGGTCGCTTTCCGCAAATATTGAGCGGTACTTTTTGAACAGCAAAGATGCCCAAGCTTGCTCCTCAGGACCAAGGGAGGAAAGGTCAGCTAAGGGGGTAGTCAGGTGGACTGCTGGTCCAGGTTTGTCTGGTATACCCATTTCCTCAAATGTACCAAATCCCTTAACCTTGGATAGTTCCTCCGTGGGGTAGAAGTGCAAGAAGCCTACCATTTGGTCTTTCTTGATAGAAAGTGTCTTCTTTGTGAGGTTGGCCAAGAGAACGTGTATCTCCTGCTGGCCTGGGGTAATAATGCCCAGTGCAATGCACGGCTTGAAGCAAGAGCAGCCCCAGGGTTTGATGACCTCTGCATATAGCTCTTCAGGGATAACCATGGACAACCCAGTCTCTGCAACCTTCTGGTGTCCAGGCTCCAGGGAAAAGGAGGACCTTGTCCTCAACGGAATACCCTTATGTTCCAGGATCTGTGTAGGAGGTTTACGCCTGTGTTTTCTGGCAAGTTTGTATTCTACGGGGATGATTCCGTTGGCGTAAGCCAGATTGAAAAATTTGCAGGGCCTGGGGCGGTGTCTTGACCTTCCTTACTAAAGAACAAGGGTAAGGTCTGACCAGGGATTTTGAAGGTGGCAAGACCCCAATGTGTCATGGCACCATATTTCACTAGGAAGGAGGTGCCTATGAGAAAATTGTAGGTGTTGTTTGGCAAGACAACTGCGGGGGCAGACACCGCAATGGAGCCAAATTGCATAGGTAGTGTGCTGTATGCTCCCACAGAGTATGTGGGTTCCTTACCAGCTGTACCAAAGGGTGATCTGTAGTCCACATCTGGGGCTATACCCAACTTCTTCATCATCTTGGTGGAGATGATATTAAATGGAGCGCCACTATCCACTATGGCTCAAATGCAATGTTTGTTAACCAATATGTCAATGTAGGTACAATCAATATAAGAGTCATTGAGGCTTTTTAATGTGTGTATACCATTCTCCTCATTGCTCTCCAAGGTGTGGAGCAAAATTTTGCAGACATTGGGGTATGCGGACTTAAGCTCCTCCAGGGGGAAAGCTACTTGGATTGACTTTAGGTTTGGGGTGTTGTTGGAGCATGGTGAGCGACAATTTTCCCTGGTATCCTGTAGCTGGGCTGCATATGGCTTCAAGACTTCATCCAGGGCGGCCTCTTCTTGCTTGACTTTGCTTTGGTATTGGATATTCACTGCATACAGGCTGTTGGCTACAACCATATGGATTGCATCTTTGTGTAGCTCATCAGGACAGTGGTCTTTGGGGCCAGGTTCAATGGGAATGTTGAGGGATTTGGCAGAGGTAGAATTTCCCTCTTCTACTCCGCCTTGGCTTTTCCCTTGGTTGTGCTAGCGGAATGGGGTTGCACCACATGCACCTTCTTAGAGTTGGTTGGACACTTTTATTTCCAGTGTCCTGCTGTGTTGTAGGCAATGCAGTAAGGACCCTTCACATCAGGAGGGTGTGCAGAGGACTTAGCAGAGTCCTCCTTCTGGAAGCGTGGTTTCTCATAGGTTGGTTTAGGCTACTTGGACTTGGGTTGGTTGGGAGGACCAAACGTTTTGGCATGACTACGGAGGCATTCCATAATTTCTGACAAGTCCTTGCCTTTGGCGTAGGCAGGGGCTGTTGCTCTGTGGAGCTCTTTGTATGGGTTTGTGGCCTGCTTCATTGCAGCGCGGATATCAAAGGTGGAGACCGTACTGGAGCCAAGGAGCACCAATGCATCATGGTAGAGTTGTTCTGCAAATTCCTGCAGAGTTTTTCCTGGAGCAAACTTTATTGCACCAAACTCAGACTTCCTGGTGAAGAGGATATCCTCTCCACCAAACTCCTCCAGCATTGCCTGTCTAGCCTCTTGATACGTCCAGTCAGTTGCAGGTAGGCGTGGCATTACTAAGTTGACGCTGATTGCGTCTAATGTGGTGATAAGTGTGGTTGCCTTTTGGTGGTTGCTAGCGCCCCTCATTGCCATCTCAAAGAGTCTCAGGAAGGAATGTATGTTCCCTTGTTTATCAAATTTTGGGAGGTTCAGGGGTTTGAAGCGTTTTTTCACAGCTGTAGGCTCGGTGGGCTGGCAGGGGGAGGTGGTTGACTGCCTATCTGCCATATAGCTACGCCTAGCCCTAGGCGTTGCCTTTGGCGTGAAAGGCTCTCTAGAAGGAAGGGTTGTGAATACCTCAGGAATCCCCCTGTTTGATTGTTCCCTTTTCTCCTCAGAGGTGTCAGTGGCGTCTTCATAGTGGTCTGTATGCATTGAGGATGATGTTTGCCAGATGCTTGAGATGCATTTGCAGCCTTTTGTTTCTAGTAGCTGGATCTGAGCTTCCATTCTAGCCAGGCAGTTGTGGACATTGCTGTTGTCCATCTGCAGGCTTTTTTGGCAGAGCTCAGACTCTACACTCATGGTGGTTTTAGAATGGCGTGACAAGGCATCTCTCAGGGTTGTCTGCTCTGTTTGCAGATCCATGATAGTCTCATGCGCTCTAGCAAACTCCTCTTTGTATCCATTGATTGCGCTCTCCAAGATTGATACTCTGGTCTCTAGTGTTGAAATCTTTGCACTGTACAGGCAAGGTAGCGGCTTCAGCGTAGATGAGCGGGATACCTTCACTTGGCTGTCAAATTTTGCTTCTAGTCTCTGGAAGTCATCCAGAACGTATTTTTTGAACTGGTGAAGCCGTGAGCCAAGCTGCTCTACTTCTTTGTCTAGGGCAATCACGTTCTGATCCATGGTGGCTATGTCATCCGCCATTCTCATGCTGAACTTGTCTGACTCAGCACAGAACTTGTGCACGTCCTGCAGCCATGCCAGAGAAGCTCCACAGGCATTCATTGCTTCATGTACCATGGCCCTGAACTTCATGTTTAAGATGCCAATCAGTTCATCAATACGTGCATGTGCATTCCCCCCATGGACTGATTATCCAGGACCATGGCATGCATCTCCAAAAAGGAGGTGTTGGCTGTGGCCCATTGCTCAGCCCAGTTGCAGCAACAGGAGAGAAGGGTGTTGCCCAGGGACAAAAGCTCAAGATTATGACGGGCGGCAACAAGCTGAAGTTGTTTCACAGAGGGCTGGACAAAGCCAGCAAGGTACTCCATGGTGTGGTCTCCACCAACAAGGTGCTCCTGAAGAGCTTGGAATGTGGCGTTACGGTAGAGCCAGTAGAGTTGCCAGTGAGTTTCCTGGTCCTGATAGGGGAAGAATATGCTTAGATTCTGGTCAGAGCAATCAGAGGGACAGAGGCAGAACCCACAAAGTAAAGTCTTGGCCAGCTCAACAATCTGTGTGTGATTGTATGAATCAACCAAGGCGGGACCCTCAGGGACAGAGGGCATTGGAGCCACAACCAATGGGATAGTTGAGGGAGGGTGAACAACCACAGGGTTTCTCACAGAAAAGACAGGCGCACTCTCACTGTCTGATGATTCTATCTTGTACCCATGCTTGTCAACAAAGCTGGGCAGAGGCAGAGCCAAGGACAATCCTTGGCAGGCGGGGGAAGTTTCCTGTGGCATTGGCAGAGGCTTAATTTTGAGTGAGCACCAATGTTGAGCAACTTGTTTTATTGCTGATATGTTCAAAGCTACAGATAGATGTTAGCCTTGCCAATGTACTCTACCTAATCCTATGAATGAGCACTACAGACTACAATAGAATAGAACCTTGAAGGTAATTACGTTTATTGAAGCTGGAGTACATCTAGCCAGTGGCTGCAATCTATCCAGGTGTAACTAAGAGCTTGTTTTTTATCCTTTCAGGCGTCTGTACCAATATATACTGCAACAGCCCTTGTTTTTGTCCTTTCAGACAGCTCTCAGTGGCTACCTTTGCAATAGATCCATCTTTGCTAGTTGTGCCTATCCTGATTGGCTGTCCTTGGCACACGTGTTGCTACTGGCCTTTGCAGGCATGCATGACACTTCAGCTACAGCCTACGCTCTTCTTGAGCCAGCCTACTGTCATTTATTGATTGGCTGTATCTTACACGCCTATTATTATGCTGAGAAACTACACCATATTTAGTTGACTATTATAAATGGTCCTATATCTGTCTTCCAGCATTGGAAGGGTGAATTTTGGTATTCCATTTGTAGGGCTTAATCAGTGATCCTTTTCTGGCTGGCAAGTCTTCTTCTTATTAATGCAACAGGTTGAATTAGGGATTATACGCCGTATAATAGCAGACTCAATCCAGTATCAACCCGTGAATTATCTGCCATGTAATGCTGACCCAAACCAATAAGAAACCTGATTATACACCGTGTAGCTCTGATCCAAACTTGGTATTTCCTGATCTTTTGCCTATCACTTGTTTGTTATGATCATATACACCCATCAGGCAGTGTGGGGCTGGGTTGATACAACGTTCAGTAGGGTGGATTAGGAGGTGAGTGATAGATGATCTATAGGTTATACAGCGTAGGATCAATGATAATCACTATGTTGGCTAACGTTTATATGGCGTATAATTGTTACATTAAATATAATAAAGCAAGTAATATATGGCGTATAATCAGTACACATTGGAATGATGATCAGTGATAATACGCCGTATAATTGCAACATCTATTATAATAAGCTAACAATTACACAGCGTGTAACTGCCATATCCATATAATATATTAGTGATTTTACGGCATATAACTGCCATAATATATTGATGATTATACTGCATATAATTACTACACTTAATATAATGATAGCCAAGTGATAATACGGTGTGTAACTGATTAAGATCTGCATGTGATGATTAGCCTGATCATTTGTGGTCAATCAGTCTTATCTCACAACTGGCATACCTTTCACACCAACTTCTCACCCGTCAGCTTCAACCCTTACACCGGTTTAGCTTCCTTGGACAGCAACAATCCTTTTGGGTACTGCTTGCCAGTTTTACATGGCCAGCCAAAGCTGTTAGCAGGCACTTTGCCAGAAACCCCTAAGAACTCCCCAGAAGCATGGGCAAGGTGTGCTGTACTTACATCAGCAAGGCAAGCAGGGCAGTGTATCTATGCTGGCGGCACATACATTGTTCTGCCCCCCTGCGCAGGTTGCACCTGAGCCCCAATTCCTGTGAGGAGAAGTTACTGTCCCATAGCAGCGGGGAGCGCAAACCACCCAGCGGGATGGGAAACATTTGCTTATCTCATCTCACCCTTGTTGTTGAGGTCTGCCTTTGCTATATCTTTGAGCTGTCTAGGTTGCTCCAGAAGGTTATAAAGTATAGGCTGGTTCTTTATACCCAAAGCTCTCAGTACACCAAGAATGGTTGGTTAAAGGAGTGGTGGGTTTTAGGAGCCGGTCAGACAAAGGACGGAACTCTTGCCATGCATGATGGTTGGGTACCTGGGAGCTAGTGTCACTGCAGTTGCCCTGCCTGGTGGGTTGGTGGGGCTGGGCCTATTGGTTCAAGGCTTCTTCCAGCTCTGGGACACCCCTAGCTTGGTTGGCGGATCAACCCTCCCCAGAAATTCACTTGATCCTTGGATGGGAGTTGCAGACTGGTCTCCTGGCTGGCAATGGTTTGCGGGATGGATTAGATGAGCTCTTATCCTGGAGGGGCCTACCAGGGGGATCAGGGGTGGACAATAGAGTCTGTCCTTAGGAACAGTAGATACCTTAAGGAGCCAGTGGATACTGCCCAGAAGCATGAGTTCCCTGTCCAGAGCTCCCATTGAGGTCTCCAAGACATCCCCTTGAGGATGCCAGCCCTTTTTTAGGAAAGCACTTTGCTATACCTAAAGAAGTATGGTGATCCCAAGTAGCCCTTCAGTTGAAAAGGAAGTAGATGGGTGCTTTCTTCCTTTGATCAATTTCCTACCTTGGATTGGGCAGGAAAGATGGATGCTCATACCCTTGGTGATCCCTTTATTTATCATAGCTACATTTCTGCCAACCAGAAAGCCTTGGCCCTGCCTGTGAAGTACTTTTAAATCAATGTGCTGGAGTGTTCCAAGGTTGATTTGGAAAAGGTGGGGATCTCTATTAGCCGGGAGAGCTATAGGCAGGTAAAGGATGGCTTGATTAAGACCAATGTTTCTATTGAAGGGTGCAAAAGCCAGGTTGCAACTAGGGCTGAGAAGTCAAAGTTAACCCAAGCATGGTACACCTCAAGCCATAGAAGACTGTCTCTTCTTGCCTGTCCAAGAGTGGGATGAAGGTCCAGGACCACACTCCTGTAAATCAATGGCTGGGATCAGGTATAGGGGTACTAGCACCAAAGTCTGTACCTACCCGCCTGGGGATAGAAAGCTTGAGGGTATTTGAACCAGATTGGTAGCAGGATTTACCAATGTTTGCACCTGTTTTGTAGTAAAGGCTTGCTCTCATTGATTTACCTTTTACTGGGGGTTATGGGTTCTTATGTAATCGGTGGTCTGGATGTTATAGCTTACATCCAGTATAGATTAAGAGGGGGTTAATTTGAGTTCTTTGGGTTTGTTCAGTTTGCATGACATGGTGTTTATAGTTTTACCTCATCTTTATTGCAGGTTGTTGCTTGCGAGTGGTTTTTTGGGCATGATGATCTTTGGTTGTTTTATTTGTTGGGGTGGCAAAAGCGAGCGTTGGATAGGGGGTTGGTTTTGGTACTCTCATTGACGTAAATTTAGATGGATGGTCTGGTATTGATATCATCGATATGGACGGGGTAGTTTGAGATGCAGGGTTGAATCTTGAGCCATGGGTTCTTCGCTGTTGGAGTAAAAATATTTAAAAATAGCTGCAATGGGTTGATATAAAGGGTGATGGGTAAATGTCAGGAAATCGGGGCGGGTTGGGATATTTAGTATAGATTTTTCTTTATCTGCACCTCAGAGGGAACTGACGCGTGGGGGGTTGTTGAAAAGGATGTCGTTTCGCGTGGGTATCGAAGCTGCAGCTGGTTGGGGGTCGATCGTTGACCTTGGGATTGATTGTTTTGGTATTTTTAAGTGTTGATGTATATATTGTTTAAGGATATGTTGGTTTATCTTTGTGGCTTGTTGGCACTTGAATCTGTTGGATAGCAATTTGCATAATGGCATATAGCTAGGCAGGCCTTATGGATATATGCGGCAGTAGAATGGTATATGTTTGAGCTGGGCTGGTGGATGGAAAGGCTGGTATGGTTTGTGGCACAGGGTTATATGGAAGTCAACTGTTGGGCCACTCAGCAGTCTCAATTGTGGCTTGTTGAGAGAGGGGATATTGGCATCTGTTTCTGAAGTAGTATGTTGGTTGTTAAATTGTAAAACAAATACTTGGAACATGGATGGTTGTATCTTGAATGGGAATAATTGGGTTTGTCAATGTTTATGATAATTTATAGATAAATGCTGTTATTTTGGCTTGGATTTGATTGGCTAGAATTGACGTCATTTATTGGGATATTGCAATGTTATAGATTGGGGTTGTATAAAGGAAACCCTTTGGCCCAGGCAATCATGAAATGAAGTTAGCTTTGCCTGTCCTTTGTGTGCTTGGGTTGAATGATATTTTGATCGATACCGACCCTGGTATTGACGATGTCATGTCCATCTTCATGGCCCTTGGGACTCCAGACGTCAACGTACGTGCCATCACCATGACGTTTGGCAACACTGTCCTCAAGAATGTCGCCCGCAACATCGTCTCCATCTTCCACGCCTTGGATCTCCAGAAGAACGCAACCGGCAAAGAGAAATACCGCAACAATAACATCCCCCGCTTGGCCGTGGGTGCTGACAAGCCTCTCAAGGGCCCCCGCTACACGGGAGGATACTTCCATGGCGTGGATGGCCTAGGCAACCTAACCATCACCCACCCAGAACTGATAGCCGATGATTTCCAGGACTACTTCAACTACGACTTTGACAAAGCCTTGAAGACAAAAAGACGTAAACCCAAGAAAACAAGCCATCGCTTCATTGCAAGCCCGCTCAATGCCGTCGATGAGATCCTCTACCAACTCAAGTCGCTTCCTCCCCTGACTCTGACCATCGTTGCCATTGGCCCCCTCACCAACATTGCGCTTGCCATCCAAAAGGACCCCGTCACAATGTCGCGTGCCAAGCGGATTGTCGTCATGGGCGGTGCTCTCCTTGTCCCTGGCAACATCACTCCCATGTCTGAATTCAACTTTTATGTCGACCCCTACGCCGTCAATGTCGTCTTCAACGCCACCCGCGGCTTCAAAAAGCACAGGTACTACAACCTGCTCCAACAACCCAACCCAGACTTCTCAAAGCCCCATCCCCTGCGAGTCACCCTTGTCCCTGTCAACCTCACTCACACCACCCTCATGACTCAAGCCAACATGGAAGCTTACCTGCTCCCCATCCGCAACCAACCCATCCCCACCTTCTTTGCCAACATGCTTACCATCCCATTCCAAAGATCCGAAAAGATCCACGGCCTAGCCCTGCACGACCCCGTGGCTATGGGCATTGCCCTGGACATCATGCGCCCCAGACCCCTCATCAAGCGCTACTCCATCCAAGTCGAGGAGGACTCCAAGATTGCTCGCGGCCTCTGCGTCATCGATCTCCGCTCCAAAGCCAAACCAACCCCCACTCATGACGACATCAACATCGAAGTTGCTTATGCCACTCCCCGTCCTGAGCTATTCCAGTACGCCGTCTTGAAAGCTTCCTTCCCTAGAAATTAAACTAGATTTTATTCCCAACTACCATCAAAACTTAAACTAGATTTTATTACATCCCATCCAAACTCTAACAGCCAAAAAACACCCAAGAACGAAACTTGTCCACCAAGCAACCTAAACCAGCTCCACTGGACCTTACCAGCACGATCCCAGCTCCACCGAGTGCCACCCACATACAACCATTCCAAACCTGATCCATCAATCAACCAATAAAAACCCTAAACTCCAATCCCTTGAACTCAATACAACACCCTATTGCATAACGCAAACCATACCACTTATAAAAAATCAAAGTTACCCAATTCCTCCACAAACCTATTCTTACTGCATCGATTCCATCTACGCTAGCGTATTAGCCTCATCATCCGCATTGTGTTATCCCTAACAGAATTCCCAACCAATCTTCTGGAGTATAGGGGAGGTAGATACTTACCAGCCGTGAACTTCATACCGGTTAACCGCCAAGACCTACCCTGGTCAGTGTGAGATCATCCAGAGGAAACCGAGTCCTTTTGAAAGCTTATCTGCCACAATAAAGACACCTGCCTTATCAGATATCTCTGTCACATAACCCTGTAGAGAACCCCTTCCCACCAATTTTTGGCAAAGTCAGCAAGACACAAATGCACAATGGGGTGATGAGGAAATACAAGCAACTCCATAACCCAGCCATATACCACCTACCAGATCCCAACTCTAGCTTGGTAACCTGATATGGATTGATTAGATCTCTGCTGGATTGTTAGGGTGATAAATAGCTTTGTTAGTGTAATTGATGGATGAAAATTACAAAGATCCTTGTTATCCCCTGACAATACATGCAATTCAGTGGTACCCTCTTATTATCCCAATTTCCTTATGTATAAGGGTAGCCTACACATCCCCCCTTGGGACCAGGTCCAGATGGAGATTTAGCTACCTATACATCCCTGATTTGGATCCCACTCCAGATCCAAAGGTAGCTGCCCTAGCTTAGGGGTCAATCAAGGATTTCAACTGGTGGGGGGATCAAGGCAGGTGATACCAGATACCCCTGGCTGATGAAAAGAGGAGATAAGCCAGATACATATCCCAGGATTTAACCAGTTCCAGATATCCAGCTCCCCAACCAGAGTATCAATACACCATCTACCCTAATGAGCTGGGAGGAAGTTACTGAGGGTTATTCCAGGAGCAACCCTGGAATGACACAGCCCCATAAGTGATCTCATCCCTCTGATAGAAATAGGTACCCAATCAGCAACAGCACTCAGGCCAACAGTACCAATGTCAGTACATCTAACATTGACACTGTAGCAAAGCGTCAACCCTTGTTTTTTTATAAAGTTTCCCCAATGACCCCACTCTTTTGATCATCTGTACACTTTACCCTGGACATCCTTGATACAGAGATTACACCATTCACCTACATACCGTAAACTAATCCCAGAATGCTCAGAATTTTCATAAAAGCTTCCCCAGATACCAAGGGTCAGGAGGTATAGCCAACCATTTCCCATCTGCTAGACCAACCACCCTTCCCCAAACAATATTCCCATCCTCACAGAATTTAACACTTGGAGGGTGCAAGTTAACTGAAGGCAGGATAGCATAACTATTGGGGATTATGATGAGCTCAGGATAACCTTTGCTAGACTTGATCCAAGCCCAACTTGGGATACCTCACGCTTTACCAGTAGGTCAAAGTAGCATGGGGTATTTATACACCACCCCTCATTAACCCTGAGCCTAAACCCTACCTGCTAGACCCCAACATATTTTTTACTACCCATAGAGATAAAATAATACAGATCTGGCAAAAGTATCCCAGCGCTGCTGCTGAACCAGCTACAGCTCAGGGTTCAGGCTGGGAAGCAGCTGCTTGGAGAGAAGGGCCAGGGTAAAGATGGGAGGGTATCAGGATCAGGAAGCCACCACCAGTATGTTCAGAAAAGCCATCACAAATCCACCAGGGCCAGCATGGTGGCAGGCCCAAGGACGGTGCAGGCAGGGAATGGCTAACCAAGGTCAAGGGGTGGGATACGCTACCCTCCCAATCAGTAGATGCTGCTTGGATTTCTTTGTTGGTGGCAGGATGCCCCATGCTGGTAGATACCTTGGTGGGCAGGGTTTGATCTCAGCTGCAACACCCCCTGGCCCCTGCTTATTGTCCTTGGCCAGAATCTGTACCCAGTGAGGATCTATGAAGCTGGATAAACCCTGTTCCTGGGCAGGTACAGTGCATCTAGGGCACAATCAAATGTGATGGAGCTACCTTGGGCATCTCTGAGCTGGTTGGTATATTCTCCATGGGCAGCTTTGATCTTGAATGGTCCAAGGTGGCCAGGATCAATATTTTCATCCCAGGGTTCAGGGCATACACAGGGCCATCCATGGCATCTTTTCACTCCCTGATCTGTCCCTCTTTAACATTCTGGGCTTTGGCCTGCTGCTGAGCCAGTAAGGGGCAGTTGGCTGGGACAGCTTATTCCAAACTGCCCAGGTCTACCCCTGTCATACTTTTATGGGTACCAAAGGCAAGTGTTCTTGGTTAAACCCTGGACCCTGATTGATCCTGGCACATAGGATGAGCAATGTGGTTGACAGGTTTTTCATCAAAACGGTGTTTAGGTGGCCCTGGGAAAGTCTGGCAATTGACTGAACTAGGGCACTATCCTTTTTTCCACACACCCATCAGCTTACATGTGTTATGAGGTTGTGGCCACATGTTCCAAACCGCTCTTCATACAGGACACCTCCATGATGCTGCTTGAAAGTTCCAACCCTTCATCTGTGAAAGTTTGCTTAGGGACATCCAAACCACATTGCAATCTCCTTGCCAATCAGGCAGGTGACAGTGGTGGTGGTGGGGTGAGGGGTTGCCCAAGCTACCTATCACTGGGTAAAGCCATCAATGTTGGTGACAACTCCCTCCCCAGATCATCCCCAGGTAGGGGCCCTACAATCCCATGCCCCTGCCAGGCATAAGGCTCCATGGCTCTGGCAGCTAGGGCATACTTTGGCAGAGCGGGGTCAGAGGCCTCTTTCCTCACCCACCCCACATGTTTCTAGGAGGGCTGGGAGGTCCTGACCAATTCAAAGCTACCAAATTTTGCTTCCCTTGGTTCCAAAAAGGTTATATTTTGAGATATGTACTAGCTGCAGTGATAACCCAGGATGGTGTCTCCCTATTGTGTAGTGAGAATGTAAGCCATCTTCTCTCCAGCCTTTGACAGGTGTTCCTGGTATCAGGTATGAGCTGACGCTTGTTGTCTTTTGGTTTTAATACAGTAGTTATATTAAGGTCCTTGTAGCCTGTGCCCCCAGGACCCAGGTCCAGCCAGGCCCACCCAGGGCCCAGACTGTTGTCCCCTGTGACTGGCTCTACATAAACCTGGGCAAGGGTGTCAGCTGTGATCAGCTGCTTTCCAGGCTTGCACACTATGCAGAGCTGGTAGGTAAAGTATGCTTGGCCCAGGCTTTTAGTACCAAGCCAGGTGCAGCTGCATGGTGAAGTATTGGGGAGGGCTATGGCTTATCAGGATGCAGGGAGGGAAGGTAGCCCCCTCCCAGTCAACAGCGCCATCTCTCCATGCATCAAAAAATATTAACTAGTCCCTTATTTTTCATGGGATGACCTTGTCCAGCATCTTTAAGCTTGCACAATTTAAAGCTAATGGGAGGGTAGCAGATTGATTGGCTTCTACTTGCAATTTGCCCCCGCAGCAGGATCAGAAGTTTCAGTTCCAAGTCTGTATAGAAAGTTTCAGCTGGGGGAAGGCTGGAGGCCAGGGGCGGTGTAAGGCTTTACTTGGGCTTCTTTGAGGCTTGGCCCTGTACTAGTGCCCACTGAAGCTGTTTCTTTGTGAGGAGTTTGATGAGAGGAACAATGCGCTCCCCGCAGTTTGAAATGAACTTGGGTACGTACATAATCATCCCCTGGAAGGTACATAGCTGGCTTACATCAGTAGGAGGGGAATGTTGTTAATTGTCTCAATCTTGGCTGGGTCAGTATCAATACCCCCAGCCAAGACAGTGTACCCCAACAACAGTAGCACTGACTTGAGGAGCTCACATTAAGATAAGTTAGCCTTCAACCAATGTCTGCAAAAGAACGTTAAAACAGTGCAGAGGCGCTGACAATGTATTCCCTGATCCTGGCCAAACACAATAAGGAGATATAGATAAAAAATGTTACACCTCCCAACTGAACCATCAAAGGCCCTATTTATGAGCATTGCAGAGAAGGATGGCGTGTTAGGCATACCGAAATTCATGGCCTGGAGCTTGAACAACCTATAGCATGCTGGAAGGGAAACTTTTGCCTCATCCTCAGGAGCAACTATGACCTGGTTGTAAACTGTGGTGAGCTCCATTTCCCTAAAGGTCTTGGCACAGGCAAGTGTACCAAATAATATTTTGATCTATGGGAGAGGTGTTTGCTCTTTACTATGACTTTTTTAGGGTGCTGTAATTGGTGACTGGTCAGAGGGACTGTCCTTCTTGGCCACAAAGAAGATCAAGGCTCTATATGGGAATAGTGAGGGACAAATAAATCCTTTATCCAGAGCATCCAAAAGGTGTTGGTGAAGTTTTCTCTCTCCTTGGATGTTAGACAGGTCAGCAGGTGCACCTTTGGCAGCGTCCCCTGTAGTTACACAGTATGCTGGATCTCTAGTGGTGAGGTTAGTTGGTCCAGCATCTTGCTGAATACGTCCTTGAACTCAATGAGTAGATTTTACAGCTCCAGTGGTAGGTTGCTATGCAGGAGAGTTAGGAAGGTTCAGATCTGATAGCTTCAACTGAACATTGATCAAAGCTCAACTTTTTCCTTTAAACTCATAGGGGCCCTGTTTAATAACACAGAAAAAGGCAGTGTTGAGTAGTGACTTCTCATCCCAATCTATCAGGAATGACAATTTGGATGCTCCTAAATCTCAAAATACAAAACCAGAGTCAAACCCTGGAAAAAACCCTCCACAGACCTCCAGACCCATAGGTTGGGAACCCAATAACCCACTACTGATGGATAAAGTTGTTGCCAGCCCGCCAGGACCCAAACCCTTAGCTGTCCTGCAGGATTCCGCAAGCAAACTGCCAGTGCAAGATGCCAGGAATTTTCCCAAGGTGCCAACACCTGAAACCAGTGGTTTGCCTGATAAAATTCACAATTTTCTCAATGAGAGTTATTCTAAACTCCCCAAAAGTCCTGGAGGAGGCACTGAACCTGAAGAGGCACCCAACACCCAAATTGACAAACAGAAGGATTCAAAGTCTTCTTGTCCCAAAGCAGCCAGTGGCAAACCGCCAGTGCCAAGCGCCACACTGCCATCTAATACCCCTGATGCCAACCTGCCCATGCCCAGAAAACCCAACCAGGAAGCAAAGCCTGGCAATGTGGTATAAATACCTGCCAGGCTGAGATCAACCACCATTGTCATTTTTAAATAAAGGTTATGAGATATTGGTTTCCCCAATTATTGCCGTATTTTATTCTTGTCATCTGCCAGTTAACTCAAAGATCATCTGACCCCCTTCCAGCCCTCCAGCTATGTACCGCCTGCTAGATGCTCCCTTTGGTCCTGTTCATTTCACAGAGTACCTCTTAAAGCCTGATTACAAGGACTACACCACCAACAACATACTAGCCTGGGATCTCTTGGTCAAACTACAGAGTTAACCAGATACAACCAAAAAGGCCCTTGGTACATTACCAAACCCTGCCTGTTCAGAGATAAATACAACTTCCTTCCTGCCTACCAAATGGACATGAAACCACCTGTCACCCCCAAACCCATGCCTGCCGCCGCCACTGAGCTCCCGCTGGACCATACCAACAAGCTTTTTGGAATTGTATATATTACTCTCATGGGAGTAATAGATACTATAGTCCCTTCTGCCGGTCCATGGTCTTGGGTAGGCAAGTCAATGTTCTACCTCATTAAGTTAGCGCCAATCCTTTGGTGGGCCCTGCCCACCCAGTCTGCAACCCGCCAGTTCCCAAATGCTAGCAAGCCAGCAGATCAGGGTTGATTCCCTGACATTATGTCAATCTATTTTAAACCTGGTACCCTGAGCCCCAATATTTTGATTATTTTTGGGGCATCTTGTATGCTTTTTGTAATGATAATCACTTATTACACATTTACAATGACCAAGAACCTAATTTCTTCCACATGGAAGAATGCAAACGTGATCCCAAACAACCCCAAGGAATCTGACCCCACTGCCAAAACCGCCAAAGGACTCTCTTCTCAGGTTCAGAATGTGATAGTCAACCAATCCCTCACTAAAGTGGAGATGTCCCAGATGGAAAAACTCCCTCTCAAAGAGGCCTGTTGCGCCATGCCAGTTCTCTAACTACATTTTCAAGCTTACACCCTGTCCTATTCCAGTGACACCAAAAATGTGCTTGGAGTAGCTGCCATGCTATCAGGAGACGCCCTTGATTGGTTTGGCAAAGCCACCACCAAAGACGTGGAATTCTGCCTAGATTATGCCAAGTTTGAAGCCAAGTTGATGGCCACAGGGGAAGACTGTGACACCATATACTACACTCTGAACTCCTTGTTGGAAATCTGGCAGGGCACCCATTCCATCCAAGTGTACATTGACAAATTCCTCAAATTGAAGACATGCACCCAACTGGAAGACAAACTGGCCACCATTATCTTCTGAAAGGGAGTCAACCTAGCAATGAAGGACCTGTTGAAGCACCACCTGCCCACCCTAAGCCTAGACAATCCAGTTCCCCTGTGCAAGAGCCTTAGCATGAACCAAGAGAATGCTGGACCCTCCTAGACCCGCCAAAGCCGAGCACCAACCCCCAATAGAACAGGAATGACACCTGAAGAGCTCCAACAACACTACCACAAAAGACTCTGTTTTCACTGCTACGAGGTGGGCCACTTGACCAGAGTCTGCCCTAAGAAGAACACTGTCCCAATCTCACAGGCGTAAATAAACACTTCTTCCCAGTCTTACAAATTCATCCAAGTGATCATAGAACTATTGGGAAATATGTGCCAGATTGAAGATTTTATTGACACAGGAGCTGATAAAAGCTTCATTGACACCAGCCTGGCAAAGGAACTAGGCTTTACAGCTTCAGAGCGTAGCCTACAAGTTGTCATGGGAAACAGCTCTCTGGACACTAGCTATGAGTTTGAACAAGAACTCTTGTTGACAATTGGACATAATGTGTATTTGTTGTCCCTGATCCTGTTGCCAGGACCACCCCACCCCCTTATACTGGGCAACTCCTGGTCCGACAGACATGGCCTGATCCTGAACTATTGCAAACAAACTGCCACGTTGGGCCAACCTGAATCTTGTGACACCGTCCCTTTTTGCATGAGCCATGGCCAAACCCCTACCAAAAAACTCTTAACCATAAAGATAGAACCTAGTCTTGGGATACTATATACTCCCCTACAGAAATGGGACTGTGTGTTTAGTGAAAAAAGCCACAAAACTACCCAACCATTCAATCTACGTCCACGCAATAGACCTGTTACCAAGGACCCAATCACACCACGGCTCCATTTACAACTGTAATCACTGCAAAAAAGTAGCCTTGAAGACTTATCTAGAGGACATGACCAAAAAGGGTTTTATCTGAGTGTTGAAGGCCCCTTGCTTGTCCCCCATGCTGTTTTTAGGGGGGGAAATGGCAGAATGTGTCCATGTGTAAACTATCAGAAACTGAACAATATTACAGAGAAGAACCGCTACCCCATCCCCAACACTGATGACCTCTGCAACGTACTTACTGGAGCCCAGGTGTATTTGAAGATTGACCTGAGAGACACCTTCAACCAGATCCAAATCAAAGACAGAGACAAATACAAAACAGCCTTCAAAACCCAATATGGGTTGTACAAATACCTAGTAATGCCATTTGGTCTGTGCAAAGCCCCCAGCATCTTCCAAAGGATAATCAACACTGTCCTAGGCAAGTACCTTGACCAATTTTGTGTTGCATATTTGGACAACATCCTCATATACAGCAAGTCACACAAGGAACACCTCCAACACCTTGACCTTATACTGGAAAAACTATCCCAGGCCAACTTACATGCCAAGATGAAGAAATGTGAATTCTTCCAGTCTGAGGTCAAATTCCTAGGATATGTAGTGAAGACTGGTGGGTTTGCTATGGCGCAGAACAAAGTAGAAGCAATAACAGCTTATCTGGTACCCAAATGAAGAAAGGATGTGAGAAGTTTTTTGGGCCTGGCAAATTATTGCAGGGATTTCATCCAAAACTTTTTCTCACATTACTCTGCCCCTGACCTGCCTTTGCTCTGACAAGGTCACATTTGCCTGGAATGACAAGTGCATATCAGCATTTGAGGCCTTAAAACTTGCATTCACCTCCGCACCTGTCCTGGCAATGCCTAACCCAACCAAGCCATTTGTACTGGAAACCAACACGTCTGACTTTGCGGTGGGTGGGGTCCTTCTTCAGGAAGGAGGGATAGTATGCTACATCCCGTAGCATATTACTCTAAGAAAATGCTACCAGCTGAAGAAAACTACCTAATATATGATAAGGAGATGCTTGCAATAATGAAGACCCTGAAACATTGGCTCAGATACCTGTGTGGTGCCAAACATCCAGTAAAAGTTCTGACAGACCACAAGAACTTATTCTACTTCTTCAAACCACACCAGGTGAACCAAAGACAGGCCAGATGGGCTCTAGAACTGGCCAACTACACCCTGACAATTGACTACAAACCAATAAAAGTTAACATAGTACCTGACACACTGAGAAGAAGAGCAGATATGATTCCCACCACAGCTGAGACCAAGGACCACAACACTCACGTACTCCTTGACCCCGCCAGCCTAGGCATCCAACTGATGTACATGAAGATCATGGCCCATAAGCCTGACATAATTGAGGCGCAGAAATCATATAAGTATTCAGAGGATTTCATTGACAACTTGAACTCAGACCCAGATAGCTGTCACTACAAGAAAGGATTCTCATTGAAAGGAACTACCCTGCTATTACACAACCAGATCTATATACCAGAAGGTGAAACAAGGACCAAAGCACTCATATACTAACACAACTCAGAGATGGCCAGCCACCCCAGCAGACTCAAGACAATCCAAGGAATCAACAAGAATTATGCTTGGCCCCAACTGGACAAAGATGTGGCCGCCTACATCAAAGGCTGTGAGATATGCAGAAGGACCAAACCGCGTAGATCCAAACCTGAAGGCTTGCTAAGACCACTAGACATACCAGTGGGACCCTGGCAGTCTGTTTCAATGGATTATATTATGAAACTGCCCCCTTCAAATTTGTTCAATGCAATCCTAGTCATGGTAGATAGACTCACTAAAATGTCCTATTTTGTCCCTACCACCACCCACTGCACTGTTGCAGAGACAGCTAGACATTTCCACAACCACATCCTAACTCAACACGACACTCTGGTAGAAATCATCACTTATAGAAGACCACAATTCACCTCCAACTACTGGACTCAGATGATGAAGGACTTAGGGGCAAAGCGCTGTGTATCAACCTCCTACCACCCACAGACTGACGGCCAGACTGAACAAGTAAACCAAATACTTGAACAATACCTATGATGCTACGCCAACGCCAACCAAGATAACTGGGCTAAGATGCTACCCATGGCACAGTACGCCTATAACAGCAAAGACCACACATCTACTGGAATGTCCCCTTTCAAAGTCAACTATGTATTTGACCCCACATGGGACCCTAGCATTGGAAAAAAGGAAGCCAACCTGTCTGGATGCGCCTGGATTGAACAGATCCACAACACCCAAACTGTATACCTAGCAAACCTGAACCGAGCAGTACAGACATACAAGGCCTTTGCTGATTGAAAACAGACCCCTGGTAAACTCCTCCAAGTTGGAGGAAAGTTCTATTTGGACTCCCAGAATGTGCCCCTGCATGTGCCTTGCAGAAAATTAGCTCACAGAAGAAGCAGGCCACACAAAATCACCAAGCTCATTGGAGAAGTTGCCTTCAAGTTAGACCTACCCCCCACGTGGAAGATCCATAACGTGTTTCACCATGCCTTGCTATTCAAAAAAAGACAGAAGCTCCCTTCCCCATCAGAAGATCAAGTCTAGCCCCCCACCAATCCAGAAGTACCACTCAAATGAGTACAAAGTTGAGTACATCCACAGCAACCAAGTCCACTACAAGACCCCCCAGTACTATGTCAAGTGATTAGGTTACCCCCAGAAGAAAGCACCAAGGAAACCCTTGAGCAACCTAACCAATACCAAACAGGCCATCCAACAATACCTTGGGAAGAAGACCCTGAAAGGGAGAATTTTGGGGGAAGAAGGGGATGATGTCAGGAATGACAATTTGGATGCTCATAAATCTCAAAATACAAAACCAGGGTCAAACCCTGGACAAAACCCTTTGCAGACCTCCAGACCTATAGGTTGGGAACCCAATAACCCACTACTGATGGATAAAGTTGTTACCAGCCCGCCAGGATCCAAACCCTTAGCCGTCCTGCAGGATTCTGCAAGCAAACTGCCAGTGCAAGACACCAGAAATTCCTTGAGGTGCCAACACCTTACACTGGCGGTTTGCCTGGTAAAATGCACAATTTTCTCAATGATAGTTATTATAAACTCCCCAAAAGTCCTGGAGGAGGCACTGAACCTGAAGAGGCACCCAACACCCAAATTGACAAACAGAAGAATTCAAAGTCTTCTTGTCCAAAAGCGGCCAGTGGCAAACTGCCAGTGCCAAGCACCACACTGCCATCTAAGACCCCCAATGCCAACCCACCTGAGCCCAGAAAAACCAACCAGGAATTGAAGCCTGGCAGTGTAGTATAAATAATGCTAGGCCAAAAGCAACCCACATTGTCATTTTTAAATAAAGGTTATGAGATATTGGTTTCCTCAATTATTGCCGTATTTTATTCTTGTCGTCTGCCGTTTAACTCAAAGATCATCTGACTCTCCTGCCAGCCCTCCTGCTATGTACTGCCCGCAAGGTGCTCCCTTTGGTCCTGTTCATTTCACAAAGTACCCCTTAAAGCCTGAGTACAAAGACTACACTGTCAACAACATACTAGCCTGGGATCCCTTGGCCAGAACTACAGAGTTAACCAGATACAACTGAGAAGGCCCTTAGTACATTACCAAACCCCACCTGTTCAGAGATAAATACAACTTCCTGCCTGCCTACCAAATGGACATGAAACCACCTGTCACCCCCAAACCCATGCCTGCCGCCACCACTGAACTCCTTTTGGACCATACCAACAAGCTTTTTGGAATTGTATATATTACTCTCACAGGAGTAATAGATACTATAGTCCCCACTGCCGGTCCGTGGTTGTGGGTAGGCAAGTCAATGTACTACCTCATTAAGTTAGCGCCAATCCTTTGGTGGGCCCTGCCCACCCAGTCTGCAACCCACCAGTTCCCAAATGCTAGCAAGCCAGCATATCAGGGTTGGCTCCCTGACACAATCAGATAGATTTGGAAACCAACCCCATTACTTATGAAGGTATTATAGAGGTTTCTCAGTCAATGCAGGGGTGGTTGTGGTATAACCAGTCTAGTCCAGCAATGACAACATGGCTGAGCCTGGCCATGATAAGTCTAGAGAGCCTGACCTGGATGTTACCCATCCTTACATAGAAGGGTATTGTCTCATGATTAATGGCAACCCTTAGGAGTCTGCTACACACTTTCTTGCACCAACTGGATACGCGCTCTACCTGATGTGCATCAGAAAATTATTGATTGGCCATGGTGTGATCAACCCTGGGATCTACCAGGAGTCTTTGAGTGTTCCCAAAGAATCAAAAGGGGTAATCTAAGCAGGTGATTTCATTTCAATTGTGACTATCCTGGAGGGCAGGGTCATCACTGTGTACTTGGTATATGTTTAGGGATTTACCCTTGCACAGGTTGTAGTTGTAGGGGTCCTTGGCCAGGAGAGATCAAGTTTTTTGGTTAAGCAGGGTTGCAGATCCTCTCATGCCTACATTTCCTAGGTGTTTCCCAGACTGTCAATTGGTGCCAATTGCAGTTCCCTCTTGCAAGGAGGTTTGTTGCCATTTTCTTGTTAGCAGGCCTGAAAGCAACCCATTGTATCTTGGGCTCTACCAGGTGCAGGGCAAGGTTGGGTAGGCATACCATTGTGATTTTAACCCCACATTGTGGCTTGGTTATTTGCTTTCACAATAGCATTGTAGCAGTCATTGATAGAGGTACAGCGCCCCATAAGCACCCATTTATTGATGTGGGGCTTTAACCTGTTGATGATGGGGGTGAGGAGCATTGCATTTTTATTAGTGATAGCTTCTTGGGCGGCAGCCAGAGCTTGTTGCCAAGCAGTAAGGTGCTCTGAGACACTTCCTGTTTGTTCAATTGCAAGAAGGGGAGCTCTCACAATGATGAGTGAAAAGGGTTCACTGTAGCAGGGCTTAGCTGCTTCTCTAAACATGGCCCAGGTGGCCTTGGGTTCCTGGCTGTTCCAGGTGGATGTCCAAGAAACAGCAGGCCCACCCAGGCACCCTGACGCTATAGCTACCCACATGAACTCTGGTACCTGGGAGATGCAAAGGCAAGTTTCTGTGGAGTGTTGTTGACTAGCTATGTCAGCACCCTCTATACCGCCCATGAACTGTTCTGGCAGCAATTCCAGCATTTGTTGGGAGAGTTCTGGCTAAGGAGCAAGACAATGGTGCTCGGTTTCTTGGGCAGAGCCAGTTATAAACATGGGCCATTGCAAGTTGATGCTGGTAGATAGCATAAACCTCTGGGATCTCCCCTTTGGGTACAGGCAGGAAGGTTTCTTGGTGAGGTTTAGCCATACTGCCACACTGTTCCCTTTTTGGATGAATTTTCTTTAAGAAGGGTGGTTGATTGGATTTAATCCTGATACTGCTACTGCAGCTAGGCTGGATATAGATCAGTATTTGTACTTGGGGAAGACAGCTGCCCAAGGAGAGTGTGAGAGAGGGGCTAAGCTAACCAAGTTTGACTCCCATCCCCTGGAATGAAGTGTCAGGATGCCAGTTAGTGAATAACTGGAACAGCCGCTCAAAAGAGGGACCAGAGGGAGAAGGAAAGCTGACTTGTAGGAAGAAGGCATTCAGCCCCATACAAGCCAGCCTGGACAGGAATCAATGAAAAAGCTGTGGGGAGGAAGATCTTGCGGGAAAAGCATGGCTTCTTTTGAAAGATCAAGAGCCAAGGTGATCAAGGGCAGCACAATCTCCTAAGGATTGGTGGGAGCCAAATGGGGTAAGGAGCCACAACCATGTGTTTGGAGGTCAAGGACTGCATAAGGCAGGTACCACCTAGGAGGAGGACCTGGGCGTGGGAGGGGGATTCCTTATCTTCTCCACCAAGAGGTATGGGTTAGAGAGAGCTGATTGTACTGAGGCAGTCAGCCCAACCTGCAAATTAGGGGTAGTGAAGCGGAGAAGCAACAGTGGAAAGAGCAGGTTCAAGGCTACAGATTCAATCCCAAGGATAAGAATTCCTGATATCCCTGGAGCTTTTGGTTCAGGAAAGCCTGTTACAGGGATGTAAGTAGTAGAAGTGGCAAGCACCAGGGATGTCTTTACAGCAGGGGGGTTTTAGGCTTGGAGTTAAAGCCAAAAATCATAGAGGTAATGTCAGGAAGCCAGTCACAGGTAGAGGCATTGGGCGGCTCAGGGTGAGGTGCGGCCAAGCCGGTGGGTAAGGCCCACCATAGAATGGGTGCTAACTTGATAATGTAAGATACAGATTGCCCAAGCAAGGACCAGGGTCTGGAGTTGGGGACCATGGAATCCACCAATCCTGTCAAAATAATGTAGAGTACTCCAAACAGTTGGGTAGAGATGGTCTCAGCTGCAGTGGTAGGTTCCAGTGGGCAGTCTGGTCTTGGGGTTAATGGTGGAGTCATGAGAACAAAGTATGCTGGTAGGTAGTTGTACTTGTCCTTAAAAAATAAGGGTGGTATCTTGATCCTCTTTCCTTTGCGTCCTATGTATTTGGTACTTCTAGTCCTTGCCAACAGGTCAGCAATGAGGATGGTTTCCAAGTTGTACTCCAAATAGGCCGGGTTGGGCGGGTATTCAGTAAAGTGCACAGGTCCAAAGGGGGCTCCCAGGGGACGGTATAATGCCTGGGACAGTTCAGCAGGTTGGTCTTTGGAGGGGGCAGCGGCCTGGTTGTCTACTTGGCTGGAATTAAGATGGAAGATCACTAAGACTAGATAGGGTAGAATTTGTTTGAACCAAAGGTTCATAAACTTTATTATCAAAAATGACAATGCAGTCATCACCACACTGCCAGTGTTCTTATACCATGTGATTTTGCTTCTTTGCTTTTTGAAGGCTTCAGGTCCATAGGCAGTTTGCCGGTAGGGCATGGATCTTGGCTTAGGGTCTGGAGGGCATCATGTTCTGGTTGGGTACACTCTGGTAAACATAAGTGGCAATGCTTAATTTTGCCGCTTTGGTTCACCATGTCACCTGAGCGGGCTAATTGCATTCCTCTTTCTGGACTGGAGACTGGCAGCAGTTGGTGCTTATTGGCAGGGCTAGTAGTAGACCTTGCCCAAGCCACAGCTTCTGCGTAGGTCTGGGCCCTCAGTGGCACCAGTTTGGCGGTTCTTGGCTGGACTGGCTCTGGGGAACAGAAGTGGCAGTGCTTTGTTTTGCCGCCGTTGTTCACCATGTCACCTGAGTTGGCCAATTGCAATACCTTTTCTGGACTGGAGACTGGCAACAGCTGGTGTTTGTTGGTAGAGCTAGTAGCAGGTCTTTTCCCAACCTCCTTTAGGCAGATCACATTTCCTGTGTAGGTATGGGTCTCCAGTGGCACTGTTTTGGCGGCAATCTGGCAACCATTTGGGGAATCCTCAGTATTAGGCCAGCAGATTGCGGGCAACTTAACAATTTGAGTCTGTGACTTAACAGATTGGCGGGTCCTGGACCGTCCTGGGGGGTCCAATATTCCTTCAGGGGACTGGGGTTTGACTCTTTGGCCTTCAATACAAGTATTGAAATGTCATTAATGACAGGTAATGTTATATAAGTCTTTATTATTGAGTTCAAGAAATTCTAAGCCAGAAGCTAACTAGGAGGAGTTGAGGTAAGTATTATGATGAAACCTATCCTAAAAACCCATCCAGATTCTAGGTTCAAATTTTTATTTAAAGCCTGAAACAGGTTGGCTCTTTTAACTAACCCTGATGAACCCTTAGGAGCACCAGGAGGAACCAGGAGGCAGGGAGAGCGCTTAAAAAGGAAAACCCTTTAAGGGACTTTGAACAATATCCTTTAAAGGGAAAGGGCTCTAAGGAGCTCTTGAAAGCCGTAACTCCAATAAAATTTTGAAACGGGCAATCAGGGTCTAGAGGCCCCACCTGGCAGATCTAAGAGAGTGGAACCTGCATGTTGCATTATTGAATGGATTAGCCAAAACATAGTTCATTTATGTTAAGGGTAATATAACAATTGCCTAATCACCCACTTGTTTTGCCGTGTTTGCTATTCTATGCCTGTAAACTTGTTTATTTGCGCTTAAAAAGCAAATATTTGAATCAAGTGTTTATTGTGCATAGAGATCAGCCTTCACTTTTGTGGCTAATAATAGATTTTTAGCATTCAAGAGCCACTTTCCTCCATTTGGCAAGGCGCATGAAACTGGTTGTTTTTACACCCAGGAACTTTACAATACCACTTCTCCATATGACAAATACCTTGTTGGTGCCTCTTTCCCTTGGCAAAAAACTCCCTGCTCCTACTATAAAACCTTCAAACCTATCAAATAAAGCACCAGTTTTGTCTTATTTACTCTTATTCTTCTTTCTTAACCAAGGCTGTCACTATGCCAACTACAGGTATAGTATTAAGAAAAAGAGTAGTAGACTAACTAATTGTAGAATTCAGCACCCAAACTGCTATTTTTACAATACTGCAAGAGCCATAGATGCTAGGGAGGATCTGATTGGCTTCATGGAGAATTTTTCTGAGCCAGTTCATGGGTGTTGGTGGGGTTCCCAATTATTTCTGGGCAGGCATCTTATCAGTTGCTGCCTATAGGGTACCCCTGGGGCCAATTATGATCAATAATTTTGGGTTTACAGGAGACAATGTGGGGGCCTTTGATTGACAAGTCCGCAGTTTCACCAATAACCAGCAACCCCAATCCAGCACAGCGTCTAAATTGACCAGCGCTTTTCTAGGGGGAGCAACAGAAGCAGGGGTTGGCAGGGTAGGCCAACAAAAATCTCTCATCAACTGTATCTGCTAAACTCTCCAAAATATTGAGGGGGTTAGCTGGTTTTTGAGAGGTTTTTTTGTGTAAAAAGAAAAGGTGTTCTGTATAATGCCAGGGGAGGTAACATTATGGAACAAGGATAGAGAATACAGATAATATAATAGCTTTATTGGGAAGTAACAGCTAATATACTTCAAAAGTAAGCACTGATTTACAAGGGCTGGCAATGCAACAGGATCCAGGTATAATGTTAGTAGCAGATGACTAATAAAGAAATTGCTAACCAAAATTAGCTGCACTCCTAATATGGGGATATTGACCATATTTTAACTTTTGAGTTGAGGCTCTCCACAATATTAGATATGCCATAAGGAATCTCTACAGGCGCCCCAGTTGGTTGTGAGATACATTGGCAGGGGAGCTGTTCATCCTGGTTGCACTGTTAAATCAAGCTGTTTAGAACTTGATGCATAACGCTCTTGTAAAGTTAAATATACATGGTAGCTGATAGGGCCTGGGCCCAGATAGGAGTAGATCTTTCAGGTACCAAGGCTATAGTTTGCTGGACGCCTTTCATAGTATCCCAGGTGGTTGCCAATATTAGCTTTGGAGTTTTTATCAACCATATGGGCTATGGTAGATGTTATCAATTTTATACTTCTGGGAAGTATAATAAACAAAATAAGGGGAAGATTTAAGAAGAGAATGATACTTTATTGAATATGGATATAGAATAATATATAGTATCATGACAAGCCACATGTCGTCCATGTACGTCATGGAGGTCATGGGGCTTATCTGATTAATGTTCCTCTTGAGTCACAAGGCTTAATCAAGTTGTGTTCCATTTAGGACCTGGATTGAGTGATCCCTGTCATAGACGGTTGACTGATAATGGTGCCACCAGTTTATTGACTGGCTGGTGAGCCATTCAGTGATTTACTCAGGGTGTCAATTCCCCAAGAGGGAGTAATCAAAGATGTTGTAACAATGTGAATGCTGATGAAGTGGGGTTTGGGAAGCAAGGATAGGAAGGAAACTTATAGCCCTATTAAAGAAGCTGATGGATGGTGTTTAGTGGTATATAAAGGTTTTAGGTATAAGCAGGCGGGACCTGAAACTAATCTGAGATTTGAAAGATGTCACTGGGAATAAAGGGTTGATTGGGTGAGGAAATGTAACATAATGAGATATAGTGAGCTGATGCATGCATATATTGTCCTTATAAGGTCAGTTCCTGGGGATGAACATTAGGGGAGGCTTGGGCAGCATCCCCTTTGGGCAGCTGGTGTAGTATGAAACTTCTATCACTTCTTAAAATTGTATGGAAGCAATTGAGACATTTTCTTTATCTAAGGGGGATAGTTTTTTTTAGTTATTCCTTAGTTATTGTGTTAATTCTCAGGCTGGAATCCTCTAGAACAAACTCTCCTCTAACCCTTTAGATTGATCTAGAGCTATTCATCCATCACAAAATATTGATGAGTTGGTAGGTGGGAATATATATCCTTGTCCAGCTTAGAAAGCTTTAAAAAGGACAGTTGTTGGTGAATTATGCTTAAAGAATATATATCATTAATTTAAACTCCAATTTGGTAATGTTTTAGGGCAGGTAACAAGTTTTCTATTCATCTTCAGCTGCTTTATTGGAGGGATTATTTCCTTGGGATGGGTGAAATGGCTACCTACCCCTATTGCAAGTTGTCTATGTAGCTTTGAGGGATGAATTGATTGATCATAATGTTTTCTGGTATGTAGGGTATTTTAAAAGGGTTGGTTAAAGAATGATCAAATGATGGTTGTAATTTGGCAGCTGTGGCCTTTGGTTGGGAGGAAAGGAAGATTTTTCTGTTTATTTTTTTTAGATTGGATATGGGAGAGATTGATTGATGTTAGTATTGTATCTGATGTGATATTTAGAGTGACTATTTGAAATAGATGCAGAGTTATATGGGGTGGTATAAACTATAAAGGGGATTTCTGAGACATCAAAGTGGTATATTGGTTGGATTTATGATTTGGAAGGGGAGGTGAAAGCGCTGGGCTTGGTATCTGATGACGGTTGATTGGATGGCTTGTTTAAATATAGTATCAAGGATTGATTTGAAGTGGGTAGATTTATATGGGAGTGGGTTGCTTGTATTTAGGGACAAGGGGGTGATGCTTTGTGTTCCAAATGGGGGTTTGGAATCAGGAATCGAGTGTGAGAATTGAGGCGATTGTCGCGGGGCAAGGTTCTTTGTTTTTGCATTGTAAATGCCATGCATAAATACCGGCTCAGTTGCTTCTTCTGCTGCGTTTATGTCTTCGACAATAATTTCTTCACTCGCTGAACTTCAGAAGGAAACGACCCTCTCATCAGAGTTTAACAGCTACTGCTGCAACGACCCCTGGCCATGTGGAGGAACCATTCTCAAGTCAATTGAGGTCAGAGGATTTCATCGCCCCAAGACATTTAAGAAAATCATCAACCTTTTCAAAAGAAATACAAACCAATGCTATTCATTGCCTAATACGGAGATTGGACAAGTATTTTCCTTGCGCTGCATAAAGCAACTTGAAATGGTGTGGTTGAATGTGGATTTTTCAGGGCTGTGTGCTGGTTCCCAGGCCTGCTTCTTCAAGAACTTGAATCCTCACTTGATTACTGAGCTTTACATGATAAATGTGACTCCATGCAAGGAGATCGTTGGCATTATCAGCTTGTCTTTCTTTAGCTTGAAGGTATATCAAGTAGGCATCCAAAGCTCAAAGGTTAAATCCATCTACTTACCAGCCATCCAGTCATTGAAATCCATCAAATTGTTTTCTCTCGATAATCCACGCACATATCCTGCACTAAAGCTTACTGAATCCATCTCGGAATCTGTCACACACTTGGACATTGGTCCATTCATGCTAAGAAAAACAACATCTATTCATCCACTGGGGCTCCATTTAAACCATCTGTTGGTCTCCACGTGTGTTGATCTTCAAGTGCTAAACTTACATTTCCCCAACATCACATCCCTTACCTTTACTACCGATGGACACTTCCAGGCGAGTCCCAGCATTCCAAACCACAGCGTCAGGTGTTTGAACATCTTCCGCCTCTCACATGCCGATATTCCGTTCTGGCGCTGGCTCCAGACAAGCTTTCCCAGGCTACTTGCCCTCAACCTATTCTCGGTATCCGGCATCAAGTTCACCTTTCCCCCAGACGAGGTAACCTTGCCCAGCCTGAAGGAGCTCTTCTACTCTCACGCCATCTCTACTTACTTTCTGAAATCGGTTCACCGCCTAGCCCCCAACGCCCAAATCTTTGCCGATGGAGAAGCCTCATATTTTTAGCCTCCACCAACTACTTATTGAAATCCCTATAAATATATTTATTAAAAAATCCATGTATTTCAACCTTTGCCTTGGACCATCTGAAAATCCATCAACCTTGGCTACAAGTTCCACTCAAGCTGAAATGTGCGGTACAATGCAACTGTGGTGAAGTCAACTATCAAGTAAAGTGAGAACTATTTAACCAATGATATTTGCTTTAATGAGCATCATTGATATAAAACATATCCTATACTTCTTTATTATACTAAAATGACCCCCAGAAAGCTCAAACTGCAATAAAGCATACCCTACCTAATCAAAGTAAGGAGAAATAAGCAAACATTTCTCAATTCACTATGCAATCTGCACCCCTTACTATAAAAATATTTATATTCCATAAAGGTTATGATTCTAATTATACAGGAATAGAACTAAATAAGAAGTGAGCAAACATCAATTCTTTAGTACACTCCAAACAAGCCCAACTGAAGGTATCTCACACCTTACTGGTAAACCAGTAAAGCTTGAGATACCTTCAGTTGGGCTTCTAGATAAAAAACCCTGTATACCTTACAGGCCATGCCTAAAATGATTATCAGTACCTAAAAATTATATGGAGCAAGGGTAAATAATGTTTAGGCAAAGCACAGTATATTATTAAGGCATATTGGCCCTCACCTTGGCCCCTTCAAGCAAGGCAGTTGTCATTAGCTCATGCTGCTGCTTGAGATCTAGACCTTGCACTTCACCTTGGTAGCATTCTGAATGGCTTTGGTGAAGATGGAATACTATGTGGAAGTCTTGGTGCAAGGCACCCAGTTGGAAAGTTCTTTGAGCTTAAAGATAGGGTTCTCCACCTCATTCCAAAGCAAGACAGATATATTACTTTACCTGGGATGAGCCCAAAAGTTTCCCTTACAGCTTGCATGATAACTCTCAAGTGCCAACATGATTCTCACCTCACCATTTATAGTAATGCAGTGAAAATTCCAGAAGGTGTGGCCCTGAAATTTCCACTTTGTTTGATGACCACCTTTCTAATCTACTGAGGCTCATAGTACTCCAGGAAAGGCCTGAGCTTTGTACGCTTCACTGCGCAAGGATCTGTGGCAAGACCCTTGGATCAATGTGGAGTGTGCCCAGGCTTTAAAAAGACCAAGGCACTGAATTGTGCCAGCACAAATTTTCAGCTGTTGAAGGCATCCCTGCGGCTCAACCTACCTAGCTCAGCATTGTGTGCCCACATTGCATGCAGCTGCCTGACAGGAATAGAGGTAGTACTCCTGCGCTTTCCCATCTGAAAGTGGCTTATATGCATTGAACTGAGCAGGATCAAATCCCATGATGCATCCCTGTGGTCCAAGACCTTGAAGCCTTGCTGTTCCCTGTGCATTGGTGGTGGCCAGGTCCTTCTTGGCACCTTCTGGATCAGCAGGTATGTGGGGTCCTCAGGGAACTAACCCTGGGCAGGCATTTTGTCAGAATCATGGGTAGGGTGGGAGGTAGAGCCTGCCATAGGATCAGGGCTGACCTGAGGAGGTACACAATCAACCTTCTAAGGCAGAACCAGGGGCCAGCAGCCAGAGATACAGTATTTAATACCCCTGGAAGGGTAACAGGTACCATCCCAAACCACTTGCTGGTGCTGTTCATGGGAAGACCAGCAGCAGATTCTGGCATGGGTTGAGAGGGGACCCATGCTTAGCCAATAGGCAGGGAGGTAGCTGTACCGTTCTTTGAATAGTCAGGGCTCACTGGTAATCCAAGAGCCCTTTCTGGTAATCTGTTCAATCAATTAATGCAGGCCAGGGGTTGCTCCCCAACGTACTCTCACCAGTGTATCATCTATACTCTGGTTTCAATGGGTACTCAGTGAAGTGGACAGGCCTATAGGGCGCACCTTGCAGGCAGAAAACTGGGAGCAGTGGGCTGGTGGTCCAGAAGTATTGGTGCTGAACTAAAAGACCAATAAGGTCAAATATGGTAATAATTGATAGACTAATATCCCATAACCTTTCTTTTAACACCATGATAAAGTCTGGTGTGGGGCCTAGGGGTTCATATAGTACCTCTACTAGGCTTTAATCCTAATGGTCAGGAAATGGAAAGTTAGATGGGCAGGATACCCAAGTTTAAGGCAGAACAAATTTACAGACATGGGGTGGGAGTCCATGGGCTAATTCCTCCAGAAGGGTTATGTGACCCTTCTGGTCTAGAGCAGTATTACTTAGGGAAGCTTGCTGGTCAGCGCCCTCTTCAGAGACAGGGGTCTAATTAGTTGCTAAGGCAGATATCAGGCTTGTCAGGTTAATATTGAAAGTCTCTTTGCCTCCATTAAGCAAGTGGCTGTGATGCTCAGTATGTGCTGCTGCTGTTACTTTTGTACCAAGCTTTTTGCTTTCCAGGGCATCTGTGGATTGAGCCTTAGGAGACTTGATCCCAAAAAAGGCAGGTAGGTGGGTCCCCGGTCCTCAAGGCTGGCGCCCCACAGTCCAGTTTGGCCAGGGGTTGAATCCAGTTCCAAATCTTGAGTTTTGGAAGGAAAATAAAGGACATTCCTGATATAATCACCTTCTTCTCCCACAGGTCCTCCCTTCAGGTCCTTCTTGCCTAGGTACTGTTGGATGGCTTGGTTGGCATGGGTTATATTGCTTAGGGGTTACCAGGTGCTTTCTTTGATCAAGTAGCCTTTTTATTTGATGTATTATTTGGGGGGTTTGGTTGCTGGTCAGGTACTCCACTCTTTATTATTTGGAGTTGTCTGTTTTGATGGGAGGTGGTGCAGTCTTGAGCCTTTGGTGGGGAAGTGAAGTCCCATGTTAAAAATGACATTATGCTTCTGGTAATCAACAGAAGTTAAAAGCTTGAATTGAACCCTGGTCTTTGCAATCTTCATCCTGCTACCCCAAGGACCAAGGGCCCAGCTGCCTGTGTTCTTTCAGGCTCAAATCAGAAGGCTATTCAATGATCTGCCCGCAAAGCCAAGAAGATCTCTCAAGTAAAGATAGGTCCACATCAAAGTTCACACTACCAAAGTCCCAGACCTATGCAGAGGCAGCTGTCTGCCTAAAGGAAGTTAAGGAAAAACCTGTAATATCTCCCCCAATAAGCATAAGTCAGTACCAGTCCCCAGCGTCCAAACTGAAATGCATTTGGCCGAGCCATGTGCTATTGGGAATAGACGTGGTAAAATAAAATATCATCACATCTATTCACCAACACCAGCCAATCCAGAATTAGCCACCCCTGAGGACCAACTGAAGTGCTTATTTCCCAATAATACAATGCCTGCAGACCTAACACCCACAGTTTCTGGAGACACTAAAATTGATGGTATTAATCCCCCAGCTATGCTGAAAATGGTGGTATTGTCATCCTGATAATAAAGTTAAATGAACTTTTGGTTCAAGGAAAATTTACCCTATATAGTTCTAGTATTTTATCACATACAATCTAGTCCTGCAGACTTAAAGGCTCCTTCTGATCCTACTGAAAACCTTGTGGCTTCCTTGCCTGTGTTATTACGCCCAGTTAATCCCCCTTTGAACCTGTACATTTCACCAAGTACCCTCCAAATCCAGCTTACTCCAAGTTTACCCTGGAAAATATACTGATTTCTGACCCCTTGGCAAGAACCAGAACCCTAGAAACCTTCAACTTCTAAGGAAAGTGGTACAAAGTGCAGCCCAGACTATTCCACAATAAGTATAGTTATCTGTCTGCCTACCTAGTACCTATGACTCTTCCCCTGGCCCTGTGGCCTGACTGCTTGCAAGATTTTGTTGCCACCACTGATACAACTACCACCCAGCTATTCAGAGTATTATATATTAATTTGAAAGGCTTGGTGCACTCTATAATACCCAATTATGGCTCATGGTCTTTGCTTGGCTGATCCTTATCTTATTCTATCAAGTTGGCTCCAGTCCTCTGATGGGCCTTACCTTCTGGCCTGGCAGCCCCACTGCCCACGTTAAATAGTGCACCCGGTAACACTTGGAATACTGAAATAAGGCAACAGTGTGAGTAAAAGTATGGGAAGGATTATGATTATATATAAGCCCTTTATAATGCACATCATATGTAAGATCCTTTCCTGAAAAAATTTGTTACTTAAAATTACCTTGATTAAACATCTGTAATTACAATATCCAGCCTATAATTACTGGGTTGGGGTCCTAAATCTAACCAAGTTCTTCTAACCAATATGTTCTCTAAAATACTGATTTCTTCAGCTGTCACAAATTAAAGTTTGCTTCTTGTAATAAATCAAAACCACAATTGCAGTTTAAACCCCAGGTTGCCTGCCCCACAGCCTGGTGGCTTAACAGACCAGATGACCAACTTTTCTGGCTTAAAGCTGAAGGCTATTTGCATAAGCGCCCACAAATTGTAGAAATTTCATCAATCCCAACCAAGTTCAAAACCAATCATGAAAAAAATGGCCCCAATACTTATTCTGAAGTTTTAAACCACCCCATTGGGGCTTTTATCAAGTCCTCAGAAGATTCAGCCAATAGTAAGCATTTAAAATGGGATCAAATACCGGTTATTAACACATAAACCACTTTTCATCATGCCTTTGTTAATAAGGCTTCAAAGCAGAAGGATTTTGACATCTATTTTCCAAAGATGCCTAATGATTGTCTGCTCATAACTGATGCCACCTTGCTCCCCTCATATACCTGGCATCAGGCATCCAATTCAAAGATTCCTGTCTAAGAGATAAGTTCTGGCAAGAGTATATTTGTAACCTGACAATTCAATGCCAGGCCTCATTGCTGTCCTGATAATAAATTTGTGATGAACATTTGATTCAACCAAACTGTAACTTATCTAATTCTAGTCTTCTACCATCTTAACTCAGTACCAACAGGCCCTCCTGCCCATTTTATTTCATTCACTGACCTTTCTGAGGGCCCCTAATCTAAATTATATTTTCTCCTGGCTTGCCCTCTGGACCTATAAATTTTACTTAATATCCTCTTGATCCTGCCTACAAGGATTTCAACCTAGAGAACGTCCTTCTAGTGGATCCCCTTTCCAGAACTAGAGAACCAGATCATTTAAACCAAGAATGAGTTTGATACGCCATTCAACACAAGCTGTGCAGAGAAAAATGCAACTATATGCTGGCCTGATTGATACCTGTGACTCCACTAGGTGGTTGTCCCATCCAAGGACAGAGTTAAAGTTGAATTTAATAAATCAATTAAATATATCTTTCTGTCTTTTAAGGCTTGGATTACTTACCACATTCCAAATTATAATTTTATTTAATTGCTTTATTAAAAGGTAAGATAAATTATATTTATTTAAAATTAAAATTGTATATTCCAATTATAAATAAAACCTAAACCTAAATAGGTATAGTATCACTATTAAGTTTAGTGAGGCTAAACTAATTATTTTGAAATTTAGTATTTGATTTTCAAATCTATTCAAAATGTAGAACTGCTCTGCAGCTTTAAATTAGCTATTGGATATCAAAATTGGCTTAGTATTCACTGAGATACATTGATTTTAGTTTTTGTAGTGTGTATAGGGCTGCGTCAGATTTTGGACGGCTGGCTCCTTTTCTTAAAAGGAGCACCTGTCTGAAATCCAGAAACAAATTCAAGAAAATCTTTGTTGAGAAGATTCTCTTGGGATTTTTTCCTTATATACCCTTCTATGGATGAGTTATTTTAGACTTTATATTTTAAAATAAAATTTATACTTTTTATGTTATACTTTATATTATTTAAAAATTAAAATAGTCAAATTCAAAATTACAGAATTTTTTAGAAAATAAATTTTATTATAAATATAATTTATAAAAATCTCAAATCTGAAAAGCAAAAAGCCTTTCATTACCTTCCTTTTTTGGTGATTTCAGATTCCCCTACGCCAGGGGAATCCAAAATAACATTACATAGAAGGGAGGATAGGATGATTACAGCAAATGCCGTAATTGTCTGTTTTTGGGTCATCACAGCCCTAAGTATGTATTAAAAGTAAATTTAGATAATATCAAATTGAGTCCAAGCCTTTGGTTATGACGTGAACTCAATTCCAGCACTTAGCTATATGTCTCAGCATCTAGAGCAGCTAGAGCTATCATGTTTGGTACCTTTTTGATCAGAATCATCTGAAAAAATGATCTACATCCTCTAAATTTCATGAAAATCATTAAATTGATCATAACTTTATTATAGTATTTTTACTCCACTGATGTTCTTTTGGGATTAAGCTGCAGCAAGCAAGGTTTACTCTGAAACAGTATGCAGCCACTTGGATAAGCTGATGCATCCAAGTGGAATATTCTATTATTTCACTTTGGAATAGATAAATTCAAAATTTCCAAGCCATCCATCCTGTACTTAAACTAAAATTTATGTATCTTTTTCAATTAAATATATTTAAAACTGATCAAGCTCTCTTTTCATTGGTCAATTCAATCATCAGCATAGTTTAAACATCCAATAATATAAAAGAATCTCAAATAATTGCTGCTTCTTATCTAATTTTAATCCACCCATTCTAGAGCTGGGCAATCATTATAGATAAGTCACTTTGATATGGATGTATGAGGTTAGCCACTAATTTAAAATTCAAGTAATTAAATACAAATTTATACAAGTTTGAGTGGCTTATATTTAAGTTCAACATAATTTAAACCACACTCCACTGAATTTAACCTGAGTACGTTATAAGATGCATGTAAGGGATTAAATGTAAGAATGAGCCAAATGGACTTTTGGCTTAAAAATCAACTTTTAAAATTAAATTTAAATAAAAATCAATTCATTCAAATCCCTTACAGCTTGAGCCCACTTGAGGTGACACTACATTCAGACAGACTCACTTTTATATATATTAATTCTCACCTCCAAGTCTGACTGCCACAAGTTTCTGTTGTTGCTGATGAAACCATCTTCACCCAGATTTTCAGAATTTTGTATATTATTCTCACAGGTTTGGTAGACTTCATGGTTCCTGTGATGATCCACATGTTAAGCAGTTTTGCATATGGGGCTAATTTTGGCCAAGAGAAGGATATTAGCCTAAGATAGGTAAATTTTTGTTAAGGAGAGACATGATCCAGGGGTGGTCCCTAGAGGCAACAGTGGCAAAATTGACTGTAGGGATGCAAAAGTGAGAATTCAAAAGTGAGAATCTAAAAGTGGCCAAGTCAACACTTTTTAAATATTCAAAATGGCTTTTTATAATAAAATAACTACTTTTTCCTGACTGTTTTAGTTGAGAGAATAAATAAAAGTATTTTATATGCCCATAATAATTTTTGATTCCAGATGAGATGTTTTAATTTAATTTTGAAATTTAAAATTATTGACTTGGCCACTTGTAGATTCTCACTTTGAATTCTCACTTTTGCATCCCTACAGTTGATTTTACCACTGTTGCTGTCCCTATATGGTGCTCCAAACTGATAGTGAAGTTGTGGCTGCTAGAAAAGAATAGGCTGAGGAAGCTCTGAGATCCTAAGGCCACCTACAAGAGGTCTACAGGAGGCAAACTTTACCTAGTTTGAGGATAAGGTTTCCCTGGCTATGTCTTCCTGGTAGCTTTGAGGAGGCCTTGAAGTCACTAGAGAGGCATAGATATGCCCAGAAACCTTATCAAGGTAGTTTCTTGGGAAAGCAGCTGAAGAACTTGGTAATTGATAGGTTTCTGGCAAGTAAAAATGGTTACTTTGTAACTGAAAGCTCAAGCTCACCACTTGAGTGAGTAAAAACAACTCCACAGACATGAGGATTGCCTGTGGTTGATGACCTAAAGTGGTTGTCACTGATAGGGCCTAGTCAAATGCTAACTCACTTGTGGAGACTTATTGCCTGAGTCTGAGGTGTTAGTAATGGGGGACTACAGAGAAGGACAAAGCCTAGGTGGTTCAAACAGAGAAGAAAAGAACCTTGGTGGTTCACCCAGAGAAGAACAAAATCTTGGTGGTTTACACAGAGAAGAACAGATCCTTGGTGGTTCATACAGAGAAGAAACAGAGAAGAAACCCTGATTATTCATATGGAGAAGGAACAGTTGTGGTTGAAGTAGAGAAGGACTTTCAGAAGTGATGAAAAATGACAGAGAAGGACTAGCATAAGTGGAATAGAAGTAGAGAAGGACTTGTAGAAGTGATGAAAAATAACAGAGAAGGACTAGCATAAGAAGAATAGAAGTTGAGAAGAAAATCCTTGGAAAGTTAAGGATAGAAAAGATAAGAAGTAAAAAAGAAAGAGTTAATTAAAAAAGAATTAAGAAGAATAATTAAAATATGAAAAAGGAACAGTTAAAGAAAATAGACTATAGATTTATTAGGATTTGATTGAGTGAGAATAAGCAGGAGCAGACAGAAATGATACAGAGAAACTGTCAGGCACCCACCCACTAGGAAGTAATCTTCATAGGTGATAAATGATGGTAGAGGGATTTAATCTGGTTACCAAGGATCTTACAGGCAAGGACACCATTCCTAGATGGAATAATTCTCTGAACACTCAATATCTGCCCAACAGCAAGTTGAAACATCCCAAAAAGAAGTATGCCCCCAAGTATCACAGGAGGAACGCTGAAGCCAAGGGACAGAAGACTTGGGGCTCAGGGATTGTGGATGTGGATTGATAGTTCTTGGTCTTGTCTCTGAGAGGTAGTTTATGAGATAAGGGTGTAGCAGTATACCATACTCCTGGTATAACCCAGCGCCAAGAGCTGTCAAGGAATTGTGCTTCTGGAGAGGTACCTGAATCTGCACGCAAACCCATCAAAATGCTGGCCATTGCAGCCAGCAGCAAGATTATCCAAAACAACCATTTATACTCAAGAGACTCCATAGGAGGAGTCTTGGGTAATCTCATGGTCTTGGATTTTAAGGCTTAAGGTCAAGTTGTAAAAGAATAAGCAAAATGATTCATAGTGGGTGAATGTAGACTTTATTGATTAAACAAGTGGAAGATCAAAAGTTACCAGCATTATATAGCATGGAAGCTAAAGGATAATCTGGAGATAAAATAAAGGAGACAGAATCTCTTGGAGATGAAGTTGGGAAAATTTAGGAGGAAACTGGAGATTCTGGGGAGATTAAAGCTTAAACTAGGATTATTTTTATTACTGAAGCAAAACACTAACCTCAGCAATACAAAACAAACATTAATTGTTTTAAATAATTATGTCTTTACACAGGATCAGCAGGAGGAGGCCAGCTATTTCCCAGATAGAACTGGGGAAGGAGAACAAGAACCAGCAACAGAACCAGAGGTCAACAGGTCAAGCAGAGGAAAAAAACAAGGTCAAAACAGATCTGGTTGTCATCAGTATGTTTAAATAACACTAACAGTTTGATTGCTGTAGCCTCTGATTGGCTGGAAGCCAGCTCAAAAGGTATTAATTTGCTATGAATCAATTCACTAATCATTATATTAACAAAAATAGGGACATGGACAAAAGCAGATCCGGGTTCAAATCCTGTTGACATTAAAATTGACTCTGGAACCTGTTCTGGGGTTAATTCAACAGGTAATGAAGAAAAGATACTGCTAACTAACCCATTGTTTTTAGAGGACCCAACTGACCCCAAAGAAGGAAGTATTTCTTCTTCTGTAACAAGGAAAGTAAGGTTGTCAGCAATGTCTAAAAGAGCATTCCTAACAGAAACTCTGAGGACAAAGGCTGGAGTTTTACCAAAACCACAGAAGGGGGCAAGAAGCAAGCAACAGGTGGTTTCAAAATTTTCTGAGGAGAGAAAACGTGGGGAAACACATAGAAATGTTGAATAAATTAAGGTGCAAAAATCCCTTGAGTAACACATAGGCAGAAGCAATCAAGTTTGCCTGGGGAAACTTGACAGGAAGTACAACAAAACCGTTTGAAAAGCAGAGCAAAGGTTTACCCAGAGCAAGACAATTCCAGGTTTGAACCTGGGTCAAGAGCAAGTCATCCAGAAAAATGTTTCAGCTAACCTAATCAATCCATATGACTAATTGGATGTATGACAGAGCCTATTTGATCAATGTTTTTCATTGGTTACACAGAAGGAGGAAAGCCTAAAAAATGAGGGAATGGACAAGGAAAAGTATTTTTTTAATTGACTGAAGTAAATAAAGAAGTTTAATGTATTATAGAGCAAGAAAAACGGGATATTTTAAGCCTGGAAAAACCAAGAATCTGAAAGGAAACAGACTGAAACAGATAGCTATAAAAAGGATGACAGTTTGAAGCAAGACAAGGATTGGAAACAATGGATTAAAGGGCCACAAAGACAGAACCAGGAGCTTAGGAAGCCCAAGATAAAGGAGCAGGAGCCCAAGACCAAGTACAAGGAGTCCAAGAGATTTTTATAGGACTCCAATTATTGGCAACCCCTATTGTTTCCTATACCGCCAGGGCCATATTACAGAAGGTTTCTAAGGAGATCTTCCTTCTGAGATAAATAAACGCTCATTTTGATACCTACACATATTTCCAAGTTATGCATTAATTCCCATGAGTGAACTACCTAACATATTTTAGCTTATTCAAGGGAAATAAGATATCTATTACCAAAGATGTCAAAGGTTTTCTACTAGTAAAACTTCAAGGGAGGAGTGGGAAAGGCTGACTGGACACTTTGAGATGACAGAAAGAGGCAGGGAATTCATTGGGTTTGAGTTCACTAGACTCTTGAAAGACTGGTTTCAGCCCACAGAGGTTCTGGCTCAAGTTGAGGTTCAGGTACATGGAGGGGATGCTTGCCTAGTAATAGAAAAAGTCTTGGAATAATTTTCCATGATGCAAGCCAAGTACAGTTCCTGCCACTGGCTCTTGATCCTTGCTGGGACATCACTATCTTATGTTATTGAGTTGGCTCCCATCTTGTGATGGGCCCTGCCCTTTAGCTCAGCAACTCAGTATTCTCCCATGTCTTCTTCTCTCCCATAGCACTTGGATCTCTGGCAGCAGTCTGGGGACTTTGGGGGAGCCAGGTGGTGGTATATCATGGCTTTATCTGGGTTGTGGGAGATAGTATCAAAGCTTTCATTGCAGTACAACAGGTTGCTTTAACTGGCAATATCAGCAAGGGCCTTTGATATAAATTGTGGCTTGATGAATTCTAAGTGGGGTTTAACTGTCACCCCTTGATAGGGATATATCTATTGAAGGTATCTAAAATAATAAGGGGTTGTTTAAGGTCTGATATCAGCTCTTGCAGCTGCTCACAAAATTATAAAGCTAGGTTGGGAATCAGCCCTTCCATAAACTGCCGGGTGATCAAGTAGCAGCTTAAACTGTCCACAAGTCAAGCCAGGTGATAGAATCATCTCCTAAACTGGTACAGTGGGGCTAGTGGTCCACAAAAGCATTAGGACTACCAAGTCTTACTCAAAAAGGGGCTGAGAGGAACTCAATGCCAGTTATTAAACCAATTAATTCTAGACATTGCTTGGTCAATTTATAAATCTTCTATCAATAATATCTGCTGCAGATTCTTCCACTATCACTTTTTTTCCTGTTCCTGGAGTAATTATGCCATCTCTATAAGGCATACATTTTACAGGGTAATTATACAGCTATCTCAAGGCCACCCAGTAATGTTTCTGACAGCTCTAAGCTCTCTCAAACTTCATTATACCAGGTTGATCCACAGACAATGAGTAGCTTTTTACTAACTCATCTGATGTGCCTCACTATCAGAACTCTATCAAGTATCAATAGGATCTAATTAATAGATATGAGAAAATATAGGCTGTCATAGCCAATGTTGGTTTCTGGTTAATCTCCTACAAGAGTGATAGTCCAGGCCTGGAAGGCCATTTAAAGGTGTGATACACCATCTAGAAAGACACCATCTCAAAAATGTGTCCAAAAACACCATCTCAAAAATGCCATCTCAAAAGACGCCATCTAGAAAACGCCATCTAGAAAGACGCCATCTTGTAACTATCTTAGATTTCTGGCTAAACTGCGCCAGATAACTTAAAATATTGATAAAAGCCCAAAACATTTGAAAAAACTATTAAAAATATATTAATAGACTGAAAATTATTCAAGAATTCCAAATCTGCAATAAAAATGTGGGGCAGCTAATACCAACTATAGTGCGCAAAGCTCCAAAGTCAACACGCCCTAAAATGGTGATATTTTTGTATTAAATTTTGACTCAATATTAATCATATATATACATATTAAAAGCTTCAAACAAAGCATATATATAAACTCAAAATTATTCAAGTATTCTAAATCTGCAATAAAAATGTGGTTACAGCTAATACTAACTATAGTGCACAAAGCTCCAAAGTCAACACATCCTAAAACGGTGATATTCTTATATTAAATTTTGACTCTATATTAAACAGGATTATATAAATATTAAAAGTTTCAAATAAAGCATACATATAGACTCAAAATCATCTAAGAATTCTAAATCTGCAATAAAAATGTAAGATCAGTTAATACTAACCATAGCGTGCAAAGCTCCAAATTTAACACATCCTAAAATGGTGATATTTTTGTATTAAATTTTAACTCTATATTAAACATGTATATACTAAAAATAAAGTTAAAATCAAATATTTGGAAGAAAGAAATTTATTTTTAAAGAAATTGGATTATACATTAGATCCAAAGGCTGTGGCAATACCTTTGAGATGGTTAAGGTGACCTTCTCTGGTATAATAAGCCAAAACCTCCTTGGTAACACTTGCAAACTTGACCTGCTGTCCAGCATGCTTGGATACAACAGCTTTGTCTTTGTGGCCTTGGAGTATAGCTGATCTCTATGAGCATGCTGAATCTTCAGCTTGTTGACAATCACATTAAACATGGGCTTTTTTTACCTTAACCAGGCGGGAAAATTGATTTTGCCAACCTTCAAGTGATGAGGTGGTCTTAGTTACGCCTTCTTTGACCTGCTTATAGCAGTTCTAATTAATTGACTTGCTGTCCTTGTGGATGTAGAAATGCCCCTGAAATACACCCACCCACTGGTGCTCAAAGTACTGGATGAAAGGAGCAAATGCTTCTTGGTTCTCAATAATGTAATTGTCATTTAGAAGCTTGTCATAAAAAAGGTTAACCTCTTCCTTTCTGACCATGGCCAGAGCAGCAAAGCAATTAAAGATCTTTCTGGCCTCCTTTGTGCCATAATTGAATAACAGCTTATTGAGGGCTGGGTTTTTCATCAGGTTCTTGTGCAGAGCCTGGCAGTAGTGAAAGAAGCATCCTTGGGGCCTGCTCCTGAATACCTTGATAAAGGTGTTGGCCTGTGCAGCCTCAAAGTCAACCATTAACATAGTATGGTAGGGAAGAGACTCCAGCGCCTTTCTGGTTGTAGCCTGTTGCTCCTGGGTGGCCTCTGGGATGATCTTCTTCTTCTTATGGCCCCTTTTCTCAGTTGGCTCTTCTTCAAGCATAGGCAATATGGTATCCAGTTTTTGATTGAGTATATCCAAGGTGTAAATGTAAGTATCTTCCCTTTTATTAAGGAGAAAGAAGAAGACAAAGGGGATGGTATGTTCATTGACCTGGCCATGGATGGCCCAAAGCTGATAAAATAGCTTTGAACAAGAGGCAAAAGTCCCATTGGCAAACCAGGTATCACACTTTAGAAGGCATATGAGATCCTCTTGTGTTGAAAAGCACAAAATATGGTTTGGTGAACCTTGCCCATTGTTTTGTAGCAGAAAGGGCTTTCCAAGCATGGTAGACTTCTGTACTTCCAAAAGTACAAGCTCATTAATGCTTCTAGAGCTGGCGCCAATATTGGCATCAATTGACCGTTAATCAGTCACATACCATTGGAATCTGGTCTTTTCTCCAACCTCCTTTCTCTGATCCTTATTCAGATAAAAAGAGAGAATGTGTTACCAGCTCAGTTGAAGTCAAGTCCTTGTTGAAAGGAATGGCTTGGAAAAGGTACCAGCGCATAAGATAATAGAGGATCATATCAGAGCCCAAACAGTCATGCTCAATGGTGAGCTCCTTGACTTGAGTAAACCCAATTGTAGTTAATTACGCAGGGCAGCCTGGACTATCACACTGGTAGTGATGGTGCACCATATTTTTTCTCTGGTCATTGCAGGTGAAAAGAAAGCTGTTCTTGACAAAGCCAGCACCCCCTTCTTGATCAAAATGGGAAAAGAGTTGGACAAAACAGACAAAACTTTAAATTGCCTGTTGACATTGCAGATATTAACAACTTCATGTAAGTCCCACTCTAGGATGGGCTCCTCCTCTGAGGCTGCAGAAACATAGTCACCAGAGTTGTTTTTGGAGTCTCTTTTATTCTCATCTTCATCATTGAAGTGGACATGCTTCTCCTGGGGATCAGAGGGGGAGTAGACAAAGGGAGAGGAGGGAGGGGTGGGGCTATCAGCCTCAGGCTTGGGGGAAGGTGTGGGGGTCTTAGTAGGCATTTTTTTCTTTAGGAGGCTACTTGGAGAAGGTAGCCTTGGTCTTTCTTGCCTGAGAGGGAGTGGCTGTGCTCTTGGGTGCCTTAGGGGTAGCATTGGTGGTAGGCTTGGGAGGCATATAATAGTGAATTTGCATCATAAAAGTTTGAATTTAGGACAATTGTTAGAGAGAAAAATAGGAATTTTTTAATTATAAAAGTAGTTAATATTTTTACATAAAATTGTAGAAAAACCCTCAAATTATATACCATCAAAATTATTATGTTTTTATGTGAAAATTAAAGTTTTATTAGTAGCGCAAGTATGCAAAACTGTGAGTTTTGAATGAAAACTTGCAAGTGAAATGGTGTTTTCAAGATGACGTAATTGAGATGCTTTTGCTCAAAAATATAGTGGTTTTAACCATTTTTTAGATTAAATTAAGAAATCTATGGTGGAGCTACCTCAAACAGGCCAAAGAGTAAAACTTGAATATCTTTAAAGCTAGCTTATTCAAATGGGGTAAAAAGTACCCAGTTGGTTAAAGGAAATAAAAAAATATATATGCAAAGTTTCAGACAGTTTCTTACATTTTTTATTTAAGTGAGATTTGGCGCTGAATTGTACTTTTTAAAAATGGAAACAGTCAATTTGTGATGGTGTGCTCTTTATAGTATTCTATGAAACCATATGTTAAAATAGGTTGATTCTTAGTGCCACATTGGGCAACAGTGCCCATGTTGACAATAATAATGTTGACAGTGGCCATGTTGACACTTTGTTGACATGGTCACTGTCAACTTGAAGCTCTAAATCTCCTATGTTTTTTGCTAGTTGTGCTAGCTTAATTCTTTTTTTAAAGCATTCAGGGGTGCAAACCCAGAAAACATGACAAAATCATGGCCATCTTGACACAATATGATATTAAGCTTAATGAAAAACTCAACTTAACCAGATTTTTCCTTTACTTTTACTAATAAAAATTAGTTTATTTTTTATTTTTTTTCACAACGTAAAAGTGTCAATGTCAACACTTTTTAAGCATAACTTATTTTTAATATTAAAACTGAAACATCTACAGTAAAAAAAAGTGTGCATTTAAAAATACTTTTTATTAAATTAATATATAGAAAAAGACAGTGCACATACAGTTGATTGTTGAAATGTTCATGTTATAAATATATATGTGGCACTTATTAAGGCTTTAATATATTAAGTGGATTGGTGGCTAACAGCAATCCAATAATTTAAGTGTGAGTTACTATGTAAGTTACAGGTAGGACACGCCATTTCAAAAACAGCGTCTTGAAAAAAGCCATCTTGAAATATGACATCTCAATTTTTATCTATCTCAATTTTATAGTAAAAACGCCATTTTGATTTACAGCATTTTGACTAAAATAAAATGGTTTTAAAATTTTAGATTTTTTGAACTCCAAAAATTACCCAAAAAATTCCCAAAAATAAAAATTCAAAAAACATTTCTAGGCTTAAAAAAGCCTCAGAATTCCAAATCTGCAATAAAAATGGGGTTGATTATTAGCAACATAGTTGCGTAAAGCCCAAAAGTTAAAATAATCCTAAAAACAACTATTTTCATCTAATTTAACTACAAATTATACTTTAAAATAAGCATAGAACTGTACTGAATACCAAAAAAATTCAAAGAATGATAAAATCAAAAGAAATAAGAGAGAAGATAAATTAGTATTTATTGGAAATAGGCTCAAACATTAGTGGAAAGAGAAACTGAGATGGCTTGAAGATTCTCAAGCTTGCTATTCTTGGGATAGTAGGCAAGGACCACCTTGCTGATTTCAGTGTACTTTTTCACTGCTTTGGTCTGCTTGAGGGGGTTGCCTTTGATCTTCATACCAGTCTTAAAGAGGCGGGCAGAGATGGCCTGCTGGATTTTTAAATGGACCATGATCTTATTGAATTTGGGCTTATGAACCCTAACCCTTGTAGCAAACTGGCTATGTCACCCTTCAAGGGAAGAGGTGGTCTTGATGAGTCTGTCTTTGACCTGCTTGAAACAGTTCCAGGTGATTGAGTCACTGCCTTTTCTAATGTGGCGTGCTCCCTGAAACACTCCAACCCATTGAGTTTCAAAATACTCAATGAACGGAGCAAAGGCTTCCTGGTTGGCCTGGATATAAGGATGGCAGAGGAGGGCATCATAAAAGGCATTGATCTCCTCCTTTTGTACAAGGGCAAGGGCAGCAAAGCAATTAAAAACGTCCTTTGCTTCTTTGGTGCCTTCAGTGTAGACCAGCTCATGAAGTTCAGAGCACTTTTGGAGGTGGCAGCAGAGTGCCTGCTGGAAGTGGAAGTAGCATCCCTGAGGGGAGCTCTTAAAGACACAAATAAAGGCATTTGCCTGAGCCTGTTTGAAATCCACTACCAGATATTTGTGGTAGGGAAGGCTTTCTGTCTTTTTCTTGGTTGGGGTGGGAGCGTCTTCTTCTTGGAAGATGGATTTTTTCTTGTGCCCTCTAGTCTCCTTGGGCTCCTCCTCAATAGTTGGGAGGATTTCATCCAGTTTGGCCTTTAAAATTGTGATTGCCCAGACATATGTTTCCTGCTTCTTTTTGGGAAGGAAAAAAAGACAAGGGGAAGAACTAGATTACCAACCTGCCCATGGATATTCCAAAGCTGACTGAAGAGCTTTGGGCAGGTTGATAAAGTTCCATCTGCAAGCCAGGTCTTGCACTTGAGGAGGTTGCACAGATCCTGGCTTGTTGCAAAGCAGATGATACACTCTGGGGCATGTTGACCATTATCATGAAGAATTAATCTCTCCTCATGGAGAGATAGTTTTTTTCTCCTCAGTAATGATCAATTGGTCAATGGAGCTTGCACTGACGCCTTCAGTTCTCAGAGCATATCTCTGATCAGTGAAATATCTCTGTAATTTTGAGGCGCCACCAACAGTTGCTAGTTGGGTATCATTTAAATTAAGGAGCACATTGTTGACAACCTCAGTTTCAGTTTGATCCTTTGTGGTTGGGATCACCTGGCAAAGAAACCAGCAGATAAGTTGATAGAGAGGGTCAAAAGGCTCAGCACAGTTGTGGTTAACAGTTAGGGCTTTGAATCTTGTAAACCCATAAGTGGTGAGCCTTGCAGGGCAGCCAACATTATCACATTTAAAGTTATTTTGGTGGATGGGTTTCTTCTTGTCATTACAGCTGAAGCTATAACCCTTGTAGACAAAGCCAGCACCCCCTTTCTTAGTCATAATTGGATAGCTGATAGGGTACGTTGTTAGCACAGCAAAGGTGCCATTTTGGTTGCATACATTGTGGATGGAGTTAAGATCCCAGAGCTCAATTGGCTCATCTGCAGAAGCACCAGGCTCAGGCTCCTCTTCATCCTCAGGCTCCAAAGTGGGGTCAGAATGGCAATTAAAGTTGAACAACTTTTCTTGAGGATCAGAGGGGGAGTAAACAAATGAAGAGTGAGGAGGGGGTAGGACTGTTTTCCTCTTGTTCAGGTGATGAAGTTGGGGTCTTGGGGGGAGCTTTGGCCTTAGAAGGCTGCTTATTTGGGTTTGTCTTGGTCTTTTTGGCCTTGGGAGGAGTGGTCTTGGACTTTGAGGCCTTGGAGGCCTTGGGCGCAGCTTTGGCAGTTGACTTGGGAGGCATCTAAAAGTGAATTAGTATCAAAATATGAGCAATTTTGGGGTTGTTTTTAAAGAGAAAAATGAGAATGTTTTCAATATAAAAGTATCAATTTTTTTACATAGAATTGTAGAAGAGATCAAAAAATATACACCATTGAAATTTAGATGTTTTTGTAATGTAAAAATAATTTTTTATTAGTAATGCAAGTATGCAAAACTTTGAGTTTTGACTGAAAACTTGCAGTCAAAATGGTGTTTTTGAAGTGACGTAAATTGAAATGGCATAATCACCCCCTTCCATATTAAAATCACTATTAAAATATTTTATTAAGAAACCCCTTATCAATGTATCCATGTATAATAAAGTTATAAATTACGTATAACAAAACTGGTTTTTTTACCCAGCAATGACAATCACTAGAAGGACTATCATATTGGCGTCTATTTAGGTTGTTCTTAGTATAAGTGTCTTATATTAATACTATAGGAACATCTTCTGGCACTATACCACAGGCTTTGTTTTAGTTTGGGTATAAGCTTATTTTAGTTTAAGATAAATGGTGTGATTCAAAATGACGTAAAGTTGAGATGGCGTAAACACGCCCCACACTAAGTGATTCCATATGTAAATAAAGTTAGAAAAATAAGATTTAATTAATCTGATTCAAAGTGACAGAATCAAGATGGCGTAAATTCAAGATACCGCATTATAAAGGTATATGTAAATTTTAACTATTTTATTGTTTATTTTATTTTTTTGTGATTCAAAATCACTAACGCAAAAAACGCCATCTTGAATTAAATTCAAGATGGCGTTTTTGAGATGCTGTTTTCAAAATGATGTGTCCTACCAAGTTACTACAGAATTTATTATTAAAAATAATGACAACACTTGTAAATGTCGTTTATTTGCTTATGATTATCTGCCAAGGTGGAGTTAAGCAAATAAAGAGTGGCGCAAAAAGCTTAAATTAATATGTCACCTCATATAAAGAATGTTGTAAGTGACGCTGTTGACACTTTATCCTTTTCAATACTGAATACAACTTTCTTAACAACTTCACATATACACAATGGTAAAATATCATATTATCACTACCTAAATACTATTTTTAATAAAGAAATAAAGGACTTTAATACTTTTTTACCTATTTTCATATGTTTTTTTTAATTTTATATGTGAACAAAAATACACAGAAAACAGTTAATTTTTGCTAGCCCGCGTAAATTTAATTAAGTGTACTATGAAAAAACATAGTAAATTTTTAAAAAAATGTCAACAGTGACAATGATGTCAAGATAATGTCTACAATTTTTGTAATTGACAGTGAGAATTCAGCTTTTTTACTAATTGCCACTCATAATATCAACACTTTTCAGTTCTTACATATAAAACTTTATGTTTTACATAATAAAAACTTCTCATTTTTTGATATGTTGTATTTTTGACTTTTTTCTTTCATATTTTATTAATTTTTTAAAATAAAATCTATATCTAAATATAATAATTTTGCATATTTCTCTTAACTTTTAATTTTTTTATTTAAAACTATAATAAATTAAAAACTATACAAGTATTTTTTAACTTTTAAATGCCAATAAAAACCATCTGAGATTTACTTTTTATATATTATGCTTTTTAAGTTGTTTTTTTTGTTTTTTACATGCATTGCTTTGTTTTAGACCCTTTTACTTATTATTTTAGGACAAAAACACTTCCAAACATCCCAAAGGAACCAAGTGTCCTTCAAAGCCAACCAAACCCACCAAAAAGAAGCCTGTCTCATCAAAGAAGGCCACTCCAAAACCATCCCCAAAGCCCTCACCAAAGCCTTTGCCTGAGTCCTCACCTGAGAAGATCCCTGCCTACTCCACTGGGGGAGAGAAATCTGATGGCTCCCTTACAGACCACAGTTTTTATAACTTGGCTTCTGATGAGGAGCCAACCAAGAAGCGGCGGCAAGGCAAAAAGACCCCACCCAAGGATAAGTCTCCTGAACATGAGGATAACCACAATAAGCCCCCTTCTGCTTCCCCCACCACCACCAAACTCTCCCCTTCAAGATCATCTGGGGATGATTCAAAGCCCCTCCCCAATTACTTCCATGGCTTCTGCCATGCTCCTGCTGGCCCCTGGGACCCTCTGTTGGCCCACAACATCTGCAACATCAACGGCAAATTTAAGGTTCCCTCTTCCTTGCCTAAGTATTTTCCTATCATGAGCGTAAAGGGTGGGCCAGCCATGGTGGCCAATGGTTATATTTTCTCTTGCAACAATGCCAACTGGGGCTTCAAGAGCCGGCATGACACCTGTGAGGACTTCTCCTGCCCAGTGCAGCTCAACACTGAGTGCTGGGACTTGGTCCAAACCATCAAGGGTGAACACACTTGTGTGATGCACAACACAACCATAGCTGTCTCCTCAAGTGTTATATTATCCAGTTGATGCCCACCTCCAAAGATCTTTTGCCGCCCAGCTGTCTGTGCTTTCTTGAAAGTACCTCTCCCCAACTAACTTGAAGAGGGTTCCAACCCACAATCATTTGATCAAGTTTGTAAGTAATAGGCATCAAGCCTCCAATCCCCTTGCCAAGAGCGCCACTAAAATTGAAGACCTGGTCCTCACAGATGCTCTCAAAAAAACTGAAGATGGTGAGATTTTCCTGCTCCATGACAATGGGCAGGAAGTGGAGGATAGGATTATAGCCTACGCCATAGCCCAAAACCTGGAGCAGCTCAATACTGCTACCACCTGGCTGTGTGACGGCACATTTTCTACTTACCCCTCTCTCTTTAAGCAGCTTTGGGCCCTGAATGGGCAGTTTAATTACCAGGTTATCCCTCTTGTGTTATTTCTCCTTCCTGGTGCCAAGACTGAAGTCTATACCAGAGCCTTCATTATTGTCCAGGATGCTTTGAGCTCCCTTCTCACCAACCAGCTCCCCCCTCCCACTCACGCCACAAGGGCAAATCCCTCCTCTTCTGAGAAGGATGAGTTGACCCTAGCCACTGAGCAGCTAGCTCATGTGCACTCACTTGAGCCAAAGGTTATTATAATGGACTTTGAGCAAGCTCAGTTTAGAGCCTTTGAGGGCACCTTCAATGGAGAAGTCCAGGGCTGCTTCTTTCATTTTAGGCAGGCCCTCATCAAGAATCTCAAGAGTGAGAAGGAGCTTTTCAAGAAGTATCTTAACAATGGTAAGGGGAAGTGCCACTTTGCCTTGACTCAGTTTGCTGCCTTGACTTTTATGCGCCTGGAGCATACTGTGATTGGCTTTGAGGCCCTCCTGGAGGATGCTTACATCAAGAAGCACACCACCATCTTCAAAGGTTACTTGGATTACTTTGAGCGCCAATGGGTGGGAAAAAAGATAAATGCCCAGAGAAGTAAGAGCAGGGCCACTACCTCTTGGAATTGCTAGAGCGCCTTCCTCAAGGGGGAAATGAAGACCACCTCTAGCCTTGAGTATTGGCACAAGCACCTGAAGGTGAAGTTTGGGTCAACCCCAAATATAACAAGTTCTTCCAGAAGCTACAGGAGGAGCAGGCCCGGACTGTCTCCAAGTTTTGCGGCCTGGCCAACCAGGTGGGCCCCAAGAAGCAAAAGTCCAAGGAGCAGGACTACCAGGAGAACGTTCAGAAGGTGATGAAGAAAAAGTATAAGATGGCAGAAATTAAGAAGTACCTTGAGGATGTTGCCACTGTTCTTGCTGGTGACTTTAATTAGCTTAATAAACCTTGCTTTGCCTGTATATTTTTTACTTTTAAACTTTTAATTTTTTAATTTATTTATAGTGTACTAATCTTTTTAGGTATAAATGGTAAGTTTCAGATACAGTTTTAATGTGGTTTAGTAAGAAATATCTTATATTTTGTTAATTTATCTTTAAGGTATGATATTTTTTCAGTTATGCTTATATGAAGTATAATAAATTTAAATTATAATTTTCTTATATTTTGTAGTTAGTATTATATATAAAATATCTTTATTTTTGGTTCATCAGAATTTTTATTTTTATGGAAATAAAAAATAATTTTATAATAAAGAGTTTAATTTACATAGTAAACTGAAAAATAGTTGCTTGTATCTCCTTATTATTATTACTTATGGTAATTTTTTATTGCATTTTTGAATTTTCTGGGGTTATTTTACTATAATAAGGTATTTTAAAATAATTTTTTATATTAAAAGTGTTCAGGGTAAAGTGTTTTGTTAATTAAAAAAGTGTCAACATCCAGGAAACGACAGTAAGTAAAACCAGGTTGTCACTTTACTATAGTGTCAACATTAAAAGTGTTGACATGGCCACTGTTGACATTATTATTGTCAGCATGGGCGCTGTTGCCCCACATTGGTGGGCACCACTTTTATTAGACGCTTAGAAGCTTAGTATATTTTGTAATGGGCGCATTTTGCACAACAGAAACACCCTCATTACTAAATAAAATCACTAGTAAAACATTGTATTGTTGAAACCCAAATAGCAAAGTTCATACTATGATAAGGAATAAGGCTAGCATATAAAGCGTGGTTTTTTGAATGGCTGTATTATAGGGGGGAGTACTATAAAAGTGGTGCTAATTTAGGTTGATTTTTTATATGGAGTCTCAAATTAATACCATACTTGATTCCCAATTAAAATAGGAAAGGCTTAGATTTATCACATAAAAGTATGATTGTATAGACAAAAAAATCAAAGATAGCTCTGCAGCGCTGTTTTAGTAAAAGCTTAGGCGCCGCAGCGCCAACTATTAAAAACTTTAGGCGCTGCTTTTTAGTGGGTTAGATTTTTCATTACAATTATAAATCTACTACTGATCCAAAGTATCTTTTTTTGATTATCCTATTGAGATTAGTGCTTAGAAATATGATTAATAATTAGATTAACATTTTGGGGATTCAAAAACTGTGCTGTGGCGCCGCTTTATGTATGATAGGAACGGCGCGGCAGCGCATGTCATTGGGTATTCTGCAGGGATGATCCACAATCTACTGCCAATCAAATATATATAAATTTTATATTATAAATTTATGACAATGAGGTTGCAGTAATTCTATTTTGTGAGCTCTGTCATGATTGGCATCATTGATTTTATACTGCTAATTTATGGAGTTGGCTGCTGTAATCCTAATCTGTGAGCTCTGTCATACTTGGCATCATTGCTTGGTCAAAATTTCCAACATATCCCCCCACTCAACCAAGCACTACTTTCTTTCTTCATCAGATGAATCCCAACTCCAGCAGCAACAGCAACAACAATATGTGCCAAGCCTATAACAAAATGATGGCTTCAATGGACAAAGCGGAGCGTAGCACCTTTCAAAAAATTCCATGCTCAGTTTTTATTGGTTTCTTGAATTGGTTTTGTACAGGTGACTCCCATTTTTGCAAACAGGACTGTGCAACTACTGTGGCTGGCTCTGAGCGTAGTACTGTGCCAAACTTCAGCGCTGGGGATTTCCCTGATGAGGACTCCGTGTTTGAGGAGCCTCTTCCTGTCAGCAGTGCACCCCCCAGTGGCAATCCTTCTGATGCTCAGCACCCTTTTCCTCAATGCCTTCCCTCTACTGGCGTGCCTCCCCCTACCCCATCTGCCATGCTCTGCGCCTGCCGCAAATCCAATAATGTGGTGGTGGACTACCCTGACTTTCTTATCAAGTTTAGGGTCTACCATCATGAGGAGACAATGTACAGATTTGTACAGGCACTGCATTCTGATGAGGATGCAATGACCCCAATTCAGGCAGGGGAGTTATATCACAGCCAATACAATGCCTCCCATTTAGCTGCTTAGGTGTGTCTAGGGATACAGTCAGCTATCTTAGCCCCCAGTGAGATCTCTGCCCAAGACGTTCATACCATTGCCATCTGCAATGAGTATATTGACAAGGTAGCTTGGTTTTGGGCTCTAGAGCTTGCGGCAGATCCCAGCTTTCAACAGACCTTGGACTTGCCTGTCCAAGCCAACACCAACTGTTGCTTCTCTGCCACATTCAAGGCGTTTCTTCAGGCAGTTGGTACTGGAAATGCTTCTTTGTACCTTCCTTTGGATGCTAAAACTTGCCACTTTATGTGTTATCCTCCTGATAGTTGCCATTCTGTCCAGCCTGGGTACGCTGGTTGTTGCTTGGAGCATTACTGCTCCCTGGCTTATCAGCTCTGCGTCCCCTTATCTCTATCATATTCCTACATGGAAGATGTGTTGATGGACTGCTTCACTATAGGTGCTGTGTTCTCTGCTTTTGGTGGCTGGTTGGTGCCAGTCATCAAATCTGCCTTCCCTTGTACAACTGGTCTTCTAGGTTGCACAACTCCCAGTTGGCCTGGGCCCAAATTCTGGTGATCCTGGCCCATGTGTGCCAGCACCTGGACAACAACTGCTATATGATCCCCACCTAATAGCGCCCAGTAATCAGCATTCAGTGCCCTTCCAAGAATCCCCGCCCTGCCAACTGTCAAGCCTCTCCTCCTGCCATGTCTTCCACTCAGAAGTGTGGAGGCGCCTGCAACACAAGGAACCAATTCCACTGAGCCTGCCTTTTCTTGAAAAAACTTACTTTGCCTCTCCTCTTTTTTATTGCTTCTATTATTTTTTTTCTTATTTTTTATTATATTAAGTTTTTAATTATTTTAGTTATCTTCTAAATTTAGTGCTTATATAAATATTGTTTATTAGTGGAGTTTATGTGCTGGGGATTCAAATCTTGCGCTGCCACAGCACTAAATTTAAAAGTAAGACGCTGCGGCAGCATAAAAAATGTTTGCAAGGCGGCGCAGCAGCGCCCAAGACTATCCCAAGTTGGCGCTGTGGCGCTTTTTAATTGCTTAAGGCGGCGCGGCGGCGTTTAAAGCTGGGTAGTTTTGCAGTTGAATTTGCAAAGTTTTGGTAACCTTATTTTGATAACATACTTTTTATTTTGATTCAAGATAGTTTTTTTGTGGTGCAGTTTTTTGTGATGGCATATTTTAGGGTATTTCTCAGGGATCCAACCAGTGGGGGGTTCCTGAGAACTTGCAGGCAGACATCCTGCGGGTCCAGCAGGGAGAGCCCACCATAAGATTGGGGCTAACTTTACAATATAAGATAACAATTTTCCAAGGACTGCCCAAGGTCCGCTTACAGGCACCATAGAATCAATCAATCTGGTGAGGATGATATACATCACCCCAAATATCTGGGTGGAAGTGGATTCATTAGTGGCAACAGATTCTTGCAGGTGGTTGAGCTGCAGGGTGAGGGGTGGTGTCATTGGAACCAAATATGCGGTCAGGAAATTATACTTGTCTTGGAATAGCCAAGGGGGGCTGGATAATTTTAGTGCCTTCTCTGTAAAAGACTTCTGTCTCTCTAGTTCTAGCTTTGGGGTTGTAGATCAGGATTTTCTCCAAAGTAAACTCCAAATACGCCGGGTTGGGTGGGTACTTGGTGAAATGTATTGGGCCAAAGGGAGCTCCTGGTAGACGGTAAAGGTCAGGCGGCTGGTCTGCAGTTTCTTGGGGTAGGTGAGTGTGGGGTGCAGAGCCGCAAGACGTAGGCTGTAAATGAAGTAGAACTAATAACAAATAAGGTATGATCTGGTTGAACCAAAGGTTTATGTCACTTTATTGCAAGAATGGCAATGGGCATCTTCCTGGCGGTCCAGGGTATAAGTATGCCCATCTTTCATGATAAAACTTTCATAAATTCCCTTGGCCTGGGTTTTCCCGTTTACCAGGTCTTCCCAGTCTTTGATGGCATTGATTGTGGGGGTTATTCCATTGGCTGGCTCAAACTGAGAATGCTCAAATTCCCTAGTCAGGTTGTGGGATTGGTTGTCCCTGGATGGCCTGTGTTCTATGGGAAGGTTCTATGTTTCCCCTTCTGTGTGGGCCCAAGTTATTTTGGTATCTGTGGCTGGACCTGCCCACTGATTGGTCAAGTTAACATGAACCTTTAGTGTGGGAAGTATCAATGTAGGTGAATTCGATTCATCAAGCTTCAAAGGATTTTCCAAAGTCAAATCCTGCTCTGGTTTGAGCCCAAAAAACTGCGGGCTGGCAGCCTGTGGGGTGCCAGGGTTCAAATCCCGTAGTTGAGGCTTTTCAATAAGCATAGTTGATAAGAGTTTGTCACTCATGACAGTATTTATTAAGTGTTTTTATACTCAAAAATCTTATTTGGATAACACTCTTTTTATTTTGATTTCAGATAGCATTTTTTATGTAGTTTTTTGAGATGCTGTATTAGAAACCAATATGTAAAAAATAACTATTTAATAATTTTTATTAAGTTTTTAATTTTGTTGATGTAAATCCCAACACCATCTCAAAAAAAATTTGAGATGGTGTCTTTTGGGATGGCATTTTTAAGATGGTGTATTGCACCCATTTAAATGATTGGGATATCTTGACCAGATAGTTAATGGCAGTTTCCCAGGGATGCCAGCTACCAGGACAAGGTAAAAACTTATTGGCTAACCCTAATACTGTTGTGTAGACAAACCCCAGTTTTTGTAAGGTCTTTCCCAATAAGGCGCAAGATTATAAACTATACCGTGTAAAGTGTTTGGATTTAAGTTTAAAAGATATAGGAAAGTAGGCACAGTTTGCAGAAGTATTTTTAAAAGACCTGTCAAAAACTTATGATTAAACACAAAAGGTGTCATAGAGTTAACTAATCATAAACAAGCTATATAAAATAAGGTGTTAAATAAAGTTTGTTTGTAACCAAAGGTATATCTACGTCAGGATACTCCCCATGGGAATATCTCAACATAAAACTTGTCAAATTATCCCTAATGTTAAAAATGGTGACAACAAGCTAAATGCTTGTTGTCTAGCTATCTCCATTTTAATTATGCTAGCTGTTTTAAACCCTGAAAGCAAATTTAGACCTAACAATGTATCTATTCTAAACCTAAGCTTCTTTTAAAAGAAAGATAATAAACTAAGTAAATTTCAAAGTTAGAGTTTGAAAATGAAAATATAAAATTGAAGTAGAAAAAACCTGTGGACAGTGATTGGGGAAACCACTTAGAATTTCAACTTAAAAAGCTTACTTCTCTGGTGTCTTTATTTATATGTCATGAGAAGCCAAGCCCTGGAGAAGGTCTTCATTGACAAGGAGTTTCTTGGCAGTTGGGTTTGATAGACAAAAGGAGAACACATGGTAGTGGGGAAACTGCTGGCAACAGCAAGCCAAAGATCTGCATACTGCAGGAGAAGAGAACGGCGGTTGCGTAAGCAAAATATAAATAAAAGAAAGTAACCTATATTAAAATAGGAATTATAAAGGAAAATGAATTGAGCCGTGCGCACACAGGAGAAAAAGCAAAGCAAACCCAAGAGCAAAAGAGAAAATAAACCCAAGGCAAGCAAAAACAACAAGGTAAGTTTGATTTAAATTTACTAATAATAATTTACTTGAACTTAAGTTCAAAATAAAATTTAAATTAGTTAAAATCCTGCCCTTTGGGGAAAGGCACAACATTATCCCCTCCAGATCCAAGTTCAGGATGAGCTTGTATATAGGAATCCAGAAGGTCAGCACAGTTTGTAAGGTTGAACAATGGTTCCCACAAACTCTCTTCTACAGGGTATCTTTTCCAAAGGACTAGATACTGTAACTTCCCATAGTGGTAGCAATGGTTGATTATAGATTCCACCTTGTACTCAGGAGCTTCTTTGACCAGGTGCACAGAAGGAATCACACTTTTCTGATGAAGAGGTGGAGGAACACTTTGAAGCTTGAGGAGGGAAGAGTGGAAGACGTCATGGATGCAATACCCTGGGGGAAGTTAAATGTGGTATGCTACCTTCCCAACTCTTTCAGTTACAATAAAAGATCCTATGAAACAAGGGCCAAGTTTGCAGGAAGGTCATTTGATAGGAAGGTTTTTGGTGTTTAAGTATACCAAGTCATTGACCTGGATAGTCTTCTCCTCCTGAAAGTGTTTGTTGGTGTGGACCTTTTAGACCTTGATGGCCTTGGAAATATTCTTCTTTAGGTAATCCTGGATAAGTTGCAGCTGAATCAGGAACTCTTCTGCTGATGGGTAATGTACAGACAAGCTGATAGAAGGAATAAAGGCAGGGGTATACCCAAAGTTTGCCATAAAAGGGGGCATCTTGATAGATGAGTGATGAGTGGCATTGTAGGAGTATTGAGCCAAGGGCAGATAAGGAGCCCAGTCATTCTGTTGTTCATTGGAAAAGTAGCAGAGGAAAAATTCCAATGTCTTATTGATACGCTCAGTTTGGCCATATGATTGTGAATGGTAGGAAGTGCTGAGCAAAAGATAAACACATAGTTGTGTCATGAATTCCTTTCAGAAAAAAGAAAGAAACTGAGGTCTGCGGTCTGACACAATGTCTCTAGAGGTACTATAGTGTACAAAGACATGTTTAACAAACAGTGAAGCAGTCTGCTTTGCTGTAATGTTCAAATTACAAGGAGCAAAAATGGCCTGCTTTGAGAATCTATTTACAATGACTAGTATAGCATCAAAACTCTCAGACTGGGGAAGCTTGACAATGTAATCCAGCAAGACAGACTGCCAAGGACCCTCAGGAATAAGAAGGGGACATAGTAGACCCACAGGTTTCTGGGTGAAGTGTGTGCTTCTTTGGCACACAAGACAGCTGCTGACGTAGGACTTAACAAAAGAAAACATTTTTGGCCACCATAAGTGATTGCAGAGTTTGGCCAAAGTCTTCTTATAGCCATAATGACCTACAGCTAAGGAATTGTGGAAGGTAATGGTTAGTTGCTGTTGAAGGTCCTGGGAAGAGACTACCAGAAGATTGTTGAAGTATAACACACCATCTAGCATGGAGAAGGAAGGATTTGAAACTGTATCATTGTTTGTAAGAGTGTTGATAATCTGAGACAAGACCTTGTTGGACAGCTGGGACTTGTGGATTTGCTTCAGTATGTTGGTAGTTGTGGTACTGATAACACTAAATTCCAGAAAGCTCTCGGGCAGAAGGACCATCTTGATGTTGAGGGATTTGTAGTATTTGTCAACTTCAGACAATAAAGGGTGACAACTAAGTGCATCAGGTAGGGTATTAAGTATACCCTTCTTGTACACAAGCTTGAAGCATAAATTTGACAGCTCCAATACCCATCTGGCGTGTCTCTGGGAGATGAAACACAACTTGGTAAAGTAAAGCAAGTTATTATGGTCTGTGTAAATGAGGAAAGGTTTGTTGAGTCCCTCAAGATAGCAATGCCAATTTTTAAGTGTTTTAATTATGGCAAGAAGTTCCTTGTCATGTTCAGGATAATTACGTTCAGCGGGAAGATGCTTCTGGGAGAAGTATGCAACAGGATGTTACATCTCATCCCCCCAAGCTCAAGGAGAATGTCCCCCACAGCGTAATCACTGGCGTTGGTTTTGACAGAGAAAGGCTTGGAGGTGTCTGGCATCAGGAGGACAGGCATCAAGAGGAAGGCAGACTTGGTTACCTCAAATGCAAGTTGGGCTTTAGGTGACCAAGCAAAGGGGACAGAGGGAGACGTCAGGGAGGTGAGCAGCAATACCAATGAGGAAAAAATTTCCACAAACTTGTGGCAATAATTTGCCAAACCAAGGAAACCACAAAGTTGGGAACAAGTCTTGGGCACAGGCCAGTCTTGAATGGCCTCAACCTTAGAGGGAGAGACTGCAAAGCCGATTTTAGTAACCACGTAGCCAAGGAAGTCCACCTTGGCACAGAAGAATGAACACTTTGTCAATTTGGCAAATAGGTTGTATTCCAGAAGTCTCTGAAGGACCTGATTAACGTGAGTAACGTGAGTGGCAAGGGAAGAGGAGTATACAAGGATATTGTCTAGGTAGACCATAACAAACTTGTTGAGGAATGGAAGGAGTGCCTTGTTCATGAGAGCCTGGAAGGTGGAGGGAGCGTTACATAAGCCAAAAGGCATTACATTATACTTGTATAGTCTGAAGGGTGTACAGAAAGCTGTTTTCCATTTGTGTCCTGAGGTAACACAGACCTGGTTGAAAGCACTGTGGAGATCTATTTTGGTATAGATATTGATTCCAGATAAACAGTCATTGAGGGCTTCAGCAGAGGGAATAGGACATCTGTCCTTGATGGTTATCTTGTTTAGGGCACAATAATTGACACAGGGACACTTTGAGCCATCAGATTTACCCACAAAAAAGATGGGGGACAAGCAGGGCAAGGTAAAACAAGAAATAAATTCTTTTGAGAGTTCTTTTTTGATGTACAATTTTAGCAAAGAGTTGTTGGAGTCAGAAAGAGGGATCAATCTTCCCCAAGGAGGAATGGTACCAGGCTTGAGGTTGATCTGGATGTTGTAAGAGCAATGGGGAGGAATTGAATGTCATTCACTCTCACTGAAACAATCCTTGAAATAGGAATAGCATAGGTGAATTCCATCAGAATCAGTACAACTTATTGTCTCATTATGGGAAACAGCAAGCAAGGTCAATTGGAAGCAAGAAGGCAAAGAGAGGGACAAATTGGTGTTGAGGGGTGCAGAACAAAGCGCATTGTTGCAAGTGAAAGTGACTCTGTTGTTAATGTGGTCAAAATTGAGAAAGCACTCCTTGAGCCAAGGGAAACCAAGTATAAAGGGGTAAGAGAGGTTGGGAGTGGAATTACACTTTATGCGGAATGGAGAGCCTTTAAGATCAAAGGTAACTGGCTGAGTGATAGAGGAGGAATCAGTGTAAGTACTGTTTCCAACTTTGACATTCAATGATCCACAAAGAGGGAGTCCAAGGGTGTCTGTCAGGTCCTTCTTAATGAAGTTTGCATCAGCACTGGTATCAATCAAGGCCAGGACCTTGACCTTGCCAAGGGGTCCATGTACAGTTACAAGAACAGTTGGGGAGATAGAATAATCTTTAAACATGAGGGAGTTCAGGCTTGTGGAGGAAGTAACAGGGTTTGATTGCTTGGAAAGGGAACATAGAGCCAGCAGGTGGTCCTTAGACCCACAGTAGGAACAAAGATTATTTGTTCTTCTTCTAAGGATCTCCTCTGAGGTAAGACAAAAACCTCCTCCAGGTCTAGGCTCTGTGCCAGGTGGAGGTGCGGGAAGAGTTGTTGTTTTAGAGGAGAAGGTCTTGGTATTTGGAGAGATCTTAGACTTAAAACTAGACTTAGTGAGGAGGTACTTTCAATTCCACTTTACAACTTCTTTAATTAAGGAGTCTAGTTTGTCTGGTAGCTTGTGGTGTACTAGGAAATCTTGAAGAGAGGGTTTGAGTCCTATCTTATGGAAACTGCAAGCTTCTGGGTCAGAAGCCTGTAGCCTAGACTGAAGCAAGCAAAACTTCTGATTGTATTCTCTGAGGGGAAGTGAACCTTGGACCAGGCCTGAGAAGCAGAAAGAAGATGGGGCAGCAGAATCCTTCTCTTTGCCAGAGAAGGAAAGGAGAGAAGAAACAAATTGATCATAATCTTGGAGAACCTCTGGGTTTCTGACAGAATGAGAACTGAACCAGTCACAGTAGTGTCTAGTGAGCTTCTCAGCAAGAAACAGGACCTTATGGGTGTCAGTGGGAAAGTCCTTACTGAAAGCTGTGAAGTGCGCTTGAGAGTAGGCAAGGATGTTAAATATATTGGAAGGAGGAGAGCTATGGGCAAGAGAGGACAGAGTGTTGAGTACAACCTTTGCGTGGTGTGTGAACCTGAAGGGGTAGTTTTGTTCTTGTGGACTACCTTGTTATAAATCCATCCAAAAAGAAATATGCAAAGAGATATTAAGGCAGTGTCAAAACAGCAGGCTCAACCTGCCAGCAAGGTTCTAAACAAGCGGGTTTATGACCCGCAATCCAATTACCTGGCCACTTGAAGCCAGACTAGGAAGTCAACTCAAATTACCAAATCCAACAACATGAACAGATGATGATCCTTTATGATGGATACCTCATTTTAGCGCTTGACTCATTACCAGGATCAAGTCACCCCCTTCACCATCCAGCTGTGTGATCAACACAATCATGTTCATGTTATCCTTGATTCACAATAACTATATAATCAATATCTCTCAATAAAGATTATTATCTAGCTTCTAAATAATTTTTCCCCTTATAACTCTGCTAAAACAGCACAGTTACAACAGCATCAAAAATTATAGAAAAGACTACAGCTAAAATGACAATAGAAGTGATAGAAAAAGAACTACCCGGGTTAACCCCATTTGAAGCTGAAATAATGTAAGGTCTTGCCCAATAAGGCGCAATATTATAAACTATACCGTGTAAAGTGTTTGGATTTAAGTTTAAAAGATATAGGAAAGTAGGCACAGTTTGCAGAAGTATTTTTAAAAGACCTGTCAAAAACTTATGATTAAACACAAAAGGTGTCATAGAGTTAACTAATCATAAACAAGCTATATAAAATAAGGTGTTAAATAAAGTTTGTTTGTAACCAAAGGTATATCTACGTCAGGATACTCCCCATGGGAATATCTCAACATAAAACTTGTCAAATTATCCCTAATGTTAAAAATGGTGACAACAAGCTAAATGCTTGTTGTCTAGCTATCTCCATTCTAATTATGCTAGCTGTTTTAAACTCTGAAAGCAAATTTAGACCTAGCAATGTATCTATTCTAAACCTAAGCTTCTTTTAAAAGAAAGATGATAACCTAAGTAAATTTCAAAGCTAGAATTTGAAAATGAAAATATAAAATTGAAGTAGAAAAAACCTGTGGACAGTGATTGGGGAAACCACTTAGAATTTCAGCTTAAAAAGCTTACTTTTCTGGTTTCTTTATTTATATGGCATGAGAAGCCAAGCCCTGGAGAAGATCTTCATTGACAAGGAGTTTCTTGGCAGCTGGGTTTGATGGACAAAAGGAGAACACATGGTAGTGGGGAAACTGCTGGCAACAGCAAGCCAAAGATCTGCATACTTCAGGAGAAGAGAACGGTGGTTGCGTAAGCAAAATATAAATAAAAGAAAGAAACCTATATTAAAATAGGAATTATAAAAAGAAAATGAATCAAGCTGTGCACACACAGGAGCAAAAGCAAAGCAAACCCAAGAGCAAAAGCAAACCCAAGGTAAGCAAAAGCAACAAGGTAAGTTTGATTTAAAATTACTAATAATAATCTACTTGAACTTAAGCTCAAAATAGAACTTAAATTAGTTAAAAGCCTGTCCTTTGGGGCAGGGCACGACAGTTTTTTGAAGTCTTGTGCAGGAAGGACCTCTGTTGATTGGGGTACATTAGGGTTTTTCATCATAGGTAAAAAAAGCTATCCTCCAGGTGTGGCAGGTGGGTAGCCTGAAGGAAGATCCAAATAGTGGGGATGCTAAAGCTCAGGATCTGGGGCATGAACAGTGGTGGCCATGTGTGTCACAGTAGGTTCCATAATGCCTGAAATTCCTCAGCAAAGTTGCAAGGCGCAAAAGTTGGGTAAGCTGTTAATCAGATTGACCAATTTGATGGATTTAAATCAAACAGTTGATCAAAAATGGGTTACTGCCACGCCAGTTTTCCAGTCAAATTAGATTCCCCCTTTTAAGTTGACGCTGATAAATTGACGTAATCTGAGAGTCACTCAATACAGCCTCATTTATCAGAATGGTTATCAGAAATTGATTACAAAAGGGTCTTTGCATACTGGACAAGGGACTCTTTAGACAATCCAGAAGGAATAGGAGCCAAGGATTCAGGTGGCATTTATTAGTCAAAATTTGGTATATCTGGGAAATTTTCAATGTTTAACTCCTAAGAGCTGAGTCCTCCCTAAATTTTTACTCAAATATAATCAAATATTCTCCTGGTCTAAACTTTATTTCATCATGCATCCTGTGGTTGGCCTTCTGTGCTGTATCCCCTGTAATTTTATTCTCAGTCAAATCATAACTGGAAGATGGGTCTCACCACAGAATCTTGGAGTCTTCCTTGCTGTATATGAAACTGAGGCAGTTGGTCCCTCCCAATGTCCTGAGTTTTACACCAAAGACACCTTGATTCTCTCCCAGGCCATGTATCTAGGACTTTTCTGATTAGGATTAATCATTTTTCTTAATCCTAGTGTATCCTTTGTAAATTTTACAAAATGGTACTTGAAGCTTTTTTGGTGGTTAATCATCAACTCCATGTGGATTTGGGTGGTGATTCCCCACCACCTGGAGACTTCTTCTTGCTATCCATCAATTTCTGTCACAAGGTGGGGAAGAAGAGATCCTGGTGGCATAGGGTTGGTGGCAGTGTACTGTTGTTGGGATTCATATAAAGAGGCAAATGATATACCCTACTATATACTAAATTCCTGTAATCCAAAGGTGTTCACATTGTATAGACTTTTATTGAGATGATATCAACTATGAAGAAGGCTTCACTCCCTTATCCTTTATACCTATATTAGTTTTAAAAGCTATGGCAACAACAAAAAATACCTCATATTTAAACAAAATCCAACTCTCAGGTTAAATTATACACTCTGTTAACAGGGTTTATTGGCGTTAATGGGCAAAATGAGTCAACACAGCAACAAAGGGCTCACACGCAAAGCAAAACCATTCAAAATACAATCCAAAATACATTGATTCACAAACAAAATGGTGTGAGTTGACTTTTGTTGTACATATATTTACTATGTGAATTGGTGACAAAATACACTCAAGCAAGGTGAGTCAAAACTCAAACCAAAAACAAAACACAATAGCAACTCACTACGTAAACAAAATCACTCAAATGTTGTGTGCAATGAATTGTAATCAAGAATGATACCAAGATATCTAAAATAAGACACAAGATCTGAAACATAAATTTAAAAATATTGTGTTGGGTGCTTAATTTGGCGTAAAATCTGGGGAAATGGGTGGAAATTATTTTGGGTGTTCTAAAATGGGTGTTGTAAAGCCAAAAACAACTACTTAAGAAATAAAAAAATCTATAATTGGTGTATTGGGTGGGAAAAATATTAATCAGATATACATATTCAGATATAAAGCAAAAATTAAAATTAGGGAGTAACTTAATTAAATTTTATTTAATATTTTATTGAATTTTAAAATGAAAGGAATACAACAACAGAGTACCAATGCACCCAATGTGTACTGCGGTTGCGGTTGCCCCCGCAGGTCAAAGAATAGAGTTAGTACAACCCAAGTGCCTACTCAAGGAGGAGACAGGAGAGGAGAGTTCCATAGTGACACTGCACTGACACAGCTGGTTCAAGGAGCACAAGCTGCTAGGGTGCAGAGCATAAACCCTTGGGTCCCCCAGCTGACCCGGAAGCCAACCAAGGTCACCACTACAAAGAAAGTTAGAAACAAGGAGGTAGAACTTACTTTGTATGTGTTTTACATTGTGTACCAGCAAGAATTGATCCCGTCAGCCATACTGGAGAAGGTGAAGCCTGTACTGGATACTAGCTACAAGCCCTACGTCAGTGATGGCAATCAGGAGGATAACAAGGAGCCCGAGTTCTATCAAACCAATGAGGGACAGTTGGTGCTCAAGAAAGTTGCTGCATTCTACAACAAGGTGCCTATGCCTTGCAAGCCTATCACCTATCAGGATCCCAGTTCATCTGAGCCTACTAAGCCTTCTTAGAAGCGCACCCCAGATATCAAACGCATCATCCTGCTCAAGCTAATGCATGAATCTGATGACTACAAGGCGGCCGCAGCCATTGTTGGAGTGGATCCCAAGTACACCAGCAAGACCTTCCACAAGTTCATCAACACTGGTTGTATCCTTACCGCAGAGAAATCCTTGCGTGTTTCTACCATGCTCACTAAGGAGCACAAATGGGCAATCTGCCAGTGGATAACCTGGGATTGCCATCTTGAAAGGCAAATATACAGGCCATGGTCAAATCTACTTTTGGAATTGAGGCCTTGATTTCCTTTTACTACCATCTGGTAAAGGGAATGTGATTTTCTTGGAAAAAGCTCAGGGTATCTCCCTACAACAGAAACAGCCCAGCCAACATTGACGTCCGGAAAAACTATGCAGAGGCGTACACTGCCCTCAAAGCCAAGGGGACAGTCAAATTTTATTATATTGACAAATTGGCATTTGCCTTGTCTATGTGCAATGCATATGGCTATATCCCCAAAGGCTCCAATGACGGGATGGCTTGTTGTGCTGCAGTCCGCACCACAGCCTACTCAATGGTGGCTCTCCTTGGTTCAAAGGGGGTTGAGCTCTACCAAATGTCATTGGGTTTGCATAACAGCAGGTCCTTTCTATCATTTCTCCTATTGGTCCAGGAGCACCTGAGGCGCACAAGCCCGAGCTTCATCAATGTCATTGTGTTGGACAATGTTGGTCTCCACAAAGTGGCTGACATTCTTGAAGAATTTCCATCGATTGACATCAGCATTGCTGTGGGCCTCCAGTGATTAGCCATATCAAAATTGTGCCTTCTCTTCCTCCCAGCCTATTTGTCCTTCCTAAATCCCATCAAGAAAGTCTTTGGATGGCTCAAGCAAGTTGTCAAGCAAGAAACCCCAACTGGGACCAAGGACCTCTTTAATTTGCTGCAGGCCAGGATCCACACCCTCCCAGCTGAGACTGTGGCCAAATTCTATGGCCACACTGATTTGTTCATCCCTGTGTGCCTAGCCAAACAGCCAATCAATCAAAGGCTTAGTGTATCCAACTTTTTTATATTCTCTAATTTACTATTCAAGATTTATTAATTATCATTTTATATTTAGATGTTTCCACGCCCACAATCACATTCAGAAGGACCATCAATAGATGTAAGTAATTTATTTATTTTATTATGTATTATTTTATTATGCCATCTGAGGTAATCCCAAATGCTTGATATTGGATTACGCAAATAGATGTATACCACTTTTGTCAAATAAATATAAAATAGTCTTATAAAAATTAAACGTAAAATGTACAAGTTGGAATTTATTTTATTAACGTATTTTATGCTTTTATGAACCCTGTTTCTGCAATATATTTTGTAAAACTGGTTTTCTGAAATAAGAATTAGAAATTTTTATTATAATAAAAATAATATGAATTGTAATGAAATTTATTAGAAGAGAGAATTTATTGCAAACGTCTGTAGTGAGTTCTTTGGTATGTACCCACCCAGCAATGGAGGTGGCGCACAACCTCCACTGCCACACCGTGGACAGTGGATACGCCCTTATTAAAAAACTCCCTCCTGCTGGTGAAGGGGAGTAGGGCTAGGCGCAAACTGAGGAGCAGCTTTTTGGGTGGGGCTGCAAACCTGTAAATCCCTGCCAGGGCCAGGGTGTCTTGTATCATGTGGTCCACTGAGTCATATCTGGGGGGGACCTTTTTTCCGTCAAGTGCAAGCCGGACCTTGTCAATTCCCAGAAGGACCCCGTCTAGATCCTCTACGCTGGCGCTCATCCCAAAGAAAAGATAGCCAAGGTAAACCACCAAGTGAAGCCTTTGCCCAGCAAAGGCTTCCATGAACTCACATAATTTATTATAGACTGCACTGATCTTCTTATTGTGCCTGGTCTTCACAAAGGTAAGATCCATTGCCAAGGGGAGCCCTGTCTCATCTGCACTCCAGGCTAGCCCAAAGTCCGCAAGGAGGATCTTAGTTTTCTTGATGGCTGTTGCATCTGCAGCAGCCAATTTCTCCACCACGCGCCTGAAGTTGTCCAGAAGGTAAGATAGGGTATGCTCCAACGGGAAGCAGAAGCAAGCAGCCACATGAGCCTGGCCCATCTCCAGTACATTCTTGAATAGGAGCGTCGCCAGGACGTCCCAAACAAGCTCAATGGAGTTTACACAGTAAACTTCACTGAGGTTAACTGGGTCCAGGCGGACCAGTTGGGCATCCATGTAGGCAGTAACTGTCCACTCAGATGCCCTCTCTTCATGTGTCAGCCCAGCCAATGCCTCCCTGGACATAGGAAAGGACCCGCGGATGCAGTCCTCCAGCTCCTACACAACAGGGGGGCAGATACAACTGATTGGCCACATTAGTGGCATAATTTGCATAAAAAGTGGCCGGGACAAAGGGGACCAGGACTTGGCGGAGTTTGCCGTCTACATTTTCTAAGAAAAAAGGTAAGTATTTTGAAAATTTATTAATTTTTTTAGGCTACCTTCTTGTGTTTCTTCCTTACCCACAGCCTCAGCTGGCTTGGCCATTCTTGGCGCAAGCAATTGCACTGGAAATTCAGTATCCTCTTCCCTGGCACACTTGGGGGGTTGAGATGTTCATACATCTCCAGGTTGTCAACCCAAACAGACGGCGCAGAAAGATTGTATGCCTTAAACTAGAGGCCCTCAACCACTGTCTTCTGGATGTTGAGAAGACGCCCAATGGTCTTCTCTGGGGTTTCTGGCGTTTTTGTTATTAGTGCCTTTGTGGACACCTTGTCAATTTTGTCCCCAGTGAGGACGGCAGACTTAACTTTGGCTTTGACCTTGCAGCCAATGTCCTTGATTTTGGCAATTGCCAAGTTGAGGTCTTTGAGTAGTTTTTCAAGTTCTTTCATTTGATTTTTTTACTAACCTTTTCATATGTTTTTATAGCTTTTTCCCCAATAAATTCTGTATTGTTTTAATACTGTTGCCTCTTGGTTTATTCCTTTTTGTTTTCCCATCTACTACATTATCCCATCTTTTTACCCATTTTGTATATGTTTTACTCTCATCTCAATATGTGTCATTTGGATTGTGTTGGCATTGTTTCTTTGATTACCATATTATTTTTGGCGCTTGACATAGCCCCTTGTGAAAATATTAACAACAATTTGGTGATCAGCTAAATTTGAATTAGAAAATTATAGTGTTAACTGTTTTTAGATAAAGTTGTTACTGATCTGAATTCAAAACCTTAATGATAAACTTTAAGCCAATCAGGAGCCAAGTGATAAAGTGATTGTTATGACATAAAGGGTCATTCAATAATTCTTTGGTGCATGTGCGCTAATTAATATAATTAGCTGGATGTTTTGCCATTGTACAACATTGCTGCTGTGGCAAGTTGTTGATGGACTAGTGCCCAATCAGCTGCTGGGTTAGCACTAGTCCACCAATAACTTGCCACAGCAGCAATGTTGTACAATGGCAAAACATCCAGCTAATCCTATTAATTAGTGCACATGCACCAAAGAATTATTGAATGACCCTTTATGTCATAACAATCACTTTATCACTTGGCTCCTGATTGGCTTAAAGTTTATCATTAAGGTTTTGAATTCAGCTCAGTAACAACTTTATCTAAAAACAGTTAACACTATAATTTTCTAATTCAAATTTAGCTGATCACCAAATTGTTGTTAATATTTTCACAAGGGGTGTGTTTAAGTGCTAAAAATAACTGTGTTCTGGATCTAGATACACAACATAGTAAATATATGATTTTATAGAAATAAGCTGAACATAAAGAATAAAACCAACTATAAACAAAGAGAACATAAACAATTGAAATTCAAAAAAAAGATAATATAAATAGAAAATGTTTGGTGACAGGGGTCTATTGGGGCGGGGGAGAGTGATTCCTAGGAGGCAGAATAATCCAGGAAGGAAGACATAGAGGCGGTGCTGGCCTGGGGGTCTGGGATTGGGTGGGTTGGGCTTGCAGGTTAGGGGTGTTGGTGGCAGGGGTGGAGGCAGGAGGATTTTGTATGATGGCTGCCATGTAACTCTTGTTGTATTCCTTATCAGTCATTGGCTGGATGGGCTGGTAGGTGGCAGTGGCCTGAGGTGGAAGGTGCTTATCCTTACGTGATTAATTGCCCATGTTCACATGGAAAACCATTTGCACAAAAAAGTCAGCCACCATCTGGCGGCCAAAGAGAAAATTGTGGTCAAGGACCCCAAGATAGAGGTCATTGAAAGCCTGAGGGTGGTGCTCCCATAATGTGGATCCCATGTTGAAGAAGACAACATCAGCCAGATGGATGTCTGCATGGCCGGCAGGGTAGACTGAGGCCTGGTGCCCGTGTTGCTGGATGGCCTCAAGGGCAGTGGAGCTACCCTCCATCTGGTGGCTCAAGAAAACCTGGTACTTGGAATTTGAGCCATCCCAGGAGTTGAGTAATCCACCAAGGATGTGGCTGTATGAGTAGCCATTGATGAAATCTGGGTTTGTCCAATAGTAGACAAAACCCTTGGCTGAAACAGCCAGAAATACACCAATGAATGTCCCCTTCTTGACCTTCTTCCTTCAATTCTTGGTAGCAGCTTTTCCTTGCTCATCAAAATCATCAAAAGCTATTGATAGCTTTTAATAGGAGATGAACATGAAATCATCAGTTAGACTAGTCAGACATTGGACCAGGGTTGATTTAATGGCGGTGTCATACGGGGAATCCTCAGCGCCATCCCATTAGTCACTGGCAAAATTGGTAAGAACCTGTATGGAAGCCATCTTCCCATACATCCAGAGCTGCACCATGCTCTCAGACACCCATATGCTATTGTGTGCAAGTTGCTTCTGGACCTGGGTCAAGGGAAGCTTGGGATCCTGCTAGAGGAGGTCAACCATAATAAGGTATGCCTTGTTTATTTGGGACTCAGGGGCCTTCTTGGGCTTCTTGGCTATCCCAATCAGATTCCCCTTATTCATCAGGTTGTTGAATTTCTGCATGACAGTAGCTTGGGTAAATTGCAACTGGGCAGCAATCTGATCCCAGAACAGACCCTGTAGATTCAGTGCCACAATTTCCTGAAGAATTTGAGCAATGATGATTTGTTGCTTGGGGCGCTGGGCCGGGAGAGCTGAAGCCTGATTAGCTGTAGGGGGGCAGGTTGGCTGATGGCAGGAAGTTGTTCCAAATCAAGGTTGCCATCCTGATTGGTTGGTTGATGGGCAGCTGGTGCAGGGGTGGGTACAGGAACAGGGGCAGAGCTAGATGCTAAGTGACTACTGAACAAGTCAAAGCCATAGGGGTCAGTGGTCAGGTACAGGTCAGCTTCCTTGTTACCCGCCTCAAAGGCTTGGGTGTAAACAGGTGCCTCCAAGTTCTGAGCCTTGCCTCCATTGAAGCTGGCTTGGCTGCTGCTTGTGCTGTTGAAGATGTTGCTAGTAAAAACCATTGTAAAAAACCTAGGATAAAATAGCTAAAAGTAGAAATAATAAATTTGATGATTTATTTTTATTGTAATCTTGAGTCCATATTTGGAAGGTTCTCAAAACCATTCCATACACATCTGGAGCCATGAAAATGGATAAAATGCCTCTGTTCCTAAATTGGATAGCTGTTAATTGGCTGTTAAACTGTTATTTTTCTATTTTAGTCTACTCATACTACACATCTTGTGTGAGTTCATTTTGTTTTGTGCTTGTGAAATCTTGTTTCTAGATTGCTCAAGTTTTGTTTCACTTTAGTCCTTCTGTTGGTGCCTCATATGAATCCTGATTGGATTATAATATACTCCAGAACAGCATCCATCCATTTCACTTGTTGTGTCAGTTTATTTTGTTTGTGGTTTGAACTACACCACTTGATGTTTGATATAATTTTGTATAATGGGCTAGTGAAATTCTGTTTTTTGTCTGACAGATCATTTATTAACTGAAATTTTATAAATTAATTGAATCCTGAATCTTGCGTGACTTGGATTTTGTTCAAATCTGAAATCATTTTGTTTAAATCTGAGGTATTTTTGGTTGTCACCATAGCTTTTAAAACTACTGTACTGAAGGGTTATTAATTTCTTGTGCCACCAGTTGACTGATGGCATTATTCTTGGTGGCAATATTTTTTGGTCTGGAATCCTGCAGGTTTCTGTCCATGGGGCAGCACATTAGTTGTTGCCATGCTGTGGCACCAATGGTTTTTGTCTACAAGGTGCCACAGCAACTAGTAAAGCATGTGGTTAAATGATTATCTGATTGTGTGATTGATTGATTGCTTTCTTGATTTACTATTTCCTGATACTTTTGTGATATAATTTATTCTATATATTTGTTCCTTGGGCTCTGTTTCATGTGGGCCTCACACATTCCTGGCCATTCAAGTTTTTCAATGGCTAGTTTTATGTCAATGGAGCAGTTTACTACAGGCTTTCATGCATTTGTAGATATTTTGGTAAGTATGTTGTCAAGGGCATCCTGGGCCCTGACATAAGCCATTCACTCAACACCAGCCTCAAAACCTCCTTAGGGGGGCACATAAAATTTTCTCAGTAATGATCCTCAGTTCACTGATGTCTAACCCAGAAGCCAATCAGATTATATAATCTAAAGAAACCAATCCCAAGAGTTCTCTAGTCACAGAACAGCTCTGGCTCATATAACTACATGTGATCCCTTGTTGCTTGACTGCCGTCCAAGCTACAGACCAGCATATCAGGTATGGTATAAATATCACTCCCCTTAAGTTGGCTGTGGATTTTTTGAATATAGTAAATTGATCTATACATTATATTGACTTTAATTACTATATATTTCTTTTGTACTTGGATCAGATACCATGCATAAAAGATAAAACACTACCACAGCCTTCATCTATGGAGCACAAGTCATGACTTGACCCTGGTATGGCTGGTGTATGACTTCTTCTTCCTCTTCCTAATGCCAAGGTTCAACTTTATGACTGTAACAGAGCTGGGATGGGTATCCTAACTACCCTTGGATTGGCTGAAGCTGACATTCCTACCCTCAAGTCCATTGCTTTGTTGTCATTGACCTTACCTACTTAGCTTGACCAACACCCCTCCTTAATTAGGCTATGGTGATCTGCTACCTGGATGGGTGAAACAATGCATTATCTCTATGGTACATGACATCACCTGGTCATGACAGGAGATAAGTAAATTATTTAAAAATAGTGGTCTTGCACCTGAAGGGATACTTTATGATTGCTGTTTGGAAGGTATGGAGATTGACATGTGATTGTGGGATACTAGCCATAGTACTGTATATATCTGAAGCTGTGGCGGCACCCCACCCAAACCTGGGTTGGATCAGACTCACTTGAAGATAAGACTCACAGCTGGAACAAAATGGGTGGAAATTAAAAAGAGATTACCCTCCCCCACAGGGAATCGAACCCTGGCCGCCACGGTGAGAGCGTGGAATCCTAGCCACTGGACCATAGGGGAAATTGAGATGTTTTTGGGTGAAATATGGAGATAATTATACTACTGAATGTAAGGCTGAGAAAGATTTTTTGGCTGGGATGAGATTTTTAAATTGTTCGAGATTATGTTTTGTAGGAAGGAATGATCTTTGTTAGGTTTGACGAGGGTAATTCAGTTCCATCTAACTCTAAAAATTTGGATCTGTGAATTTGGAACCTCACTCCTGGTGATGCCTGCCCACAAAACGCTGACGTTATATCTGAGATTTAACATGGTTCCACTTTGGGGTATAAATTTTGAGTATATACAGGCGATAAGATGGGAGTTTGACTCTAGTGTTGATTTTCCAAAGGAAATGTTTGCTTAATAATCAAGGGATCATCGGGCTAAATAATCAAGTCAAGTTGCACCTGGTATTTATAGGGATACAAATCAAAGGCAATCTGGTGATATTTTGGAGTTGATGTTTTCAAATGAAACCTTTAGCTTTTGAGCATTCAACTGAAAGATGAAAGATTTAAAGTGGTTTTATAACCTGTTGAGATAAAAGAAATCATCTCAGCCTAAAAATGAAATCAAAGTGGATCCAAATCTATTGTAATTTATTATAAATTCCTTGTTTTTATATTTCGTTTATCTCAACAGGTTATAAAACCACTATACAGACAAATGGGGTTTTATAAATGGGAAGTTCTCAATCTTTTTTTAGGATTTTGTTAACCCCCCCGATTTCACATGCTTAACACGATTTAAGGTCCTCTATACTAAGTAGATAATATTTTATTACTCAAAGTAATCCCGAGGAACCTTGTACATAAGCTATAATACATAAATTGTAATATATAAACTTATCAAAAGCTAAATATGGAAAGTCAGGAGTCTTTATCAGTGTATAATTTCCTACATCAAAGCGATTAAAATTTTCTAGAACTAAATATTTATATTGTACTTATTCATTGGCTTTAAACAGTTGAAATGTCAATAAAAGAATGTATTAAACGTAGGATTTATTGATAACATGTGATATATTTTTTAGTTGTTGGAAATAGGAGGGCATCCAGGAGGAAGGGATGTGTTGAAGTTGGTAGGGTAAGGAATACTGGATGCCATGTTGGTGTAGTATTGGATACAGTATTGAGGAATTGCGTACTGTTGCCCTTGTATTATTCCCTGAGATGGATACTGCTGTCCTTGTATCATTCCCTGAGATGGATACTGCTGTCCTTGCATCATTCCCTGATACTGTTGCCCTTGGAAGCGGTTAACTTCCTGGGGAGTGTACTGCTGGCCCAAACCTCTTGATCCGACATTGCCAAATTTTGTGGTTTTGTCATGGACGCCTGATACTGAGTTTTGCTTGATAAAACTAGCCTCAATTGCCGCCAAAGTAAAGATGATGAAATGCATTTTGAAATACATTACCGGAACATGCTACTAATTTATACTCATTCACAGACTTGTCAAGGGGTCTCTCAAGGGGCCTTTTAAGGAGTGCTATAGCGACTAAAAATTGTTTCAACTTGGCTGAATGGGGTTCCCCTGCTTCGATGCCAAGGCATCTAGGAGCAGCCCACCTTCTGGTTTATACTCAGCCCAAGTGCGCTACATGATTCTTTAAACATTAATATTTGATTCATAGCCTTCAATCCTGAAACCAACTTGTCAAGACCAAGCATCACTCAAATCATTTAATAAAATCCCACTTCAAAACACAATCCCAGGTAGGATTCCTCACATTTCACTTTGGCCATAGACACTAAACATACTAAAATTTACGACCATGTGATTAAAGCCAGGGGCCATATCCCCTAACCTTGATCTCCTGGGCCAGGAGGATATTTCATCAAACTGGACTCCGTCACTTAACAAGAAATCGGTCGGCAGAACCCATTTAAATAATTATTTTATAAACGTTATCCCTGGATTAAATCTGCGTATGTACCACTCGAACTAAACCCCCTTTTAAAGCCCCTCCCGTTTCGGTTACCTGGGTAAAGCAATTTTTTGCATTGAAAGTTAAACAGGCTACAACCGAGGTATTGGAATTATTTTGAAACCAAAGGTAGATAAAAGTATCTTTCTAATCTACACCAATAACCCCTATCAGAAAACCGGGGAGCAGTGCGGTACAGTAGTTTTCCATCCTGTTGATATAAACAAATATTATCCAGTTTGGAACGCATAGGTTCAGTCACACAACGAACTCCAACTTTTTAGATACAAATAGAAGCTAATTCCACAGAAAATGTGCGCTATTTGGAAAAAATGTCCAGTCACACAACAACCCATGTAAGCTGGGAACAGATGTACCAAGCACTAGAACAAACGAGCTTCAGTCACATAACAAAGCTACTATGTTTTTTAAGAACCTATCAAACTCAGCCACAAAAGTTAAAAACTTGATCCAAAAGCAATCCCCAATAGCAACTGAAACAGACAACAAAACCATCAAATATCAAAACAAATAAGTGACTCTATAATACTGTTACCAGTCCATCCTAATTAAGATATACAATATAGAAGATGAAAAGGAAATCAATGTCCTGAGTGTCTGTTTTGGGATTAAAATTATAAAAAATCAAATTTATCAGTACAGTAGGTTTAAAAGCTATGATGTTACAAGTGACAAGCTCCTATTAACAATGCATGTGGTAGAATCCCAACTACAGGATTTGAACTCTGAAACCCTGAAGGCCACCAGCCCGGCTGCCCACATTTTTTGAGCTCAAACCAGAAACAAATTCATTTTTGGGGAATTTCTGAGACCTACCAACTTGGAGTCACCTATGCCAATGCCTTGCCTGCAAAAGGATCCTGTTAGCTCCACCAATGAGAGCGCTGACCTGATCAACAATCCTAAGATAACTGGGACCACCGCTGATAGGGGAATGAAAAAACTTCCCTTAGAATGCAGGCCGTCAGAGGATGACAAATCCTACAGCTCAAAAAAGGAATTCAAGTTTCCCCGCCCCAATCCAACCAATGAGGAATCCCCCATGCAGAACACCATCAAAGGTTTTCAAACCCTGGTAGATAGTACCACCCAGCCCAAGGAGATTTAAAAAAGTTTTCCCATGGCAGATGGACATACCTATACCCTAGGCTGCCAGGAAGTTGTCCATCACCATTTGCACATTAAAGTAATATGAACCTTTGGTTCAATCAGGTCATCCCATATTTTAATTTAGTTCTTTTTCATTTGCAGTCTAACCTCTGCAGCACCACCCCTTACACCAACCAACCTCAAGAAACTGCAGACAGACCACCCAAACTATACTGTCCACCAGGAGCACCCTTTGGCCTGGTACATTTCACAGAATACCCACCCAACCTGGTGTATTCAGAATTCACCTTAGAGGAAATCCTACCCCACAATCCCAAAGCCAGGACCCAGGAGACAGAGGTTATTAGCCAAGAAGGAGCCTGGATCACTGTGCCCCCTGCTATTCTGAGACAAATACAACTACCTGCCTGCCTACCTCATGCCAATGTCCCCTCACCTTGCAGCCCAACCGCCTGCAAGATTCTGTTACTGCCAGCAAATCCACTTCAACCCAAATATTTAGGGTGATGTATATCACCCTTACTGGCCTCATTGATTCCATGGTGCTTCTAGCGGCCCCTGGGCTGTTCTCAAGAAGTCCTTGCCATATATTGTAAAGTTTGTGCCTGTCCTGTGGTGGGTCCTCCCTTCAGGGCCTGCGGGCTGTTTGCCCACAAGTTCTGAGGAAACCCCTACAGGATGGATCCCTGCCATATAGCAACAACCAAAAATACTTCAGATTTAAAAAAACGGATGCAGATTTAAGCAAACCCCAAGTTGGGTGAGATACTGTAATTGGATAATCTAAGCATTTTGTTGAACTGGCAAAATGTCAACTGTTAAACAAAATATAACTAACACATAATACAAGATTATATAAAACATCAACTGGCGTAGTTCAACTACAAAAAAAATGGACTGCACGTCAAGTGAGATGGATGGATGATGTTCTGGAGTATATTATAATCCCATCAGGATTCATATGAGGCACCAACAGAAGGACTACAATGAAACAAAAATAGAGCAACCTAGAAGCAAGGTTTCACAAACACAAAACAAAATAAAGTCACACAAGATGTGTAGTATGAGCGGCAACAGTGGCAAAATTGACTGTAGGGATGTAAAAGTGAGAATTCAAAAGTGAGAATCTAAAAGTGACCATGTTGACACTTTTAAAATTTTAAAATTAAATTAAAACAGCTCATCTGAAATTAAAATTTATTATGGTCATATAAAATACTTTTTATTCATTCTCTCAACTAAAAAAGTCAAGAAAAAGTAATTACTTTATTGTAAAAAGCCATTTTGAAAATTTAAAAAGTGTCAACATGGCCACTTTTAGATTTTCACTTTTGAATTCTCACTTTTACATCCCTACAGTCAATTTTGCCACTGTTGCCATATGAGCAGCCTAGAATAGAAAATTAACAGTTTAACAGCCAATCAACAGCTATTCAATTTAAGAACAAAAGCATTTGTCAGGAAATCCTGATCTATCAGGGTTGACTGATCCATATTCCCATCACTAAAGCTATTGGCTAACAATAGACAGGCCACAGCCAGGTTGAGACTTCTATTCCAGAATAAAGAGAAAATATATCAAGATTGTTATAGTTCAAATCCAGAAGACACCTGAGACATTCCTGGTCTCAGGTCACAGGCCAATCCAGAAGCTTCTATAATTAGATGCTAGGTATTCTGGAATCCCAAAACAGACACAAACCCGCCCTACAGAATAAAGGCAAAAAATACAAACATCCTGTTTCACCAAGAAATGAGACAGAAGACTGCCTGGGCAAATTCTGCACACTAGACCAAAAATAAGACGGGGCACAGGCTATGGATGTCAACTTAGTTGACTGCAACTAAGTCAAAGGATATCTAGGCTGAAGAGGAGAAATCAGCAGCTAGAATATTATCTCATTCTAAAACCTTATTAAAGGTTTAGAATCCAACTCTGGGGGTAAAACTAGTAGCTTGGGGATGATAGGATAGCTAGTAAGAGTTGTCCGCAGCTAAACACCAGTATGGCTGCTAGCTGCACACTATAAAAAGTCCTCCCAAGATCACTTGGAAGAGAAAAAAAATAATAACCATCAACATTACTACTAAGCCAAATAGTATTAGTGTCAAGTACAATAAGAGTGTATTATTGTTACTTCAGAATCCTGCCAAACCACCAAAGATGGTGTTGCTTCCCAAAGACCACAGGACTCCCATATCACTTGGCTTAAGCAGCAACAGAACACAGCCTGTTTCAGCACCCATCCACACCAATTAGAAGCACATCTGTCTTCATACAGATCTCCTCATCCCAAAATGCATAATACAACTAATAAAAACTATATCTCTTCTTCAAGAACCAAAAATCTTGACAGCATTTGATTTGTTTTCATGACTCCTTTTTTGTGTATAATGGTTCTGATAACTTTCCAAATCTGGACTAATAATTACAATAAAAGTCATTCCATAAAATTTTAAAATTCTACTTTTAGTTATTTTTTCCTAGGTTTTTTACAATAGTTTTTACTAGCAACATTTTTGGCGGCACCAGCAAACAAGCCAGCAGCAGCCAAGGAAGATTCCTTGAAGGTGAGGTTCAGAATGTGGAGGCCCCCATTTACACCCAGGTCTTTGACGTGGGTAACAAGGAAGCCAACCTGTACTTGACCCCCAGCCCCTATGGCTTTGACTTGTTTGAGACTCATCTAGCGTCCAGCTCTGCCCCTTCCCCCTTACCCACCCCCACACAAGCTTCCAGGCAACAAGCCAATTAGAATATTAACCCTGGTTTGGAACAACTGTCTGCCAACACCTAACCTGCCCCCTACAGCCAATCAGGCTACAGCACCTGTGGCCCAGTGCACCAAGTGCCAAATCATTACTAACCAAAACCTCCAAGAAGTTGTGGCACCCAATCAGCAAGCCTGACTTAGGCCAAATTGCCAGTCAATTGAAATTTACCCAAGCTACCATCATGGGGCAATTCAACAATTTAATGACCAAGGAAAACCTGGTTGGGTTGGCCAAGGAGCCAAAGAAGGCCCCAGAGTCCCAGATCAATGAGGTACATCCAATTATGTGTGATCTCCTGCAGCAGGACCCCAAGCTTCCCCTGACCCAGGTCAGAAGCAACTTGTGCACCATGGCATTTGGGTTTCTGAGTGTATGGTACAGCTCTGGATGCATGGGAACATGGATTCAACCAGGGTGTTGACCAATGTCACTGGCAACCAATGGGATAGCAGTGTGGATTTCCCATATGATCCTGCCATTGATTCCACTCCTTTCTGATGCCTAACAAGGTTTTCAGATGAAATCATGTTCATCTCCTATTACAAGTTATCAATTGCCTTCAACAATTTTGGTGGGCAAGGGAAAGCCACCAAGAAAAAAGGAGGAAAGAAGTCAAGAAGGGGACTTTCATTGGTGCATTTCTGGCTGTTTTGGCAAAGGGGTTTGTCTATTATCAGACAACCCCTGATTACACCAATGACTATAAGTATAGCCATATCCTCAGTGAATTTTTGGACTCAAGATAGAACAAATTCCACCTATTGGGATTTCTTAAGCCACCAGATGGAGAGTAGCTCCACCACTCTAGAGTCAATCCAAGGACGTGGGCACCAGGCCTTCAGTCTATCCAACCAGCCACGCTGACATACATCTGGCTGATGTTGTGCTCTTTAATATTAGAGACACAGTCCAGGAGTGCCATCCACAGGCTTTAAATGACTTTTATCCCAGAGTCCTGGTCCATGATTCTCTCTTTGGTTGCCAAATGGTGGCTGACTTGTTTGTGAAGATGGTTTTATATGTTAATATGGGCAACCAATCACGTAAGAACAAGTGTCTCTTATCCCTCCCCACAGCTGTCTATAAACCAATCCAGCCAATGACAGACAAGAGATATACCAAGCATTATATGGCAGCCATCACAATTAATCCTATTGGTTCTACCCTGCCACCACCATCTCCCATCTGCCAGCCCCTCCCACCCAATCCCAGACCTCCCAGGCCAGCGCCACCTCAATTACTTCTCTCCCACACTATTCTGCCTAATAGGCATCACTATTTCCCTCCCACTTAAACTCCTTGTTACCAAACATTTTGTATTTATATTATTTTTATCTTGAATTTCAACTGTTGCTTTCTCTTTGTTTCCAGTTGATTATTCTTTTTATGTACAGTTTATTTCTGTAAATCATGTTTACTATACCGTATATCTAGATTCAGAAAACAGTTATTTTTAGCTCTTTACACAGCCCTTGTGAAAATATTAACAACAATTTGGTGATCAGCTAAATTTAAATTAGAAATTTATATGTTAATTGTGTTTAGAGAAAGTTATTGCTGATCTGGATTCAAAACCTTAGCAATAAACTTTAAGCCAATTGGGAGCAGAGTGAGAAAGTGATTGTTGTGACATAAAGGGTCATTCAATAATTCTTTGATGCATGTGTGCCAATCAGATTAATTAAGTAAAGAACCTTTAAAAAATATAACCTTTCATTCAACCATATCTTTATACTACAATCAAGAGTTTTGATAAACTGCTGATCCACCAATCAGATTAATTAGCGCACATGCATCAAAGAATTATTGAATGTCCCTTTATGTCACAACAATTGATTTCTCACCCAGCTCCTGATTGGCTTAAAGTTTATTGCTAAGGTTTTGAATCCAGATCAGCAATAACTTTCTCTAAACACAATTAATGTATAATTTTCTAATTCAAATTTAGCTGATCACCAAATTGTTGTTAATATTTTCACAAGGGCTGTGTAAAGAGCTAATACAATACAGTAATTATGGAAGTAATTCCAAAAAGCAGCCAACACATATGAAGATAAACAAAAAACATATACAGAATGGTTAAAAAGATGAGATATTGTAGTAAATGGGAAAGCAAACAAGAATAAACAAAGAGGCAATAATATCATAATAACACAGAGCTTATTGGGGCAAAAGCTTTAAAAACATATGCAAAGGTTAGTAAAAAATCAATGAGAGAACTCAATAAATTATTGAAGAACCTTGATCATGCAATTGTAAAGATCAAGGAGATTGATCACAAAGTTAGGACAAAAATCAAGTCTGTTGTCTAACAGGCAAGAAAGTTGACAAAGTGTCTGCAAAGGCCTTGATGGCCAAGATGCCTGATACCTTGGAGAAGACCATTGAGTGTGTGTTAAATGTTCAGAAGACTGTAGTTGAGGGCCTGCAATTTAACACCTATAGTCTTTCTGCACCATCTGTCTGGTTTGACAACACAGAGATGTATATATATCTTAAATCCATCAAGTGTGCCAGAACAGGGGACACCAAGATGCCTGTGCAACTGGCTGCACCAAAGGTGGCCAAACCAGCTGGGGAGCAGCAGGCAAGGAAATCACCAAAGAAGGTAACCTAAAATAATTTTAATAAATATTTCAAGATACTTGCCTGTTTTTTAGAAGTAGTCAATGGTGTTGTGCGCCAAGTCCTGGTTTCATATGTCCCAGCAACATTCTACTCCAACTATGCCAATCATGTGGCTAGGAGGCTGGCCCTGTCACATTTGTGGTTTGCAAACTTGTGAACCAAATTCATGGTTCTGTTGCAACTGTGCTTTTTTGGCAGATTTACAAAGGGAAAAATATTTGGAGACTAGATAAATATTATATTTGGAGATAGGAATTATATAGTTGCACTGAATCATTATATGAGGAACATGATTGTGTTGATCACTTGGTTAAATGATGAAGGGGGTGTGTGGGGTTTCTGCTCACCAGTCTCCAATATGTGTCCTGGGTCATAGCCAGGTACCAACTGGAAGGAGTTATCATTCCCTAGTAGCAGTAGGTGGCTTGCTTGAAGTTTCTTATACTTGGCTTGCATTACTGAAAACTCTTTCAATACTTTCCCTATCACTAGGTGGGCATCTCCATCATGCACTTGTACCTCAGCTGGTGCCAGACCCTCTGTGGGCCTGTACCAATTCTTTAACAACCTAGTAAACTCATTTCCAATAAACTCATTCCCCTATCTGTCATTTCAAGGTGTCTAGTTGGGTAAGTGCCTAAAGTTGAAGTGTGGAGATTGAAATCTCCAAATCAATGGATTTTTTGATCTCTGCACTTTTTTAATAAAAAATTTCCCAAAAAATTTAATATTTTTCTTAAATTTGACTTTTTTAAAATGTTTTTACTAGAAGCTAAAATCAAAAACCAAGTTTGAAGTGCCCAAATTGATGCAATTTAAAACACACCTTAATTTAATTTGGCTTTTAAAATAGAATTTATTTACTCCTTTGAATAGAGGGGTCAAAATTGAAAGTGCAAAAATCAAAGTGCAAAAAAATCTTCAATTTAATATTTGATACATCAAAATTAAAAAATTTAAAATTTAAAAAAAATTTCTATATGTAAAAAAAGAAATCAAGAGCTAAAAAAAGCCTTTGAAACTTTAGGCAAATTTTTTAATTTTTTTTGTTCAAATATTAATATAAAATACTTTATAAGCTCTTTATTTTTAAAAATTAAATTTTGTCTCATAAAAATTTATTCAAAAATTTACATATAGTTTCTTAATGGGTGCAGAAATTGAAAGGTAGTCAAATCAAAATCCAAAAAGATACCAAAAATTTAGGACCACTTAATATAATTTTTTTGCAAAAAATTAATATTTTATTCATTTTGTTTTATCAAGTTCCTCAATTCAAAAGTGAGGAAATTGAAAATTGACTTTTTAGATTTAGTCACATTTTTTATAAGCTTATAAAATTTTAAATAATTATTACAAACTTTTGAAATTTCTCATGTAGATTCTTTAGAGCCTGATATTTAAATATTTAAAAAAGAAATGAGTTTTTTAGTAGGTTTTAATTATTGCAATATTAATAAATCAGTGTGTTTTGGAGGCAATTTCAAAAAATATTAAATTAATATAATATTGTACTATGTTTCCCTATGTTATTTTGGGGGACAAAATCAAAGTGCACAAAACAAAGTGCAGAAATCAAAGTGCAATAAGCTCTTGGTTTTTTTGGGTCTAAAATTTTCCCTTTCCACCTCTCCTTTGCCACCTCTCATTCCTGCTTGAAATTTTTTAAAAGTTTTGTTGGCCCCTGGCGCAGCCAAGGGGCCAAAAAACTTTCAAAAAATTTCTGCGTCATCAGGAGGGTGGATTATATAAAATCTGATACCAAGTAGAAAAAACTTTTTTCTTTCTTCTCTTCTCCTTTTATTTTCTTTTCTTTTCTTATCTTCTTCTCTTCTCCTTTCTTACCCTTGATTATCTTCTACTATCATCTTTCCATTATTACTCTCAATTATTTTCTATTATCCTCTCTCCATTATTACCCTCAATTATCTTCTACTATATCTTTTTACTTTATGTATTAGAGTAAAATAAGATGTATAAAATGTTTATTTTTGATATACAACTTTGAACTATCTATATCATTTTTAGTGAAAGTACAGTGTTTTTAACATAAAAATATTCAAGTCTTCATTTTATGATATGTAAGTGGCAGATTATTGATATCTTTGAATATTGAGACTTATTATAAATAAGATATAAGAGAATATCTTTTATTAAGTATAAAATTATATAGTATAACTTTAATAAGAAAGTAATGTACTTTATATTATTTTAATGATAGACTTCTATAATTTTTATCATTGAAATAGATCACTAATAAACCAAAATACCTAAAATCATATGCTTGTATCTTGTAGAAAAAATCCTTTATTTTGCTTATACTGAAGTATTATTATAGCTTTACATAAGCTGAAAATAAAATTAACCTTTTTTATTAAACTTATAGTTTATAAAGCAGTTTTTTGTGTAGTTTTATATTTATAACTATTTGAATACAGTTACATATGGATTCTAGTCTAATTTGATTTTGAAACTAAAATAAACTTTCTTAAAAAACAGCTAATTTAAGAATCTTTTTATTATCTAGCAAATATTTTTTATTGCAGAAATAACTTTCTTGGGGTCTCTTTAATCTATAATAGTTTTTAAAAAATATAATTTTATATTAAAAAATGTATTTTATTCTACTTCAAAGTTAACCTCTGGAAAAGCAATTTTTGCACTTTGATCTTTGATATTTTCAATTTTTGCACCCTAAATAGTGTTTTGATTTTTGCACTTTTGACCTTAGGAGCTTTGACCTAAGGAACTTGCTCATATAGTTAATCTCTCCCACTCCTCCTGGGAAGTCTTACTAGTAGCAAACCTACAACAGCTTTGTTGGTAGGTGTCCTCCTTTCCTTGGCTAGGATAGAAGATATTGGGTAACTCACTCATAGGGCCTATCTTTACTACTGGGGAATTTGGGCAGGGGTTGAAATGGACTTTTATTTTCTTTCAGAAGGAAAATCCTCTTAGAAACCTTCTTTTATATGACCTGGGGTCTGGAAAACAATAGATATGTGCCAACACTTGGAGTCCTTTAACAATCTCTTGGACTACTTTTATTTGATATTAGACTCCTGCTCCTTAGTCTTGGGCTTCTACAGTCTGTTCCAGCTCAGGCTCCTTATCTTTAGCCCTGGCTGCCGTATATTGGGCTCCTGCACCTTTATCTTGGTCTCTAGCTTTCTGTATAGCTCTAGTGGCCTTGTTATTCCACTTGATCCAGCCCCTGAAAAGTCTCAGATTGAACCCTCTTTTATAGCTCCTTGTTTCAGTCCTTGTTTCTCTCAGAACTCTGGTTTTTCCAGGCTTAAACTATCCAGTTTCTTATGCTCTTTAATATATTAAACCTCTTAACTTACTTCAGTCAATAAAAACCCTGATTTTCCTGCTTCATTCTCTCATTTTTTAGGCTTAAACCCTTCAGTTAAATCCCTTAAAACAGTGATCAAACAGGCTTTGACCTGCAGCCAAACAAACACCCAGATTCAACTGTTTTGCCAAAACTTTTACCCAAATGATTTGTTCTTGACCCTGGTTTGAACCCAGCACTGTCTTTCTCTGGATAAACACTTGCTCCATGTTTCAAACAATTTTTCTATGAATCCTGTCACGTTTCTCTGGGCAAACTCAAGTGCTTCCACATATGTTTTACTTAGGGGATTTTCAAACCCTAATTTTTTCAACATTTTTCCAAGCTTCTCTACGTTTTCTCAACATTTTTGCCCTTCAAACTTTCCTGTTGCTTGCTTCTTGCCTCTCTCAATCATTTTGGCAAAACTCCAGCCTTTGTCTTTACTGTTTCTCTGTACTGTTTCCAGCCTCTTTGGCTTTAGTTCCACTCAATCAACTCTTATTAAATTTACAGGCTATTTCTGTAAACCATTTTCTTTTTCCCTTCTATTTCTTTATGTGATAATTTATTTAAATATTTTTATCATATATTTTGGCAGTTTAATTAATTCTTTTACTGCTTCTTTCTTCTTAATAGTCCTACTTCCAATTATCCAAATCCAGAATTCTTGCTCCTGCATCTACTTCCTCTGGTTCTTCTTAACCAACTTCCAGCTAGTTCAGCTCCTTGATCTTCTAGTCCTTCAGCTATTCCTTCTCCCTGATCTTCTAATTCTTCAGCTATTAATTCCTCATCAATCAGCTAGTCCTTTCTAGTCCATCAGCTAGTCCATGAACCACCTCGGTTCCATTCCTCACTATGAACTACCTAGGTTTTATTCCTTACTATGATCCTCCACTCCCTAAACTAGTCTTTCACTGTGATCATCTAGTCTTTCTTACTAGTCTTCATTGTGATCTTTTCCTATGAACCACCTTTGGTTCCACTTTCAGTCCCTTTTTACTAACACCTCATACTCAGGCAATAAGTCTTTCTCAAGTGAGTTAATGATTGACTGGGCCCTTATAAGTGACTACCACTATAGGCCATCAACCACAGACAATCCTCATGTTTATGCAGTTGTTTTTACTTCATCAGGTGGTTAATCCTGAGCTTTAAAGTGCAAATTAACCAACTTTACTTCCCAGAGACCCAATCATTATCAAGTTCTGCAGCTGCTTCCCCAGGCAGCTACACTGATAACACCTCTGAGCATATCTATGTCCTCAATGGTAGCTTCAAGACCTCCCCAAAGCCTACAGAGAAACACAGACAAGGATTCATTACTAGTCTGTTAAGTAAGAGCCCCACTTACAGACCTTCTGCAAGTGGCCAAGGGATCCTTTTGAGCTACCTCAGCTCATCCTTTCCTAGTAGCCCCTTGTTATCTACTAGACTGTATCACCCTCCAGCCCTATTAGTCACCAATTACCTACTATTCTGGGAAATATCTTTCCCCAGTAGCTTTATGTTACCTACTGGGTTGGGATCTCCTCCTCTCCTAGTAGCCTATGCTATCTACTAGGTTAGAAACCCATCCAGCCCTGGTAGCCATCAGTTCCCTACCAGGATGCAATATCCTTCAATGCTCTAGTAGTCACCAGTTAACTACTAGGTTGGCCTTACCTTCCCTAGTATCCAATGTTACCTACTAGGCCTCTACTTGTCCCAAAACCACTACACTTTGCCAACTTTAAACATAGAGTCTTTATTGTGGCCAAATCAGCCCTTGCCTTCACAATAGCTTTAATGTGGACCATCACAGGGTGTCTTGATCCTGTTAATGAGTCAAGCGCTAAATTGAGTCATCCACTGTATGGGATCATCAATTGTTTATGTTGCTAATACTGGGAATTCAAGTTGACTTCCTTGTTTGGCTACAGGTCATCAGGAAGTTGGATTGCGGGTTGCAAACCCACTTGGTTGGAACCTTGTTGGCAGGTTGAGCCTGATGTTTTAACACCCCCTCCTGGCTAAAGATTGGCCTTATCTAGGAGTTTTTCAGGAGCCTGGGGTACACTGGACTAGTTTCTGTTTGGTTGCGGGGAGGACAGCCTCACATTGCTTCTGTTGGGCCTTACAGGGACATAATCAATTGTGGTGTAGGTCCTTGTCTAGTTTGCGCTTGCTGAGTCCTTGTACCAGGTAAGTGTTGTTTTTGTTTACCTTTAATATGATGTTGGGGAATATTTTTTTGGGCTGTAGCTTACTTTTGTCTGTATTTATTACCCAGACTTTGTCCCTGACTTTGTTTCTAGCTTGAATAGGAACAAAAGTGTTTTGTAGACATTTCTCTTCCTTATCCAGTTGATTGCTATTGGCTTGTAGTACTTGGGGTGCTAAACAAGGTAGAACTTTGTTAGTTATTTCCAACTTTGGCCCCATAGGCTTAGATTATGTTTGGTTGTGTGCCATATACAAGCTCAAAGGGGCTCTTTCCAGTGGATCTGTTCACCCAGGTGCGGCATACAAGGAGTGCAGTTGGTAGCTGCTTGTGCCAGTCCTCAGGCCTTCCAGCTGTGAGCTTGGTAAGCGTCTGAACTAAGCTGCTGTTTAACTGCTCAACTCTGCCCTTGGCCTGAGGATAGTATGATGAGGTTACTTTGTGTTTGATCCCATTCTTTGTGAGGTACATGCTGGTGCTTTATGAGGTCAATTCTATGCCTCCATCTGTGACCAGTAATTCTGATTTACCAAACTTGCTAATGATCTCCTAGCCAATTAATTGTCAGATGTTGTTGCCATTATGTGCCTTCACTTCTTGTGATACTAGCCATAAAGTGGTAAAGTCAATGGAAATGATGATATACTTTTGCTTTTATGTTTCACCAGCATTAGCCCAAAAATGTCAAGGGCCCACACCTTAAAGGGTAGTTGGAAACAAATTGGCAACACAGACTTTTTAGAAGTATTTTTTTTGCAATTTTTTTGCATACTTCAAATTGTTTGAGGACCTCTTGCACATCCTGGTACAGTGTTTGCCACCATGCTTTATGTTTTAGAAATTTGTAGAGATTGCGGCTTTTTGTGTGACCTAGATCTTGGTGGTAACACAAGATGGTATCAACTCTTTGATATGTGGGAATGTAAAGAATGGTGCTTCCATTGGTCATTTTTTGATGTAATGTTCCATACACGTCTGTAAAAAGATTCTTTTTCTTAATAACAGTGTCTTTTGTAATATTGGTGGTTCCTGGGGGAAACCCCTCATCCTTGGTTTGGAGTACTAGGAGGGGGACAGTCTAGGGCCAGACCATTTTCACCTCTTGTGGCCCTGATGTATAGGAAGGAAAGAGTGTTGGCCATGACTAGCTTGAGTCCAGGCTTGTACTGAATATTCATGTTGAATCTCTCAAGGAATTCCATCCAGAGTGCTTGGTGTCTGGATAGATTGACATGGGTCTTAAAATAAATGAGAGACTTTTGATTGGTCAGGGCAGTAAATTCTTCCTGGTGTTCTAGGTAACAGCGCCATTTCACTAGACAATGGACAATGGCCAACAATTCTCTATCATATATAATAGAAGCATTCACCATCTGCCAGCTTGTATCATTCATAGGATACCAGTAGGAAGCCACCATTGTCTGTTTTGATTTGTAACAGCCCTCCAATGGAGACATCCAAAGCATTGGTTTCTATTTGGTGGTCTCTGTCTTTCTTTGGGTATTGAAAAATGGAAGCAGATTTCAGCTTTTCCTTCAGGCAGCAGAAACAGAGGTTGTGCTACAGAGTCCACAAAAATTTAGCCTTGATGCCTGTTAGAGATGACAAAGGTACTGTCAAGACGCAAAAGTTGGGTATGAACCATCAGACATAGGCAATTATCCCTAGGAAGGTGTGGAGTTTGGCCTTGTTCTTGGGTTGCAGCATCTTGCAGATTTCTTAGATCTTTTGGTTTCCAGTTTTAATGCTGTCTTTTGAAACTACGTGAAAAATGAATGGCAGCTGTTTGCAGTAGAACTGGCACTTAGATGACTTGGAAAGCAGTTTGTGTCATGCCAAGGTTTCAAAGACTGCCTCTAAGTCCCTATGGTATTGTCCCACTGAGGGGCTGTACACAATTGTGCTGTCTAAGTATACCAATTCATTCTTACTGATGTGGGGCGCAAAAACCTTGTTCTTGAAGGTAACAAAGATTAAAAGTGCATTCTTCATCATAAAGTTGAGCACAACACCTTCATAGGAACCGTAATTGGTACAGAAGGCTGTCTTGGGTATGTCTTCCTCTTTGATGCAAATTTAGTTGTAGCCTTCTGCCAAGTCAATCTTTGAGAAGACAGTTGCTCCGCCCAAGGCATCAAAGGGGTTGTCAATGAGAGAAAGCAGGTAACAAAATTTGATGGTAATCCTGTTTAGTGCTTGATAGTCAGTGACACGTCTAAGGATAGGTCCTTTTTTGCCACAAATAACACTGCAGCACCAAAGGGGGATTGTGAGAGGCGGATAAGTCCTTTTTCTAGAGATTTTTTAAGATAAGTGCAAAGTGTGTTGTCCTCATTGGGAGTGAGGCAATATATGGGCCAAGCCTTAGGTAACGCTCCCTTGAGATGGATGATGTGCTGTATATGTTTCTCTGGAGATAACCCTGATAGTGCTTCCTTGAAGATTTCTGGATGATGGGGTACAATTTCCTTATCCTGGGGAGTATTAGTATCCTGGTGCTCCTTGAAGTGTATAACTTTGACTGGCAGGAGTCCCATTCAATTGCATTGAGGTTGTCTTTTTCTTCAGGAGTCTCTGTGATACGTACAAAGGCGTGATCTTATAGAAGTTGTTCCACAGAGTCAGGGTAGATCTGGTGGTTAATCTCTTAATGCCTGATGGTTAATACAGAGGTGACCTAATCCATGTGGGGGCTGTTCTTTTGTAGCCAGTCTAGGCCAAGTACAATGTCAAATCTGGGAAAGTCAATGATAGGTCCTTTGATGGTGGAGTGTAGATTCTCTAGCGCAATGGAGAAGGGAGCAGTCTCACATATCACAGCAATGTGATGTTCATCAGCTAAAACCATGTTCTTAATCTGCAAAGGATTAGTGGCTAGCTTGAACTTGTCCACAAAGTTACTATTGACAAGTATATAATCTGCACCTGAGTCCAGGAGTGTTGAGCCAGTGTAACTACAAAAGCAGAAAGGGTAGGAAATCAGTTTATTGAGATATCTGGTGATGGTATAGAGCACTGGGCCTCCCAAGAGATCCTGGATCATTGGGCATTGGTCCACGTCTTTGGGTTGTTACTCATTGTTGGGCAAGGCAGGAGCTTGGCAGGGAGAGCTTGGCTTGCTTATTGCTCTCCCCAAGATTTTTCTTTGTCCTGGTTGTCCTGGAGAGTAGTGACTCTAAAGTGTGTGTGTTTTGATTGCCCATTTTTTCCATTATTGGGGCCATTAAAGCCTGAGGCTTTATGGCCTGTACTGCTGTTTTTTTACCAGGGCTAGGGCAACCAGAGCCTCCTGGTGGGTGGGATTTCTCAGGTATCTATCTTTCTAGTCTGGGCCTTATGGAGTGTGTTAGATGTTTTCCTCTGCTTTTTCTGCCTTGCATTAAAGGCTCTGCAGATTGTTCACTTTATACAGGTTGATGTGTCTCATCACGTACAACTTAAGTGTGTTGTAGTACATGATATGTGAAGCTGGGTTGTCAAATGCCATTTCTGAAGGGGCCCATAGAAGAAGTCTCTCATAAGCTCAAGTGAGCTCATTTACTTTAATATTCTGGGATAAGTTTTTTAATAGGTGTATGATCATGAGGGTGGTATCCTTCATCACAAATCTAGCTAAAAAGTCCTGTTTAAAGGTTTTTAGTCTTTCTTGGTTTAATCTTAATGCCACTTGTTGCATCAGGTACCTGTGTTTTGTATAAGGCGGATGAATATCTCTGCAATCCAGAAAAGTTAGGGACATTCCATTTGTGCCAGCTTGTTCTGGGCAGATTGCATCTATACTGTAGCATTGTTGTCATTGGTTCCAGCAAATGATTCCAAGGTGGTGCTAAAAAGTTGTTGGGTTACATGGGCTGGCATGATGCTTTTGTCTGTCACTTGTGGGGTGCTGGTAGGCTCTTGGAAGAGCTCTTGCACTGATAGGGAGTTAAAGGCAGAACCAACATTACCATGTTTTGATATAGTAAAGCCCTTCTGGCATTTTGGTACCCAGCATATAGGTTGTCCAGTCTACTGGGAGGCCAGACATGATTATTTTGTATATTTTTACTACAGCAAGTACAGACAACAGGCAGAATTTTGAAGGGAAAGGTAGAATGGAAACCCTACCTCTGCTAACAATATTGTAACTATGCTGTTTTAGCAGAGTTACAAGGGGAAAATATTTAGAGACTAGATAATTATCTTTACTTGAAGATAGGAATTATATAGTTGCGCTGAATCATTATAAGAGGAACATGATTGTGTTGATCAATTGGTTAGATGATGAAGGTGGTGGCTTGATCCTGGTAATCAGTCAAGCGCTAAATTGAGTCATCCACTGTATGGGATTATCATTTGTTTATGTTGCTAGTTCTGGGAATTTGAGTCAACTTCCTTGTTTGGCTACAGGTCACTGGAAAGTTGGATTGCGGGTCACAACCCTTCTTAATTGGAACCTTGTTGGTGGATTGACCCTGCTGTTTTGACATCAAGAACAAAAATCTGTTCAAAAATGTCCATGGTACCCTTCACTGCACACTGCCAAGTAAAGACACTGTATTATATGTCCTGTAAACACAAGATATTGTCAGGGAATTCTTCCCTGACTACATTAATTGTATGGATTATTCAAAAGGTTATTTTTCATCACAAACAGTTGAAAACAATTCTTTGGATAATATGGATAACATGGTTTTCAAGCAGGACAGGGATTGAACCCAGAAATATAAAAACAAGTCAAATGTCAACTTACAGTCAACTGATCAACTTATATTACCTTTTTATATTGAATTCAGTCTTCTGAACAGACTTCCTGACTTTTGTTCTGCATCTTTTTTCAAGATTAATTTAATAAGTGATGTCACTATACGCTTGAAAGCTGATTGGCTGCCTCCAGCTTGCTTGCTGCTCTCTAATTCACTGTTATCAGTGGCATGTACGGCTCTGTACCTTACTTTCATTCAGTTCCAGTATATACACTGCTTAATTGTTCCTGATCTTGAGGCTAATTTCTTCTTCTTCTTCTCTTTAAACTATGAAATTATACAAACCCTCCAGTCCCAAATCAAGTCAAATATGCTAAAGGTATTAATTTAAAACATTATCTTCATGAAAATCATTGGCAAATCCTCTCACATTCAGAATCCTCTTAAATTGTCCCAGTCCAGTTTGAGTATTTAAGCTATCAGTTTTTATTATTTATACTTGTTCCAACAATAAAAATTTATTTCTACTCTACTCCTGCTCACACTTATCTTCTGATTTCTCATTGAAACCCTGAAAGAAATTTTATCCCTGTCTTGGTTTCTAGTCCTTCTGCTTACAGTTGTATTAGGTCTTGAAAACCCTACTATCACCACTGACTGGCATAACTCCTCCCCTGATGATGCACACCAGAAGAAGTCCCTGGCCAATGGGTGGTTCAAGTATCCCTTAGGCCACTGGGGCAGAAAGTTCCATTATGGTTGCACTACCACTCCTCCTCCTCTAGTTGAACCCTCGCTGGTTAGACATAACACATCTTTATACCTGTTGACATACTTGGTAGGGTATTACCTATTGGGTTGGTTCAGCTCCATGATGGGTAGATTTGCCTATTTGGGTCACTTGGACCACCTTGCCATGGTCACGGTGCCCATTGGTTTGGTCATTGAAGGACTTAACCTAGGGGCTCTGGTCCACCAGATTGGGGGCTTGTTCCCCCTTAAGTGGGTCTCTGACAGATATTAACTCAATTCTTTGTTATCCTAGAGATCTAGGACACAATCATATCAGGAATCTACACAAATATCTCAAGATCATTTTTTAGCAAACCCAAAGGGTTGGACAACATTAAAAAGTTAATCAATCATTGTGAAGTGTTTAAAGGTTTGCTCACTCAAAAGCACCCCCCAAATCTGTAATGCCAGTCTCAATAATGCAACCATTCAAGGTATGAGCACTCATATTGTGGGACTCATACCAAGAGATGATAAAAGCAAGAAATAGATCATCACAGACACAGGTTATGAAACAAAATAGTCTGTAGTGCAAGAAACAAAAGAACATAAGGGAAAAATGTGAGACAGTTTGTAGCAATGAAATAATTATCAAGCTTGAAAAATCCAGGCTCTTAATCACAGACAGAGGGACTGAAATTACAGTTGTGGACACCACTATCTACCTTGCCAAAAACAGTATATTACACACTGTTGTCAGTCCTTATTGAACACAATCTAAGGATGTATTTTAGAGATTAAATGACTCTCTAATAGAAGCATTAAGTAAGCTAGTCACCAATGATCCTTGCATCTGGATTGATATACTGTAAATTCAGAACCTGAACGTAAAAATGCGGGATTGCCAAATCCTTGGTCCAAATTTTGAATCACTTTTGCGGGCAACTCAGCTGAGTGAAAATTAAAATATTAAATAAAATTAACAATTTAATTTGACTTTTTTTGATTTATTTAAATTGGAAAATTTCAATTCTCTTGAGCAGATAACTCAACTAACAAAAGACAAAACCCAGATAACAAGTGCGGGATACATGAATCAGAAATGCAGGATTCTACTGTACAATTTGAGATTTCCTGTATTTCAAACAAATCATAGACATCATGTAAAACTTAACAAATCTGAAATTGCGGGATTGTCAAATCCAAGAACCAAGTTTCAAATCATAATTGCAAGGAATTTGAAATAAATATAATTTATGGGTGTCTCAAAAAGGATGCCAAATGATCTAGAGTGGATTTGTGCTGATTCTTTTGGGAATCATAGGCATTCTCAAAAATCACCCTATTCCATTTTAGTACGGCTAAAATTTAGATCATAATATTCACAAAATTAACATATATAACAATAAAATTGACTAAAATATACATTCCTCTTCTTGAGTTTAAAATTTTAATAAAAATTTATTATGTCTTCTTTCAATAACAACCAAGTCAACGAGCTGTTCCCTGGCCTTGAAAAAATCATGCAGGGCTACACTGGGTCTCTTAACAGTGAAGCCTCTGTCTATGGCCACTCCCAACCCGCAGGCCCCTCTGCAAGCACTACCTAGGAGTGTGTTCTTTCTCCTGCATCCTCAAGCATGGCCCTGTTTGCCCATCACGCACAGGCAGCTGCCAACCCAAATAATGTATCAGCAATGGCATCCAGAACCAGCCATTTTAGCCATGGGGTCACCCAGAGAGCCCAGGACCCCAAAACAGCCAATCAGATGTCATTGATCAGTTCACAAGATGGACATATTCCTCCCCCAGCCAATCAGCCTGCAAGACGCAGAAGAAAACTAATCACTCCAGAGATTTTTCTTGAATTGTGTCGTGAATACCGCTATTCACCATGTTTCAATTTTGCCTTTGATGGGCCATTTCAAAGACAAATCACTTGTTTTTGCTTTTGCCTCTTGAAATGAGTTGATGACTGAATCAGGAAGTTCAATTGTTCAGTTTCTTGATCCTACGCAACTCACTTGCCCCACTCATACTGGTGGCAAGTGATCCTACCGTCCTGGTAGTGTTTTGTGGTATTCCTAACCACTATATATTTCATTTCATATTCACCAATAAAAATTAAGTTCTATTCACATTTTTGTCTTTGTGTCTTCAGTACTTCCGTGCCTCTCTCTAGCCACAACTAGTAGAGATTATTCTTCCAGGGCTGCAAGGTAAACACATAGCCTTCCCTGTCATCTAACCAAGACTTAGTACAGATCCAATCCTAAGGTTAGGATTTCCTGTTGTGTGTCTGTGCCGCGGCTCAGAACACAACAAAAATAGTGCTCACTACAGGGGCTGAAAGCCCCTTGGTTATCCTTTTTGCATCCAAATTTTCAGGTCCTTTGCCTCTGCCTATACAAGAGTCAACTTCACCTGAAATAACCAGTCCTCCTATTGAAGAAGATATTGCCAACCAGCCTATTACCCCCACTATACTGAACCTTGGGAATGGTCCCCGCCTAGTTGCTTACCCCATGGGCACCCCTGACTTGGAGCAAGTCATGTTGGTAGCCCTTGGGATAGCCCGTGAAGGAGCCATCCCTTGCCTTCAGTTGCAGTTCAGTTGGGCTGAATACTACAATTAATTGTGGCTACTCAATTTCCACAACATCTCCTCTCAGCGCCTGGCTCTGCTGAGCACTTAATATTATCCTTTGTGCAGCCTGCCTTGGCCCACCATCAAATGGTGTTGGGGCTCCACATCCAAGAAATTTTGTCTCTGCAAGCAGCGGTTACTCATCACTGGGATCAGTTTGCTGCCTATCAACAATGGATCCACTCCCTGTTTTCCTTGGTATCTGAAAATCAGTGCAACTCTGTCACCTCCCAGACCCGTTTGGTTAATTCTATTGAACAAATGCGCCAGTCCATCCCCAAATACGTGAGAGAGCGTCTACACAAGTTTCACCAGCTAGAACAACCCTGATGAACTCAATTAGATTCTACCTTAAACGCTTATCTCACTGACTTTGAACAACTTGTGCTACAACTCAATGCATTCAGCATGTATTCCTTCAAGCAATTACAGCAGGTAGCTGACTTTGCTGCTAATGGTCTTAATGAACTCAGTGCGGCGTTTGATCAAGAAAGAGCTGCCACTGCTATTGCTATAGCCAAACTCCAGAGTCAAGTGAATGAGTTATTCACGCCCAAGCCAGATGTTCCGCCCTTTCCCTTTTCTTATGACTTGGTAGATAGAGAATAGAGAATATGGGATGCCATTTGAGAGCTAAGTACAACTACTTGCAGTCAGTGACGTCCTACTGAAGCTCCTCAACCTGACCCCCAGGTGCTTGAATTGACTTCTCAAGTTGCAGAGCTATAGAAAGAACTTGCCACCCTAGATGAAATGATGGCAACTGCTGCTAGTCCAGTTGGGGTTGTTGATGAATGTCACAAGTGACAAATTCTTATCAACTATGCTTATTAAAAGGTCTCAACTACAGGATTTGAACCCTGGCTTCCCGCAGGGCCAGCCGCCCGGCTGCAGTTTTTTGGGCTCAAAACATAGCAGGATTCAACTTTGGAAAATTCTTTAAAACTTGATAAATCTAATTCACCTACATCAATAATCCCCACACTAAAGGTTCCTGTTAACTCAATCAATCAGCAGGCGGGCTCAGCCACAGATCTTGGAATAACTTGGGCCCACGCAGAAAGGGAAACAGAGAACCTTCCCATAGAACTCAGGCCACCCAGAGACAACTAATCCCACAACCTGACTAGGAAATTTGAGCATTCTCAATTGAAGCCAGCTAATGGAATAACCCCTGCAATTGATGCCACCAAAGACTGGGAAGACCTGGTGAACGGTAAAACCCAGGCCAAGGGAATTTGTGAAAGTTTTACCATGACAGATGGGCATACTTATACCCTGGACCGCCAGGAAGATGCCCATTGCTATTATTGCAATAAAGTGACATGAACCTTTGGTTCAACCAGATCATATCATACTTGTTATTAGTTCTATTTCATTTACAGCCTACGTCTTGTTGTTCTGCACCCCACACTCACCTACCCCAAGAAACTGCGGACCAGCTGCCTGACCTTTACCGTCCACCAGGAGCTCCCTTTGGCCCAGTACATTTCACCAAGTACCCACCCAACACAGCGTAATCTGAGTTTACTCTAAAGTAAATCCTGATCCACAACCCTGAGTCTAGAACTAGAGAGACAGAAGTCCTTTACAGAGTAGGAACCAAAATCATCCGGCCCCCTCTGCTATTCTGAGAAAAGTATAATTCCTGGCCCGCATATTTGGTTCCAATGACACCACCCCTCATCCTGCGGCCTGACCACCTGCAAGAATCCATTACCACTAATGAATCCACCTCCACCCAGATATTTGGGGTGATGTATATCACCCTCATAGGGCTGATTGATTCTATGGTGCCTGTAAACAGACCTTGGGAAGTCCTTGGAAAATTGTTATCTTATATTGTAAAGTTAGCCCCAATCTTGTGGTGGGCTCTCCCTACTGGGCCCACAGGCTGTCTGCCTGCAAGTTCTCAGGAGCCCCCCACTGATTGGATCCCTGACATTATGGCAATCTACCTCAAACACGGTAACCTGGGCCCCAGGATGTTGTTAACTCTTGGGGCAACTTGTATACTATTTTTATTGATTTCAGCTTACTATATGTACAAGTTAGCTACCAACCTGATCACCTCAGTGACCCAAAACCAAACCAGCCCTGAATAGAAAGACGCCCTGCTTGGCAATGAGAAGACCAAGACCCCAAACTTGCAGGTGCAGAACGTCATAGTAAACCAGACCACAACCAGAGTAGACATGTCCCAGATGGGGAAGATCACCCTAGAAGAAGCCAGAAGAACAATGCTAGTCCTCTGCCTCCATTTTCAAGCCAACACAAACTCATACCCCAACAACACCAATAAAGTCCAAAGGATAGTCTCCATGCTCTCTGACAATGCCCTGGACTGGTTTGGGAAAGCAACCGCCAAGGATGTCAAGTTCTGCCTAGACTACTCCCAATTTGAGAGAAAATTGATGGCCACCAGTGACAACTGAGACACCCGCCACCACGCCCCAATCAGCTTACTGGACATCCAACAAGGACCACACTCTCTGCAAGCTTACACTGACAAGTTCCTGAAATTGAAAGCCAGAACCCAACTTGAGGACAAGCTATTGGCCATCTTGTACCGCCAAGGAGCCTGCTCTGCCCTGAAGGAGCTCCTCAAGCACCACCACCCTACGCTTGGTCTGGATGAATTACTCCTCTTGTGCAGAGGTTGAGCCTCAACCAAGAAGACACCCCCTCTTCCACCCAGTGCGTGAGCCAAGCCCCAACGCCCAGCAGACCAGGAATGTCCCCCAATGAACTACAGCGCCACTACCGCAAAGGCTTGTGTTTCTATTGCCACAAACCCAGGCACCTCACCAAGGCTTGCCCCAAGAAGAGTAACCCCTCAGTTTCCTTAGCGCAAATAGACACCTCTACTCAATTGTAAAAATTTATCCAAGTTGAAGCAAAAACATCCACAACATCCCAGACTGTTGGAGCTTTCATTGATAACAGAGCAGAGGAGAGTTTTATCAATGCCACCCTTGCCAAGGACCTTGGACTGGAGGCCACCAACAAAAGTGTCAAAGTAATCATGGAAAACAGCTCCCACAACTTGGGTTTCAGGTGCGCAACCAAATTGCCCCTGAAAATTAGGCGGAACTTGTATCCAGCATTCCCCATCATCCTGAAAGGGCTTCCCCACCCCCTGATCCTAAGGTACTCCTGGTCCCAAAGACACAGCGTTATTCTGAACTTCTGTAATAAAACGGTTGCCTTGAAGAGAGACAATTTGTTTGATGTGGTGCCGTTCCAATTGAGGCCAACCAGTAAGGAACCCAACACACTCCTGACCCTGAGAATGGAACCCAGTGTGGGAAGCCTATCTGCCCCCTTGAAGAAGTGGAGCCACATCTTCAGTGAGGAAGCAGCAACCCAGCTTCCCAGCCACTCAATCTACAATCACGCCATTGACCTGTTACCTGGGACCCAACCACACCACGGCCCCATTTACAGCTTCAATCACCGCAAACAAGCAGCGCTGAAGACATACCTGGAGGAAATGATGAAAAAAGGGTTCATCTGGGTATTGAAAAGCCCTTGCTTGTCACCCATGCTGTTTTTAGAGAAGAAAGATGGCAGGATGCTCCTGCGTAAACTACCAGAAACTGAACAATATCACTGTAAAGAACTGCTATCCCATTCTCAACGCTGACAACCTTTGTGACGTGTTGACAGGAGCCCAGGTATACTCAAAAATTGACCTGAGAGACGCCTTCAACCATATCAGAATCAAAGAAGGGCACAAATACAAGACAGCTTTCAAAACTAGATATGGTTTATATGAGTACTTGGTAATGCCGTTTGGCTTGTGTAACGCCCCCAGCACTTTCCAAAAGATGATCAACTCCGTCTTTGACAAGTACCTTGACCAGTTCTGCGTGGCATATTTGGATGACATCCTCATATACAGCAAGTCACATGAGGAACACCTCCAAAACCTTGACCAAATACTGGAGAAACTCTTGCAGGCCAACCTACATGCCAAGCTGTAGAAATGTGAATTCTTTCAATCTGAAGTCAAATTTCTGGGATAGGTGAAGACTGGCGGGTTTGTCATGGCGCAAGACAAAGTGGAAGCTGTAACAGCCTGGCCAGTACCCAAATGTAGAAAAGACGTGAGAAGCTTTTTGGGCCTGGAAAATTATTGCAGGGATTTCATCCAAATTTTTCTCAGATCACATTGCCCCTGACCCGTCTCTGCTCTGACAAGGTCCAATTTGTCTGGACTGACAAGTGCACCTCTGCATTTGTGACCCTGAAGGAAGCCTTCACGTCTGCCCTGGTCCTTGCCATGCCCAAACCAGCTAAGCCTTTTGTGCTGGAGACAGATGTGTCTGAATTTGTGGTGGGTGAGGTCCTTCTTCAGGAAGGAGGGGATAATATGCTACATCCTGTAGCATATTGCTCCAAGAAGATGCTACCAGCTGAAGGGAACTACCCAATATATGACAAGAAGATGTTAGCTATAATGAAGACATTAAAGCACTGGCACAGGTATTTGTGCAGTGCTGAACATCCAGTAAAAGTTCTGACAGACCACAAGAACTTAGTTTACTTCTTCAAACCACACCAGCTGAACCAACAACAAGCAAGATGGGCCTTGGAACTAGCTGACTACATCTTGACCATAGACTACAAGCCAGGAAAGGTTAATGTGGTACCAGACGCCTTGAGCAGGAGAGCCAACCTGATCCCCTCCTCTACAGAAATCAAGGTCTGCAACACCCACACACTACTAGACCCACCAGCCTAGGGATACATCTGAAGTACCTAAAGATTGCCGCCAGCAAACCAAATGTGATAAAAGCCCAGAAACAGGACATCTACTCAACCAAGCTAGTCAAAGCTCTGACAAAGGACCCAGATTGCCACCACTCAAAGAAAGGGTATTCCCTTAAAGGTGCTACCCTGCTGCTTCACAACAGGATCTATGTACCCAAAGGCCCAACCCAAACAAATGTATTGATTGACCACCACAATTCAGAGATGGCTGGCCACCCAGGTAGACACAAATCTCTCTCAAGTATCAAGCAGAACTACACATGGCTGTGCATGGACAAGGAAGTAGCTGCCTACATCAATGGTTGTGAAACCTGAGAAAGAACCAAGATGTGTTGCTCTAAGCCAGAAGGGTTACTAAGACCTCTGGACATCCCTGCTGGCCCCTGGAAGTTAGTGTCAATGGACTACATAGTAGAACCCCCCCTTCAAAATCCTTTGATGTAATCCTGGTCATGGTTGACCGTTTCACAAAAATGGCCTATTTTGTTCTGACACTACCCACTGCGCGGCAGCTGAGACTGCCAGACACTTCCACAACCGCATCTTGATACAAAACGGCACCCCAGAAGAAAGCATCACTGATAGATGACCCCAATTTACTTCCCACTACTGGACCCAAGTGATGAAGGACCTTGGAATAAAACATTGTGTGTCAACCTCCTATCACCTGCAGACAGACAGACAAACTGAACAGGTCAACCAAATCCTGGAACAATACCTACAATACTATGCCAACGCCAACCAGGACAACTGGGACAACATGCTTCCCATGGCTCAGTTTGCATACAATAGTAAAGACCACGCCTCCACTGGCATGTCTCTGTTTAAGGCCAACTATGGATTCTATCCATCATGGGACCCTAGCATTGGCAGCAAGGAACAGAATACAGAAGGACAAACTTGGATTGAACAAATAGATACCACCCAGGAAACCTGTCTAAGGAACTTGACCTGCACTGTTAAGACCTACAAAGCGTTTGCTGACAAGAAAAGAATCCCCAGGAAACCTCTGGAAATAGGCAATGAAGTTTACCTCAACTCATGGAATGTTCCCCTACATGCACCCAGTAGGAAGCTAGCCCACCGCTGCTGTGGCCCTTACAAGATCATAAAGCAAATAGAAGAAGTGGCGTACAAACTAGAACTACCGCCTACTTGGAAAATCCACAATGTCTTCCACCAATTGCTGCTATTCAAGAAAGAAGGAACCTCCCTCCCCTACCAGAAAATCAAGACCAACCCTCCACTCATCCAAGAGAGACGTTCAACCAAATACAAAGTGGAGTACATCCATGGACACTGTCTCCACTATAAAACCCCACAGTACTACGTCAAATGGGTAGGTTACCGTCCCCCCAAAGAAAGCACCTAGGAACCGGTCTCCAATCTACCTAACGCACAAGGAGCTATACAGCAATACCTGGGAAAAAAGACCAGGAAGGAGGAGGGCAGCAGGAGAGAAGGGAATGATGTCACAAGTGAAAAATTCTTATTGACTATGCTTATTGAAAGGCCTCAACTACAGGATTCAAACCCTGGCTCTCTGCGGGCTGCCCGGCTGCCTGCAGTTTATGGGCTCAAACCAGAGCAGGATTCAACTTCAGAAAATCCTTTGAATCTTGATAAATCTAATTCACCTACATCAATACTCCCCACGCTAAAGGTTCCTGTTAACACAACCAATCAACAGCAGGCCCAGCCACAGATCCTGGAATAACTCAGGCCCACACAGAAGGGGAAACAGAGAACCTTCCCATAGAACGCAGGCCACCCAGAGACAACCAATCCCACAACCTGAATAGGAAATTTGAGCATTCTCAATTGAAGCCAGCTAATAGAATAACCCCTGCAATTGATGCCACCAAAGACTGGGAAGACCTGGTGAACAGGAAAACCTGGGCAAAGGAAATTTATGAAAGTTTTACCATGACAGATAGGCATACTTATACCCTGGACTGCCAGGAAGATGCCCATTGCCATTCTTGCAATAAAGTGGCATGAATCTTTGGTTCAACCAAATCATACCATACTTGTTATTAGTTCTATTTCATTTAAAGCCTACATCTTGCAGTTCTGCACCCCACACTCACCTATCCCAAGAAACCGCAGACCAGCTGCCCAACCTTTACCGTCCACCAGGAGCTCCCTTTGGCCCAGTACATTTCACAGAGTACCCACCCAACCCAGCGTATTCTGAGTTTAATCTAGAGGAAATCCTGATCCACAACCCTGAAGCTAGAACTAGAGAGACAGAAGTCCTTTACAGAGAAGGCACCAAAATCATCTGACCTCCTCTGCTATTCTGAGACAAGTTTATTTTCTGGCCCACATATTTGGTTCCAATGACACCACCCCTCACCCTGCGACCCAACCACCCGCAAGAATCTGTTGCCACTAATGAATCTAACTCCACCCAGATATTTGGGGTGATGCATATCACCCTCACAGGGTTGATTGATTCTATGGTGCCCGTAAACAGACCTTGGGCAGTCCTTGGAAAATTGTTATTTTATATTGTAAAGTTAGCCCCAATCTTGTGGTGGGCTCTTCCTACTGGGCCTGCAGGCTGTCCGCCTGTGAGTTCTCAGGAACCCCCCACTGGTTGGATCCCTGACAATGAAGATGGTTGCTGCCCTGGCTTATTAGGAGCTCCTCAAATCCAATGCGCTAGGGAACTAATTGATCTACCTAAAAAAGTGGATCAATTGAAGCGGGATCATACTGAACTGGATAGAGACGTACAAGAGATGAATGATGTTTGACTCTGTGAATGATAGGTTCACCCCTTGCCTCTCAGTGGGGCCATCCCTCACTTTGCAACTGGCTGAACTCTCCACAATAGTGACCACCCAAGGTCAACACTTGGATACTACTGCACAACAGACCACTTAAGCTGTCAATACAGGTGCCCGTGCTGTTGAGACCCTTACTACCCTTGAAGAAAGTGTTTGCCAACTATGGGCTAGGCAGCCCCCCTTGGAATCCAATGCAGAGTTTTCCCCGCGTATAAACGTACTTGATAGCAACAATGGCGGCCCAACCCCCAAAGCACACTTCAAGCCTACCTTTAAGCAAGTCTTTGATCCTAAAACCTCAACCATTGCAGCTTTCCTAACTATCTACAAAACTGCCATGATACAGGATTCAGACAAAGTTAAGAAAGAACATATTCTGACCTGTCTACATCTGACTTGCCAGGAGGTGGTGATGCCTGAGCTTCCCTCCATTGAGACGTGGGAAGATATGAAGCAGCTTCTGATTGATAATTTTGGTGGTGACCTTAGCCTGGAAGTAAAGAAAGACGCCTTCATGCATATTGCTTTCAAACCAAAGGAGACCCTAGCCAAGTTTGCAGACAGATTCAACATGAAAGGACAGCAACTGATCATGAGCAGACAGTTGACAGCACATGAAGCCTACACGGCTTGCGCTCAAGCCCTCAAGGTTAACTAACTTCTGTGCCTTCACTTCAAAGCCCATAAGGCTATGCTTTCCTCCATGAAGACCTAAAGATGTTGTCGCAGGATATGTACCTTACCCACTCTGGCGCAGTTTTTAGGGAAGGTTGAGCTACTTCTAACTCTGGTTCATCTTCCTGTGGTCCTCGCATTCTTACCATGAACTTGCAAAATCCTCCTTGACGCCAAGGTTGCCACAACTGTGTTCAGATAGGTCATCATTCTGAGTCTGCACCAACCCGCGGGCTGAAGGAGCTGATCCAAAAGAGCAGGTGGGAAAAGAGCAGTCAACCTAGAGGCAGAGACACTCTTGGTTGACAATTCTTCCCAGTCTCTTTCAATCCCTCCCTCTATAGCTGACTCTGAGCCTGCTGATAATGAGGCTCCTTCTATCCTCCTCTTGTTTTGCAATATCTCTGATGACTTGGACCTGGATGACTCTGATAATGACGACACTGATGCATATGGGTACTCTATTCTAGCTGTTCCTGAAACCATTACAGTCCCCTATAAATTACGCTCCAGAAAGACTACAACTACCGCTAAACCTTTGCCGGAAGCCAAATAAAAAATCTCTGACCTTACCTCACTCAGGCTAAGAGGTCCTCTGTGCTAGTGGAGTTGTCAGAAGAAGCTGCTGAGGTTGCTGACGCTGTCTTCAAGAATGTATATATCTTGCTCCCCCTCTAGACTGTTTATAAGGAGTTCCCAGGATTAAGATACATGATTGAGAAGTGGGATAAGGAACTAGCAGAGGCTCAAGATATCCTGGCTGTCCTTCCTCCCTTTGGTTGCACTACCACTCAAGTAGAGACATCCATTCAAAAAGTGAAGATCAAGGCCGTTCTAGATACTGGCTTGCCAGTCAACGTTGTCTCCTCTAAGCTTGTGAAGAAACTCAAACTTGCCCCTGATCTTAACTATCACCAGTTGTATGGCACATCTGGACTGTCTATGACCCGCGCCATAGGGGCTTACTCTGCTCTACCCATGCAGGTTGGCAAACTTCTTCTATCTGCGCCAGCAGTTGTCTTGGAAAATGAGAGTTACAATCTCTTAGTTGGCACCCAGTTCCTTAGGGAATATAATGGGATAATCAACTTAAAAGATGGTTACCTTTCTATTCTGGGATACAAAGTCCCTCTTATCTTGAAGAGCTGGGTAAAGTTCCTGGGAAACAGCTCAAGACATGTGCCATGGAGTATCCCACTGGGGTTATCAACCTCAAATATTGCACCCACTCCTCAAACATGAAGTGTCACCCATGGCTTGTCCTGCATCTGAGGGGATCCCTCTCCTAGCCACGTCTGCTGTCACCATCCCACCTGACTCCAAGGCCATCCTAGACTCCCAGATATCATATGAACTACCTGAACAAGCCTTCTTGGAGTTGTACTCCCCCCTTGCTAGGACGCAACAAACCTTATCTCTGTCCTGGAATCCTAGATGTCTCCCATAAGGACCCTATTCAATTATTGGTAGCCAACCTGACTGCACTCCCCATAACCATGTCTAGGGGGCAGGTTGTTGGATATGGCAAGTTGTTGAGCGCTTCTGATGTCCTGTCTCTTCATCCCTTTGGCACGTTTCAAGACTTTAACCTACCTGAGGATGAGCCTAAAGTCCTATCCTTTTCACTGCGCAAGACTTTTCACAGTTATCCCTGGTTCAACAGAAAGAGGTGCTAGACTTGCTAGACCAATTTTCTTACATCTTTTCAAATGACAGTACCAACTATGGGTTAGCCAAAGGCGTTATCTATCAGATTGACACTGGCAACGCTCCCCCCTTCTGTGCTAAACCTTATTGCCGCAGTCATGTAGAGGATGCCCAGGTATCTAAAGAGCTCAAACAACTGTTAGACGCTGGGCTGCTGGCACCTTCCCAAAGTCCTTGGACATCCCTGTTACTCATCTTAAAGAAGAAAGATGGGGGTCATTATATTGTGATGGACTATTAACAATTGAACTCTTTGACCAAGAAGGACTCATACCCCTTGCCGCGTATTGATGATGCCCTCTGACATCTTGGAGGCTCTAAAGTTTTCTCTGCAATGGATCTGGCATCTTGATACTGGCCAGTTGAACTATTGCCCAAGGATTGTCAGAAAGCTGCACTCATTACCTCTGAAGGGCTTTTTGAGCCTACTTGCATGCCACAGGGACTCTGCAACGCCCCAGCCACCTTCCAAAGGACCATGGACTCCATCCTCCATGACTTGAAGTTGTTGTGCGTCCTAGTATACTTGGATGATATAACAGTTTTCAGCGCTACCTTCACCAATCACCTAGCTCATCTCAAAGAGGTGTTCATAAAGATTCAAGAGGCTGGCCTCAAACTAAAACCTTCCAAGTGCGCTTTCTTCAAAGAGCGTCTTGAATTCTTAGGCCATGAAGTAACCCAGACCGGGATTTGCCCAATGACTAAGAAGGTTGAAGCCATTGAAAAAATGATTCCACCCACCAACCTAAAAGAGGTGCAAGTCTTTCTAGGGACAATGGGCTACTACAGACAGTTTATCCCTGTTTTGCTGATACTAGTGAACCTCTAGTCCAGCTGTTACGTAATGTCCCTTTATGAATAGACCACCAGTTAACAGCAAGCCTTTGAGACCCTTAAGAAGAAACTCAAAGAGGTGCCAATCCTAGTGTATCCTGACTATGATAAGGAGTTTATCCTGTACACCAACGCTAGCAATCTTGCTATTGGAACTATTCTGGCCCAACTAGACAACAAGGGTGTAGACCATCTTGTGGCTTACTAATCCCATGTGCTGAACAAACATGAGAAGAACTATAGTGTCACAGAGAAGGGGTTCCTTGCTGTGTTGCATGCAGTCAAGCAGTTTCATCACTACATATATGGTACCTTTCACAGTTGTCACTGACCACGCTTCTCTTAAGTGATTACAACAGCTTAAGGAGCCTGAAGGGCGCCTATCTAGATGGGCTCTACGTCTGCAAGGATACAACTTCACTGTGCTCCATTGCCCTAGAATCAACACCAGAACACTGATGGGCTCTCCAGAATGCCAATTCTTGCTTTGCATCCTGCAGAGGCTAATTGGTTATACAGACTAATTGGGTACCCGTCTTCTTGGGAAAATGAGACAGAAGAGGTACAACTGGCCTTGTCCAAGCTATCCAAAGATACCCTCATACATGACAATCAGCTCTTCAAGAAGGTACAAGACCAGTATCTGCCTTATGTACAACCCAGTCTTTGCCTCTTGTTGGTGTTGCAAGCTCATAAAAAGACTGAGCATGGAGGCATTGTCAAGACCTTTGACTGGCTTCAAAAGAATTACTTCTGGGAGAACCTTTGCCTGCTGATCCCAGACGTCATAGCTAGCTGCCACAAATGCCAGCTACAAAGGCCTTGAGCTGCCGCCCATGAGTTCAAATTAGTCCCCCTGCAACATGCTTTTCACACTGTCAGCATTGATGCGGTAGGTCCTCTCCCCTGCTCACGTTCTGGGTGTTGCTTTATTCTGATTGTGGTTGATCACTTCAGCAAGTGGATAGAGGCTTGCCCTAAAAAAGACATCCCAACTAAGACAACTGCTGCCTTCCTGTTACAAGATGTTTTCTACTGCCATGGCTGTCCTCAAGTGTTGCTCTCCAATATTGGGACTAACTTTAATGTCAAGCTGGTAACCTCTGTTGTCAAAGCTTTGGGATCACACCAGTCCTTCTCTGCCCCCTACAATCCTTCTACCAATGGGGAAGTTGAGCGTGCAAATTTGACACTAGTCTCCATCATGAGGAAGCTCACCTACTCTGACGCTGCCAACTGGGACCTATAATTACTTGCCGCTCTCTTTGCATACTGCCTTAGCAAACATTGTGTCACTGAATACTCCCCTTTTACTATGTTGTATGAGCAAGAGGCTACTACCCCTTTGCTCTTGGGGGCCCCCCTGCTTACCTCTGATAAAGCCATGAATCCTGATAGCCACATCAAGGATATAGTCAACCACATAATTGATATACAGGCCACTGCCTACACTTCTGCATACAAGACTAAAATGCTTGAGCTCTCTCCCAATAATGCTGGACGCTCCCCCTGCCTGAGTTCAATGTTGGTGACCATGTACTTTACTACCAACACAGATTAGGTGGTTGCGCACATAAGTTGGACTCTCTGTGGATCAGCCCTTTAGAAGTGACTTTTAAATGAGGGTCTAAGTACACTGTAAAGCTCCTCTCCAGTGGCCGTCCTTTTGCTTGAGTGCACGCAAAGTTCCTTTGTAAATATTACCCCCCTAAGGCCAATCTAGGAGAGGACAATATTGTGAATACTGCTATTCACCATGTTTCAATTTTGCCTTCAGTGTGCCATTTCAAAGACAAATCACTTGTTTTTGCTTTTACCTCTTGAAATGAGTTGATGACTGAATCAGGAAGTTCAATTGTTTGGTTTAATGATCCTGCGCAACTCACTTGCCCCACTCATACTAGTGGCAAGTGATCCTACTGTCCTGGTAGTGTTTTGTAGTATTCCTAACCACTATATATTCCATTTCATATTCACCAATAAAAATTAAGTTCTATTCACATTTTTGTCTTTATGTCTTCAGTACTTCTGTGCCTCTCTCTAGCCACAACTAGTAGAGATTATTCTTCCAGGGCTGCAAGGTAAACACTTAGCCTTCCCTGTCATCTAACTGAGACTTAGCACAAATCCAATCCTAAGGTTAGGATTTCCTGTTTTGTGTCTGTGCCATGCCTCAGAACACAGCAAAATGGTTGAAAAGCAAGGGAAGCTTATGTTCCTTGGGAAAATTGCAGCTGCAGTGGGTTTTGCAAAGTCCACTGTGGCTGCAACCCTGCAAGCCCACTCCAACTGTGGCCCCCCTACCAAGAAGACCTCAACTGGTGCCTGTACTTCAACCAAAAGTGACACAGCCCATCCCCTTATGATGGCCATTATGAAACGTGACCCGCAGATGCCCCTAGTCCAGGTACGTCTCCAGCTGGGACTCCACAGCATCTTTACTAACAAAAGAACAGTGAATTTGTGGATGCACAGAGTTGTGGTTGCTGCTAGAATCTTGTCCAGTCAAGTTCTCAGTGGCCCCATTTTGGTGGACACCAACCCCTACAATTCAACTATTATCAATTTTATCAAAGGAAGAACAATGAGGGCACGTAATGATGTAATCTTCCTGTTGTATGCTAAGATATCTGCAAGTATCCAAGATTTTGGAGAGAAGCGTATCCAGTCTGACATGTACAAGTGCCGCCCAATATTGTATCAGTTTATCAGGGTTTTATTGGCAGTTTCCCCATTAGGCGTCAATTATTACTCAGCAGTATCAAGCACCACAGATGGGTATGCCTACCAGACAGAGCTCAAGGCCATGCTGGAGGAGTGGGCCACACAAAACACCACGCACACAGTTGTACTGAGTGCGGAGATGGAGCAGCGGGAATGGGCTACCCAAGAAATCAGGGCTATGGGGCATACCTGCTGGTCCTACCCCATCAACTACGCCAACATGCATCTTGCAGATGTATGTCTCTACAATTTTGGTTCTGCCCTCAGGCGCTTAAAGCCTGCCACCTACAACAAACTATGCACCCAAATTGATAAGGGATATGATCTTTTCCTTTCTGCGTCTGTCCAGGACTTATTTGATCTCATCATCTTCTATGCAAGTGATAGTGATAAGTTCAGAAAGGACCCCTGTCTCCCCCCACGCCAGCCCATCCATTTTTTCAAGCCAGTATATGTAATGGAAGAAGAATTTGAGCAATTGAAGCAATCAGCTCTTGCTGCCCCTTCCCAGTCAACAAACCCTGCCTCCCTGACCCCCCATCAAGCCACCTGCCTTCCAACCCTGACTCCCAAACCACCACCCATTCCCTCCCCTTCCTGTCCTTTGATTAGTAAATAAGTCTTTTCTTTGTGACAACTTATTAAAATTGATATCTCTCTTTCAATTCATAATTAATAATATTTCCTTTTTACATTATCAACATTTCCCATAGTTAATACAATGTTGTACATTTTACAAATAGCTTAAAATTATGAGCATACATATTTTTCATCATCATTAATAAATTAAAGACAATAAACATAAATATTGGATTAGAATATTGCAGTTAGACGTCAACTCTTGATATTTTGATATTATGTGCATAACTCAAAGCATTTTGTTTAAAAAAATCCATTGTAAACTAGGTCTTTTTCATTAAAATTTAAAATAAATTGACTGTGTTTATATTAGAGAGCCTTAACGCTTAGTACAAATATTGAAAATTAGTGCATTTTACAGCCTGTATATTTACCTATTGGTAATAATTCTGTAAACTTTTCAGTCAGATTTTGCAAGGTAATAATAATGTAATGTGTTAACAAATTACTGTTTATTGTCATTAATTGGCTAATTTTCTTTGCTATGGAAAATGTGCATTTTCTGATATTTACACACTAATATCCAATTGGTTGGCTTCACGTCCAATTGCATAGGCAATAGGAAAACAAGCCAACACCCTAACCACATCCAGTCTCAGGGTGGCAGCTTTTTTCCCTATCACCTGTGCAATTTTATGTGAAGCTAACCAATTGAATACTAGTGTGTAAATACCAGAAAATGCACAATTGCCACAGCAAAAAAAATCAACCAATTAATGACAGTAAACAGTAATTTATTAACACATTACATTATTATTACTCACAAAATATGACAGAAAAGTTTACAGAATTATTACCAATAGATAAATATACAGGCTGTAAAATGCACCAATTTTCAATATTTGTACTAAGCATTAATGGCTCTCTAAAATAAGCACAGTCAATTTATTTTAAATTTTAATGAAAAAGACCTAGTTTACAATGGATTTTATTAAACAAAATGCATTGAGTTATGCACATAATATCAAAATATCAAGAGTTGACATCTAATTGCAATATTCTAATCCAATATTTACGTTTATTGTCTTTAATTTATTAATGATGATGAAAAATATGTATGCATTGAAGATAGTACTATAAAAACCAGTTTTTTGATGGAATTCAAACAATATGTCAGCAATCTATAACTTGATCAACAAATTATAAGCACACCTGCAAAAGGTTGTTGAAATAGAAAGAAATATCAGAGAAATAGTGACAGGAAAGCTGGGTAATAAGGGCCAGCCACTAATCCAGTCAAAAGAAGATGCTCTGGATAAACTAGGAAATATCATAGATGAAAAGAATAAAGAAAAATTACTTAATCTACAGGGAAAATTTTTATCAAGTCTAAAGTTCAACAACATGGCCTACAATTTGTGGGAGTTCTGGCAGGGGGCCAAAGAAAACAATAAGATCAAATTAATTGAAGGAACATAAATTTAAAAGGAAATCAACACCAATAAAGAGGAAAACAATCAAATGGAAACAGATGAAAATGAAACACAAGCAAGAAGCAGAAGCGCTTTAAGAAATACAGAAGCTTTATCAACTGAAAACCAAGAACAAACACAAGTAGCAAGAAATATAAGAAAAATTAAGCCTAGAAAAATCAATGAAGAGCATCCAATGCTCATGAAGTTTGCCAAAGCAGCGCCTGTGGCTAAGGGGGCCACAGGGGAAACAATTAGTAAGTCTTTTTATGTTTTACTTATATTTATTTTAGTCATCACCAGGGATGGGGATGAGGTTGCGGATGTGGCAGCTTATATGCCAAGTTGGTTTTATGGAGGTTACTAGTCACTGGTGGCCCCTGTAAAACAAATAAATAAAAACCAAATAAATAAAAAACAAATAAATAAATAAATAAAAAATAATTCAACAGAATATGAATAATTTTTTTAATATTGAAGCTCAAGATAGGGAATATTCACCACCTGCGGGGTGCTTGCCATGGATAAGGGAAGCATATGAACTAGGAGCAACTATCAAAATCAAAGAAATGAATGAAATTTGTGGGGATATCAAACTGAACTTTGATGAATACATATACAAAAGCATTCTACAATTTCCCTTCACAAACATCAACAAATATGAAAAGAATTTAATAAAAAACAACTTTCAAATAGGAAATGAATATTTGAAATCTGCAATTTTTAATGAAGTTTTTAAGGCACTATCAGATAAAGCCAGGGATGCAGTCCTTGTGAATAATTTTAAACCTTTATTTATTTTATTTGCCAAGGCCTGGGGGGCTGATTCAAGTTGGGCGCCCCCTGGAACCCTCTTCAAGTTCAACCAAAAATACTATATTAATAGGTTAGTACAAACATTCAAAAATTATACATGTTCTTGGAAAAGTATACCTTGCAAAGAATCCACGTCACAGTATATCTGGGAATCCTCCTCAACTGCATATTAAAAACCAACGTCAAAAAGTTAAAGGATGTACCTATTCAAATAGATATTTGCTGCGTAGCCCTCAACCGCCAGAAGACACCATGGGGATATAGAGCAGTTGAGCACGTACTCTATGATTATTTGCATTGGCAACGCTATACAGGTACTATGTGCCCCCCCAAAAACCTACTAGTTGATTTGCTCACCCGCCTGCCTTTTATCATACAATCAGCAACCACCAGGGTACAGGGCGCCACCCCTCTAGCAATTGCATCCAGGGTTGTCCACCACACACAGAAGTGTATGTGGATCCAATTAGATGCATTAGCCAAAAATTTAGTTTTGGGGTATAATCCCCTGGAATAATCACATCCCTTTGCAGTTAGTGTCCCCCAATAAATATTTCCCCCTTACAAATTAATTTTTTTAACTTTTTATATTTAAATACTATTTTTTTAATATTGTAATATGTACTATTAAAATTTTACTATAAAACTTTAATATTACATATTTAAATATTAAAAAATTTAGTATCCAAAAGTTAATATTAAAATTTTAATAATCCATATTACAATACTAAAATTTTTAATATCAAATATTTTGATATTGAATAAATCACAATTTAATAAAATTGTTATATTTTGATTATTTAAACTTCAATATTTAACTTTTAAAATTTATAATTTTAATTTTAATTTTAAATTTTAGTATGTAAATAATAATATTAATATATCTAAATATAATATAAGACATAAATTAAAGTTGCAACCACGTCAAATATTAAAATTAAGTTAAAAATGTTTTTATTTACTAGCTTGTCAAGTACGGGTTTTATTTATCACATAGATAAACATCAAGAATTGAATTTATCTGCATCATGAGGCCCGCTCCACTTATGTTTCAAACAAATAAATGTTTAGAACTCAAATTACCTTTCCCTTGTAATGTGATTTGATAAACATATTTGATATACTTGACCCACGTCCTAAGTACTAATTAGTAAGCAATACATGAAAATCATTGGTTGCCATGTTGTGTGGTTATAGTGGCACTGAAATAACAAGGATCAGATGATGAAATGTAAGGTCCAATTTGTAGCTTAAAAAAGCCAAAGTACCATTAAGGATTCACAATTATTTAAATAAACTAATTTATTTCTATCTTTTTTAATTTATTCATTTGTTAGTGCAAAAGCCAATAATACTATTCAGTGCATTATAATAAAAATATATCCATCTTACCTAGTATAATTAATTTTTTTTACCTTTTCTACGTATTCTTATATGTCTATAATACAATCAAACGTCACATTATTATATATAAATAATAATTATTGAGTTCTAATAAAAACAAACTAGATAAAATTAAAACTAAATAAAACCCAAAGCTCCCATTTATATGATTGGCTCGGAGGCCAGGGCTTTTGGGAGGAAGGATTCCAAGTGCTCATAGAAAGCTGCCACCACAATGGGTGGCATTGCAAATTGGCTGATCTCAAGAATATTGAATAGATCCTCAGTGTCCTGAGGAAGGCCTTGTTTCACCTTATTCTTGATCCAACCAAACACCTCCTTGATTGGATTCAGGAATGGGGAATATGGCGGGAGGAAGAGAAGTCTCATTGGACACTCAATAAGTTGGTGGCTGGAGGTATAGCTGTTTTTGTTGATGGGGGGGGATTTGGACACAACCAGATCCACTTTGTGGAGCCCAACATTATCAAGCACAACAGCGTTGGTTGTGCCTCTGTAATTCATCCAAAGGTACTCCTTGACGGCTTGGAGAAAATTGAGAAAGGTCCTGCTGTTATGGGAGCCTTTAATCATCTGATACTGGTACAACCTGCAAGGACCAAGAAGCACAACCATGGAATAGGTCTGGGAACGGACAGCTGCACAATGGGCTACACCGTCCTTGGACCCCTTCTCAACTCACCCATACCTAGACCTGAATGAGGAGGAAAACAACGGTTTGTTGATATAGAAGAACAGGACATTCCCGGTCTCTTTTAGTGCCAGATATGTCTTGGCATAAATGCGTCAATCCTTGATGGTCTTTTCACTGTTTCTATTGTACAGAAAAACTCCAAGCACCTTCCACAAGAAGCTCAAATCAACCATTGCTTTTTAAACAAGGGCTTTAGAAACAGAAAGCCCAAACTCTGTGGCAAGCATTGATTGGACAGCAAGTGTGTCCAGGTGGCAATCCTTGGCTACCCACTGCTTGATTGTATCAATATGAACAGGCTGAAGGAGTTTGGGCTGCCGCTTAGCCTTGGTGGATTCAGCAATTTGCCTGGTGTTGCCATATTTTTTGTTAATATCACCAATATACCTGGCCGTGACACCAAATTGGGACACAATATCCCAAACCGCCATTCCCCCATTCAAGCAGCTGAGGAGAGCTTCACGCTCACTATCTGTCAACCATTGCTGGCCCTTGACAGGTACCATGGCATCCTGGCTACCAGGCTCAACACAGGGGACAGGGACCTTTGTGTAGAAAGTGGGATCATGCTTTCTTGCAGTGGCGCTGTAAATGGTTGAATACACAATAGGCACAGATGGTTCCTTGATGGTGGCCAATGGCTTGTAAGTGGTGTCAAAGACCAGGGGCAGTAAGTAGCAACTCTTGGGTCAAGAGTGCGGGGCCAGGTGACAACTAGGTAAGCGGTGGAGGTGTTAGTAACCTCAGTGTTCCCGGTGACCCTGGTGTAGGAGACTTTAGTAGCAGGCCTTGAAAGTGGCTTCTGCCTGGAATTCAAGCTGGTAGTTCTGGCTTGGGATGCAGGAGGTAGTTGGCTGGTGCTGACACCTTGGAGGCCTGTGTATTGGCATAACTCCCCTCAAGTTAGGTTCTGGGTCTGTTCTTGGACCCTCTGGGACGCCCTTGTGAACAGGCTCCCCCGCAGGCTGGTGCAGGAGTGGGTTGGGAATGCAATTGACAGTCCATAAAAATAAAATAAAAAATATGTTTTAGATTAAATATGTATTATTTGGATTTATTGGTTTAGTTGTGAGTAGTTGTTTTCTATTGATTTAGCCTTGAATAGTAGAGAGTTTCTATATCTGTGATTTGAAGTGAATAATATTATATCCTTTCCAGTTTTGGATGATTTTAAAGTTTAATCACTTTTTATGTCTAATTATGGTTATTGAGATTGAATTTTCCATTTGATTTTAGTTGTGGTGGAGCTTCTTGATTTGGGTGAGTGTTTCCTAGTATGCTTACTTTACATTAAATTTGGATTCCAGTTCCCAAAATTAATATCTGAGTTTACTAGTGATATTCAAAAGTGATTTGAAATTTGGTTCTTGGATTTGATAATCCCGCAATTTCAAAAAACATAGTAAACTTAATGAAAATGGCTGATGGATTTGAACACTTCAAATCTGATTCCAGTTAATTCATTTTGTCCATTGAAAATATGCAGCTTGACTTGAACTTTGCAAAGTGTCTATGAGTCCTTGCATTTTCAAATATTCAGATAAATACTTAAAAAAATCAATTTAATTAAAAAAGGCCATCCCGCAAAAGTGATTTGGAATTTGGACCAAGGATTTGAAAATCCTGCATTTTTACGTTAGGTTCTGAATTTAAAGTACATCCACAGTTTTAATGATATGCTGTACCTGGGTGAACTGTAATACAGGGAAAAACTCAAATAAACTTGTATATGGATTCAAACCAGATTTTGTTGGTACAATTCTGGATCATATCTACCCTTATCTAATAGGGGATATGGAAAAATGCCTTGCATTACAACAAGTCATAAAAAATCCAGAAAGCCAAAGAAAGAGAACAAGTGGAGAGGGAAGCAATACCACTCCAGAAGAATAATTACAACCAGTAGATAATATTGGTTGTAAATCACAATCTATACAAGTTAAGGCCAGGGTTTAAGAGACCCAGTATTGTCATGGAAGTAAAAACAAACAATACCTATATTTTTAAAGGAATTGAGCTGGTACATAATTGAAGCTCATACACCATGATTGACTCCACCAGTGTTAAACAAGATATGCTTGATTCAACTCCTGACTACCTTTCTCTAACTCCAAACTGGATTAATACCAAGTACAAATATCCCAAACTCTAAAAAAAGTCTCAAAAGCTCCACTTTCAAACACACCAGAGAGATATTGCAAAAATATGATTACTTTCTCCCAGAAAATCCTTTATTGAGAATAAACCCAAGTATCAAGCTGTAAGGGATCAAATAGTTTGAATTCTAAGGAGAAACATCATGTGGACAAGCCCCATGACTGCCATGATGTACATGGACAGTATATGGCTTCTCAGTATACTATATAACTCTCAATATTCACATCAAATAAAGTATTATTCTCTTCTCAATTTCTCTTTTTATCTTATATAGTTTCCAGAACTAAACACACAACATTTTATTGAAAATATATAGTTGGAAATATTATCAAAAGTAAAAAGAGTTCCAGAGAATGTAAAAAATGCTTAATAATGATAAAATATTTAATGACCAGGGAAACTTTATCTTTAAAAAAGAAAAAAAACTCTCAAGTGGGGAATTGAACACCGGTCTCCCACATGACAGGCAGGGATACTCACCACTATACTACCCTTTTTTTAAAGGAACAGAGGTTTATTTAGCTTCACAGACATCGTTTAAAAGGAAACACAGCCGTGGGGGGGAGGGAAGTGAGGGGTACCAGAGGAAGGGGTAGCATTTTACAGGCCCTCTGTGTGCCTGTCTTTCCACTGAATGACTCCCTCAACTATGAGATGGGATGAGTCAACAATGGTATCCATAAGTTTCCCGTTCCCAGGAATTGTGTGGCCAAATTTGTCTGTACAGATCATAGTATTGTCCATTAGAGAACAGAATTTCTCCTTCATGAGTGACACCAGGTTGGGTCCATTGTCAAAGATCACATCTATATGGGTAGTGTGAATGGTCCACAATGCAAGATGATAAGCAACTGCTCAAACTACTGGGGGTTCTTGCTTGAGACTTCTCATGAAGAAGATGTCAATCTTTGGTTGAAAGCTCACCACTATACTACCCGAGAATTGATAGCCCCCAAAGTACTACAGTATATATACTTATCAGTATTACAAGAAAATTAAAATCAGATTTATAATTCATTTATCAGCTATATTATAAATATGATGACATTATGATATATTTTATTTAAAATTTAAACTATTTGAACCTTTTTTTAGAAACTGTTATGATGTATATCAATAAAAAAGAGCATTTGTTAAATTTATAAACCAAATTATTGCCTTTTCTACTTTTACAAATATTAAAGGTAAAAAATTTGCTGAAAATATAAATAGATTTGGAATATGATCAACTCCCTTAAGTCAAAGTTTTACTTAATATTTTAATTTAACTATAAATTAGTACTTTTTATTCTGAAAACTCCTGTTAAAGATGTATACACAATGTCAAGATTATCTTATGTTGCATAATTAACAAATTTAACCAGTAATTGCAGTTACACACCCATGCAGCCCTATAGATGAACACAACATAATACACAGGCAAATAGAAAAAAGATTTGTAAACTAATGTCAAACCTAATAATGGTATTTGTTAAATTTTTTTTCTCTACTTAATCAATGGAACATGAAGATATTGCCATGCATGTCATTTTTTCTTCTCTTGAAACCCAAGACTTGAAACAGGTTTCAAACCTTGGTCAAGCCAGCCTGCAAGCTGCTGGCCCTGAGGACCAGGGGGTCACCTGCTTGTATTTTTTTGGGATTAAATTCTCTCTGATTTGAACCAAAAATGCACTTGAAGATGAGGACATCAGTGTAAACTTGCCAACAATACACATAACAAAAAACACAATAAAACACCTAATGGAGGTAAGGAGAAATCCATATTGGCTCAAGGAGCCTGATTTCTCCCTGGTAGCCAATCAGGATTAAGCCCCTAAGGAAGTCACTGACTAACAAGATGCCCCAAGAAGGTTGCTTAAGAGCAGAAGAGTTGTGCTACCCTTCTTGGAAAAATAACAATGAATGCCTGCCAAGAACCTGTGTCATTTTGCTACCCTTAAACCTGGGCACCCTTCCCAACCAAATTCCTATTTTCTGATTTTATGATGATTCCCAATCAGTATAGTTAATGTCTGGCAGTGGGGTACTATATAAATTTCTAGACCCTGTTCCAGAATTTTTCATCATTTTTGAATAAAGGTTATTTGATAATTATTTTCTCCAAATATTGACAAGTTTTATCTTAGTAATCTTCCAATTTAACTATAATTCATTTGGCCTGCCTGCCCCACCACCCACAATTTTTTGTCCTACAGGTACTTTCTTTGGTATTTTTTACTCTAAAGAGTACCCTGTGAATACAGAATAGTAAGAATACATCACTGAAAACATCCTAACACACATCTTCTTGGCTCATACTAAAGAGTTGGTCTGGTATAATTGAAAGAGACCTTGGTTTACCACTGAGCCCCACCTATTAAAATACAAATTCCTCCCTGCTTACCAACTAGACATAGAGCTTCCTCTCACACCCAAAATGATGCTTATTTCCACATCTGAGCTTCCCCTAGACAATTCCAATAATTTTTTTATAATATATAGCCCTTTTGGGGGTGATTGATACTATCATCTCAGCTTCTGGCCGGTGGTCTTGGGTGGAAAATATATATTGTAACCATTTTAGTTAGCACTAATCCTATGATGGGCTGTGTTTGCCTGGCCTACAGCCTGTCCTATCCCAGAAATCAACAGGAAAGCCACCTAAGGTTGGTTCACTGACAGATATTGTATAATTACTTAGCTCACCTCAAAAATATTCCACATATGCATTATAATAATTACTGTTAAAACAGAAGGCTTGACCCACCAACAAGGTTCCAAGTAAGCAGGTTTGTGACCTGCAATCCAATTATCCAGTCATTTGAAGCCAGACTAGGAAGTCAACTCAAATTTCCAAATCCATCAACATGGACAGATAATGATCCCTTACAAGGAATACCTTGTATTGGCGCTTGACTCATTACCAGGATCAAGCCATCCCCTTCACCATCCCATCATGTGATCAACACTATCATGTTCATGTTATCCACAATTCACAATGACTATAAAATACCTATCTCCCAATAAAGATTATTATCTAGTTCCTAAATATTTTCACCTTGTAACTCTGCTAAAACAACACAGTCACAACATTGGTAGCAGAAGGTAGGTTTTCTATCCTACTTTATTCCCCAAAATTCTGCTTGTTGCTAGTACTTGCTGCGGCCAACAAATCCTTGATAGAATCATGTCTGGCCTCCCAGTGGACTGGACACTGTACGCACCTGGCACCAAGATACCTGATAGGTTTGTCCTCTACCAGAATATGGTGATACCACTTCCTGCGTTCAATGCCCTGTCTTCCCAAGGGTTCTTCCAGGCACCCTCTGTCATGCCCTGTGCAACTTATGAAAATACCATGCCAGCCTACATAACCCAAAGACTTTGAAGCGCTGCCCTGGAATCCTTTTCTGGGTCAACAACAACTGTGAAATTAGGCTAATTGACCACAAATGATCAAGCTAATCATCACATGCAGATCTTAATCAGTTACACACCGTATTATTACTTGGTTATCATTTAATCAAGTGTAGTAATTATACAACATATAATCACCAATATATTATAATAGATATGGCAGTTACATGCTGTGTAATTGTTAGTTTATTATGATAGATGTTGCAATTATACACCGTATTATCACTGATCATCATTCCAGTGTGTACTGATTACACGCTGTATATTACTAGCTTTATTATAATTGATATAACAATTATACACCATATAAACGTTAGCCAACATAGTGATTATCATTGATTCTACGCCATATACTTAAAGATCATCTATCACTCACCTCCCAATCCACCCTACTGGACGTTGTATCAACCCAGCCCCACACTGCCCAATGGGCTTTTATGCTCATATCAAACAAGTGATATGTAAAAGATCAGGCAACACCAAGTTTGGGTCAGAGCTACACAGCATATAATTGGGTTTCTTATTGGTTTGGGTCAGCATTACACGGCAGATAATTCACAGGTAAATACTGGATCAAGTCTGCTATTATACAGCGTATAATCCCTAATTTGACCTGTTTTATTAATAAGCAGAGGACCCGCCAGCCAGAAAAGGATCACTGATTAAGCCCTAAAAATGGAATACCAGAATTTCACCTTACAATGCTGGAAGACAGATTAAGGACCATTTATAATAGTCAACTAAATATGGCGTAGTTTACCAGCGCAATAATAGGCGTGTAATATACAGCCAATCAATAAATGACAGTAGGCTGGATCAAGAAGAGCGTAGGCTGTAGCTGAAGTGCCATGCATGCCTGCAAAGGCCAGTAGCAACACATGTGCCAAGGACAGCCAATCAGGATAGGCGTAACTAGCAAAGATGGATCTATTACAAAGGTAGCCACTGAGAACTGTCTGAAAGGACAAGAACAAGGGTTGTTGCAGTATATATTAGTACAGATGCCTGAAAGGATAAAAATCAAGTTCTTAGTTACACCTGGTTAGATTGCAGCTGCTGGCTAGATTGTACTCCAGCTTCAATAAACATAATTACCTTCAAGGTTCTATTCTATTGTAGTCTGTAGTGCTCTTGCATAGGATTAGGTAGAGTACATTGGCAAGGCTAACATCTATCTGTAGCTTTGAACATACCAGCAATAACACAAGTTACTCAACAAAAACAATGCCGCCGTGTTGATCCAGTTGGCCCAAAGCAAACTGTCCCAGATGGAATGTATGTAAAAATTCTGGATTGCAGAGATCTCCATCTAACTGACTCATGACCCTGGCACCTAGTGCAACAAGTGACATTAGAAACACACTGAGAAAGACAGGGATACATTAAAACAGGACTTCTTGGCAAGGTTCTTGCTAAAGGACACCATACTCATGATCATACGTCAAGTAAAGAACTTAACCCAGACAGGCACTATGAAAGAGCTTACCTGTGCCTACAAGGAACTCCATCTATGCGCACTCTCTGATATGGCTTTTGACACCCCAGCTGCACACCTCATGTACTACAACACCCTCAAGTTGCACGTAATGAGGCACATAAACCTAGACCAAGTGACCAATTTACAGAGCCTGTATTGCAAAGCGGAGAAAGCAGAGCAAATGTCCAACGCTCTCCACAAAGCACAGACTGGGAAACAAGAGAGACCCAAAGACTCTCACCCAGCTGGCTGCTCCAGTCAACCACCCCCTGAGAACAACAGCAGCAACACAAACCATAAACCTGCAAGCACCAATGGACACAGAAATGGGAACAACGGTCAGTCAAACTGTACCTATTCCCATATCACTACCACGCAAGGCAACCAAGACAAGGGAAAAGCCCAGGGAGAGCATTAAGCAAGCCAAGCTCTCCATGCGCAACTCCTGACTTGCCCAACAATGAATACCAATCCAAGGATGTGAACCAGTGTCCAATGATCCAAGCGCCCTTTGAAGACCCAGTACTTTACACCATTGCCAGACACCCCAATACACTGTGGTCTTACCCTTTCCACTTGTGCAGTTACACAGGCTTGGCACTCCTGGACTTGGGCGCAGATAAAACCTTAGTCAACAGCAGCTTTATGGACAAGTTCAAGCTAACCAGTAATCCTTTGTGGACTAAAAAAGTGGTTTTAGCTGATGAACATCACATTGCCGTGACAAGGGAGACCACCCCCTTCTCTATTATGCTTGAGAACCTGCACTCCACCATCCAAGGCTTTGTCATTGATTTTACCAAGTTTGACATTGTATTGGGTTTGGATTGGGTGAGAAAGAATAACCCCCACATGGACTGGGTAACCTTGGTATTGACTATCAAACTCAAAGGCGTCAACCACCAGATATACCCTGACTCAATGGACCAACTTCTACACTACCATGTTTTTGTACTGTTGTAACTGTGCTGTTTTAGCAGAGTTACAAGGAGAAAAATATTTAGAAGCTAGATAGTAATCTTTATTGAGCATTAGTGATTATATAGTCATTGTGAATCAATAGATAATAGAACATGGATGTGTTAATCACACGGCTGGATGGTGAAGGGGATGACTTGATCCTGGTAATAAGTCAAGCGCCAAACCAAGGTATCCACCATAAAGGATCATCATCTGTTGATGTTGTTGGATTTGGCAATTTGAGTTGACTTCCTAGTCTGGCTTCAAGTGGCTGGTAATTGGATTGTGGGTCACAAACCTGTTTGTTTGGAACCTTGCTGGCAGGTCAAGCCTGCTGTTTCAACACCCCCAACTGAAGGCTGGCCTCCTCTGGGGGTAGGTTGTCAGGGAGGTTGTCAAGAGCCCAGGAGCTGTACTGGACTAATTGTTGTTCTGTGGCGGGCAGGGAGGTTTCACATTGTTTTTGTCTTGATTTGCAGGGTCTCAGACAATCATGGTGTAGGGCCTTGTCTTGTTTGCACTTCCCAAGTCCTTGCACAAGGTAAGTGTTATTGTTGTTTAGCTTTAGAATGATTGCTGGTCCTACTTTCTTGGGTTGTAGTTTGCTTTTGATAAGGAGCGCCTTTAGGGGAAGCTTGAAATATAAAAGTAGGAAGAGAAGAAGTATATTTTATTGGATAAAACTTTAGACTTATATAGCTTTAGCTGTAACAGGGATTTAGTTGGATAAAACCAAGGGGCTGGTCATGTGCTGGATAGGTTCAAGTTGCTGGATACCTGGACAGTCATGTGATATTGGTTTGTTGCCATTTCTGGTATGTCAAATGGTATATTGGAAAGGCACCAAATTGGGTGATAACTGGATGTTAGGTGTGATGGCAATAGCTGGAATACTTGTACATCCAGACCCTTGACACACCCCTCCCTTAAGGGGTTACTAAGGTACATCAGGAGGGGGCTTTGTCTTGACAGATGCTGCCTGATGTTCCTGGAGTTGTTTATTAGTGGGCACCAACTGGGTTGAGTGTTCCCCTTTGCTAGGGCAGAGGCAAGATCTGTGATACTTTTTGTGATGGGCTCTTTGGCACCCTGGAACTTAACCAGGTAGGTGTTCCTGTCTGGTCAGTATCTGATGATACTTCCTGGTCCTCTGTGTACTGAGTCTAGCTTCTATCTGTTCCCAGCTAGGACCCAAATGGGGGACTTGATGGGGAGTGGGTCCTCTGTTGAGGTTACCTTTTGGGTTATGAGTCTCTTTGTTTCTGCCAGTTTGGCTTTGAGGTGTATGTGCTGTAGAGCTGGTTTCTGTTCTACTGTGGGAGGTTTCCCCAGGAGGATCTTCACATATGGTTGATTATTGCAGGTGACTATTTCTGGCTTGTACCTTTTTGTTAGTTCAAATGGTGAGTATCCTTTCTCTTGATTGGTACAAAACCTGGATACTATTAATGCATGTTTCACATAGAGTGGCCATGTGTCTTTGGCTTTGCCTTCCATTATTTTCTCCAGGGTTCTGATAAGGCTGCCATTCAGGCGTTCAACTCTGCTGTTGGCCTGTGTCCTGTAGGGCGAGGTTATGGAGTGTTTGATGCTCTTTGTTTTTAGATTGTTGTTTACTACATGGCCTGTTAGCTCTTTTGCTCCATATGTTATGATGTAGTCTGGAGTGCCGTAGTCTGCTATGATTGCTTTATTAATGAATCAATTTATTGTTTCTGCCTTGTGATCTTTTGTTGCCCAGCAGATGGGCCAACATGTGGCAAAGTTGATGGCTATAATTAGGAAAAATTGATTTGTTTTGGTTTCTGGGAAGGGTCCCACTACGTCTAGTTCACAAACCTTAAATGGTTTGGGGTTAGGTACTGGGTTGATTATTGGCTGTGGCGCCTTGGTGCTGGCGTGTTTTTCACAAACTGTGCACTTCTTTAGAATATCAATTATGTCTTGCTTCAGGTTGGGCTACCATACTATCTCTTTTAATGTGAGATATATGTTGTTAACCTTTTTGTGTCCTAGCAGACAGTGGTGTCTTAGTATAGTGTTGACTATTTGTGCGAGTGGAATGTATGGAATGTGTTTATCCTTGATGATTTGGTATACCGTGCCATTTGATACGTGGAAATGTTTTCATTCCTTACTAGTGTTTCATTGATTAGTTGGTGTGTGGAGGGATCCTTTCCTTTTGTCTTGTAATAAGTGTTGTATAGGTTGGGCCAGTCAGGGTCCAGGTGGTCAGGGTGATTTTCTCTTGGCTGGCATAGCCTAGAGAGAGCATTGGCCGTGACCAGCTCTGCCCCCTTTGTATTTATGTCCAGGTTAAGCTTTTCCAGCAAGGACATCCATTTGGCTTGGCGCTGTGTGAGTGCGTTCTGAGTTTTGAAATAGATTAAGGATTTGTGGTCAGTTAGCACTTGGACGTTTAAGTGTCCTTTGGGATAATATCTCCATTTCTTACATGCGTGATATATTGCTAGCAATTCTTTATTGTGTTTTGGGTACCTTTGCTCAGTGTTTGTTAGCTTTCTGCTTTTGTAAAATACTGGCAGAAAATCTTGCTGCCCTGGCTGGTGGATGCATAGGACTGCACCAATAGTGGTGTCACTAGCGTCTGACTCAAACTTGTAGCACCTGTTGTTATTAGGGTATTACAAGATTGGTGCTTCAATCAAAGCTTGTTTTAATAAATGGAAATTCTTGTCACTTTCTGGTGTCCAGATGGATTTATTTTTGGCATTACCTTTGGTTAGGTCATTGATTGGTGCAGTGAGCTTTATGCAGTCTTTGATGTATTTCCTTAGGTAAGCTACCATACCAAGAAAGCATCTTACTTGTTTCACAGAGGTGGGGCGTTGCATGTTATTTATGGCCTTTATTTTATCTGGGTCTGCTTTGATGCCACTGTCAGAGACAATGTGGCCCAAGAATAGGAGTTCCTTTTCCATAAATTGGCACTTACTAGGCTTAGCGTATAGTTTGTGCTTTTCAAGTCAATTGAGTGTCTTGCGGACATGCGTGAGGTGTTCCTCTTTTTTTTAAAAATATGATGATGTTGTCAAGGTAAAATAATGTGTTTGAGAGTCTGTTTAGCGCCTGGTTCATCATGTTGACAAATGTTGCTGGGGTGTTTGTCATCCCAAAATTCATTACTTTACATTCAAACAACTCAAATTGCGTGCAGAACACAGTCTTTGGCATGTCTTTCTCTTTAACTTCAACTTGGTTATAACCAGGTGTGAGGTTAATTTTTGAGAAAATATTTGCTCTGGAGAGCCTTGCAAATAGGTCTTCTATGAGGGGAAGTGGGTATTTATTTTTTACTGTACTTGCGTTTAGTGCTCTGTAGTCAGTAACTTGGCAAAGAGATCCTTCTTTCTTCTTTACAAAGAAAACTGCTGCCCCCACATGGATTCAGACAGACAGATGAATCCTTTGGCTAGATTGTCTTCAATGTGGGCTTAAGGTTTGGATCTCCATGGTAGATAGTTTGTAGAGGGGTGCAGGTTTGGGCATTGCTTTGCATAAGTTGATGCCATGTTTGACCTCTTGTTTTGGGGGGGTAACTCTGTGAGTTTTTCCTTGAATACATGAGCGTATTCATTTGGGAGTGCCACAAGTTCTGGACATTGAATCTTTTGTGTTTGTATATTATTAAATTCAGAGTACCTCCTTATGTGGAGGGTACTGTCTTTGGTTAGGTGTTCAGAGTCATCTTGATTTATGACTTGAACAAATATTGTGTCTCTTAGAATGAGGTTGTCGGGTTCTTTGAGAATGTTGAAATTGACTCCATTGCGTTTAATGCTCATGGTTTTCTTTTCCAACATACACTGGGATTCACTCAGGTGAACCAGTCCATGCCTAAAACAATGTCATAGTTTATGTTGTTCACAATAAGTCCTTTGATGGACGTTTGTATGCCTTGGAGGTCAATTATGAAGGGCGTTGTTTTGCCTTTGAGCAGAACTTAGACTTGTCTGCCATTCTAGCATATTTGAAGTTGGATTTGAAAACTAGAATTTTTTACTTGGTTATAAAAGGTTTGCTAACCATAGTGTGTTGTGCACCAGAGTTGAATAAAATATTATATGTATGTGATTTTTAAGTGCATGGATAGACAAGAAGTTGTGAGCAATCTTTAATTTTTACGTTCATAAAAATGGAGGATTGCGGGACACGTGAGATGCGAGCAGCAAAGTTTGTGCCTTGGTACAGTTTCTTGTCAAGTTGGGGGGAGACAGAGGCACTTAAGCCTGTTCCCACTCCTCTTTTCCCTGTTCCTCTGTTTTGAGACCTTTGAGGTCAGAGAATGTGGGGTCAGATTCTTAGCGGGTTGCTACTTCAGTGTTGTTAACTTTGGCGGTGTCCTCTTTCTTGGGACAGGAGCGGTATGCGCTTTGACTGCAATTGCCATTATTACAATTGGAGTTGCCATTGCTATGATTGGTATTTTGGCGTTTATTGCCATTGGCTTTTTCTCTGCCATTGCCGTTTGAGGAGCAGTTGCTGTTGCGTGCAGCATATTCCATGTTGGTACGTTTTTCAGCGCACTTGGCTTCAGCAATGAGTGCAGGCATGGAGGTATTTGCTTATGGGAGGATGAGGGCAGCAAAAAGAGTTTCATTCTGTTGATGAATGATGATCTGGTGTGTAAGTTATCAGCTTGTGCTGGTTTTTGAATTTTACGGCATATTTCCTCAAATTTGTTGGCGTAAGCTGCAATAGTGGTCTTCTGAGAAAGATCATTGAGATGTATTGCAATGTCTTGAAGAGATTCAGTGACGCAGAAATTGTGGGTGATGTTGTCTTTGAACTCTTTCCAGTTGTCAAGCTGATTGACAGTTTGTGAGCCAACCCAGGTGGCAAACCAGTTAGCTGCAGCCATATATAGGCACTTGCTGGCTTTCTGGATCCATCTTTTGTGTGGGATGCGGCTGGCGCAGAGTTTGGCGGCTGTGTGGTCTAGCCAGTTGATGACGTTTTCTTTATTTTTACCAAAGAACTTGTCAATACCAATGTACTTGGTGTTGGTAACTTCACCTGTGATAAGCTGGTTGTGCGTTTGTTTGTGGTTGTAGAGAGAAATTGTATTGAATTATCTTGGCGCATGCTTTGGGCATGACCAGACCTTCAAATACAGTGCATCCACTTGGAATATCTTCATCAATGTTGTGGGCACAGAAGTACGTTTTCCAGGTATCCTGGAATGTGGCCTGGTTGAGTACGTGGGTAAAGGTGGGCAGGTTCTGTTCAGTCATTTTCTTATTTCATTGGCGTGGTCAAAAACCGTAGTGCTACCAGTGATAAGGAGCGCCTTTTGGGGAAGCTTCAAATATAAAAGTAGGAAGAGAAGAAGTATATTTTATTGGATAATACTTTAGACTTATATAGCTTTAGATGTGGCAGGGATTTAGTTGGATCAAACCTAAGGGCTGGTCATGTGCTGGATGGGTTCAAGTTGCTGGATACCTGGACAGTCATGTGATATTGGTTTGTTGCCATTTCTGGTATGTCAAATGGTATATTGGAAAGGCACCAAATTGGGTGATGTCTGGATGTTAGGTGTGATGGCAATAGCCAGAATACTTGTACATCCAGACCCTCATTACTTTTATCAATGTTCATGACCCAAACTTTGTCCCCAACTTCATGTCTATCTTGGATGGGGACAAAGCTTTTTGCAGATGTATATTTTCCTTTTCTGTTTGCTTGCTGTTGGCCTCTATAACTTGAGGGTCTGAGCGGGGGGGACTTTACTTGGGATTTCCAGTTTGGGTCCTGTTAATACTTGAATTATATTTGTCTGTGTACCGCATACTAACTCAAAAGGGCTTTTGCTGGTGGATCTGTTCACTTGGGTTTGGCAAACAAGTAGTGCATTCAATAGCTACTTATACCAGTCTACAAGTCATCCGGCAGTGAGCTTGGCTAAGGCTTTCACAAGGCTGCTATTAAGACGCACTACACGTCCATTGGCCTGTGGGTGGTACGGTGTTGTCACAGTATGTTTGACCCCATTTTTAGCAAGGTATACATTGGTGTTTCTAGAGGTCAATTCTTTCCCTCCATTAATTATCAGGAGTTTTGGCTTTCTGAACTTGCTGATTATCTTTTTTCCAATGAATTGTCATACATCATTGCCAGTGTGCGCCCTCACTGCTTGGGCTACTAGCCATCTTGTAGTGAAGTCTATGGCAGTGATTATTTATTTCTTATCATTGTGTTTCCCTGACATGAGGTCAACAGCGTTGAGGGCCCACACCTTGAAGGGTAGTTGTGTGCAGATGGGTAGTACTGACTTTGGAGGGGTTTTGCTTTTGGCAAACATTTTGCATACCTCACATTGGTCTAGGACTTCCTGAACATCACAATATAAGGTTGGCCACCAGGCCTTGTGCTTAAGGAACTCATATAAGTTTTGATTCTTGGTGCGTCTGAGGTCTCTGTGATAGCGTAGGATGGTGTTGATTTGCTAAAGCGTGGGAATGTAGGGAATGGTTGTGCTGTCAGACATTTTTCTGTGTAGTGTCTTATATAAGTCAGCAAATAGATGCTCATTTTTGATGACTGTTTCCTTTGTTATGTCAGTTGTGCAGGGGGGGGGGAAACCCTCATCCTTTGTTTGTAGTACCAAGAGAGGCCAGTCTGGGTTGAGCACATTTTTCTTCTTGTGGCACAGATGTATAGGCATAAGAGGGCGTCTGCCTTGGCAAGCTTAGGACCAGGTATGTACTGTATAAGCTTATTGCATCTCTTCACAAGCTCCATTAGAAGGCTTGGTGGCAAGATAGATTTGCTTGGGTTTTGAAATATATGAGCAACTTGTGGTTAGTTAATGCTGTGAACTCTTCTGCCGTTCCAGATAACAACATCATTTGACTAGACAGTGCACAATGGCCAGAAGTTCCTTGTTGTGGATAGGGGATCAACACTTGCCATCTGTCAACTTTTGTGATCCATAAGCTGCAGGCAGAAAGTCACCATCATTATTTTTGATTTTTAGTACTTTCCTGATGGATGCATCTGAGGCGTCAGTTTCCATTTGGTATTCCCCGTCACGTTTGAGGTATTTCAGGATAGGAGCTGTTGTGAGTTTCTCCTTGAGGTGTCTAAAACAGAGGTCACATTGGGGGGTCCACACAAACTTAGATTTAGCGCCTTTTATGGCAGATGAGGGTGCAGTCAAAACGCCACAGTCAGGTATGAAGTGGCGTACATAGGCCACCATTCTCAAGAAGGTGCAGAGTTCCAACTTATCCTTGGGTTGCAGCATCTTGCATATGGCCTGTATCTTTTGACTGTTGGGTTTGATGCTGTTCTTTGAGACTATGTGTCCCAGGAAGGATAATTGCTTGCAGAAGAATTGGCACTTGGAGGGTTTGGCCAACAGTTTGTGTTGTGCCAGGGTAGCAAAGACTGCATCTAGGTCTTTGTCGTGCTGTTCCACCAAGGGGCTGTAGACAATGATGCTGTCTAGGTAGACTAGAGCATGCTTGCCTATGTGTGGAGCAAACACTTTGTTCATGAAGGTCATAAAGGTGGAAGGGGTGTTTGTCATACCGAAGTTGAGCACCACACATTTGTATGAGCTGTATTTAGTGCAGAAGGCTGTTTTGGGGATGTCTGCCTCCTTAATACAAATCTGATTGTAGCCTGCAGTCAGATCAGATTTTGGAGAAGACTGTGGCTCCTCCCAAGGCGTCAAAGAGAATGTCAATCAGTGGTAGTGGATACCAATTCTTGATGAAAACTTTGTTTAGGGCTCAGTAGTCTGTGACCAGACATAAGGTACCGTTCATCTTGGCCATAAAGAATACGGCAGCCCCAAAAGGAGACTGTGAGGGACAGATAAGTCCTTTCTTCAACGCCTCCTTGAGATAGGCGTGTAGGGTGTTGTCTTTGTTTGGGGTCAGCCTGTAGATAGAACATGATTTGGGGACAGCTCCTTTGAGTTAGATAGAGTTCTGAATATGCTTCTCAGGGGGAAGCCCAGGTAACACTTCCTTAAAGATTTCTGGGTGGCAGGCCACAATTTTGCAATCCTGAGGCGTGGAGGTATCCTGTTGATCTTTGAAGTGTATGATCTTGTACTGGTAGGAGTCCCAGTCAATTGCCTTCAGGTTTTCCCTTTTGTCCAGGGTCTCCGTGATGTGCACCAAGATGTGGTTGCGTAGGAGTTGGTCCACTGAGTCAGGGTAGATCTGGTGGTTGACACCTTCACGCTTGATGGTCAACACTGAGGTTGCCCAGTCTACATGGGGATTGTTCTTTTGTAACCAGTCTAACCCCAGTACAATTTCAAACTTTGGGAACTCAATGACAAGACCTTGGATGGTGGAGTGAAGGTTCTAGAGCATGACAGAGAAGGGGGAAGTTTCCCTTGTTATGGCAATGCAGTGTTCATCATTCAGGACCACATTTTTAATATACAAAGGATTGATGGCTAGCTTGAACTTATCTACAAAGCTGCTGTCAACTAGGGTTCAATCCACACCTGAGTCCAGGAGTGCTGAGCCTGTGTAACTGCAAAAGTGGAAAGGGTAAGACCACAGTGTATTGGGGTGTCTGGCAATGGTGTAGAGAACTGGGTCCTCTGAGGGCACTTGGATCATTGGACACTGGTCCACGTCCTTGGGGCGGTACTCATTGTTGGGCAAGTCAGGAGTTGCGCAGGGAGAGCTTGGATTGCTTAATGCTCTCCCTGGGCTTTTCCCTTGTCCTGGTTGCCCTGTGTTGCAATGATGCAGAAATGGGTACAGTTTGACTGACCATTGTTTCTGTTTCCATGTCTATTTGAGCCTGCAGGTTTGTGGTTTGTACTATTGCTGTTGTTTCCAGGGGGTGATTGACTGGAGCAGCCAGCTGGGGAGAGTCTTTGGGTCTAGCTTGTTTCCCAGTTTGTGCCTTATGCAGTGCGTTGGATGTTTGCTCTGCCTTCTCTGCTTCACAGTACAGGCTTTGCAGGTTGGTCACCTGATCCAGGTTTACATGCCTCATCACATGCAACTTAAGAGTGTTGTAGTACATGAGGTGTTGCTGGGGTGTCAAAGGCCATGTTAGATGGTGCAAAAAGACAGAGTTCCTTGTAGGCGCAGGTGAGTTCCTTCAAGGTGCCTGTATGGGTCAGGTTCTTTACTTGGCGTATGATCATGAGCACCGTGTCCTTAAGCACAAACCTTGCCAAGAAGTCTTGCTTGAAGGTATCCCAGTTCTTGTTGGCTTGTTCTTTGTGCCACTTGTCACACCAGGTGCCAGCATTGTGGGTCAGGCAGATGGAGATTTCTGCAATCCAAAATTGCTGTGGCCATTCCATCTGGGCCAGCTTACTCTTGGCAGACTGGATCCATGTGGCAGCGTTGCTGTCATTGGCCCCAGCAAAAGGTTCCAAGGCAGCGCTTCACAGTCTTTGGGCTACGTAGGCAGGCATGGTGTTTTTGTTGGTTGGCTGAGGAATAAAAGAGGGAGCCTGAAAGAGCCCTTGTGCAGACATGGCGTTGAAGGCAGGTAGTGAAATCACCATGTTCTGGTACAGGACAAAGCCATTGGGTATCTCAGTACCAGGGGTGTACGGGGTCCAGTCCAGCAGGAGGCCAGACATGATTCTGTCTAGGATTTGTTGGCCGCGGCGCGTGCAGGCAACAGGCAGAATTTTTTCAAGATAAGGTAGGATGGACAACCTACCTGTGCTACCAATGTTGTAACTGTGCTGTTTTAGCAGAGTTACAATAGAAAAAATTTAGAAGCTAGATAGTAATCTTTATTGAGAGATAGTGATTATATAGTCATTGTGAATCAAGGATAACAGTAACATGATTGTGTTGACCACACAGCTGGATGGTGAAGGGGGTGGCTTGATCCTGGTAATGAGCCAAGCGCCAAAAAGAGGTATCCACCATAAAGGACCATCATATATCCATGTTGTTGGATTTGGCAATTCAAGTTGACTTCCTAGTCTGGATTCAAGTGGAAGATAATTAGATTGCAGGTCACAAACCTGCTTGTTTGGAACCTTGCTGGCAGGTCAAGCCTGCTGTTTTGATAGTACATATTACAGAAACCCTGAAAAAAAGAACCTCAAGATCATTGACTGGTACTTCTTCCATTATAAGATCATACACTTTAAAGATCACCAGGACACCACTACATCTCAGGATTGTGAAATTGTGGCTTGCCACCCAGAAATCTTTAAAGAAGCATTACCTGGGTTACCCCCAGAAAAACACATCCAATATTCCATTCAACTCAAGGGAGCTGTACCCAAAGCACAACTCATCTATTGCTTGGCCCCAAATGAAGACAACACCTTATGTGCCTACCTTAAGGAGGCCTTGGAGAATGGACTTATCTGCCCCTCACAATCCCCCTTTGGAGCCACTGTCTTCTTTATGGCTAAGAAGGATGGCACCTGCACCTAGTAACAGATTACTGAGCCCTAAATAAAGTTACCATCAAAAATTGTTACCCACTACCACTCATTGACAACCTCTTTGATGCCCTGGGCGGCGCCACAGTCTTCTCCAAGATTGACTTCACCGCAGGATACAACCAGATCTGTATTAAAGAGGAAGATGTCCCCAAGACGGCCTTATGCACAAAGTATGGCTCATAAAAATATGTGGTACTCAATTTTGGCATGACCAACACCCCCTCAACCTTTGTGACCTTCATGAATAAGGTGTTTGCCCCCACACAGGCAAGCATGCTCTAGTCTACCTAGACAACATCATTATCTATAGTCCCTTGGTGGAGCAATATCACAAGGACCTGGAAGCGGTCTTTGCTACCCTGGAACAACACAAGCTGATAGCCAAACCCTCCAAATGCCAGTTCTTCTGCAAACAACTACCCTTCCTTAGACACATGGTCTCAAAAGACGGCATCAAACCCAATATTCAGAAGATACAGGTCATCTGCAAAATGCCACTGCCCAAAGACAAGTCAGAACTCTGCACGTTCTTAGGAATGGTGGTCTACGTACACTGCTTCATACCTGACTGCGGCGTCTTGACTGACCCTCTATCTGACATAACTGGCACCAAATCCAAGTTTGTATGGACCCCCAACACAACCTCTGCTTCAGACGTCTAAAGGAGAAACTCACAACAGTGTCTATCCTATAGTACCCCAAACAAGATGGGGAATACCAAATGGAAACAGATGCCTTAGATGCATTCATTGGGGGGTACTACAAATCAAAAAAAATAATGGTGACTTCCTACTCATAGCCTACAAATCAAAAAAATTTACAGACAGTGAGTGCCAATATCCTATCCACAATAAAGAGTTGTTAGTCATTGTACACTGCCAAGTCAAATGGCGCTGTTATCTAGAGCAACAGGAGGAATTCACAGCATTGACTGACCACAAGTTGCTAATATATTTCAAAACCCAAGCAAATCTGTCTTGTTGCTAGGCCTGCTGGATGGAACTCTTGGAGAGATTCAATATGCTCATACAGTACAATACTGGTCCTGAACTTGCCATGGCAGACACACTCTTGCGCCTGTACATCAGAGCCACAAGGGGAAAGAATGGGCTTGACCCAGACTGGCCTTCCTGGTACTCCAAAAAAATGACAAAGGTTTTCCCCCTGGCACCACAGACATAACAAAAGAAACAGTCATTAAGAAAAAGCAATTATTTGCAGATGTGTATGGGACCTTACATAAAAAATGTCCAACAGGACCACCATCCTGTATGTTCTCACACACCAGCAAGTTGACACCATCCTACATTACCATAGGAACCTAGGGCACACAAAGAATTGCAATCTATACAAATTCCTTAAACACAAAGCATGGTGGCCAACCCTGTACCAAGACATTCAGGAAGTCTTAGAACAATGCAAAGTATGTGAGAAATTTGCAAGTAGCAAAACTCCACCTAAGTCAGTACTACCTATCCACACACAATTATCCTTCAAGGTGTGAGCTCTCAACATTGTAGGCCCCATGCCAGGAAAACACAACAAATCAATATTATTACAGCAATAGACTTTGCCACACACTGGCCAGTGGCTCAAGAAGTAAAAACACACACCGGTAATGACATACAACAGTTCATAGGAAAGGAAATCATCAGAAAGTTTGGAAAGCCAAAACTCCTGATAATCAATGGAGGCAAGGAACTGACCTCTGAAGATACCAACATATACCTCAAAAAGAACGGGATCAAGCACACAGTAACAACACCCTATCACCCCCAGGACAATGAACGTGTGGAAAAACTAAATGGCAGCCTCATGCAAGCCTTAGCCAAACTCACTGCCAGGAGACCTGAGGACTGGTATAGGCAATTACCAACTGCACTACTTGTATGAAGAACTCATGTGAACATATCCACTGGGAAAAGCCCTTTTGAGTTGGTATACAGCACACAGCCCAATATCATTCAGGCATTATCAGGACCCAGGCTGGAAATCCCAAGTAAAGTCCCCCTGCGCTCAGACCCTCAAGTTATAGAGGCCAACAGCAAGCAAACAGAGAGAGAAAACAAGTGTCTAGAAAAGAAATTTGTCCCTATCTAAAACAGACATGAGGTGGGTGATAAAGTTGGTCATGAAAGTCAACAAAAGTAAACTTCAACCCAAGAAAGTAGGCCCAGCAATCATCTTAAAGGTAAACAAAAACAACACTTACCTTGTGCAAGGATTTGGGAAATGTAAACAGGACAAGGCCCTGCACCATGGTTGCCTGAGGCCCTGTAAATCAAGACAGAAACAACAAGAAACCGCCCTGCCTGCCACCAAACAACAACTGATTCAATACAGCGCCCAGACTCCTGACAACCTCCCTGACAACCTGCCCCCAGAGGAGGCCGACCTTCAGTTGGGGGTGTTGAAACAGCAGGCTCAACCCGCCAGCAAGGTTTCAAATAAGCAGGTTTGTGACCTGCAATCCAAATATCCCATCACTTGGAGCCAGACTAGGAAGTCAACTCAAATTTCCAAATCCAACAACATGAACAAATGATGATCCCTTTTGGTGGATACCTTGTTTTGGCGCTTGACTCATTATCAGGATCAACCACCCCCTTCACCATCCCACCGTGTGATCAACACTATCATGTTCCTGTTATCCACAAGTCACAATGACTATATAATACATATCTCTCAATAAAGATTATTATCTATTTCCTAAATATTTTCCCTTTGTAACTCTGCTAAAACAGCACAGTTACAACATTACTATTATAAACTTTAATTATATTATAGAACAGAAGAGCTGTCATATGAAATGTCACATGAAGTTCACCTAGAAGAGTCCATTATGGATTGGGCTTCTGGGCCTTCTTACTAAGATAACAAGCAATAACTTTTGTATTAGAAAAGCTCTTATTTGATTCAAGCAATCACATCCACCAACTAGCAGCCATCCTATGAATGGTTGCTCTATATTGCAGCCTAGATAGACACCAGGATCTGCTTAATTGAGGGAACCAAGTGTGAAAGCAGCTGCTTTTACTTAAGACTAATGTCTTGAGCTAATTGCCCTCCAGTATACTGTGCTGATGACAAGGCTCTCTATTAAAACCACTCCTAGTATGGGCCCACTTCTGCTACACATAACACTACTATAGTCTCTTTATTAGCGTTGTAAGTTACCTTTAGAAATAATTCAGGCTGTTGAGCCAGAATAAATGTCAGTCTATGTAAATAAAAGATGGTATTTATTATTCTGCTCCATTTTGGACTTAAAATAAAGCACATTTCTTTCCATTAATCTTTTACCAACTAAATATTAGAGGCAGGAATATATCCTGTCAATTTTTGCTTTGTTGACCTAATTTTTTGTCAACCAACATTAAACACATTAGGGTTCTGCCACTCTAATGAAATAAAAACAAAAACAATTTTCTATCAAAAACAAATCCAATCAATTGCTAACTTTAAAAGTTAATAAAACATAATTTGCACATTAAAATAAGCTTAAAGTTTCACATCAAATAAAAACAATTAAACTATTAAATTTTAATAAAAATAATTTTAAATACCTAATATGTATATTTTAGTAAACTAATAGAAACCAAATGTTTTTAAAAACAAATATAAGAAGACAAGAAAATAGTTTATTGTAAAAATAATAGAAATTATCTAAACCCAAAGTTATTTCATTTTCTGTCTCTGGGTATCCCAGCATCTCATCCCTCTTCTATTCTCATTTACCAGATTGTAAATTATGTCCTTATTGAGTTTGTGATGTCTTTTCTTAGAGGGGGAGGATATCTGTTTTCAATATCTCTAATGATCTTATCAGTCCTGTCTTTTGAATTCTTCAGGATCACAAAAAGCTTACCAAAGAATGGTTTTCTAACACTGATTTGGAAAAGTAGCTGTGTCATTCTTCCAGAGAAGATGTGGTCTTAGTACCCTCAATCAAGACAGAATACACATATTTTCAAGTGGTCTTGTTTTTACCTGGTCCATTAATCTTCTCAATGAACCTTTCATGCCACTAGTCCCTGGAGTAATCAATGAGTCCAGTTATCAGCTTCTTATTTACCATATTTAATTCATCTGTGTTACAAAGCTTTTTTGTCTTCAAGATGCCATCCTTCTTCAGAAAGAACAGAGCAGGGTACCTTCAAATCATATTCTTGGATATCTCTGAGGTATCTGAGATGAAATGCTTATAAAGTTCCTTGAAAGCCTTTGTTGCAACCAAGATTCCCCTCTTGCCAGCCAATATATCTCATGATAAACAGGTGTTGATCAAAGAGTCGTCTCATGACATATCTAACAGCATGGATCAGTTTGAAGACAGGTCAAATTGTGGGCACTTTCTCCAAATTAGGACAGCTGTCAATTCAACTTTGCTGATCTCTGCGCAAGTTATTCCCTGGACTAAAACCTTACATGGAACCTGCCACTGTGCCACCCCCTGGTGGCCTTTTGGCTTTCCCCATATAGTATATTAATCACATTGATAAGGAGCGCCTTTTGGGGAAGCTTTGAATATAGAATTAGGAAGAGAAGAAGTATATTTTATTGGATAATACTTTAGACTTATATAGCTTTAGCTGTGGCAGGGATTTTAGTTAGATCAAACCCAGGGGCTGGTCATGTGCTGGATGGGTTTAAGTTGCTGGATACCTGGACAGTCATGTGATATTGGTTTGTTGCCATTTCTGGTATGTCAAATGGTATATTGGAAAGGCACCAAATTGGGTGATGGCTGGATGTTAGGTGTTATGGCAATAGCTGGAATACTTGTACATCCAGACCCTTGACACACCCCTCCCTTAAGGGGTTACTCAGGTACATCAGGAGGGGGCTTTGTCTTGACGGCTGCCGCCTGATGTTCCTGGAGTTGTTTATTAGTGGGCACCAACTGGGTTGAGTGTTCCCCTTTGCTAGGGCAGAGGCAAGATCTGTGATACTTTTTGGTGATGGGCTCTTTGGCACCCTGGAACTTAACCAGGTAGGTGTTCCTGTCTGGTCAGTATCTGATGATTCTTCCTGGTCCTCTGTGTACTGAGTCTAGCTTCTTTCTGTTCCCAGCTAGGACCCAAATGGGGGACTTGATGGGGAGTGGGTCCTCTGTTGAGGTTACCTTTTGGGTTATGAGTCTCTTTGTTTCTGCCAGTTTGGCTTTGAGGTGTATGTGCTGTAGAGCTGGTTTCTGTTCTACTGTGGGAGGTTTCCCCAGGAGGATCTTCACATATGGTTGATTATTGCAGGTGACTATTTCTGGCTTGTACCTTTTTGTTAGTTCAAATGGTGAGTATCCTTTCTCTTGATTGGTACAAAACCTGGATACTATTAATGCATGTTTCACATAGAGTGGCCATGTGTCTTTGGCTTTGCCTTCCATTATTTTCTCCAGGGTTCTGATAAGGCTGCCATTCAGGCGTTCAACTCTGCTGTTGGCCTGTGTCCTGTAGGGCGAGGTTATGGAGTGTTTGATGCTCTTTGTTTTTAGATTGTTGTTTACTACATGGCCTGTTAGCTCTTTTGCTCCATATGTTATGATGTAGTCTGGAGTGCCGTAGTCCGCTATGATTGCTTTATTGATGAATCAATTTATTGTTTCTGCCTTGTGATCTTTTGTTGCCCAGAAGATGGGCCAACATGTGGCAAAGTTGATGGCTACAATTAGAAAAACATTGATTTGTTTTGGTTTCTGGGAAGGGTCCCACTACATCCAGTTCACAAACCTTAAATGGTTTGGGGTCAGGTACTGGGTTGATTATTGGCTGTGGCGCCTTGGTGCTGGCGTGTTTTTCACAAACTGTGCACTTCTTTAGAGCATCAATTATGTCTTGCTTCAGGTTGGGCCACCATACTATCTCTTTTAATGTGAGATATATGTTGTTAGCCTTTTTGTGTCCTAGCAGACAGTGGTGTCTTAGTATAGTGATGACTATTTGTGCGAGTGGAATGTATGTAATGTGTGTTCCTTGATGATTTGGTATACTGTGCCATTTGATACGTGGAAATTTTTTTCATTCCTTACTAGTGTATCATGGGTTAGTTAGTATGTGGAGGGATCCTTTTCTTTTGTCTTGTACTCAGTGTTGTATAGGTTGGGCCAGTCAGGGTCCAGGTGGTCAGGGTGATCCTCTCTTGGCTGGCATAGCCTAGAGAGAGCATTGGCTGTGACCAGCTCTGCCCCCTTTTTGTATTGGATGTCCAGGTTAAGCTGTTCCAGCAAGGACATCCATTTGGCTTGGCGCCGTGCAAGTGCGTTCTGAGGTTTGAAAAAGATTAAGGATTTATGGTCAGTTAGTACTTGGACGTTTAAGTGTCTTTTGAGATAACATCTCCATTTCTTGCATGCGTGATATATTGCTAGCAATTCTTTGTTGTGTATTTGGTACCTTTGCTCAGTGTTTGTTAGTTTTCTGCTTTTGTAACGTACTGGCAGGAAATCTTGCTGCCCTGTCTGGCAGATGAGTAGGACTGCACCAATGGCGGTGTCACTAGCGTCTAACTCAAGCTTGTAGCACCCATTGTTATTAGGGTATTGTAAGATTGGTGCTTCAATCAAAGCTTGTTTTATTAAATGGAAATTCTTATCACTTTCTGGTGTCCAGATGGATTTATTTTTGGTATTACCTTTGGTTAGGTCATTGATTGGTGCAGTGAGCTTTATGCAGTCTTTGATGTATTTCCTTAGGTAAGCTACCATACCAAGAAAGCATCTTACTTGTTTCACAGAGGTGGGGCGTTGAATGTTATTTATGGCTTTTATTTTATCTGGGTCTGCTTTGATGTCACTGTCAGAGACAATGTGGCCCAAGAACAGGAGTTCCTTTTCCATAAATTGGCACTTACTAGGTTTAGAGTATAGTTTGTGCTTTGCAAATCAATAAAGTGTCTTTAAGACATGCATGAGGTGTTCCTCATTTGTTTTTAAAAATATATTGATGTTGTTGAGGTAACATAATGTGTTTAGGAGTCCATTTAACACCTGGTTCTTCATGGTGACAAATGTTGTGGGGCGTTTGTCATCCCAAATTCATTACTTTACATTCAAACAACCCAAATTATGTGCAGAACACAGTCTTTGGCATGTCTTTCTCTTTAACTTCAACTTGTTTATAACCAGGTGTGAGGTTAATTTTTGAGAAAATCTTTGCTCTGGAGAGCCTTGCAAATAGGTCATCTATGAGGGGAAGTGGGTATTTATTTTTTACTGTACTTGCGTTTAGTGCTCTGTAGTCAGTAACTTGGCAAAGAGATCCTTCTTTCTTCTTTACAAAGAAAACTGCTGCCCCCACATGGATTCAGACAGACAGATGAATCCTTTGGCTAGATTCTCTTTAATGTGGGCTTAAGGTTTGGGTCTCCATGGTAGATAGTTTGTAGAGGGGTGCAGGTTTGGGCATTGCTTTGCATAAGTTGATGCCATGTTTGACCTCTTGTTTTTGGGGGGGTAACTCTGTGAGTTTTTCCTTGAATACATGAGCGTATTCATTTAGGAGTGCTGCAAGTTCTGGGCATTGGATCTTTTGTGTTTTTATATTATTAAATTCAGAGTACCTCATTATGTGGAGGGTACTGTCTTTGGTTATATTTACTGAGTCATCTTGGTTTATGACCTTGACAAGTACTGTGTCTCTTAGGATGAGGTTGTTGGGTTCTTTGAGAATGTTGAAATTGACTCTATTGCGTTTGATGGTCATGGTTTTTGTTTTCCAACATACGCTGGGATTCACTTGGGTGAACCAGTCCATGCCTGCTACAATGTTTTAGTTTATGTTGTTCATGAAATGTTCTTTGATGGAAGTTTGTATGCCTTGAAGGTCAATTCTGAAGGGTGTTGTTTCTCCATTGAGTAGAACTTAGACTTGTCTGCCATTCTAGCATATTTGAAGTTGGATTTGAAAACTAGAATTTTGTACTTGGTTATAAAAGGTTTGGTAAACATAGTGTGTTGTGCACCAGAGTCAAATAGAATTTTATGTGTATGAGATTTATAAGTGCATGGGTAGACAAATAGTTGTGAGCAATCTTTAATTTTTACGTTCATAAAAATGGGGGATTGAGGGACACGTGGGATGCGAGAAGCAAAGTTTGTGCCATGGTACGGTTTCTTGTCAAGTTGGGGGGAGACAGGGGTACTTAAGCCTGTTCCCTCTCCTTTTTCCCTGTTCCTCTGTTTTGAGACCTTCAAGGTCAGAGAATGTGGGGTCAGATTCATAGCAGGCTGCTACTTCAGCGTTGTTAACTTTGGTGGTGTCATCTTTCTTGGGACAGGAGCGGTTTGCACTTTGGCTACAATTGCCATTGTTACAATTTGAGTTGCTGTTGCTATGATTGGTATTTTGGTGTTTATTGCCATTGGCGTTTTCTCTGCCATTGCTGTTTGAGGAGCGGTTGCCTATGTGTGCAGCATATTCCATGTTGGTACGCTTTTCAGCGCGCTTGGCTTCAGCAATGAGTGCAGGCATGGAGGTGTTAGCCTCTGGGCAGGTGAGAGCAGCAACAGAGGGTTTTATTCTATTGATGAATGAGGCTCTAGTGTGTACGTTGTCAGCTTGTGCTGGGTTTTGAATTTTACGGCATATTTCCTCAAATTCATTGGCGTAAGCTGTGATAGTGGTCTTCTGAGGAAGATCACTGAGCTGTATTGCAATGTCTTGGAGAGATCTGTGACGCAGAAATTGTGGGTAATGTTGGCTTTGAACTCCTCCCAGTTGTCAAGCTGCTTGTCAGTTTGTGAGCCAACCCAGGTGGCAAACCAGTTAGCTGTAGCCTTGTATAGGCACTTGCTGGCTTCTTGGACCCATTTTTTGTGTGGGATGCAGCTGGCGCAGAGTTTTGCAGCTGAGTGGTCTAGTCAGTTGATGACGTTTTCTTTGTTTTTACCAAAGAACTTGTTGATAATAATGTACTTGGTGTTAGTGACTTTGCCTGAAATAGGCAGTTGTGTGTTTGTTTGTGGTTGTAGAGAGCAACTGTATTGAATTATCTTGGCGCATGCTTTGGGCATGACCAGACCTTTGAATACGGTGCATCCACTAGGAATATCTTCATCAATATTGTGGGTGTGGAAGTCTGTCTTCCAGGTATCCTGGGAGTGGCCTGGTTGAGTATGTGGGCAAAGGTGGGCGGGTTCTGTTCAGTCATTTTCTCTCTCATGGGCGTGGTCAAAAACCGTAGTGCTACCAGTGATAAGGAGCGCCTTTTGGGAAAGCTTCAAATATAGAATTAGGAAGAGAAGAAGTATATTTTATTGGATAATACTTTAGACTTATATAGCTTTAGATGTGGCAGGGATTTTAGTTGGATCAAACCCAGGGGTAGGTCATGTGCTGGATGGGTTCAAGTTGCTGGATACCTAGACAATCATGTGATATTGGTTTGTTGCCATTTACAGTATGTCAAATAGTATATTGAAAAGGCACCAAATTGGGCAATGTCTGGATGTTAGGTGTGATGGCAATAGCCAGAATACTTGTACATCTAGACCCTCAACAACATCATCCATTAATAAATCTCATCTTATTCTATTCATTATTGTCCTTTCTATTAGACTGTTGTCTTCTTCAACCAAATACTGAACTGTCATTGGTTTAGTTGCAACAGTGGTAGCAGAAGTAGGTTCAAAACCTATCTAAAAGAAAATTCCCCCAAGAAAGGATGGAGTACAGGCTGTATGGCTACTCCACACAAGGAAACCTATCTCCCTATCCCTGATAGGGAAATCCCCAAGGGACATGTTATCTACCAGAACCAGTTAGTACTCACAAGCGGTTACAATTGTCTCTGCCTTAGGCAACATGAAACCAGTGCCACACTGCCACAGTTAGACCTCTTGCAACACATGTTGAACTCCAACTTGAGTCCTTCACAAATGGTGTGGAGCGAGCTGACATTGTTTTTGGCTCCACTCAACAGGAACCTGCCTCTGTATCTTCCAAGTACCTGAGTCCATGTGAGTTTTCACTGCTTATGGGCGCCTCCTGGGGCCTACTGCAGTATGGTTCATCAATTGGGTCAGTCAGGAACACAAAGTTACTTGGGCCACCTTCAGGGATGCTGCCAGATCTTGCTAGAGCAAAACCTTCTCACCTATTGTAGTTGGGAACCCTCTACTTGCCATCAAGCAGACCAGCAGTTTCCCTGATTACCTCACAGCCTGGCAACAAGCACTTGCTGCCGCTCTCTAAGCCATCACTGACAAAAATGCAATGCTACTTACCCTCATTATCAATGGGTAAAGCCCCAAATCTGTAAATGGGTCCCTATAGGATACTGCATCTCTGTCAGTGATTGATACAAGGCCAATTTAGAGGCCAACAATCATGCCTCAATGGGATTTCTGGAGATCTAATGATGCTCCCTCCTAACCTTGTCTTGCGCCTGGCAGTGCCCACAACCAAGTAGGCCACCGCCAATCTTGTCAACAGGTTAATGGTGCCAAGCGCCCCCACAAGGGGGATCTCCAGTTGGCTCAAATTGAGGACTTAGGAAAAGTTTGGGGGCTGTAGATATGATAGGTTCTACAACCACACTTGAACCTTGCTCTCAATCTCTCCTTGCAAAGAACCCCTGTGATTACAATGTTCATGATGATGAAACTCTTGACGTCTTCTAGGTTCATATCAACAACCCCATTCTTCAAGCAAGCCATTCTTCAAATAAAGTAACCCACTTTACCTACCCCTTTTAATTTTGTGGGAACACCCACAAACATTTGGTAGACACTAGAGCCAATCACACCATGATCTACCAGGAATTTGCAGACTCCCATCAGCTAGACTGAGTACCCAGTTGCTTCAAAGAGGTACACATGGCCAACTCCCAGAGGGTGATCATCACTCATGAGACAGTACCCTTCTTTGTGAGAATTGGGAGCATCCATGTTAAACTACCCAGGCCAATTATGGCAGGCTCAGTCACAATGTCATTGCTGGCCTTGACTGGCTCCAACACAATCAACCATATATTGACTGGGACACCTCTGTGATCACACTTAATTTGAATGGGGTGGACTTCCAGATTTACCCCATTGGAATGAACAAACTTCTTCATGACACTGTGTTTGTCCACCTCACAGAAACCGGTCCTACAACTTCAAGGGGGAGAACTGGACTTTAACTAGTGTTCAGTGGAATTCATTTCTCTGAACCCACAAAGCCCCCTCTCTCAGACACATCACTTTCTCCAGAACTAGTATCATTTATTGAGGAGTACAAGGATGTATTCAGAAAAACACTAGATCAACTTCCCCCTCCAAGAGAAATACAGCATGCTGTCCAGTTACAAGGGTTGCTGCCCAAGGTACAACCTCTCTATTTTTTGACACCAAAGGAGGACAAAACTCTTTTTCAACACCTTGTGGACGCGCTCAACAAGGGCTTCATCAGCCCCTCTGTCTCATCATTTGGGGCTGTAGTCTTCTTTTTAGCCAATAAAGACAGTTTCCATTGCCTTGTAACTAACTATAGTGCACTAAACAAGGTGACAGTAAAAAAAGTACCTCCTACCGCTAATTGAATACCTGTTTAATACGCTTGAAGGCGCAAAGGTGTTCAATAAGATTGATCTCACTACAGGGTACAACCAGGTCTACATTGTACCTGGGGATGAGGAAAAAACTGCATTTTGCACACACTAAAGGTTGTTTGAGTGTTGTGTCATAGACTTTGTAATGACCAACACTCCCTTCACCTTTGCCATGTTGATGAACAAAGCCTTTAAAGACCTGATTGGAAAGTGTGTTTTTGTGTATTTTGAAAATATTATTGTCTATAGCCAAGAGCAAACAGAATAACTCCAACACCTTTGTGCTTTACTCAACACCCTTTGTAAACATCAGCTAAAGGACAAGCCTTATAAATGTGAATTCCTCTGGTCAGAGCTTCTATTCCTCGGGAAATACTATCTCAGCCCAAGGAATAAAGCCTGACACTGCCAAAATCAGGGTAATCACAAGCATGCACCCCCCCACCAATGTGAGTCAGGTGTGTACATTCTTGGGCATGGTTACCTATGTGCAGAAGTTCATCTCCAACTGTGGAGAATTAATTGCACCTATCACTGAACTTCTAAACATCAAACAGCGCTTCTATTAGACACCTGTCAGAGACCAGGCCTTTGAGACGTTGAAGCAGAGACTTAAAACTAAACCTGTACTACAATTCCCCAATCATAATTTCCAGTATGAACTCAAAACTGACACCTCTGACAGGGCCATAGAGGACGTGATAAGAGTAGAAACTGATGAAGATGTCTTCCTTCCTATGGCCTACAAATCCAGAAAACTCACCAACTCAGAGCAGCACTACCCCATACACAATAAGGGTTTGGCAGCTATTTTACACTGCATCAAGAAATGGAATTGTTAACTGGAAGGGGCCACATTTCTACCCTGGATGCTAACAGACCACAAGTCCCTTAAGTATTTTAATACCCAGTCACTCTTGACCCAATGTCAGGAAGGATGGGTCAAATGTCTGTCCCCATACCAGTTGCACATCAAATACAAACTGGGAAAGAGCTGGTCACATCTGACACAATCTACAGACTCTACATAGTGTCCATCACTGGGGATGTTGGCTTGGACCCAGAATGGCCCATGCGCTACCTGCGCTCTGAGGCTACTTGATACAAGGGCCTCAATTCTGTGACTATTTCCAAACTGAAGGACAACAAAAGCCAGTTTGCCACTGATACTGGCAGTGAATAATGCTGGGTAGAGACAGGTGAAAAGATGCCTTACATTCCCACCACACAACAAGGAGACATGATCCTGCACTACCACCACACCTTGGGTCATATCAGAGGACATAACCTCTTTGAAATTATAAAGCACAAAGTCTGGTGGCCCCACATGCGCCAGGATATCCTGGACCTCTTTGAAAAATGTGTTTTGTGTAAAAAGAACACATCCAATGCTGCTCTTCCCAAATAAGTCCTACTCATCAAAGCCATGAAACCTTTAGAACAGTGGGCTCTTGACATTGTTGGCCCCTTACCAGAGGACAAGCTAGGAAAGAAAGATATCATCACAGCAATCAACTATTTCACTTGTTGTCCTGTAGTGTGGGCAACTACCAACCATACAGTCACCACCATTACCTATTTCATTGGTAAGGAGATTGTGGTGCTCTTTGGAAGTCCCAAATGTCTCATTACCAACAGGGGACCAGAACTTGTAGGGAACGTTATGAAGGAATAATGCGCCAAAAGGCTCTCTAATGGGTAGTAACCACCCCATACCATCCTTAAGCCAACAGACGTGTAGAACATCTAAACAATTCCTTAGTAAATTTGATTGCCAAGCTCTCTCATGAGCACCCAAACACTGCCTGGACTTAACACCTACCCACTACCCACTAACATTACGTGCCAGGATCAACAGGCATAGGCTTCAGCCCCAGTGCCTTGGCCTTTGGGACTAATGATGGCCTGATGGGGGTAGAGCAGGGGAAGCTAAAGCCCACAGTTCCTGAAAAGCCTTCCTTGTAACCACCCCCTCTCTGAGCCAATGGCAAGCCAAGGACTGCAACATCAAACACAAAAGGATCAAGGGGGGAACATAGCACCTCAAAGCAAGGTATGCTGTTGGTGATCCTGTCTACGCCCTCAATCCTAACTCAGCCAAATTGGAACCCAATCACCCCAGACCCTTCAAGGTGGCTGCTGTCTATGACAATCATACCTACCATCTTAAAGATGCCCAAGAGAACACCAAGATACTCTACAATGACTGCTTGTGCCCCTACTGCGCCATTACAACACAAAAAATCTTTGTGCAGACCTTTCCAGATCTCCCAAAAGTTCCAATCCTGGTACCTGACAACAAACATGGGGCAAGGGTGGGTGTTGCAACTGAGATTCCCTCTTGCCTGCCAAGATATCTCACAATACACAGGGGGCACTCAATTAGTTGCCCCATGATATATCTAATGGCATGAATCAGTTTGAAGATGGGGTCAATTTTTGGGCACTTTCTCTAAATTAGGAGCGCTGCCAATTTGACTTTGCTGATCCCCGCGCAAGTTATTCCATGGAATCAAACCTTGCACAAAACCTGACACTGTGCCACCCCCTGGTGGTCCTATGGCTTTTCCCATATAGTATATTAGTCACAATATTAATTAATAAACCTCATATTATTCTATTAATTCTTGTCCTTTCTATTGAACTGTTGTCTTCCCTAACCAAAATAATGAACTGTCATTGGTTCAGTTGCAATATCTTCATCTTTTTAAAGCAGGTTTGGTAAGTGTGGAAGTAGAATCCCTGGGTTGCACAGCCAAAGACTTCACTGAATGATATAAATTGGGAAGTCTAAAAGTCCATCAGGATTAGCTTAAGAATTTTAGTCTCAATGAGACAATGGGATCATTTGGTTGCCTTCCTACTGAAGTGGGCTTAACCTCTTATTTCTCCAGGGATATCTTCTGTATCTCCTTCTTGACAATCTTCAGGGAGCACACATAGTTCTCCTTATTGGTTCCAATCATGAGGAAGTAGATCAGAGGTACCACTCTCTCCTCTGATTCTTTATGAATGACCCATAGCTGGTTGAAGATCTTGGGGGTAGCTAAAAAGTGTTGCATCAGATAGCCAAACTTTCTGATGTTTAAGCACTTTAAGATAACTCTTAGCTACATATATGATTATCCTATCCTCAACCTCATTGAGATCTTCATACTGAAGAAATAGTGACTCATAATTAGCATAATTGACTTGATAATTAATGACTAAGACTTTTACTGTTTCTGGTCAGTTGACTAGGATTGAATTATCTCTCTCTTTGTTAGTTAAAAATATGATGAGTCAATGATAGGTATATACTATTGATTGCTGGAGGTCATTGAGATTTGCTAGTAAATGGGCAGATATATATTAAGAGGCTAGGGTTGACTTTAATGGGATGCTGGTTATAATGTACCACTCTATTAGGCGCTTAAACAGATCTTTAGAAGGAAGGTACTCATGATCTTCAGGTAAAGTTTTAGGGGATTCAAACTTGTTGGTGACAATCATTGAGAGGTATTCTTTATGTTCACACATAAAAAGGTTTACAGCACCAGATATAAACATATTGTTGTTATAGAATCAGTATCTCTCATATACAACAGCTGACCTCTCCTGGTTAGTCAACATGAAAAATAATGTTGGAAGCTCATCTGGGATGGTGAAATTTCCATTCTTGTCACAGAAGTTCTTTATTATTTCTGGCTAAAATCCCGGAACATCCTTCTTAGCCAGCCTTTTGGTTGGTCCTTTTTATTAGAGTTGAGGTTAAAGTTAATGTGAGGCTTTAGGTGATCTTGAGGGAACTCTTTTCACTATTCTGAGTTTCTTCTTCATTTTCTTTTTGGACATTATCCTTATGGGTTCATATTGAGTTTCTTGATTATTTTTTACAATATCTTCTTTCTTTTTCTTATCTTAATTTGACTTGTGGCTTTTGATGGGAGTGTCATCTTCTGCACTATTGTAGAGCAACCTATCTGAGGAGCTGCTATTGAATTCATCTGGTTGCACTTCAGAATATTTGCTGCTTCTTTATTTTGGGTGCTAATTTACTTGGCCTTGTAGGCTAACTTGAACTGTTTCTTGTGAGGCATATTGAATAAAATCTAATTATAAAAATATGGAATTTTAAAAAATGATTTACTTTAAAAATATTTTATTATTTTTGTTTTTTATTGTTTTGCTTTATTTGTGTTTTTTGTATTGCTTGTTTTTATTTGGGTTGGTTTTATTGTTGTGGGTTCACTATTAAAAGCTATAGTGTTCCTTGTTAGCCTCAAAATTTGGGTTTTAAAAAATTGATTGATGATTTCTGGATAATGTTGTACAGTTATTTTAAAAGCTATGGCAATAACCAAAAATACTTCATATTTAAACAAAATGATTTCAGATTTTAGTAAAATCCAACTATCAGGTTAAAATATACAACTGTTAACAGGGATTTTTGGTGTTAATGGGCAAAATAGGTCAACACAGCAAAGAAGTGCTCACACGCCAAGCAAGACTATTCAAAATAAGAATCAAAATAAATGGATTCACAAACAAAATGTTTTCAGTTGACCTTTGGTGTACACATGTTTGCTATGTAAATTGCTGACAAAATACACCCAAGCACGGTGAGACAAAACTTAAACCAAAAAAAACACAATGGCAACTCAACATGTAAACAAAACCACTCAACTGTTGTGTGCAATGGATTGTAGATAAGAATGATAACAAGGTATCTAAAATAGGATACAATATCTGAAACATAAACTTTAAGAATATTGTGTTTGGTGCTTGAATTTGACGTAAAATCTGGAAAAAGGGAGGAAGTTATTTTGAGTATTCTAAAATAGGCGTTGTAAAACCAAAAACAACTAATTAAGAAATAAGAATCTATAATTGGTGTATTGGGTGGGAAAAATATTAATTAAATATCTATATTCAGATAAAAAGCAAAAATTTAAAGCCAGGGAGTCAAATAATTTAAATCTATTTAATATTTTATTAAAATTTAAAATAGAAGGAACAAAAAACAGAGTAAAAATGCACCTGTTGTGCGCTGTGGTTGCGGTTACCCCTGCAGGTCAAAAAGTTGAGTCAGTGCAACACAAGTGCCTACTAAGGAAGGAGATAGGAGAAGATAATTCAATAGTGAGGTTGCACTGACACAACCAGTTCAAGGAGCACAACATGCTCAGATATAGAGCATCAACCCTTGGGTCTCCAAGCTGACCTGGAAGCCCACCAAAGTTTACATCATCAAAACAGTTAGAAACAAAGAGATCAAGCTTACTTTGTTTGTTTTTGACCCCATCTACTGCCAGGAGTTTTTCCTGTCAGCCATGATGTAGAAGGTTAAGCCTGTGCTTGACACTAGCTACAAGCCCTATGTCAGCAACAGCAACCAGGAAGACATTAAGGAGCCCAAGTTTTTCCAAACCACAGATTGGCAGCAGGTGCTCAAGAAGGTTGCGGCCTTCTACAACAAGGTGCCCATGCCTTGTGTACCTGTCCCTTAGCAGGATCCAGATTCAGCTACTCCCTCTAAGGCAACTGGAAGCTCATTAATGACACAAAGCACATCCTCCTCAGGATTATGCAGGAATAAGGTAATTACAAGACAGCCACATCCCTTGTTACGGGTAGATCCCAAGTACACCAGCAAGGTATTCAACAAATACATTGATACTGGATGAGTTCTTGTTGCAGAGAAATCCTTGCGTATTTCCACCATGATCACCAAGGAGAACAAATGGGTAACCCAACAGTGGATTAATCAAGACTGTCATCTTAATTAAAAAATATACAGGCAATGATCAAGTCTACTTTGGGGTCAAGGCTTTGATTTCCTTTTACTACCATGTGGTCAAGGATCTGTGGTTTTTGTGGAAAAACTCAAGGTATCACCCTACAACCAAAACAGCCCTGACAATAGCAAGACCCAGAAAAAATATGCAGAGGCGTACACTGCCCTAAAAGCCAAGACAACAGTCAAATTCTATTATATTGACAAATTAGCATTTGCCTTATCTATGCAAAATGCCTATGGCTATATCCCCAAAGGCTCTAATAATGGGGTAGCTTGGGCGTGCTGCAGTCTGCAAAACAGCCTATTCAAGGGTAGCTCTCCTTGGTATAAAGAGGATTGAGCTCTATCAAATGATATTAGGATCTCACAATATCCAGACCTTACTATTATTCCTCCAATTGGCACAGGAGCACCTGAGGCGCACAAGCCTGGGCTTCATCAATGTAATCATGCTGGATAATGTGAGAGAGGGGGGATAAACTAACTAAGTTTGGCTCCCATCCTGGGGGAAGGACCCGCCATGACACCATTCAGTGCAAGACTGGTATGGCTTCTCAAAGAGGCGTCCAAAGGGAGGACACAGCAGATAGACAGGTAAGTAGGAATCTAAACCCATCAAGATTATCCTGCCAAGAAGCCAGAAAGTGCACTTGGGGGCGTGCTTCTGGACATCTGACCCTTCCTCTCAAACCACAGGATCTGGGTTCACAGAGAGGGGAGGCAATGGGGGATCCAAACTTGGGGAAGACACAGGGACCAAGTCAAGAGCAGACAGTTTGAGGTCATCACAGGTGAGACTTCTTACTAAGATCTCACTGGTGGAAAGGATGTCCTGAGTGTGCCCAGGGTTGTCCTTAACATTTGCATGAGTTGAGTGGGGTTGCTCCCTACATGATGAAATGAATTGGAAATACAATTTCAAAGATTTGGAGAAGTAGTCCAAATTGTTACCAGAACAGGGGCCAGAGTAAAGGTTAAAAACTTGACTAAGAGGACTAGCATTCTATGTTCTCAGGGAACCCAGTAAATCAGAGGTGAATTCCAAGAAGAAACAAGCCAAATTAGACTACCAGTCAATCAAAGAATCTCCTAAAATACTAAGATAAAGAAAGGGGACAGCAGCTGTGGACTAAATACTTTTGAAGGCAAGAAAAGTGCTTATTAAAGCGTACAGCCATGCTTAAATGGAAGCAAAAGTGAAAGGAAAGCAAAATCAAACTTAAATAGGTAAATATAAATATATACTACTAATTTTTAAAGCTCAAGTCTAGTTTTTGAAATGAGAGCGGCAAGCTTAACGTTGACCACAGCGCTAGAGACTTCAGAGGGGTTACCAATAACCCAGGGACAAGGAATAGGGTAAGGGAAAGCTAATAATTCTACTAAAACCATAAAGAAATAGGAGGTCAACAGAAGAGACCTAAAATCCAAAAAATTGTTTTATAAAAGCTTAAACTTTTATTTGTTAAGATGAGCAAGCAGGGGACTGGAAGTTCCCTGTCTTGCTTTAAGGGAGGAGTTTCAGAATCCCAGAGTCACCTGACCCAAGGTGCAAATCTTATTGGATACAGGAAGAATTTTACAAAGGCAAATCCATTGAGTTGGAGGGTTTTATAATAATTTCTGGCTTCAACTCTGATTGGCTGGCAATAATGGACTGGTGCAAGTCAGCATTAAATCCAGTTGGATTGGAGTTTTTGATTCAACAGAAGTGCAAACTGTTTTATTACACTTAATTTTTTTTAAATGTGGGCAAGCCCAGGCCAACAAATAGTCTAAATTAATCAGAGATTCATCCCAAGTGGGAACATAAATCTGGTTGTTAGCAGTTGCCACCTGAGAAGGGTATGCCAGGACAAATTGCTTGTCAATTATATGAGCTAAATCTCTATGAGAATTAAGTGGTTTTGCTTGAGTCTGAGCATATTTTTTTAGCGCTGAGGGAAGATGGTACTATCCAAAGCTAAAGGGGGAAGTGACTTTACAGATAATGTCAGACTCCACAAGGTGGCAGATATTATTGAAGAATTTCTAATGACTGATACAGGTATTGCAGTTAGCCCACAATGTGAGATTATGCTGATTGACCACAAATGATCAGGCTAATTATTGCACACAGATCTTTATCAATTACACATTTTATTATTACTAGGCTATCATTTAATTAAGTGTAGTAGTTATAAGCTGTATATTCAACAGTTTATAATTGATATGACAGTTATACGCTGGGAAGTTGTTAGTCTATTATAATATGATGAAACAATTATACACATATTATTACTAGATTGTCATTCTACAATCTGTAATGATTATACACTGTATATTACTAGTTTATTTTAAATGATATACCAAATATATGCTATATAATTGTTAGCCAATATAGTAATTATCATTGATTACACGGTGTGTAATCTTGAAATCATCAATTGTATATTGCTCATTCCATCCTATTGGACGTTGTATTAACTCAGTCCCACCTAGCCTGAAGATTGTATATGAGTATATCAAACAAGTGATGCGCAAATAGCTAGGAAATACCAAGTTTGGATCAGCATCACACAGCGTATAATTTGTTCCTTATTGGTTCAAGTCAGCATTACACTGTAGATAATTCACAGGTTGACATTGGATTGAGTCTGCTATTATACAGTGTATAATACCTAATTCAAACTGTTGCATTCATAAACAGAAGGCTTGTCAATCAGAAAAGGATAACTGATTAAGCCCTGGAAATGGAATACTGGAATTCTAACTTCCAATGTAGGAGGACAGAACAGGGACCATTTCTAAGTGTTGACCAAATACGGCGTAGTTTCCATGTGCAATAATAGGCACTTAAGGATACAGCCAATTGATAACTGCCAGTAGGCTAGCTCAAGAAGAATGCAGGCTGTAGCTGAAGCGCCATGTATGCCTTGCTTAGACCAGTAGCAGCACAAATGCCAAGGACAAATAATCAGGATAGGAGCAGCCAGCAAAGATGGACCTATTGCAAAGGTAGCCACTGAGAACTGTCTGAAAGGACAAGAAAAAGGGTGGTTGCAGTATATATTGATACAGACACCTGAAAAGATGATAACAAGGTCTTAGTTACACCTGGATAGATTGCAGCCACTGGCTAGATTGTACTCCAGTCCCAATAAATGTAATTATCTTTAAAGTTCTTTCTATTGCAGTCTGTAGTGATCTTTCATAGGATTAGGTAGAGTAAATTTGCAAGGCTAACATCTATCTGTAGCTTTAAACATACCAGCAATAACCAAAGTTGCTCAACATTGGTGCTCACTCAAAAAAAAGACTCTTCCAATGCCCACAGAAACTGTCCCTGTTTGCCAAGGATTGTCCTTGAACCTGCCTCTGCCAAGCTTTTCAATAATAATGGGTATGCAATTGAATCATCTGAAAGTGAGAGTGCTTCTGTCTTTTCTATGAGCAATCCTGTGGTTGTTCACCCTCCCAAAACTGTCCCTTTGGTTGTGGCTCCTCTACCCTCTTTCCTGAGAGCCCCACCTTATCTGGCCCCTACAATCACACACAGATTGTAGAGCTGTATGAAGTTCTCCTTTGTGGTTTCTGTCTCCCTCTTTCTGGCCGCCCTGACCAGAACCTTAGTTTCTTCTTTCAGTATCAAGATCAGAATACTTGTTGGTAGCTCTACTGGCTATATCAAAACGCTTCCTTCCAGGCTCTCTAGGAGCGCCTTTCTGGGGGAAACATGCTGTGGAATACCTCACAGGCTTTCTACAGCTTTCTATGAAACAGATCCAACTTTTTACTGCCCGCCAGAATCTTGAGTTATCTTCCCTGGGTGATGCCCTCCTATCTTGCTGCTGTGATTGGGCTGAACAGTGGGTTATAGCCATTGCCTCCTTTTTGGAGTTGTACGCTGTGGTCCTTTATAATCAGTTCATGGGGGAACACCCATGCCAGAATTGATGAACTGATTAACATCCTCAAAAAAAGTTCATGTCTATGGTATACAAGGCCATGGACGCTTGTGAGTCCTCCTTGGCATGGTTTCAGGACGTACACAATTTCTGTGCTGAATCAGATAAATTCAGTGTGCATGTGGCAGAAGCCTTGGCCATCACAGATCAAAACATCATCTCATTGGACAAGAAGATAGAACAGCTTGGTTCAAGACTCCATCAATTTGAAAAGTACATTCTGGATGACTTTCACAGACTAAAAACAAAGGTGATCAGTCAATTGAAGGTATCTTGCTTGTCCACATCAAAACCACTGTCATTCCCAAACAATGCCAGTGTTACAGCACTGGAGACAAAAGTGGCAAGTCTTGAAACCATAATCAGAGGATACAATAAGGATTTTTCCAGAGCTCATAATAAAAAAATGGCCCTACAAGTAGAACAAGCAACTATGAGGATTTCCATCTAACACTTGTCCAAAAATACACTTAGTGTAGAGTCTGAGCTCTATCAGAGAAACCTCTAGATAAACAATCTGAACGTCCACAACCTCCTGGCAAGAATGGAAGCCTGGGTATGCCTACTGGAAGCAAATGGCTGAAAGTGCATCCCAGCCAGATGTCAGACCTCATCTTATATGCCAACCAATTATCATGAGGACGCTGATGACCTCTCAAAGGAGGAGGAGGAGAAAGAACAGAAACAGGGGAATTCCCAAAGTGTTCATCACCCTTTCTAACAGGGAGCCATTTACACCCAAAGCTACGCCTAGGGCTAGGTGTAGCTACACAGCACATAAGTAATTGACTGCCTTTCTCTTCCAGACCACTGAGTCTGTGATCAAAAATAAACAATTAAAGCCCCTCAACCTTTTGTTGTAACTGTGCTGTTTTAGCAGTTACAAGGGAAAAATATTTTGGAAACTAGATAATATTCTTTATTGAGAGATAGTAATTATATAGTCATTGTGAATCAATGGATAACAGGAACATGGATGTTTTAATCACACAGCTGAATGGAAGGAGGGGGTGGCTTGATCCTGGTAATGAGTCAAGTGCCAAAAAGAGATATCCACCATAAAGGAATGACATTTGTTCATGTTGATAGATTTGGTAATTTGAATTGACTTCCTAGCTTGGCTACAGGTCACTGGGAAATTGGATTGCAGGTCACAAATCTGCTTGGTTGGAACCTTGCTGGCGGGTCAAGCCTGCTGTTTCAACACTCCCCAAATTTGATAAGCAAGGAAATGTACACTCCTTCCTCAGGATTTTTGAAATGGCCATGAGAGGCGCCAGTGATCATCAGAAGGCAATCTCTCTCATTACCATACTGGAAACAGTAAGCATCAATCTGAAGATTCCACAACTACCCACTACTAAATGGAGATATCAGGAATAAAAGCAAGCTTTACTTGAGGAGTTTGGTGGAGAAGACATCCTCTTCACTAGGAAGTCTGAATTTGTAGCTATATTGTTTGCCTTGGGGGGAAAACTGCAGGAACTCACAGAATGTTTCTATCACAACGCAGTAGTGCTCCTGGGTTCTGGCATAGTTTCCACATTTGGCATCTGTTCTGTAATAAAACAGGCAACTCATCCCTACAAGGAACTATACTGTGTAATTGCCCCCACCTATGCCAAGGGCAAGGATGTGTCAGAGATTGTAGACTGTCTACATAGCCATGCTGAAAAGTTTGGTCCCCCTAATAGACCTGAGCCCAAGCAGCCAAAGACAGTCTATAAAAAACCATGCTTTCAGAAGGAAGATAGCGCAAAATCCTTTGCTCACCCTCCTGATGTGAAGGGTCCCTATTGCATTGCCTGCAATACAGCTGGTCATTGATAATTGAAATGTTCAAATAACTCCAAGAAGGTACATGTTGTGCAGAACCATCCCACAGGTGCCAATGAGGGAAAAGCCAAGGCAGAGTAGAATAGGGAAATTTTACCTCTGCCAAACCTCTCAACCTTCACATCAAACCTGGCCCCAAAGTGCACCGCCCTTAAGATGTACAAGAGGACACAATACACATGGTTGTAGACAACAACCTTTACTCTGTGAATACCTGCTCCCAAAATAAAGCCCAGCACAAAGAGGCCGCCCTAGCCAAAGTTTCATAACCTTATGCTGCTCAAATCCAGGACGCTAGGGAAAATCACCATTCACCATGTTCCAATGATACCCCAAACCTGAAGTTGATCTAAGTAGCTTTCCCTCTGGAGGAGCTAAAGTCCACATACCTTGACGTTTGCAAAAGCCTGTTCCACAACTTGGAGAGCAATGAGGAGAACAGAATACACACATTAAAAAGCCTCAATGACTATTATATTGATTGTACATACATTGACATCTTGGTTAACAAGTGTCACATTTAAGCAATTGTGGATAGTGGTGCCCTGTTCAACATAATATCCACTAAGATGATGAAGAAACTGGGTATACCACCAGATGTAGACTACATATTGCCATTTGGTACAGATGGTAAAGACCCACTTACTCTGTGGGAGCATACAGCTCACTACCTATGCAATTTGGTTCCATTGCAGTATCTGCTCCAGAAGTTATACTGTCAAACAAAACCAAATAATTTTTGTCATAGGTGCCTACTTCCTGGTGAAATATGGGACCATTACACATTGGAGTCTTGACACCTTCAAAAACCTGGGACAAACCCTGCCTTTGTTCTTTAGTTGGGAAGGACAAGACACCACACCCAAGCCCTGTAAATTTGTCAATCTGGCCTACGCCAACAGGATTTACCTGTGGAATACAAACTTCTTGGAAAACACAGAAGAAAACCCCTACCCAGATTCTGGTATTATAAAGGTATTATTTTAAGGACCAGATCTGCATTTTTCCTAGAACCTGGGCACCAGAAGATTGCTGAGACTAGGTTGTCTGTGGTTGTCCCCAAAGGACTCTATGAGGAAGTCATCAAACTCTGGGGCCATTCTTGCTTTGAACTGTGCATTGCGCCAGGCATTATTATCCCTGGAAAACAAGAGATCTATGTCCTCTTGGCTAATCTCACAAAGAAGACGCTTTCTATCAAGAAAGACCAAGTGGTAGGCTTCCTACATTTCTATCCTATAGAGGAATTATCCAAGGTTAATGAATTTGGCACATTTAAGGAAATGGGTATACCAGACAACCCTGAGTCAGTAGTCCTTCTGACTACACCCCTAGCTGACCTTTCCTCACTTGGCCCCGAGGAAAAAGCTCATGAATCATTGTTGTTCAAGAAGTACCGTTCAATCTTTTCTGAAAGCAATCCAGACCTAGGTTGTGCTGAAGGAGTAACCCACCACATTGATACAGGGCCCATCCCTCTAATTTGCATGCGCCCCATAGGACATCAAAAAGAAAATAAGGAAGCTGTCTCTGAAGAAGTCAGAGTGTTGCTGAAAGAAGGCATGCTGGTTCCATCCAGAAGTCCTTGGGTGTTCCCTATTCTGATTGTCAAGAAGAAGGATGGTTCCAACCAAATTGTCATTTACTATTGTTGTCTCAACAAGATCACCAAAGAGGACTCATACCCCTTGCTCCACATAGATGACACATTAGACCGCCTTAGAGACGCCAAGTACTTTTCTTCTATGGACCTCATATTGGGCTATTGGCAGGTCAAACTACCCCCCAAAGAGAAGGAGAAATGTGTCATCATAATCTTGAAAGGACTATTTCAACCAACAAGAATGCCACAAGGACTGTGTAATTCTCCTGCAACATTCCAGCAAGCAATATACACCATCCTTGGTGACCTTAAGCTCTCCTTTGTCTTAGTGTAATTAGACAACATCAACATCTTCTCTAGGACTTTTACTGAGCACCTAGCTCATTTTGAGGAAGTCTTCAAGAGGCTAGCAGCTGCCAATCTTAAAATAAACCTGTTCAAATGCAAGTTCTTCAAAGAACAGCTGAAATACCTGGGCTTTGTCATATATATTCACAGCCTGCAGCCCCAGCCTTCAAAAGCTGAAGCCATCTCTAAGATGAAGCAACCTGAGTCAAAACACAACATACAGGTCTTCTTGGGCAGGGTTGATTGCTATCAACGCTTCATCTCCCGCTTTGAAGCCATTGGAGAACCTCTCTTCCACTTGCTAAAACCAGGAGTTGACTTCATATGGAGTAAGCAATGTCAGGGAGCCTTTGAAAAACTAAGCTTGGCATTTTCAAGCAACTCTGTCCTGATGTACCCAGACTTTGACAGACCCTATGTGATCCATACCAGCACTATGAGAGAGAGGAGCTAAACTAACTAAGTTTGGCTCCTATCCCAGAGGAAAAATTAATCAGGATACCATCCAGTGCAACACTGGGATGATTTCTTAAACAGGGGTCCAGAGAGAGGACAAAGTGAGCAGTCAGGGAAAGTATTAGTTGAACCCCATCATAGTCATCCCTGCAAGGAGCCAGGAAGTGCACTGAGTACTTGGGTTTCAGGGACCAGGCACAGGCTGAGAAGTTGGCTAGATTTGTTCTGGTGAGAGTGCTGCCAAGGGGAATTCCTCTTCATGCAAGGGCCCAGGGGCCATATCAGGGAGAGGCAGATCAATTATTTTGCAGGTGAGACTTTTTTTCCAAATGCTAACCAGAAATAATAAGGTCCTGAGCTCTACTGGGAAGGTCTTCCACAAGGTGCAGTAGGTGAGAGGAATTGTTGCTCAATATGAGGACAGAAGTTGAAATACATCCCCAAAGCTTAGGGGAAGTGGACCAGATAAAGAATAAAACCAGGGACAAGGTGAAAGCAACAAACTTAAAAATTGGTGTCAAAATTTTGTAGAGAACCAAACAAGGCTTATAATTCAAACCAAGTGTAAGAAAAAAGGGGCCAGAGACTTATCCCAGAAAGAGGGGGAGATTTGGCTAAGAAGGCCAAGAAAGTGTTGAAACAGCAGGCTTAACTTGCCAGCAAGGTTCTGAGTAAGCAGGTTTATGACCTGCAATCCAATTATCTAGTCACTTGGAGCCAGACTAGGAAGTTAACTTGAAATTCCAAATCCAAAAACATGAACAAATGATGATCCCCTACAATGGATACCTTGTTTTGGCGCTTGACTCATTACCAGGATCAAGCCACCCCCTTCATCATTCCACCATGTGATCAACACAATCATTTTCCTGTTATCAATGACTTGCACTAACTATATAATCATTATCTCTCAATATAGAATATTATCTAGTTTATAATTATTTTTCCCATTGTAACTTTGCTAAAACAGCACAGTTATGACATTGGTGGCACAGGTAGGTTCTCTATCCTACTTTATTCCCCAAAATTCCGCCTGTTGCCCATACTTGCGGCGGCCAACTAATCCATGATAGAATCATGTCTGGCCTCCTGCTAGACTGGACACAGTATATGCCAGGTGCCAAAATATCTGATGGCTTTGTACTGTACCAGAACACAGTGATCCTGCTCCCAGTCTTCAACGCACTGTCAGCGCAAGGGTTCTTCCAGGCACCCTCTGCCATACACCAAGCAACAAAAAAGAGCACCATGCCAGCCTAAATAGCTCAGAGACTGTGAATCACTGCCTTGGAACCTTGTGCTGGGCCAACAACAACAACACTAACGCATGGATCCAATCTGCCCAAAGCAAGCTGGTCCAAATGGAATGCCCACAACAATTTTATATTGCAGAAATCTTCATCCAACTGACTCATGACGCTGGCACTTGGTGAAACAAGTGGCATGAAGAGCACACAGAAAAACACTGGGGCACCTTCAAACAAGACTTCTTGGCAAGATTTGTGCTAAAAGACACCACACTTATGTTTATACGCCAAGTAAAGAACCCTACTCAGACTAGCGCTATGAAGGAGCTCTCCTGCGCCTACAAGGAACTCCAACTACATTTGCCCTTGAATATGGCCTTTGACACTCCAGCTACCCATCTCATGTACTAAAACACTCTCAAGTTGCACGTAATGAGACACGTAAACCTGGACCAGGTAACCAACCTGCAAAGTTTGTACCACAAGGCAGAGAAAGCAGAACAAACGTCCAAAGCTCTCCAAAAGGCGCAAACTGGAAAAAGAAAGAGGCCCAAGGACTCTCACTCAGCCGCGCAGTCAAGCCAAATACCCCCTGAGAACAACAGCAGCAACACAAACCATAAATCTTCAAGCACCAATAAACACAGAAATGGGAAAAATGGTCAGTAAAACCGCTCACATTTCCATATCACTGCCACACAAGGCAACCAAGACAAGGGAGAAGCCTGGGGAGAGCACTAAGAGAGCCAAGCTCTCCCTGCACAACTCCTGACTTTCTCAATGATGAATACCAACCTGAGGACGTGGACTGGTGTCCAATGATCCAAACGCCCTCAGAGGACCTGGTACTTTACACCATTGTCAGACACCCCCAATAAACTGATGTCTTACCCTTTATGCTTTTGCAGTTATACGGGCTCAGCACTCCCAGAATTGAGCGCAGATCAAACCCTAGTCAACAGCAGCTTTGTAGACAAGTTCAAGCTATCCACTAATCCTTTGCGGATTAAGAACACAGTTTTAGCTGATGAGCATCACATTGCTGCAACAAGGGGAACTGCCTCATTCTCTGTCATGCTTGAGAACCTGCATTCCACCATCCAAGGACCCTTAATTGACTTTCCCAAGTTTGATATTGTACTGGGTCTGGACTGGTTACAAAAGAACAATCCTCATGTAGACTGGGCAACCTCAGTGTTGACCATCAAGCGTGAAGGTGTCAACCACCAGATCTACCCTGACTCAGTGGACCAAATCCTACGCAACCACTTCTTTGTGTGCATCACAGAGACCCTGGACAAAAAGGGAAACCTGAAGGCAATTGACTGGGACTCCTGCCAGTACAAGATCATACACTTTAAGGATCACCAGGATACCTCCACGCCTCAGGATTGCAAAATTGTGACCCATCATCCAAAAATCTTCAAAGAAGCTCTACCTGGGTTGCCCCCAGAGAAACACATTCAACACTTCATCCAGCTCAAATGAGCTGTACCCAAAGCACGTCCTATCTACAGGCTGACCCCAAACAAAGACATTGCCCTACTTGCCTATCTCAAGGAAGCGTTGGAGAAGGGACTTATTTACCCCTCACAGTCTCCTTTTAGGGCTGTGTGTTCTTTGTGATCAAGAAGGATGTCACCTGCACCTAGTAACAGATTACTGAGCCCTAAATGAAGTTACCATCAAAAATTGTTACCCACTGCCACTCATTGAAAACTTCTTTGATGCCCTGGGCAGCGCCACAGTCTTCTCCAAGATTGAATTAAGCACAGGATACAACCAGATCTGTATCAAAGAGGAGGATATCCCCAAGACGGCCTTATGCACAAAGTATGGCTCATACAAATATGTGGTACTCAATTTTGGCATAACCAACACCCCCTCAACCTTTGTGACCTTCATGAACAAAGTGTTTGCGCCACACATAGGCAAGCATGCTCTAGTCTACCTAGACAACATTATTGTCTATAGCCCCTCAATAGAGCAGCACCACAATGACTTAGAGGCAGTCTTTGCTACCTTGGCGCAACAAAAGCTGCTAGTCAACCCCTCCAAATTCCAGTTCTTCTGGGACCAGCTGCCCTTCCCAGGCCACATAGTCTAAAAAGATGGCATTAAACTCGACAGTCAGAAGAACCAGGTTATCTGCAAAATGCCGCCGCCTAAAGACAAGTTGGAACTCCACACATTCTTAGGAATGATTGTCTATGTACACCGCTTCATACCTGACTGCAGCGTTCTGACTGCACCCCTGTCCGCCATAATTGGCACCAAATCCAAGTTTGTTGGACCCCCAACAAGACCTCTGGTTTAGACGTCTCAAAGAGAAACTCACAACAGCACCTATCTTATAGTATCCCAAACGCAATGGGGAATACTAAATGGAAACCAACACCTCAGACACATCCATTATGGGAGTACTACAAATCAAAAAACTGATGGTGACTTCCTGCCTGTAGCCTACAAATCACACAAATTGACAGACAGCAAGTGCTAATACCCTATACACAACAAGGAATTGTTGGCAATTGTGCACTGCTTAGTCAAATGGCGTTGCTACCTAGAACAACAGCAAGAATTCACAGCATTGACCAACCAAAAGTTGCTTATTTATTTCAAAACCTAAGCAAATCTATTCTGTTGTCAGTCCCACTGGATGGAACTCCTGAAGAGATTCAATATGTTCATACAGTACAAGCCTGGTCCAGAACTTGCCATGGCAGACACACTCTTGCGCCTGTACATCAGAGCCACAAGGGGAGAGAATGGGCTTGATCCAGACTGGCCCTCCTGGTACTCCAAAAAATGACAAAGGTTTTCCCCCAGGCACCACATACATAACAAAAGAAACAGTCATTAAGAAAAAGCAATTATTTGCAGATGTGTATGGGACCTTACATAAAAAATGTCCAACAAGACCACCATCCTGTATGTTCTCACACATCAGCAAGTTGACACAATACTACGTTACCATAGAGACCTAGGGCACACAAAAATCTGCAGCCTCTACAAATTCTTTAAACACAAAACATGGTGGCCAACCCTGTACTGAGACGTTCAGGAAGACTTGAACCAATGTGAAGTAGGAGATGAAATTTGCAAAGAGGGAAACTCCACCTAAGTCAGTACTACCTATCCACACACAACTACCCTTCAAGGTGTTGGCCCTAGATATTGTGAGACCCATGCCAGAAAAACATAATAAGAAGAAGTACATCATTACCGCAATAGACTTTTCCACACAATGGCCAGTGGCACAAGCAGTAAACACATATACAGGCAATGACGTGCAGCAGTTCATAGGAAAAGAAATCATCAGCAAGTTCAGAAAGCCAGAACTCCTGATAACCAATGGAGGGAAAAAAATTGACCTCTGAAGACACCAGTGTATACCTCACCAAGAATGGGGTCAAGCACACAGTGACAACACCTTATCACTCTCAGGCCAATGGACGTGTGGAGCAGCTAAATAGCAGCCTTGGCCAAGCTAACCGCCAGGAGACCTGAGGAGTGTTACAAGCATCTATTGACTACATTGCTTGTATGTTGGACTTGTGTGAACAGATCCTCCAGGAAAAGTCCCTTTGAGTTAGTATATGGCATACAGCTCAATACCATCCAAGCATTATCAGGACCCAAGCTGGAAATACCAAGAAAGGTCCCACCTTGTTCAGACCCCCAGGTCATGCAAGCCAGCAGCAGTCAATCAGAAAGAGAGGAAAAGCGTGTGCAAAAGACATCAATACACATCCAAAAAAGACATGAGGTTTGCAAAAAAAAGTTTGGGTCATGAACATCAACAAAAGTAAATTACAGCCAGAGAAAGTAGGCCCAGCAATCATCTTAAAGGTAAACAAAAACAACACTTACCTTGTTCAAGGACTTGGGAAATGTAAACAAGACAAGATCCTCCACCATGATTGCCTGAGACCCTGAAAGGGAAGACGGAAACAATGTGAGACCGTCCTACCTGCCACAGAACAACAGTTGGGTCATTATTTGTTAGATTAAGCCAAGGCGCCAGCTTAAGCATTTCAAAGCCTTTTAACTTCTTTGGTATCATTTAAGTCATAAACTTATGTTTTTTGAACATTAGTATAATGCTTAGTTTACTAAAGAAAAGTTTAATAGTGTAAAATATACAAATAATAGAAATAAATCTTATTTCTATTAGCTGTATTTTTTGCTAAAACCCTTTTTCTATTTTAATAAGCCAAGAATTAAATATATGAGTTGCATGGGAGAGTAATAGCAGCCCCAAAGCTATAATTGCTATTACCCTATCTTTGGCTCATATAATTAATTTCTTAGTTATTTTTAGAAAAAAAAGTTGTTGTATTTAAAAGACTATTTACCCTATATGAAATATAAGTTTTTGTTATGCGTCCAACTTCATGAACATGTCCTACTAATCCTTTAGTAGTATCAGCTCTCTTTGTTTCTCTGTCATCTGTGCAGAACTTTGCACAATAATTTATTTTGGAGTACTCCTTAACATCCTCAAATGTCAAAGGTGAAACATACAGCTCACCATCTTTCATTAAATATGAAAGATTAACATAAAATGCTTTGACTTCAAGCCAGCTTTTTTAGGCCTAGATTTTCTATCATAGATGTGAAAAAAGATTTTTTGGGAAACATCTGAATTATTTACAAGTGTCTCATATAGACCCTTTCTTTCTTCCTCTCTCTCAAAAACCATTTTGAGATCATTTATATTTTTTATATACATCTCATTTTCCTTTTGTTTAAATATTTTAGATAATACACCAAAATGACCATCAACAATACTTTTGCCATGACACTCAACAAATCTATTAAACTTAATTGTTCCTTTTATAATTTTAGGTACCTCTTTAAAAAGATAATATAAGAATTCATAAGATCTGAAATGATTACCATTATCAGTCCAAACTTTAATATTTTTAATATTCTTAAATTTATTATTTTTAAGCAGACTTATCAAACACTGACCTGAAAACAAAGAGTCATGAGATAAAATTTCAGATAAAAAGTCATGATACTCATATTTAATTTTCTCATTTTCTTTAAAAGCAATTGCAAATCCTAATAAAGAAATAGGTATTTTCTCATAAAAACAATTATTTGTCTCTATAGGACCCCCACCTATTTTAAAGTTTTCTTTATAGTCTATTACTATAACACATGAATTATTATCAAGATTATTTATATCACTAATATATTCTTTATTTTGATGCTTATAAAACTTTTCATGTAGGTCAATAGATTCCAAATTTTCTTTAATAGATTTAGGCAATGGCAACTTCTTTAAACTCAAATCCTTTTTCTTTATTTCTAATGACTTTTTTAAGTTGCAAATGTTACACATATCAGTTTGCTTTTTGCTTTTAATTATATTATTAGGAATAAGCTTATAAAAAGTGGAAAGTGAAATAGAAATATTGTTTTTTATTTTCATATCTTCGTAAATTTCTTTTTTTGTTTTCAATAATGAGTATTTTATTTTAGTTGAGTATTCACTCAACTCTTTTTGTAATTCTTCATAAATCAATCCAGGGGATTTTTTAGTGAATTGGCTAGTTGGAAATGAATTTTTTAATATATGTTTTAAAATATTTTTTATGTTTTCTTTCTTTACTGAATCATTTTTTCCTTTTTTATTTTTTGAATTTAATGATGCTTTTTTAGCATTTTTTATTTTTTTAGAATATGAATACTCATTTTTTGTCATTTTAAATCCACAATCCCAAAGCTCTTTCAGACTGTAGCTTGATGTAACCAATGCTCTTAGGGAAGGAAGGTGCTTGGCAGGGGACTCTGACATCAATTCCTTTAGGTTGTTAAGGAAATCATCTGTCTTAGAATTTTGTATGACAGGTAAGAAGGTACTTTTTCCAAACTCTGTTTTTAATAAGAAATGCTCAACAAAGCTGTTAAGATCACTGCCAGCAGTAAAAAGGAATGCTTGTTTAAGCATAGAGATTCTTTCTCTCTTAGTAGAAGCCCCCAGTGAGAAGAAAGGTGTCATCTGAGGTGCAAACTTGATAGGTTCCATAGTGATAGTGGTTGGGTTCCTTGGCTTGGTTCAGGCAGTTCTTGCTTGGAAATAGATGTGCAGTTATCAGAGAGGAGTAAAGGTGTAGATTGTAAAGTAAATTTCTGTAAAGTTGAGCTGTTTAAATACCATGTTAGCTGAGCTTTCGCACTACAGGCATAAATCCCCAACTGACCCCCAACTGATCCCCTTAATTTATCAATATCACCCCTGAAGTCTGATATCATTGTTTATTTACCCCTTTTTATATTCTGGTTAACTGTTGATATTTCCGCGAATAGTACTTCAATCTCGCTCAAACTAGTATCATTAGAAAGCCCTTAATCTCAGCTTTCAGAATTGTGCTGCAACTTTATATTTCAATACCGATTTAGTATCTTGAAGTGGCTTTGAATGTAAGCTTATAAAATTATTATTTGAAATAAAATATGCTAATTAACTCTTAAAGTATGATATTTTAATCAATAAACTAAATTTAAAGTATAAATCATTATTTAGCTTACTTTTACTAACCAACTCAACCTTTTTTAAATAAACTTAAGTTTATTATAACCTTTAACAGTTCTTAAAAATGAACTTTATATATTTTAAATCTATCAAAACAAAAATATTTTTCTAATCACATATAAATATTTGCTTGTATAATTAAATTTGTATCTTATTTTTATAGATACAATGACTAAGATCATTTTCCGTTTAGTTCAAATAAATTTTAACCTTTATAAAATTTAATTAAATAAAGCAAGATTTTGATACATTCTTTTTTATGTTTGAATTTTGTATACATATTATCTCTAGCATACAGTATAAAAATATAATTTTATTAAATAGTTGTATAAAGCTATTTTATTAATATTAAATACTTAAAATTTTGAAAAGAAAAACTTTTACTCTCTTATAAGTTCTTATTATATATTTTCTATAAAATCTAACTTAAGAATAAATTACTTATGCTAAATGAGATCACTGAAATTTCAATAAAAGTTCAGTTTTAATTTTAGTTTTGGTTTTTTTTTGACTTTTTACTAGATTTTTTTTAAAAAAATCCAAAATTATTTAATATTTATTAAATATGCAAAAAAGCTATCTGCCCTCTTTTTAAAAGAGGGATTCAAAAATTATTATATTTTAAATTAAATATTTTAAAAAAGCTAAGATTTTAGGCAACAATTTGATTTCCAACAAAAAGCATCATATCAGTTTTTATTGTATTTTTAGGTTGCTCTTTTTAGAATGATGTCATTTTGTACTAATCAGCTTTCAAGAAATAATGGTATGTGAAATAAGATTGTTACTAGCTTTTAATACAGTTTAATTTAGCTGTAAGTAGAAAATGATTAATTTAATATAGGTTTTTATATTATAAGGATTAAATAAGATTTATTTTGATAAAATTGTTGTAATTATTTAAATTTATTGATAAGAAAATTAAAACAAAATTTTAAAGTTTTAAGTAGCACAGTTAATAGGAAACAGATTAATCTAACAAATAATGACCCAGTTAGTCCAGTATGGCGCCTGAGCTCCTAACAACCTCCCTGACAACCTGCCCCCAGAGGAGGCCAACATTCTGTTGGTGGGGGGGTGTTGAAACAGCAGGCTTGACCCGCCAGCAAGGTTCTGAGTAAGCAGGTTTGTGACCTACAATCCAATTATCCAGTCACATGGAGCCAGACTAGGAAGTCAACTCAAATTGCCAAGTCTAACAACATGAACAAACAATGATCCCTTATGGTGGATACCTTGTTTTGGCGCTTGACTCATTACAAGGATCAAGCCACCCCCTCTTCCATCCAGCTGTGTGATCAATACAACCATGTTCCTGTTATCATTGATTTACAATTCCTATATAATCACTATCTTTCAATAAAGAATATCATCTAGATCTAAACATTTTCCCCCTTGTAACTTTGCTAAAACAGCACAGTTAAAACAAGAGGGACAAGGAGCCTTAAACTTGGAGTTTAAGCCAAGGAAGCCAACAGTGGACAAAGAAAAGATTAAAGAGCCAAGCAAGAGCAAAAGAAGGACAAAAAATAAATTGAAATAGGTAATTATGAGGTTTTAAACTACTAATACTAATTGTTCAAGCTTGAAAGCAAAAGCAAAAGAGGTAAGATCTGGGTTATACACTAACACTAACTCTAGGGGCTTTGGGAATGGCAACAGGAACAAAAAGGTAACCACAAAGGTAAGAGATGAGGGCCACCTTTTCTAACAATTTTTAGGATAATAGAGGACCAAAATAGGGCCTCAGAAATCAGAAAATTCAAAAAATTATAAGGGAAAACTTAGAGAGTTTTTAAAGATTTTAATTGATAGATTAAGCAAGCAGGAGACTTTCAGTCCCCTGTCTTGGTTTTAGGGAAAACCAATTTGAATTTAAAGGTCAGCTGACCTCAACCAGTCATTTGATTAGGTAAGGTAGAAAATTTTGCCAGTAATTTCAGAGAGCTTGGATCGTTTCTCATCAATTTCTAACCCAACCTCTGATTAGCTAGTGCCTAAAGGACACTTCAGGATGCCATTAATTCCAGTTGAAGTGGATTTTTGAAGTAACCAAAGCGCGTCCTGACTGTTCAACCTTCAACTGTTTTAAATGGGGACAAAACCAAGCCAAAAAATAGTCCAGATTGATCAGGAATTCCTCCCAAGTGGGGACAGAATTCAGAGCATCAGTATTTAACACCTGGAAAAGGTATGCCAACACAAATATCTCATCAAAGGTATGGGCTAAATCCTCAAGAGAATTAAAGGGCTTGGTTGGCTTCTGAGCAGATTTTTTGGTATGATATAAGAAGATGGTCCTATCTAAGGCTAAAGGGGAGTGACTTTAAAGACACCTTACTTACAGCAGTTGGGGCTGTAATATCCCAGCTTGACAACAAAGGACTCAAACACCTTGTGGCATATGCCAGTAGAATGTTAAACGTCCAAGAAAGCAACTACACAGTGACAGAGTGCAAATGTCTGGAAGTCATCTATGCATGCAAGAAATTTTGGGTCTAAATCATGGTGTACAGTTCACAATGGTCACAGACCACACATCCCTAGCTTATCTCCAGAGCCTCAAGGAACCAGAAGGCCAAATTGCTCTTTGGGCTTTGAAACTAAAGGCCTTGGACTACAAAATCCTCATTTCCCTGGTTGCAATCACCAGTGTTATGTTTGGCTCCTGGGAACAACATCCAGGAGGACATGGCAGGAAATCTTTATAATGAAAGATTTTAGGTTTTAGTTTAGCCTTGGGTTAGCCTTAAGGGCACATACCTTAATTTCCTGGAATACAAGATGAGGAATTCCTTTTGTCAAAAAGGAAAGGAAAAGGCTTGAAGAATATTAAAGTCAATGCAAATGAGGATAAACTTGTCTTTATTAGGAGAAATGATTCTACTTTAATAGTAGAAAAAGGTTGATGATTGCTCATTAGATAGAAAGAGTGGTTGAGGGGGTCACATTGGGGTGAGGTCATACCAGGAACAGACAAGGGCAGGTAAGGTATTCCAGAATGAGTGGACATTGGAACAGACCCATTTATAGAAGGTGAGGAATTTCCAAAGTTGAAAGCAAAACCAATCAAATCTTTGCACGTAGCACTATTCAAAGGCCATATCAAAACAGCATTAATGGCGCAATTTACAACAACCAGAAGGCAGACTTCCTATCACACTTACCTACTGTGGCTTAGTGAGCCCATTAGCGGATCAACTTTACCACAAGATGATGACTGGGAAGTTTAGTGACAAACCCAAGAAAGTGCAGCATATCCCACAAGACCTCCAAAAGGATACAGTACTATACAATGGTGTGCTATACAAGTTGGTGGATGGCAAGAAACACATATTAACTCCTCCCTCCAAAAGGACCAGTATTGTCACAGCCGCTCACAAGGCAATGTGTCATAGGGCCTTTTAGAAAACTAAGGAGATCCTGTCTTGCACTTACTTCTGTTAAGCAATGAATTTCAACATCCAAGAGACAATTGAATGCTGTATCAAATGTCAAGGGAATAAGCACTACAGAAAAGCACAACTTACCAGATGGTGCAGCCCCATTTTGCCTGGCAAACCATATCTATAGACATAGTGGGACCAATCCCATGTGGCGGCCCTGACTTTTGTTATATGATAGTGGCTATAGATTGCCTCACTAAGTGGGTGGAAGTCTGGCCTCTCAGGAAGGTAGATGCTCCTTCTACAGCACAATTTGTCTTGGACGCCATTATACTACGCCACAGCTGCCCATGGTTCCTACTCTCAGATAACGGGACTAACTTTAAAGCCTCAGTGATATCAAGAGTGAACAACCTCATGGGAGTTTGTGGGGTAGTCTCTACCTCATATCACCCTGAAACCAATGGGATGGTGGAGTGCGCCAACGTTACCCTAACCCAGATCCTCCAGAAATTAGTGTTATTGTGTACATCTTCATGGGAAACGTACTTAGGAGCAGCGGTGTTTGCGTACAACATTTTGCTTCACTCAACCACAGGAGCATCTCCATTTCAACTGATGTATGGCCGCCACCCTGCCATTATGCCCTTTCTATACTCAGCCACAGGTGACCCTGGGCATCTTTCTATGACCAGTACCTAGGTCAACTAGCCAACACCCTCATCAAATTTCAGGCATCTGCTTTTAGCAACAAGCTATTAAGACCCAAGCCAGGTTTGAGAGGGATTCTGCTAATAGAGTCCCATTGCCCTCTTTTGAGGTAGGGGAGGGGAATGCATTCTGCAACACTCAAGGCGCAGATAGATCCCACAAATTAGACAATCTATGGGTAGGCCCCTTTGAGATTATAGAGAAAACCTCACCTGACGCCTACACCATCAAGGATAAGGATAGTAACGCATTTAACTGTGTACATGCAAAGTTCTCACATCCATTCCGTACCCCAAAGGAAGGGTATAATTAAATGCTTTCTTGTACTTTTAATAAAGGAAATTAATAATAAGCTCAATATGCACACTCTATAGATCATAATAAAAAAGCATAAAAAGATATTAAAAAGTGCAAAATATTAGAAAAGGACATAGTCCTATAAAACTTTATTACTGAGTGCTCTCTTCAGGCTCATCAGGGACGTGATGGGTGGTAGCCTCCACATAGACACCAAAAGTGTGGGTGGCCACCACCTTATAAAGAACAACAATATTCCAAAGCCACATGTGTCACGCCTAAGGGGAGAGCCTCTCCCAGTGCATGATGGGCACAGATAAGGTCAACTGTCCATCAGCCAGGCATCCCAGATCACACTCTATGGGGAAGTATGCTCTCAACATCAGGTACTCAACTATAAACCCCTCAGAAGGATAATTAGCCAGAAGACCCCGCTGGCAGTGCAACACCTCACAACAGTAAAACTCCAAGATGGCCTGCATCTGGCCCAAGGAATTGCAAGGAATTGAAGGCTTGGGAACCAGGAAAAAGTTACCCAATAAAGCCATATGGGGAAGATACCAGGAAGGGTCACTGGTATCTAGCTTCTCCAGGGTGACATTAATGACGTTGACCAGCCGGTTGTGCTGGTTATCTGCACTCTAAAGTCCCTACTGCCAGGTGGAATTGAAACTAGGCCCCCAAGAACGGGACCAGACTTGCACTGCTGTGCAATTGAAATCAATCACCCATACATACTTGGCATTCAATGCCACATTGGAGTGGGGTGGCTCTACCAAGACCCCCTCCAGAGGCCAGTCCAGCTCACAAAGGGCCATAGAGCAAACAGCAGGAGGGTGGTACTGCTCTGAATGCCAAAGACATGAGTGAACATCCACCCCCTGCTCATAAGACAGTAGGACAAATAAGAACTCACTTAATAATTTATAACCCTGGAAGAGACTTATACCTTGAATTGCGCATTATCAGGGTTATAGGAGAGAACAACGCTACCCAACATATTGAGATCAGGAGCATACAGCACAGTAGGTGGCTGAGGTACCACAGCCCTGGCCTTCCAAGCAGCTGGGTCTACTAAAGAAGCCTAATTTACACTCCCAACCACCAAAGTAGGACAATTCTCCTGTGCAACCTCCTTCTCCAAGGTGGGGCTATGGGGGCGCTGAAAGGGATTGGTTACCACAGTGGTGGCCAAAGATAGCTCCAAACAGGTATCATTTTCATGGGTTTGTAACAAATGCCACCCATAGAGCTGGAGGTGGCACGCCTCCTTGCTATGGTGGTTGAATTCTTTTACAACGCTCCTCTGTCATGGTCACCAATAACTCTTGATATTCTTCTTTGGTGCTGAGTCAGGAAGACATAGTAGAGAAAGCCATTATACCTGACTCTCTTCTTACCCTCCCTATTTATGGTCAAGAGGGGGGAAATGTGATATTAGGCTGATTGACCACAAATAATCAGGCTAATCATTGCACACAGATCTTTATCAGTTACATGTTGTATTATCACTAGGCGATAATTTAATTAAGTGTAGTAATTATACGCTGTATGTTTAAAAGTTTATTATAATTGATATGACAGTTATACACTGCAAAGTTGTTAGTCTATTATAATATGATGAAACAATTATACACCATATTATTACTATATTATAATTCTACAATGTGTAATTATTATACAATGTATATTACTAGTTTAGTATAAATAGATACCAAATACATGCTATTAATTATTAGCCAATATAGTGATTATCATTGATTACACGGCGTGTAATCACTAAATCATCAACTTTATATTGCCCATAACATCCTGCTGGACGTTGTATCAACTCAATACACCTAGCCTGAAGATTGTATATGATATATCAAACATGTGATGTGCAAATGGCTAGGAAATACCAAGTTTGGATCAGCATCACACAGTGTATAATTGGTTCTTTATTGGTTCAAGTCAGCATTACATAGCAGATAATCCACAGTTTGACATTGGATTGAGTCTGCTATTATATGGCGTATAATCCCTAATTAAAACTGTTGCATTAATAAGCAGAAGGCTTGCAAACCAGAAAAGAATCACTCTTTAATCCCTGGAAAGGGAATACTGGAATTCTACCTTCCAATGTAGGAGGACAGAACAGGGACCACTTCTAAGTGTCAACCAAATATGGCATAGTTTCCTAGTGCAATAATAGGCACTTAAGAATACAGCCAATTGATAACTTCAATTAGGCTAGCTCAAGGAGCAGTGCAGGCTGTAGCTGAAGCGCCATGTATGCTTTTCTTAGGCCAGTAGCAGCACACATGCCAAGGACAACCAATCAGGATAGGCGCAGTCAGCAAAAATGGACCTATTGCAAAGGTAGCCACAGAGAACTGTCTGAAAGGACAAGAACAAGGGTTGTTGCAGTATATATTGATATAGACACCTGAAAGGATGATAACAAGGTCTTAGTTACACCTGGATAGATTGCAGTCACTGGCTAGATGGTACTCCAGTCCTGATAAACGTAATTATCTTCAAAGTTCTATTCTATTGCAGTCTGTAGTGCTCTTTCATAGGATTAGGTAAAGTACATTTGCAAGGCTAACATCTATCTGTAGCTTTAAACATACCAGCAATAGCCCATGTTGCTCAACACCCAACAATTGGCCACATCAAGTTTGCGCCTCCTATTAATCCCTGCCTATTCCCCATTTCTAAACCCTATTGAGAAGGTCTTTGGGTAGCTCAAGAAAATTGTCAAGCGGGGGACGCCAACTGTGACCAAAGACCTCTTTGATTTGCTCCAGGCTGGGATCCACACCCTTCAGCTGAGACTGTGGCCAAATTCTATGGCCACACTGATAATTTTCTCCCTGTATGCCTTACTAAACAGCCAATCAACTAAAGGCTTAAATTATGACTATTTTTTATATTCTTTAATTTACTCTTTTGGATTTATGGTGTATCATTTTATATTTGAAGCTTCCAAGCCTGCAATCACATAGAATGGCACCACTGATGCAGATGCTTTTTTTGTATTGCAATTTATTTTTCTTTTGTATTCTGTGGTGGCTTTCCAAAACACTTAATAATAAAGTATAATAACTATATGTCTATGTAATTACTGGCATATAAATATAAAAAGGGAATTTAAAAAGTAAAATATAAGCTATCATGTTATACACTGATTCTTTATAAGTAATTTTATTATTACTATACAGTAGTTTTTAAACCTGTTGAGATAAATGTATATTATTCAGTTTAGAACAAATGAACTCAGTCTAAAATCAAAATCAAAGAATTTATATTAAATTATAACAGATTTGGATTTGGTTTGATTTTTTTAGAATGAGTTCATGCATTCTAAACTGAATAATATATGTTTATCTCAACAAGTTTGAAAACTACTGTATACATATCTGGCTTAAGATTTTTTGTTTTTGTATATATCACTAAAATATAAAATTGTTTAAAAATTAATTAATATTAAAAAACAATCTAAATTTTTGTGAAGTTTATTGGAAAAGAGAATTTATTTAGGGAAGCAATAATTTGTTCTGCAGAATGAAGACACCTGGGAATGGAGGTGGCGCACAACCTCCACTGCCACACTGTAAACAGTGGATACACCTTGATTGAAGAATTCCTGTCTGCTATTAAAAGGCAGAATGCCAGATGAGAGTTTACTTGCAGCTTCTCTGGTGGGGCTACAAACCTGTAGATTCCCGCCAGGACCAAGATGTCCTGGATTGTGTGTCAACCAAGTTGTAACCCAGGGAAACCTTTTTTCCATCCTGGGAGAGCCTGGCCTTGTTGATACTGAGAAGGATCCTGTCTAGGTCCTTGAAATTGGTCCCCATCCCAAAGTATAAAAGAAATACCAGGTAAACAATAAGATGAAGCTTTGTCCAGCAAAGGTTCCTGTAAACTCACATAGTTTTTAAGCACTGCGCTAATTTTTTCTCATGCTTTGTCTTTGCAAAAGTGAGATCCATCACCAAAGGGAGCCCCATCTTGTAGGCACTCCAGGCCAGCCCAGAGTTTGCCAGGAGAATTTTAGTTTTCTTGATGGCTGTTGTGTTGGCAAAAGTCAATTTTCTCACTGTGCGCCCAAAGTTCTCCAGAAGGTAAGATTTTGTGCGCTCCACTGGGAAGCAGTCACATGAATCTGCCTCATCTCTGGTATGCTCTTGAATGGGAGCGTCTCCAGGACGTCCCAAACAAGATCAATGGAGTTTACACATTAAACTCACCAAGGGTCTCTGGGTCCAGGCAGGTCAATTAGGCATACTTGTAGGCAATTAATTCCCACTCAGATGCCCCTTCATCATGCAAAAGCCCCATTGGTAGGACACATCATTTTGAAAAAGGCACTTCAATTTACGCAATTTCAAATTTAATTCAATATGGTGTTTTTTGTGTTAGTGATTTTAAATCACAAAAAAATAAAATAATTAATAAAATAGTTAAATTTTACATATGCTTTGCTAATGTGGCATCCCGAATTTACGCCAACTCAATTTTGTCACTTTGAGTCAGATTAATTAAATCTTATTTTGCTAAATTTATTTACATATGAAATCACTTGTGTGGAGCGTGTTTACGCCATCTCAACTTTACACTATTTTAAATCACGTAATTTATCTTTAATTAAAATAAGCTTATTCCTGAACTAAAATAAAGCTTGAATTATAGTGCCAGGAGATGTTCCTATAGTATTAATCCAAGACATTTATACCAAGAACAACCTAAAAGACGCCACCATGATAGTCCTTCTAGTGATTATCATTGCTGGGTAAAAAACCAGTTTTTTTATATGTAATTTATTACTTTATTATAAATGAACACATTGATAAGGGATCTCTTAATAAAATATTTTAATAGTGATTTTATTATGGAAGAGGGTGATTACGCCATTTCAATTTACATCACTTCAAATTCAAGCAAGTTTAATATCACCCAATTGATTTGATGCGCACAATAAATAGGAGAAAATAAGGGAAAATTACATATGAAGTCAGGCTACGCTATATTTATTCCCCCACCTCAATTCTTGCTTTTCACTTTTCAAAAGTATAATTTGACGTTAAAACTCATATTAATAAACAATGTAAGAAAACTTATGAAACTTAGCAGATATATATCTTTTCCTCCTCTAAACAACTAGGTACTTTTTAACCCCAGTTGTATAAGCTAGTTTTTGAGAAATTCAAGTTTTACTCTTTGTCCCAGTTGAGGTAGCTCCATCATAAATTTCTTAATTTAATATAAAAAATGGTCAAAAACACTATGTTTTTGAGCTATAGCACCTTGATTATGTCACTTCAAAAATTGCATTTTGACTGCAAGTTTTCAGTTGAAACTCAAAGTTTAGCATTCTTGCGTTACTAATAAAAAATATTTTTTACAAAAACAAAAAAGACTTAAATTTTGATATTCATATTATAAAACTTTTTACAAGAATTTGTAAAAATATTGACTACCTTTTTATTAAAAACATTCTCATTTTTCTCTTTAAAAACAATCCCCAAATTTCCCATATTTTAATACTAATTCACTTTTAGATGCCTCCCAAGCCTACCACCAAAGCTGCGCCCAAGGCCACCAAGGCCTCCAAGTCCAAGATCACTCCTCCCAAGGCCAATATGGTCAAAACTACCCCTAAAAAGCATCCTGCAAAGGGTAAAGCTCCCCCCAAGACACTCACGCCTTTCCCTGAACCTGAGGAAACAAGCCCAACCCCTCTCCACTCTCCTTTTGTTTACTCCCCTTCAGACCCCCAAGAGAAGTTGTTCACTTTCGACTGCCACTCTGATCTCACCTCATAGCCTGAAGAGGAAAGGAAACAGGAGGCTGGTGCTCCTGCAGATGAGCAATTGGGCTCTGGGATCTATACACTGTCCACAATATCTGCAATCAAAATGGCACCTTTGCTGTGCCCACCACGTACCCAGCCAGCTACCCCATAATGACTAAGAAAGGAGGAGCTGGTTTTGTTTGCAGGAACTACAGCTTCATCTGTAACAATGAAAAGAAAACAATCTGCCAACATTACTATAAATGTGATAACATTGGGTGCCCTTCTAGACTTACCAACTATTGATTCACTAGACTCAAGGCTTTTACTACTGGGCATGACTGCGCCAAGCCTTTTGATCCCTTGTACCAACTGATCTGCTAGTTTCTTTGCCAGGTCATCTCAACCACCAAAGATCAAACCGCCACCATGGTTGTCAATGATGTACTCCTCAATTTAAATGACACCCAACTTGCCACTGTTGGTGGCGCCTCCAAATTATAGAGATATCTCACTGATTAAAGATATGCTCTGAGCACTGAAGGAGTAAGTACTTCATCAATTGAGCAATTAATCCTTACTGAGGAACAAAAACTATCTTGTCATGAAGAGATATTCTTTATTCAAAACAACAGCCAATATGCCTGAGTGCATCGTTTTCTTTGCCACCTCACAGGATCTGCGCAACCTGCCAAAATGCAAGACCTGGCTTGCTGATGGAACTTTCTCCACCTTCCCAAAGATATTTACCCAGCTTTGGAACATCCATGGGCAGGTTGGAAATCTGGTTCTTCCCCTGGTCTTCTACTTCCTTCCCAACAAGAAGCAGGAAACTTACGTCTGTGCTCTTACAATTTTAAAGGCCAAGTTGGATGAGATCCTCCCAACCATTGAAGAGGAGCCAAAGGAAACCAGAGGGCGCAAGAAGAAAGCCCAGTCCCAGGAAGAGAAAGCCACCCCAACCAGGAAGCAGGCAGAAAGCCTACCCTACCACAAATATCTAGTAGTGATTTTTGAGCAGGCTCAGGAAAATACTTTCATTAGAGTCTTCAAGAGCTCCCCGCAGGGATGCTACTTCCACTTCTGTAAGGCACTCTGCCGCCGCCTCCAAAAGTGCTCTGATCTTCATGAGCTGGTCAACTCTGAAGGCACTAACAGAGCCAAGGACGTGTTTAACTGCTTTACTTCCCTTGCCCTTGTGAGGGAGGAGTAGACAATTGCCTTTTACAACGCCCTCCTCTGCCATCCTTATATCTTTGCCAACCAGGCAGCCTTTGCTCTGTTCATTGAGTATTTTGAAACTCAATGGGTTGGAGTATTTTAAGGAGCACACTGCATCAGAAAAGGCGGTGACTCCATCACCTGAAACTGCTTCAAGCAGGTCAAAGACAGGTTAATCAAGACAACTTTTTCCCTTGAAGGGTGACATAGACAATTTGAAACTAGAGTCAGGGTTAAGAAGCCCAAATCCAACAAGATCCTTGTCCATTTAAAACCCCAGCAAGCCATCTCTACCTGGCTCTTCAAGACCAGCATGAAGTCCAAGGGCAACCCCCCAAGCAGACTAAGGCAGTTAAAAAGCACACAGATATCAGCAGGGTGGTCCTTGCCTACTATCCCAAGGATAGAAAGCTTGAGCATCTCCAAGCTATCTCAGTTGCTCTTTCTTTCAATGTTTGAGCACTTTTCCAAAAAAACACTACTTTATCTTCTCTCTTCTTTCTTTTAATTTCATTTTATTTTTGACTTTTTTTAGTATGGTACAATTTTATGCTTATTTTAAAGTATAGTTTATAGTTATAATAGATAAAAATAGTTGTTTTTGGTATATCTTAATTTTTGGGCTTTAAGCATTCTTGTTGCTACTATCAGACCCCACTTTTTTATTACAGATTTGGAATTCTAAAGCTTTTTCAAGTCTATAAGTGTTTTTTGATTTTTATTTTTTGATAATTTTGGGTTATTTTTGGAGTTCAAAAATCTAAAATTTTAAAACTGTTTTTTCTTAGTTACAATGTGATAAATTAAAATGGCGTTTTTTTACTAGAAATTGAGTTAGCGTAAATCAAGATGGCGTGATTTGAGATAGCGTTTTTCAAGATGCTGTTTTTAAAATGGCATGTCCTACCTTTGAGATAGCGTAAATCAAGATGTTGTTTTTGAAATGGTGTGCCCTACCGCCCCATCAGTGTGTATCTGGGCATTGGGAAGGCACAGTGGATCCTATCTTCAAGCTCCTTCAAAATAGGGGGAATAAAGCTAGACAACTAGCCACGTGATTGACATAGTTGGAGTAGAAGGTGGTGGGGACACAAAGGACCAAGACCTGGCGTATTACGCTATCAATTTTTTCCAAAATCAAAAATAAGAACTAAAATAATTTTTATTAATTTTTCATATTAATTCTTTTGTTTCCTCTTTGCCAGCAGCTTTGGTAGGCTTGCCCATTCTTGGCACAAGCAGTTGTGGGGTAATTCAGTTTCTTTTTGAGTTCTCTCATATGATTTTTTACTAACCTTTGCATTTGTTTTTATAGCTTCTACCCCAATAAACTCTGTGTCATTCTGAAATTATTGCCTCTTTGTTAATTCCTGTTTATTTTCCCATTCTTTAAAATATCCCAGCTTTTTACTCATTGTGTATATGTTTTACGCTTAACTCAATATGTGTTGTTTGCTTTGTGTTGGCATTGCTTCCATAATTACCATATTAATTTTGGTACTTTACACAGTCCCTTGTTAAAATATTTTCAACAATTTGGTGATCAGCTAAATTTAAATTAGAAAATTATAAGTTTATTGTGTTTAGATAAAGTTGTTGCTGATCTGAATTCAAAACATTAATGATAAACTTTAAGCCAATCAGGAGCCAAGCAATTGGCTTAAAGTTTATCATTAAGGCTTTGAATTTAGATCAGCAACAACTTTCTCTAAAAAAAATAAACTTATAATTTTCCAATTTTAATTTGGCTGATCACCAAATTGTTGAAAATATTTTAACAAGGGGCTGTGTAAAGTGTTAAAATTATTTGACAATTATGGAAGCAATGCCAACACAAAGCAAACAACGCATATTGAGTTAAGCGTAAAACATATACACAATGGGTAAAAAGCTGGGATATTTTAAAGAATGGGAAAATAAATAGGAATTAACAAAGAGGCAATAATTTCAGAATGATACAGAGTTTATTGTGGTAGAAGCTATAAAAACAAATGCAAAGGTTAGTAAAAAATCATATGAGAGAACTCAAAAAACTACTCAAAGACCTCATTTCTGCAGTTGCAAAGATCAAATATATTGGTTACAAAGTCAAAGCAAAGGTGAAGCCAGTCAAACTTACAGGGGACAAAATAAACAAGGTTTCTTCCAAGGCACTTATGGCCAAGATGCCAGAAACCTCCTAAAAAACAATTAAGTGTCTTCTCAATGTTCAAAAAACTTTGGTTGAGGGCCTGCAATTTAAGGTATACAATTTTTCTATGCCTTCTGTCTGGGGTTGACAGCCCAGAGATGTATGAACATCTCAAATCTGCAAAGTGCGTCAGAACAGAGGATAATGAATTACTGGCACAACTGTTTATACAAGAAAATAACTAAGCCTGAAAAGCCACCAGCTTGGAGGACACCAAAGAAGGTAATATAAAAAATAAAAAATGAGTTCTTACCTTTTTTAGAATAATTGGTGGTTTAATATGCCAGGCCCTGGTTCCCATTGTCACCGCCAATTTTTATGCCAACTATGCCACTCATGTGGAAAGGCAGTTGTCATTGTCTCCTCCTGTTATGCGTGAGCTCAAGGATCAAATAAATGTTTCATTCCCAATGTTGCAAGACACAAATGTAGGCTTACACATGGGAAAGGGGCATCTGAGTGGGCAGTTACTGCCTACAAGTATGCCCAATTGGCCTGCCTGGACCCAGTGACCCTTGATGAGTTTACTGTGTAAACTCCATTGATCTTGTTTGGGACGTCCTGGAGACGCTCGCATTCAAGAGCATACCAGAGATGAGGCAGATTCATGTGACTGCTTCCCAGTGGAGCGCACAAAATCTTACCTTCTGGAGAACTTTGGGCGCACAGTGAGAAAATTGACTGTTGCCAACACAACAGCCATCAAGAAAACTAAAATTCTCCTGGCAAACTCTGGGCTGGCCTGGAGTGCCTACAAGATGGGGCTCCCTTTGGTGATGGATCTCACTTTTGCAAAGACAAAGCATGAGAAAAAATTAGCGCAGTGCTTAAAAACTGTGTGAGTTTACAGGAACCTTTGCTGGACAAAGCTTCATCTTATTGTTTACCTGGTATTTCTTTTATACTTTGGGATGGGGGCCAATGTCAAGGACCTAGACAGGATCCTTCTCAGTATCAACAAGGCCAGGCTCTCCCAGGATGGAAAGAAGGTTCCCCTGGGTTACAACTTGGTTGACACACAATCCAGGACACCTTGGTCCTGGCGGGAATCTATAGGTTTGTAGCCCCACCAGAGAAGTTGCAAGTAAACTCCCATCTGGCATTCTTCTTTTTAATAGCAGACAGGAATTCTTCAATCAAGGTGTATCCACTGTTTACAGTGTGGCAGTGGAGGTTATGCGCCACCTCCATTCCCAGGTGTCTTCATTCTGCAGAACAAATTATTGCTTCCCTAAATAAATTCTCTTTTCCAATAAACTTCACAAAAATTTAGATTGTTTTTTAATATTAATTAATTTTTAAACAATTTTATATTTTAGTGATATATACAAAAACAAAAAATCTTAAGCCAGATATGTATACAGTAGTTTTCAAACTTGTTGAGATAAACATATATTATTCAGTTTAGAATGCATGAACTCATTCTAAAAAAATCAAACCAAATCCAAATCTGTTATAATTTAATATAAATTCTTTGATTTTGATTTTAGACTGAGTTCATTTGTTCTAAACTGAATGATATACATTTATCTCAACAGGTTTAAAAACTACTGTATAGTAATAATAAAATTACTTATAAAGAATCAGTGTATAACATGATAGCTTATATTTTACTTTTTAAATTCCCTTTTTATATTTATATGCCAGTAATTACATAGACATATAGTTATTATACTTTATTATTAAGTGTTTTGGAAAGCCACCACAGAATACAAAAGAAAAATAAATTGCAATACAAAAAAAGCATCTGCATCAGTGGTGCCATTCTATGTGATTGCAGGCTTGGAAGCTTCAAATATAAAATGATACGCCATAAACCCAAAAGAGTAAATTAAATAATACAAAAAATAGTTAAAATTGTTACAGTAGTTTTCAAACCTGTTGAGATAAACATATATTATTCTGTTTAGAACACATAGGTTCAGTCACAAAACAAATTTCAACTGGAACCAGTTGAAGGTCAATTTAGTCAATAAAGCTTCCATTTATCTATATCTAGAAAGCAAAAAACAATCAATAATACAGAAAAAATAAAATCAAATATTAAATTTCAAAAATGAGACAGTAAACACATGGAACTCAGATTCAAAACGCACACAATCCAGTCACTTCCTGAAGAATTCTACATCAAAATTGATAGTGAGTGTATGGCTAATATTATACAAACTGAGAACACATGAGGTTCAGTCACAAAAGTGATGAACTCAAACACAAAATGACTCATTTTTTGAAAATATTGATTATTTTTTAGACATAATTTGGAAATAAGGGAGTTCAGGAGTGAATCCATCAAAATATATTCAGGGAACTACAGCATTATTTTCAATGTATGTACATCTAAACTTGGACATTTATGTCTGAGAGAATGTCTCAAAAAAGATCACTTATTTAAATATAATTAATTTTCTAGAAATACTTTGCTTTCCTGTTTTTTCAATAGATTTTTATTGCTTTTTGTTAACAATGAGTTTCACCAGTGAAAATAACTTTGATGTTGTTGAGGAGCAGTACCAGGAGTTAATTCAAGCTCAGGCTGCTGATCAAGGGAGCACAATCACTGTGTTTCCTGTGCACATCCAATTCAATGCAAGCTGTTGCCATAAATTACTCCATTAATGCTATTTTGATATGGCCTTCAAACAGTGATATGTGTAAAAAATTGATTGGTTTTGATTTTGATTTTGGGAGTTCCTCTCCCTCTGTAAATGGGTCTGTTCTAATATCCACCCATTCCAGAATACCATACTTGCCCTTGTCTGATCCTGGTATGACCTCACCCCAACATAATCCTCTCAACCACTCTTTCTACCTAATGAGTGATCATTGGTCCTTGTCTACTATTTAAGTAGAATCATTTCTCCTAATAAAGACAAGTTCAACCACATTTGCTTTGGCTTTAATATTCTTGAAGCTTTTTTCTTTCTTTTTGTCAAAAGATATCTCATTTTGTATTCCAGGAAATTAAGTATTTGCCCTTAATTTTGCCCTGAAAGATAACTCAAGGCTAGCTTTGAACCTCAAATCTTTTGATATAAAGATTTCCTAACATGTCCTTCTGGATGTTGTCTCCAGGAGTCAAACACGGCAAAATGATGCTCACTACAGGGGCTGCAAGCCCCTTGGTTACTCTGTTCCCCTGTGACTTCTCTGGTCCTTCTCCTTTTTTCTCTGAAGTACCCAAACCACCCTTAGTCTCTAGTCCTCCGCTTTAAGAGGTTATTATCTATTCTCCCTCTACACTAATGGTAATGATTTTATCTCTAGGGCCTGTGTGGGCCCCCTTTCTGCTTTCTCTCTTAATTACAAGAAAGTCTGCAACGCCATGTGTTCCCTCCTTCACATAGGTACTGTGGCAATGCACACTATTCCTGGCCTCTGCCCTGGCTACACCTCCAGGATCTGTATTCTTTCCTCCTGGATTTTGGCCTTCCCCTGCTTCAATGGAGTCAATGGAAACTATTGGTGTGCTAGTCAATCAATTCATTCAGCCTGCTTTAGTTACCACCAGTTGGCGCTAGGATCACAGAATCAACTCCTGACTGATGTGGCTACTGCTTTCTCTAATATCCATGCACAGAACATGGCCAATCAGGAGTGGACGCATAGCCTCTTCACCTGTAATCTCAGACAACCAGCACAATCACTGGCTTTGGAGAAATACCTGACTTCATCTATAAACTTGCTTTGCTCCTTGCTTCCTGGGTATATCAGGGAACAAATATGTGAACTAAATGATCACCAAGATATGTGGCAAGGACATATTAAAGCAACTCTCTTGAAATATTGACAAGATTTTGAGACCTTATTTAATGAGCTCAGCTAATTTTGAGAGCATGTTAACGCCTAATTCAAGTTGGTTGATCCACATCAATAATTGAGGCCAACATTTGCACCAACAATATGGTATGGATAAGGCTGCACTAGGAGACAATCTGTATCAGGTTCAGAACTACATTGATGACATTGTAGCCTCAATTGAAGTGACTCCCCCTACTCCTTCTGTTGAAAATACATCTGCTTTTGAGGATAAAGTTTGGGAAGCTATAGCTGAGCTCAAAGCTACTACCCAACGCCAGGAAGTTGTTCCAAACCCTCCACCAGTTGACCTGATTCCCAACCCCTTCATTGCCTTCTTGACAGACCAGCTAGCTACAATGTGTGGTGATATCAATTATTTGCAACAACGCCTCTCAGACAAGTCATCTTATGAATCTGAGGGTGAGGGAGATCCTGAAGTCACTTAGTTCCCTGCACAAGAAGACCACAGATGCTGTCCTGGATTGTAAGGGCAACCTTGTGTCAATTGGGCCCTTTGTTTTGAATCACTTGGCATCAGTTACCAACAATGTTGCCAACAGACAGGATGCACTAGAAAGAGAGGTGCAGAACCTTACTTGCTTTACTGAAGCAATGGATGAGCTTGTCACTCCTTTGGCATTGCAGGCTACCACTTTGGTCTCCCACGTCAATGGAGTTACAGGCACCTTGGCAGTACAAAAGATGCAGATTGATGGATTTGGAACTGTTGTCACTACTTCTAGGGATTTCAGCAGGCAAAAAAGCTCTACTAATGACACCTTGGAGGAGAGCCTTCAATTTTTATGGGATAAACAGCTCACCACAGAATCTGAGCTTAAAGAAACCCCTCATATTAATGTCCTCAACCCAGGTGACAACAGCCAATCCACCTTGTAATCCATTGACCCCAATTACAAGCCCTCTTTCAAAAAAAATTTTGATCCCAAGACCTCCACCATTTCTTCTTTCTTAACACTCTACAAGACTGAAATGTGTAGGGCTACCAATGAACTTAAAAAGGAACATACCCTCACTTGTCTACATCCCACTTGTTCCAGAAGTTATAGTTCCTGAACTTCTGTCCATTGTCACTTGGGATGATATGAAGCGCCTTCTTATTGAGGAATATGGAGTAATCTTACCTTAAAATTCAAGAAGGAGGCCTTCATGCATATTGCTTTCAATCCCAAGGAAACCCTGGCTGAGTTTTTTGCCGCTTTTATATTAAAGGACAACAACTCATTACAAATTATCAGTTGACCCCCGGGAAGGGTATACATCTTGCTCCAATGCATCTAAGTTAAATCAGCTCTTGTGTCTACACTTTAAGGCTCATAAGGCATCTCTTACCTCCATGAAGAGTATGAAGACGCTCCTGAAAGACATACATTTGACTCATGGAGGTACTGTGGTTTGTGAGAATAAGGCTAGTAACTCTGGGGCTACCTTGTGTACCCCACAGATCATGAATCTTGGTTCAAGTGGACATCCTAAGAGACAAGGGTGTCACAACTGTGGAAAAATTGAACATCACTCTTGTACCTGCATCAACCCTTGAGTAGAGGGTTTCAACCCAAAGGAACAGGCGGGAAAAGAGAGGTCAGCTTAGAGGCAGAGACGCTCTCTGCTGACCAATCTCCCCTATCTCCTCCTGGTCCTCCCACCAACAATGAATCTCCCCCTTTGTCTGTTAATCATCCCTCACTTATTTTATGATCTTTCAAGCGGCTCTGAGCCTGAGGATTCTAACTACAATGAATCAGATAGTTTTGACTACTTTGTTTTGGCTGTCCCAGAAGCTGAGTCAGTCCCCTAAAATCTCTTCTCTGGAAAAACCACAACTACAGCTTTCTCAACTTTAAGGGAAGCCAAGACCATGGTGGCTTGCCCTTACCTGGAGTGATTCCATTAACCCCCTGTCCTAGTAGGCTCCTCCAAAGAAGCTGCTGAGCTAGCAGAAGCTTATTTTCAGAATATGACTGTATCCCTCCCTTTGTAGACTGTGTATAAGAAATTCCTGCCTTACAATGCATGTTAGCTAAATGGGAGAAGAAGTTGAAAGCTGCACAAGACGTTCTGGCTGTCTTACCCCCCTTTGGGAAAGATACTACCTGTGTGGAAGTGTTGATCCAAAAGGTTAATATCAAGCAATTCTGGATAAATGTTCCCCAGTCAATTTTTTATCCTTTGCACTAATGAAGAAACTTAAGCTGGCTCCCAATCTCAATTACACTCAATAATATGGTACTGCTGGCATGGCTTGAACCTAAGCCATTAGTGCCTACTCTGCTCTGCCAATAAGGTTTGGGAAGCTTCTTATTGTGTCCCCTGCTGTTGTCCTAGAAAATAATAGCTAAAATCTCCTGGTGGGTACACAATTCCCTCCAAGAATATAGAATAATTGTGAATCTTCAATATGGGTATCTATTGCTTAGGATATGAGGTCCCTTTAATTTTTGAAGAACCTTTCCGCCTCCCAGGAAAATGCCTTAAGACTTGTGTGTTTGAGTACCCCACAGGTATCTTCTTGCTCAAGTACAGAACTCATTTCTCCAATATGTGTTCCCCTCCTCCTTCCTGTTCTGCAGAGAAAGGTGTGCCTCATCTTGCTCCTGCAGCTGTCACCATTTCTTCCAGGCTCCCAAGTGATTATAGATTCTCATATATCTTACTAACTTCCTGAAAATTCATTTCTGGAGCTATATTCTCCTAAATCTCTAAGCCGCAAAGAGCCTCAATTATGCCCAGGGATCTTAGATTGGACTCATAAATGACTGTACAGCTGTTACTAGCTAGCCTGACCGCTTTGCCTATGCAGGTATCTTGGGGTCAAGTTATAGGGCATGGCTGCATATTAGGAGCAGAACAGGTGATGCCCCTCTACCCTTTTGGAACCTTCAGCAACTTTAATCTACCTGAAGAAAACCCCCAACTTCTCTCCTTATTCACAGCTGCCAATTTTCTGTAGCTATCCCCTGTCAACAAAAAGATGTACTAGAACTGCTCAATTGATTCAGCAATATTTTAGCCTCTGGAACTATGGACTATGACCTAGCCAAAGGGGTCATCCATCAGATAAATACTGGTGATGCACCATCTTTTTGTGCCAAGCCATATTGCTGTAGTAGGGTAGAGAATGCCCAGGTTTCTAGGGAGCTTAAACAACTCTTAGATGCTGGACTCTTGGCCCCCTCTCAAATCCCTTGGGACTCCCCCTTATTGATCCTCAAGAAAAAATATGGGAGCCACCACATTGTGATGATACTGCTGCCTAAACTTGCTCACAAAGAAAGACTTGTACCCCTTGCCTAAAAATTGATGATGCTCTAAGACAACTGGGTGGTTCTAAATTCTTCTCTGCTATGGATTTAGAGTCTGGATACTAGCAGGTTGATTTGTCACCAAAAGACCAAGAAAAGGCTGCTCTCATCACCTCCAAAGGGCTCTATAAACCTACTCAAATGCCCCAAGGACTCTGCAATGCCCCAGCTATGTTTCAAAGTGCTATGGATTCCATCCTATGAGACCTAAAGCTTTCTTGTGTCCTTTTATAATTTGACAATATCACTGTGTTAAGCTCAACTTTTACTGAGCATTTAGACCACCTCAAAGCTGTCTTTACCAAGATTCAAGAAGCAGGTCTAAAGCTCAAACCCTCATAGTGTTCCCTCTTTAAGGAGTGACTTTTATTAGGCCATGAGGTCACCCAAACCAGAATACGCTCCATAATTAATAAGATGGAAGCCATTGGCAAGATGTTGCCTCTAACAAACATAAAAGAGGTCAAAGTATTTTTTGGTATGATGGGGTACTATCAACAATTCATTCCTGACTTTTCTGAATTGAGCAAACCCCTTGTCCAACTTCTTTGCAATGTACCCTTTAAATGGACTGACAGCCAACAACAATTCTTTGAGGCGCTGAAGGCCAAGCTCAAAGAGGCTCCCATCCTAGTCTACCCTGATTATGATAAGGAGTTTATCTTATACACCAACACCAGTGGAGTAGCCTTGCGTGCCATCTAAGCCCAGCTCAATGATAAGGCTGTAGATTGACCTGTGGTCTATTCCTCACAAGTCCTCAACAAGCATGAGAAGAACTATAGTGTCACTGAGAAGGAATGCTTGGCAGTCCTATACACTGTGAAGCAGTTTTGACACTATATCTAAGGGACCCAGTTTACTGTAGTCACTGATCACTCATCCCTTAAATGGCTACAACAACTTAAAGAGCCTGAAGTTTGACTAGTGTGTTGGGCTCTGCTCTTGCAAGGATAATTTTCACTGTAGTACACTGTCCTGGTACGCAGTATAAGAACGCTGATGGATTTTCTAGAATTCCTATATTGGCCATCTATCTTGCTGACGCTGACCAATTATATGAGTTAATAGGATATTCTTGTTCTTGGACCATCAAACCAGAGGAGATTTGACTGGATTTACAGGCCCTATCAAATGACACTGTTATTTTCAATAGACAACTCTTCAATAAAGTCAACAACACCTATCTGCCCTAAGTTTGTCCTGGCATGAGAATAGTCATTATCCTCCAAGCTCACATTGATACTAGACATGGAGATATAGCAAAAACTCACAACGGGTTATGCATTAACTTCTATTGGGAAAAATACACCTTTTAATTCCTGATGTCCTTGCCTCCTGTCATTCTTGCCAGCTCTAACAACCTCAACTATTACAACATCAGTTCAAGCTCATCCTGACTAAGCATGCCTTCCACACTGTGAGTATTATGCTGTTGGGCCTCTCCTGTGTTTTAGGTCTGGATGCTGGTTCATCTTAGTAGCTGTAGACCATTTTATCAAATGGGTTAAGCCAGAGCTACCAAAGACATCACTGCCAAGACTACTGAAAATTTCTTGTTGCAAGATATCTTCTATTGACATGGGTGCCCTCAAGTATTGCTGTCTGATAATGGCACCAATATTAATGCTCTCCTCATAATGTCTATTGTAGAAGCTATGGGCACCCACAATCCTTCTCTGCCTCATATAACCCTTCAACTAATGGAACCGTCAAACAAGCCAATTCTTCCCTTGTGTCCATTAAGAGGAAACTCACCCTCTCTGATGCTTCAAATCTGGACATGTTCCTCCCTGCTGCCCTCTTTTCCTATTGCCTTAGTAGACACTGGGTGACTGGGCAATCCCCCTTTGCCATGTTGTATGGAAGAGAAGCTACCGCCCTCTTAATTTTGGGACCCCCGCTGATGGAAAATGATGCTTCTACTAATCCAGAAACTCACATCAAGGGCTTGACCAATTGAATCATTGACATCTAGACCACAGCATATTCAACTAACTAAAAAGTCAAGGCCTTAGAACTCTTGCCCTACAATGCTTCCAGATCCCCCTCCCCAAAATTAAGGTGGGTTGCCTGGTTCTCTAACACTACAAATATTACTGGGGGCAAAGCCCAAAAACTAGACTCCCTCTGGGTTGGCTCTTATGAAGTAATCTTCAAGAAGGGCGTCAATTATACTGTAAAACTACTGTTTTCTGGCTGTCCTTTTGCCCAAGTCCATGCCAAATTTCTCTGTAAATATCAACTCCCTGTGTCCAATCTTGAGGGAGGAGGTGTCGTAAATTGCGCCATTAATGATATTTTGATATGGCCTTCAAATATTGATATATGCAAAGATTTGATTTGTTTTGCTTTTGATTTTGGGAACTCTTGCCCTCTGTAAATGGGTCTGCTCTAATATCCACCTTTTCTGGAATACTGTACCTGCCCTTGTCTGATCCTGGTATGAACTCAACCCATGTTACCCCCTCTGCCACTCTGTCTACCTAATGAGTGATCATTGACCCTTGTCCACTATTTAATTAGAGACATTTATCCTAATAAAGACAAGTTTATCCACATTTGTGTTAGCTTTAATATTCTTCAAGCATTTTTCTTTCCTTTTTGCCAAAAGGAATTCCTCATTTTTTATTACAGGAAACTAAGGCATGTGCCCTTAATTTTGCCCTGAAGGCTAACCCAAGGCTATCTTCAAACCTCAAATCTTTTGTTATAAAGATTTCTCAACATGTCCTTCTAGATGTTGTCCCCAGGAGCCAAACACAACAGCTGTGAGGAGTGTGAGTTATATGTGTCACCAGCCCCATCCATGAGTGACTTTGATGATAACCAGTATGGTGCTCCCCAATACCAGGCCCAACCTGCGCCTGTACCACATTCTGGAGACTGTGCAACTGTAATCCCTCCATCCCTATCCAATCATTGCCCAAGAATTCAGACCAAGTAAACTTTGTCCTGTCTAATCTGGGTCTCATTATTCCTGAAGCCCCCTGTTGTGTTTGGCTCTTGGGTACAACATCCAGGAGGACACAACAGTAAACCTTTATAAAAAGGTTTGAGGTTTGAAGCTATCCTTGGGTTAGCCTTCAGGGCAAAATTAAGGGCACATACCTTAATTTACTGGAATACAAAATGAGGAATTCCTTTTGGTAAAAAGAAAAGAAAAAAGCTTGAAGAATACAAAAGGCAACACAAATGAGGATAAACTTGTCTTTATTAGGAGAATCAATAATATTTAAATATTAGACAAGGTTTTCTGATCACTCAATAGGCAGACAGAGTGGCAGAGGTGATCATGTTGATCTGAACTCATACCAGGATCAGTTGAAGACAGGTAGGATATTCTGGAATGGGTGGACATTGATGTCAACTTATTTAAGATAAGTAAGTGATTCCCAAACTCAAAGGCAAAATCAATCAAATCTTCACACATCACTATTTGAAGGCCATATCAAAATATCTTTAATGGCGCAATTTTCAACATCTCCCCCCTCAAGATTGGACACAGGGAGTTTATATTTGTGGAGAAACTTGGAATGAACACAGGCAAAAGGACGTCCAGAGGACAGCAGCTTCACAGTATACTTAACGCCCTTCTTGAAGGTGACTTCATAAGGTCCAACCCAGAGAGATTCAAGCTTATGGGCCCTACCTCCTGTACAATTCTGGTAGTAGAGAACCAGGTTGCTTACTTGATACTCAGGAAGGGGGGCTCTAGAAGCATTGGATGGTGAGAGCTCTAAAGTCTTGACCTTACAGGCAGTTGAATATGCTGTCACCTGAATGTCAATGATCCAATTGGCCAAGTCCTTGATGTGAGCTTCTGGATTAGTAGAAGCATCATTTTCCATCAGCGGGAGTCCCAAGATTAAGGGGATGGTAGCTTCTCTTCCATATAACATGGCAAAGGGAGATTGGCCAGTCACCTGGTGTCTGCTGGGTCAATAAACAAAGAGAGCAGCAGGGAGGAACATATCCCAATTGGCAGCATCAGAGAGGGTTAGTTTCCATATTATGGACACCAGGGAGGAATTTGCTTGTTCAACAGTCCCATTGGTTGACAGGTTATACGGCGCAGAGAAAGATTGGTGGGTACTCATAGCTTCTACAATAGATGAGATGAGGCAAGCATTAAAGTTGGTGCCATTATCAGACAGCAATACTTTAGGGCACCCATGTCAATAGAAGATATCTTTCAACAAGAAATTTTCAGTAGTCGTGGCAGCAATGTCTTTGGTAGCTCTGGCTTAACCCATTTGCTAAAGTAGTCTACAGCTACTAAGACAAACCAACACATAGACCTAGAACAAGGGAGAGGCCCAACAGCATCAATACTCAAAGTGTGGAAAGCATGCTTAGTCAGGATGAGCTTGAACTGATGTTGTAATAGTTGAGGTTGTTAGAGCTGGCACAAATGACAGGAGGCAAGGACATCAGGAATTAGAAGGTGCATGTTTTCCAAATAGAAGTTCTTGCATAACCAGTTGTGAGTTTTTGCTATACCTCAATGTCCAGTATCAATGTGATCTTGGAGGATAATGACTATTCTGATGCTAGGACAAACGTAGGGCAGATAGGTGTTGTTGACTTTATTGAAGAGTTGTCTATTGCAAATTGCAGTGTCCTTTGATAGGGTCTGCAGGGCCAATTGGATGTCTTCTGGCTCACAGGTCCAGGAGTCAGGATACCCTATTAATTTTTATAGGCAATCAGCGTCAGCAGAATGGATGGCTAGTATGGGCATCCTTGAAAAACCATCAGTGTTCTGATGCTGTGCACCAGGACAATGTACCACAGTGAAATTGTATTCTTGTAGTTGCAAGCCCAACATGCTAATTGATCTTTGGGTTCCTTTAGTTGCTGCAGCCATTTAAGGGAAGAGTGATATGTGATCACATTAAAGTGAGTCCTGTAAATGTAGTGCCTGAATTACTTTACAGCATGCAAAACTTCCAGGCATTCCTTCTCAGTGATGCTATAGTTCTTCTCGTTTTTTGTTGAGGACTCAGGAAGAATAGGCCACGGGTTAATTCACACCTTTGTTGTCAAGCTGGGCTAAGATGGTACCCACAGCTACTCCACTGGTGTTGCTGTATCAGATAAACTCTTTATCATAATTGGGGTAGACTAGGATAGGGGCCTCTTTGAGCTTGGCCTTCAGCGCTTCAAAGGATTGCTGTTGGCTGTCAGTCCACTCAAAGGATACAATGCGTAGGAGTTGACCAAGGGGTTTGCCCAATTCAGTAAAGTCAGGAATGAATTTTCAAAAATACCTCATCATACTGAGAAATACTTTGCCCTCTTGTAGGCTTGTGAGAGGCAACATCTTGTCAATGGCCTCCACCTTATTATTTGTGGGGTAGATTCCATTTTGGATGACCTCATGTCCCAGGAATTTGAGTTGCTCTTTAAAGAAGGAGCACTTGGAGGGTTTGAGCTTCAAGACAGCTTCTCAAATCTTGAAAAAAGCAGCCTTGAGATGTTCCAAGTGGTTGGTAAAGGTAGAGCTGAATACGGTGATATCATCAAAATATACGAGGATAAAAGAGAGCTTTAGGTCTTGTATGATGGAATACATAGCCCTTTGAAACGTAGCCAGCGCATTACAGGGTCCTTGGGAAATTTTAGTAGGTTCATAGAGCCCTTTGGAGGTGATGAGAGCAGTCTTTTCTTGGTCTTCTGGTGAAAAGTTGACCTTCTAGTATCCAGACGCTAAATCCATAGCAGAGAAAAATTTAGAATCACCCAGTTGTCTTAGAGCATCATCAATTTTTAGGCAAGGGGTACAAGTCTTTCTTTGTGAGCAAGTTTAGGCAGCAGTATCATCACAATGTGGTGGCTCCCATATTTTTTTTTGAGGATCAATAAGGGGGAGTCCCAAGGGATTTGAGAGGGGGCCAAGAGTCCAGCATCTAAGAGTTGTTTAAGCTCCCTAGAAACCTGGGCATTCTCTACCCTACTACAGCAATATGGCTTGGCACAAAAAGATGGTGCATCACCAGTATTTATCTGATGGATGACCCCTTTGGCTAGGTCATAGTCCATAGTTCCAGAGGAAAAGATATTGCCAAACTGATCAAGCAGGTTCAAAACATCTTTTTGTTGGATGGGTGACAGTTTTAGGAAGTCAGCAGCAGTGAATAGGGAGAGAACTTGAGGATTGTCTTCAGGTAAGTTATAAATTGCTGAAAGTTCCAAAAGGGTAGAGGGATATCACTTGTTCTGTTCCTAATATGCAGCTATGCCCTACAACCTGGCCCCTAGATACTTGCATAAGTAGGGCAGTCAGGTTAGCAAGCAACAGTTGTGCAGGCTACTTCTGAGTCCAATCTAAGATCCCTGGGCATAATTGGGACTCTTTGCGGCTTAGAGATTCAGGAGAGTAGAGTTCCAGGAATGGCTTTTCAGGTATTTCATAAGATATCTGAGAGTCTATAGTTACTTGGGAGCCTGGAGGAATGGAGATAGCTGCAGGAGCAAGATGAGGCACACCTTCCTCTTCAGGACAGGAAAGAGGAGGGGAACACATTTTGGAGGAATGAGCTCTGTAGTTGAGCAAGAAAATACCTGTGGGGTACTCAAGCACACAAGTCTTAAGGCGTTTTCCCAGTAGGCGCAGAGGTTCTTCAAAAATTAAAGGGACCTCATAACCTAAGCAATAGATACCTATCTTGAAGATTCACAATTATTCTAAATTCTTGGAGGGAATTGCGTACCCATCAGGAGATTTTAGCTATTATTTTCTAGGAAAACATCAGGGGACACAATAAGAAGCTTCCCAAACCTTATTGGCAGAGCAGAGTAGGCACTAATGGCTTAGGTTCAAGCCATGCCAGCAGTACCATATTATTGAGTGTAATTGAGATTGGGAGCCAGCTTAAGTTTCTTCATTAGTGCAAAGGATACAACATTGACTGGGGAACATTTATCCAGAATTGCCTTGATCTTAACCTTTTGGATCAACACTCCCACACAGGTATTATCTTTCCCAAAAGGGGGGTAAGACAGCCATAACATCTTGTGCAGCTTTCAACTCTTTCTCCCATTTAGCTAACATGCATTTTAGGGCAGGAATCTCCTTATAAACAGTCTGCAATGGGAGAGATACAGTCATGTTCTGAAAGAGAGCTTCAGATAGCTTGGCAGCTTCTTCAGAAGAGTCTTTAAGACAGGAGCTCAATGATTCTGGGCCAGATAGGGACAAGCTATCACAACTTTGGCTTTGACTGAAGGCGCGTGAGAGGTAGTGTTGGTTTTCCCTGAGCAGAGCTTATAAGGGACAGAAACAGTTTCCAGGACAGCCAAAATGGAGTAGTCATTACTATCTGATTCATTGCAGTCATAATCTTCAGGTTAAGAATCACTTGTAAGATTGTGAAACAGGTGAAGGATAGTTGATCCAGAGGAAGGGAGAGATTCTTTTTCAGAAGAATATTGGGAGGAGACAGGGGAGATTGGTCAGCAGAGAGCGTCTCTGCCTCTAAGCTGACCTCTCTTTTCCTCCTGCTCCTTAGGGTCACAACCTTCTACCTGGGGATTGGTGCAGGTAGCAAGTGGTGCCTTATTTTTCCACATTTGTGACATCCTTGCCTCTTAGGCTATCCACCTGAGCCCATAATCATAATGCACAGAGTACAGGAGGAGGTTCCAGCTTTACTGGCTTTATTTTCACAAACAATAGTACCCCATTAGTCAAATGTATGTCTTGCAAGAGGATTTTTAATACTCTTCATGGACGTAAGAGAAGCTTTGTGCTCCTTAAAGTGCAGGCATAGGAGCTGGTTCACCTTCAAAGCATTTGAACATTCCGTGTAGGCTTCACAGTAGTTAACTGACAACTAGTGATTAACTGTTGCCCTTCAATATAGAAACAATAAACAAACTTGGCCAGGGTTTCCTTGGGCTTAAAGGCAATGTGCATAAATGCATCTTTCTTGAACTCCAAGCTGAATCCTTACCAAATTCCTCAATACAGAGGTGTTTCATGTCTTCCCAATTGACAAAGGATGGAAGCTTGGGGACTACAACTTCTTGGCACGTAGGATGCAGGCAGATAAAAATGTGCTCCTTTTTAAGATTTTCATAGCCATACACATTGCAGTCCAGTAGATTATCAGAAAGGCTGCAACGGTAGAGGTTTTAGGGCCAAATATCTTCTTGAAGGTCAGCTTGTAGTTCAGGTCCATAGACAAGGAAGTGGATTGGCTATTCTCACCTAGGTTGAGAACGTTGATGTGATAATTGCCCTCAAAATCTGATTCAGCAGCGGGTTGTTTAGCCCAGAGAAGTCAAAGACTCTCTTCTAGGGTGTTGAGTATATAGCTGTTCTGTCCACTGATATTCTGGGCAGTAGCAGCAGCAGCTCCAAATTCATCATACTTGATCTGTTATACCACCAATGTACCAGCAACGCCATTGATACAAGTAGCCAGAGAAGTTGCTTGAGCAGCCAGAGGGATAACTTGTCCATTTATTGTTTCCATTAAGCAAGAGAGGGCCTGCACCCTGCATTCTAGCGCATCTTGCCAGTCTGCAACATCATTTTTTACTGCTGCTAAATGATATAAGACAAGAGCACAGTTGACACAGGGCTGGCCTTCCAGTCCAGGGCAACACCCATGATCAAGGGAGGTAGGAGTACCAGTGACAGCAGCCTTCCTTTTGTCATCAGAGTCAGAGTATGAATCATCAGGGTCAGAGAGGTGTTGTCTCAAATACTCAATCTTGGCTTGCAAAGTATCTACTTGGTCTTTTAGCAAGGCAATGCAAGGATCATGTGTAGGTTCAAAAGGCAGAGGACTTGGGACAGAGGCTTGACGTTGAGTAGTGGCTTTGAGTTTGACTATGGCTTCACATACCTTAGCTTCAAAGGCAGACAGGACCTCAACCAAAGGAGCAGGCGGAGCTACTTCAATGGAAGCTACTCTATTGTCAACGTAGTTTTGAACCTGGCACAGAGTGTTTCATAACGCGCCTCTCCAAGCCATACTGTAAGTGCAGATATTGGCCCCAATTATTGACGTGGGTCCCAATCAAATTAAGCTGGGAATTAACATGCTCTCAAAACTGGTTGAGTTTGATGACTAAGGTCTCAAAATCTTGACAATAATTTAGAATAGTTGCCTCTATTTGGCCACACCAGGTAGCTTGGTGATAATCCAGCTTGCAAATTTGATCCTTGATGTATCCAGGGAGCAAGGAGAGTTTAGGGATGAGGTCAAATACTTTTGTGAAGCTAGAAAGTTGTGCTGGTTATCTGAAATGCAAGCAATTAGGCTATGGTGTTGCAACTGAACCAATGAGGATTCAGTATTTTAATTTGGGGAAGACAACAGTCCAATATAAAGGACTGGAATAATAAAAATAAGGTATTGTTTATTATAGAATACTGCAATTAATATACTATATGGGAAAAGCCACCGGGCCATAAGGGGGTGGCATGGTAGCATGTTTGATGTAAGGATTGGAACCAAGGAATAACTTGTGCAGGATCAGCAGTTCAAATTGGTATTTCTCCTAATTAGGAGAAAGTGCCCGCAGTTCAATATTGCCATCAGGTTGGTCCATGTTGTTAGATACGTCAAGGGGCAGCTCATTGAGCACCCCCTGTGTATTATGAGATATATTGGCAGGCAAGTCTGGAAACTTGGTTGCAACACCCCCCCTTTCCCCCTTCTTGTTGTCAGACACCAGGATTGGAGCTTGTGGGAGATCTGGGAAGGTCTGCATGAACAACTTTTGTGTGAGGATGGCGCAGCAGGAGCGCAAGCAATTGTGGTGAAGCTTTTTGGTGTTCCCTTGGGGTATCCTCCAGCTGGTAGGTGTGGTTGTCATAGACTGCGGTTATCTTGAAGGGCTGCAATTGATTGGGTTCTAACTTGGCTGAATTGGGGTTGAGGGCGTAAAAGGGGTCACCCACAGTGTATCTGGTCTCAAGGTGTCTTGTCCTGCCCTCAATTTACTTGTGCTCAATGTCTCAGGCCTTGGCGCGTCACTGGCTCAGGGAAGGGGTAGGCAATAAGGGGGGGGTTTTGGGAACCGTGGATTGTAATTTTCCTTGTTCTACTCCTGCTCAACCATCAGGTGTCCCAAAGGCCAAGGTTCTGGTATTAAACCTGGTGCCTCTATTGATTCTTGCTTGTAAAATGAGCAGTGCAGTGGGCAAATATTCAGTCCATGCAGTATTAGGATGTTCCTGTGAGAGTTTGGCAATCAATTAAACCAGGGAGCCATTCAATTGCCCTACGTGCCCATTGGCTTGTGGGTGGTATGGAGTTGTGACTATTTGTTGTAGGGCATTTTTGGCGCAGTATGCTTTCATGACATATCCAACAAGCTTAGGACCCCTATCTGTAATTAGGTGTTTGGGTTGTCCAAAACAGGCCACTATTTCCTTGCCAATGAAGCAAGTGATGGTGGTGTGATTAGTGGTTGCCCACGCTACTGGCCAGCGGGTAAAGTAGTCAATGGCTGTGATGATATATTTCTTCCCGAGTCTGTCTTCAGGGAGGGGCCCAACAATGTCAAGGGCCCACTGCTTGAAGGGTTCCATGACCTTAATTGGTAGGACAGACTTGGGGGGTGCAGGCTTTGACATATTCTTTTCACACAACACACATGTCTCAAGAAGATCAAAGATGTCTTGGCGCATGTGCGGCCACCAAACCTTATGTTTCATGATTTCAAATAGGCTCTGTCCTCTGACATGGCCCAAGGTGCAGTGGTAGTGCAGTATGGTGTCTCCTTGCTGTGTGGTGGGAATATAGGGCGTCTTTTCTCCTGTTTCTGCGCAGCAGCAGACATTGCCTGCATTGGTAGTGAACTGGCTTTCATTATCTTTCAGTTTGGAGATAGTTACCAAATTAAGACCTTCATAGTGGGTTGCTTCAGGTTGGAGGTAGAGCATTGTCCAATTGGGGTCCAAACTGTTGTCCCCGGTGATGGATGTCACGTAGAGCCTTGAGAGAGCATCTGCTGTGACAAGATCTTTCCCAGGCTTGTACTCAATATGCAACTGGTAAGGAGATAGACGCTTGATCCAGCCTGCCAGGTGGCGTGTCAAGCAGGACTGCATGTTGAAGTATTGGAGCAACTTGTGGTCTGTCAGGACGCAGGGTGGAAAGGTGGCCTCTTCCAGGTAACAGCGCCACTTCTCAACACAGTTCATGATTGCCTCTAACTCTTTGTCATGGATTGGGTAACATTGTTCTGAGCCTTGAGCTTCCTGGATTTGTATGCCATGGGGAGGAAGACACCCTTGTCAGTTTCTATCTGCAGCACATCCCCTATGGCTCTATCAGAGGCATCAGTCTCAAGTTTGTATTGGTTGTTCTAATTGGGAAACTGCAGTACTGATGCTGTTTTGAGTCTTTGCTTCAACATCTTAAAGGCTTGATCCCTGGCAGGGGTCCAGTGGAAGCGCTGTTTAGTGTTCAGGAGCTTGATGAGAGATGCAATAAGTTCTCTGCAATTGGGGATGAACTTGCGCACATAGGCAACCATGCCCAAGAAGGTGCACCCCTGACCAATATTGGTGGGGGTGGCATGCTGATGATTGCCTTTATTTTGGCAAGGACAGGCTTTATCCCTTGGGCAGAGATGGTGTGCCCAAGAAAAAGAGCTCCAACTTGAGTAATTCACATTTAGAGGGCTTAGCCTTCAACTAGCTTTTCCAAAGGGTGTCAAGGGCAGCACAGAGGTGCGTGGTTTGACCTTGACTGAAGACAATAATGTTGTCAAGGTACACAACAACTTTTTCCAATCAATTCCTCAAATGATTTATTCATTAACATGGCAAAGGTGGAGGGAGTGCTGTTCATTCTGTTGTTCATGACCCAGCACTCAAACAACCTGTAGTGTGTTTTGAAGGCATTTTTTGCTTCATCCCCTGGTGCAATGCAGACCTGATTGTACCCTGCAGTGAGATCAATCTTGCTAAAGACCTTTGCACCTGCAAGTGTGTCAAATAGGTTGCCAATTAGTGGCAGAGGGTACTTTTTTTAACAGTCATCTCATTGAGGGCGTGGTAATCTGTGACTAGGAAAAGGGACCTGTCCTTCTTGGCTACAAAAAAGACAGCAGCCCCATATGTCAAAACCAAGGGGCGTATGAAGCTCTTGTCAAGTGCGTCTACAAGGTTCTGGCAAAGATTTTTATCTTCTTTTGGTGTCATGTAATAAAGGGGGTGCGCCTTGGGAAGCAACCCTTGTAGCTGTACAGCATGCTGGATCTCCCAGGGAGGAGGTAGTTGGTCCAGTGTTTCACTGAAGACGTCATTATACTCCTCAAGGAGAGCGGCAAGTGCTGGTGGAAGTGGAGTTGTCAAGGGAAGGGCTGCAGGTGGTTCTGCGCAGATAACTTTGGCTGAGCATTGCGTGAAGTCTAGTTTTCCCTCTTGAAATTGTATGAGCCTGTTTCTGTGATTCTGAAAAACACAGTATTATGCAGCAACTTGCTCATTTTTACCAGGATATATCTGAAATCCCACCCCATTCTTATTGAAGATAATCACAGACGTATTCCAGTTGATGTAGGGTTGGTTGTGGTGAAGCCAGTCAAGGCCAGCAATGACATTGTGGTTGAGCCCTGCTATGATGTGGCTAGAGAGCTTAACCTGGATGTTCCCCATTCTCACAAAGAAGGGTACTGTCTCATGGGTAATTTCCACTTCTTGGGAGTCAGCCACCTGTACTGCCTTGAATCTGCTTGACACTTGATCTAACTGTTGAGCGTCTGCAAACGTCTGGTCAACCATAGTGTGATTGGCCCCAGTGCCTACCAGTAGTTTGTGGGTTTTCCCACAGAAACAAAAGGGATAGACCAAGCAAGTTACTTTATTTGGAGAGTGACTGGCTTGAAGTATGGGGTCATTGCTATGAACTTAGAAGACGTCAAAGGTTTTAACTTTGTGAATGTTGTAGTTGCAGTGGTCCTTTGCTAGGAGGGATTGAGAGTAATGGTCAAGTGGGGTTGTAGAACCTCTTGTAACTACAATCCCTAGGCTTTTCCTGGGTCCTCAATTTGTGCTAGCTGGAGTTCCTCTTTGCAGGGACGCTTAACCCCATTTTCCTGTTGGTGTGGCTGGCGGCAACCTACTTGGTTGTGAGCACTGCCAGGTGTGGGACAAGGTTGGAGTGGTGTGTCATTGGAGTGGCAGAAACCCATTGAAGCCTGATTATTAGTATCCACTCTGGCCTTATAGAAGTCATTGATGGAGGTGCAGTAACCTACAGGAACCCACTTGCAGATGTGGGGTTTTAACCAATTAACTATTAAGGTAAGGAGCATGGTGTTCCCATCAATCATGGCTTCTGGGGCGGCGGCAAGAGCTTGTGCCAGGCAGCAAGATATTCAGGAACAGAACCAGTCTGTTTAATAGCCAGGAGGGGAGTCCCTACCACAATGGGTGAGAATGTCTTGCTGTAGCGGGACTTTGCGGCATCCCTGAATGACGCCCAGGTGATTTCTATTTCAGAAATGGCCCAGGTGGTGAACCAAACTGCAGCAGGTCCCGTAAAGTGGCCTGAAGCATGGGCAACCCACATAAGCTCAGGTACCTGACATACACATAGGTGGGTTTTAGTGGAGTGGAGCCAGCTGACAATTTCAGCCCCTTCCACGCCACCTACAAAGGTTTTCAACTGAAGGTTGAGCATGCATTGTGACAGGTCTGACTGGGGCAGGGTGACACTAGTGTTGCGCTGCCCAGGGCGGAGTCAATTTTACACACTTGTAAGTACTAGTTGATCTTGATAGATGATGTACCTGTACAGGATGTCCCCCTTGGGAATTGGAAGGAAGGTTTCTTGGTGGGGAGTAGCCATACGGCCTGTTTCTGTCCTTTATTGGAGGAAATTTTTTCTTTAGGTAGGTTGTGAACCTACTTCTGCTACCACTGTTGCAACTGAACCAATGAGGATTCAGTATTTGAATTTAGGGAAGACAACAGTCCAATATAAAGGACTGGAATAATAAAAATAAGGTATTGTTTATTATAGAATACTGCAATTAATATACTATATGGGGAAAGCCACCAGGCCACAAGGGAGAGGCATAGTGGAATGTTTCATGTAAAGATTAGAACCAAGGAATAACCTGTGCAGGAACAGCAGGTCAAATTTGTAGAGCTCCTAATTAGGAGAAAGTGCCCGCAGTTCAGCATTACCATTGGGTTGATCCATGTTGTTAGATACGTCAAGGGGTGGCTCATCAAGCGCCCCCTGTGTATTGTGAGATATGTTGGCAGGCAAGTCTGAAAACTCAGTTGCAACAATGGGACCATTCTTGATAGGCCATATTTTGTGCATGATTTTCAGAAACAGCGGTGGCTACAGCAGTCAAGAGCTGGTTTTGCAATCCTAACGTCAACTGATGATGGATCAGCCAGGTTGGATGAATTAGTTAACCAACACGCCAATAGTCTCCATCAATTCCATCAGCGCAGGGGGAGACCAAAGTCCAAGAGGAAGGAATACAGATCTTTGGATGCATACCCAGGACAGAGACCAGGGATAGTGTGCATTGCCACAGAGCCTGTGTAGAGAAGGGAGTGGGCAGCAGCACAAGCTTGCTCATAGTTAATTGAGAAAGCTGGAAGGGTGGCCCACACAGGCCCAGGAGACAACACCATTACCATAGAAGTTGAGGGGGTATCAGTGATATCTTCTTCTAGAGGTGGACTAGAAACTTTAGTTTGTTTGGGTACTTCAGAGACAAAGGAGAAGGACCAGAGAAGTCACAGGGGAACAGAGTAACCAAGGGGCTTGCAGCCCCTGTAGTGAGCACCATTTTGTTGTGTTTGGGCTACTGGGGACAACATCCAGGAGGATACGGCAGAAAATCTTTATAACAAAAGATTTGAGGTTTGAAGCTAGCCTTGGGTTAGCCTTCAGGGCAAAATTAAGGGCACATATTTTAATTTCCTGGAATACAAGATGAGGAATTCCTTTTTTCAAAAAGGAAAGAAAAAGGCTTGAAGAATATTAAAGTCAATGCAAATGAGGATAAACTTGTCTTTATTAGGAGAAATGATTCTACTTAAATAGTAGACAAGGGTTGATGATCACTCATTAGGTAGACAGAGTGGCAGAGGGGGTCACGTTGGGGTGAAGCCATACCAGGATCAGTATAGGGCTGGTATGGCAATTTGGAATGAGTGGACATTGGAACAGATCCATTTACGGAAGGCAAGGAATTTCCAAAATTGAAAGCAAAACCAACCAAATCTTTGCATATATCACTATTTGAAGGCCATATCAAAATAGCATTAATGGCGCAATTTCCAACACCAGCCAATTATAATGAGAAGCATTCTGACTGGCTGGTCTGTATCACTTGTAGTTTTTAGATTTTTTTTATTCTAGCACTTCAAAAAAATTAATGTTATAATAGAAAACAATAGAATTAATAAAAATAATCCATCACACCGCATATGTCTCTGAACTTTATGATCTACATATAAACCCTGAGTGTGATTATTTTTTAATAAATTTTTACTCCACACATAATTAGAATACCAAGTTAAGAACAAATTATATTGTACTCAGATAAAACATTTACATTAACAAAACATGTTGTTCATGATACTAAGAATGTGTTGGTTTACGCGCTCTGAATATATGATGTACATTTAACCCGTGAAAGTGGTTATCTTTTAAAAAATGTGTACTTTTGATTGTAACTAGAATACTGATTTGAGAAAACACCTTGTTATACTTGGACAAAACATGTAAATAAACAAAAAAATACCATTCATGATACTAAGAATGGATTGATCTATACAAAAATATACATAATATCAATATCAAATGAATAGTATTACTTAAAGCTAATAAAAAAAATTAATAATTAAAATCAGATGTATTTATCAAATCTCTATTATATAAAATAAAATAGATATAGTTTATTTGAATATTTTTATTGGTATAAAAGGGGTTGGGATAAGAACAAGTGAAATATGTTGGAATTGAAGACAATGATCAAGGAGTGTGGCGCAGTGGTGGCTAAAATCAAGGAGTTCAATCAAAAGGTGAAGAACATTCTCAAGAAGGTGGTGTTAGAAGGTGACAAACTTACCATGAAGGCTGTGAAGAAGAAGATACCCAATACTATCAACAAACTTGCCACAAGGCTCTTAATGTACAGAAAGATGTTCTTGCTGACCTACAGTTCAAGCCATGGGGGTTTACACCTGTGGAGGCATGGTCAAAGGATCCTGAGAATTTGGAGTAACTAAAAAATAAAAATATACAGAAACCAACAGAAGAAGACCAGCAACCATCAAGTGAGAAGATCTGCAAAGCAGCCACGTCAAGGGGGTAACAGGTAAAAAAGAATAAGGTAAAACATAAAATTTAAATAAATAAAAATATTACTAACTATTTTATTTATAAAAGATAACAGAGGAGTAGTCCACCAATACCTAAAACCCTACATATCCCAAATCTTTTACAGCAACTATGCCCCCACATAGGGCATCAGCTGGTCCTGATGTCAGCTGTCCTCTTCAAAATGATAAAAAATTAGAAATAAATTACCATATGAAGTCAGAACAACTTGCAGAGCTCTAAATCACATCAGATGACACTGAATGGCGGGTCTCAGCTTTGTCCGCGTCCTCTAACCTGCACCTCAACCAGTACGTTCTGCCCTCAAAATTCTGAAAGCTCTTTGTCCTCCTTTTCTGGTACTTTGTCAGAATCATGTCATATCAAAACTTACCCCAAATAGAATGAGGACAAGAAGAAGTCTGTTTCTGTTTCCCAACCAAACACACAATATCCCATGTATTAAATTTTTTAAAGAAAAAGTAACCTCCTTCACCTATAGTTTGTCTGTTGTCCTGCCCACTGTTGTGGGCGTCCTTGGAGACTTTGGGGCTCCTGGTGCTCCAACAAGACTGGAATACAACCAACCATGGGCAAAACCTTTTCTACCACGTCCCTTAAAAATAAAATAAGTACCCTATACAATATATTTTGTGAGTTCTCAGCCCTGTTTGTGGGGCAAAGACCTCACCTAATTGTTTACCTAGATCTTGTTGTGATGATGGGGATTAAAGCAGAAGCACGCAAACTGTCTGATGTAATAATAAAGCTGGATGAAATTAGACTTTTAATAGATGGAAAAATTGCCCCTGGGTACAGCTCAATTGAGCATGCTATTCAGGATGCAATTATTATTGCCGCCACATATGGAATGGCAGCTCCATAGGAGAAAATCCTCCTGACCAATTGTATCACAGTACCCCTATACTCAATCTGCTACAATCTATATAGTACTGTATATTCAGAACCTAAAAGTAAAAATGCAGGATTGTCAAATTGTTTTTGTGTGAACTCACCAAATTACTGGAATACTTTTCATCATTTCATATAAAAAAGTAAGTTTTTCTGGGATAAAAATTACTCCATTAAGTTGGTGAGTAACCGCAAAAACAATTTGACAATCCCGCATTTTTACCTTTAAGTTCTGATTTTAAAGTACAGGAGCAATGCCAACATATGCTTTGGCAATAGAAATGGCTATTTTATTTCAACAACAAGTCCTAGAATTCTTCCACTCACACCCCCAATAAAGTTCTAACCCAAATAAAATTTAGAAATTTATATATATAAGTTCTTTAAAATCTACTCTAATCAAACCATTCATATTCAAAAATCAAATACATAATTAAAATAGGTCTTTATTTTGTTTATTCATTCATCCTTCTTTGCTTTGTTAATTTTTAGTATAAATGACAGCATATAATTGTTATCATATAAAGAACATCAAAATAAACTAACCTAAATAAAATCATAATAAAAAAATATAAATAGCTTTGTGTGTTATTCATTCATTCATTTTGCTTTGCTTTGAAAATTTCTATTATACCTAACAGTATAGATGCAGAATCACAGAAATAATGTCAATACAAATTAAACTAAATAAAAACAGATATTAAAAAATAAAATCCAAAAAAAACCATTTGGAATAGCAAATCCTTTAATTGATTGGCTGCTTGGAGAGGCAAGAAGTGAGAAACAAATCAGCGGGGCATGGGGTTTTAGCCACAGTTTCAGCTGGGAGGGTATGTGTTGTAAATTTGGGCTATCTAAACTAGCTAAATCTACAAGCTAAAGTTTATCTTAACTAAACTATATATAAAATATACTAATATCACTAAACTATTTAATGTTTACTAAACACCAACTTCAACTTCTAAATAAAAGGCAATAGTAAAGTATAAGTGTTAAGTGTAAGATTAAAAGCTATGTTTATTAAACTCATATGGGTTAATAATAAGCCTTATTATTTTAGCTCCACCAGTTGAATCCAATTGCAATTGAGGAAATCAGCTTAAGGAATCCATTGTCAAATTGTATCAATGTATTAATTCTAATTATCTCAATAGCAATTAGAGTGAAGTACTCAATATTGTGACAGTATGGACACCAACCTGCAGCAAATTGAATAAATCATTGGGCCCAGGTGGCGCCCCTTTCTTGACTAGTTGCTTGAGTCACCCAAAAAAAAACTCTGCAATTGGGTTGAGGAATGGGGAATAGGTAGGGAGAAATAACAGGTGCAAATTGGATGTGGCCAATTGTTGGGAGCCAATTTCTACATCAGGCTCAATCACCTGTAATTCATTGAGAATATCTGCCACCTTGTGAAGCCCAACATTATCCAATATTATGGTATTGATGACACCCAAACTGGTTACTTGGAGATGCTCATGAACCAATCAGAGAAATTCCAGAAAGGTCAACTGTTGTGGAAACCCTTGATCATTTGATACAACCCAATGCCAAGGGGACCAATAAGGGCTACCATTGAGTAGGCAACAGACCAGATAGCCACACACTGGGACATGCCGTTCTTTTTGCCTTTGGGGATGTAGCCATATTTATTGTGCATGGAGGACGCAAAGAAACTTGTCAATATAATAGAACTTTACTGTCTCCTTCTCCTTTAGCGCAGTGTATGTTTTGGCATATTTCTGGTGGTAGACAATATTATCAGGGCTTTCCCAATTGTATGGAGAAACTACACATTTTTTCCAGAAGAATCTCAAACTCTTTACAGCGCAATAGCATGTGAAAATTGAGGCCTCAACCCCAAAAGTGGACTCAAACATTGACTGAATATTTTCCAGTTCAAGATGGCAGTCCCACTTGATCCACTTTTGGATGGCCCAAAATTGTTCCTTAACCAATAGGAAATGTGATAACTGTGCTGTCCTAACAGAGTTACAAGGGGAAAATATTTGGAAACTAGATAATATTCTTTATTAAGAGATATGTATTATATAGTTACTGTGAATTGTAGATAACAGGAGCATGATAGTGTTGATCACACGGTGGGACAGTGAAGGGGGTGGCTTGATCCTGGAAATGAGTCAAGCACCAAAACAAGGTATCCACTATGGGGGCTCAACTTTTGTTCATGTTGTTGTTTTTGGAAATTTGAGTCAACTTCCTAACTTGACTGTGGATGACTGGATAATTGGATTGCAGGTCACAAACCTGCTTACTAGAACCTTGCTGGCAGGTCAATCCTGCTGTTTCAACACCCCCCCCCAACTGAAGGTTGGCCTCCTTTGGGGGTAGGTTGTCAGGGAGGCTTTCAGGAGCCCGGGCATCATACTGTACCAACTGTAGCTTGGTGGCGGATGCACAGTCCAGCGTTGTTTCTGTCATGCTTTGCAGAGCCTTGGGAAGTCATGATGGAGAACTTTGTCTTGTCTATGCTTTCCAAGTCCTTGCACAAGGTAAGTGTTGTTTTTTTTACCTTTAGGATGATGGCTGGGCCCATCTTTTCTGGTTTTAGTTTTCTTTTGTCAGTGTTCATGACCCAGACTTTGTCACCAATCTGGTGTCTGTCTTGGATGGGGACAAAGGTCTTATGTAGACGCTTTTATTCCCTTTCTGATTGATTGCTATTGGCATGCATGACCTGGGGATCTGAGCAGGGTAAAACCTTGCTTGGAATTTCCAGCTTAGGTCCTGATAGCGCTTGGATGATGTTGGGCTGTGTGCCATAAACTAACTCAAAGGGACTTTTCCTGGTGGATCTGTTCACACAGGTCCCACATACAAGCAATGCTGTTGGTAGCTGCTTGTATCAGTCCTCAGGTCTCCTGGCGGTGAGCTTGGCCAGGGCTTGCACAAGGCTACCATTAAGCCGCTCTACACGTCCATTGGCTTGTGGGTGGTATGGCGTTGTTACAGCGTGTTTGACCTCATTCTTGATATGGTATACATTGGTGTCTTTGGAGGTCAACTCTTTTCCTCAATTGATTATTGGGAGTTCTGGCTTTCCAAAGTTGCTGATTATCTCCTTGCCAATAAATTGTTGTATGTCATTGCCAGTGTGTGCCTTTACTGCTTGGGCTACTGGCCATCTTATAGCAAAGTCAATGGCAGTGATGATGTATTTCTTGTCATTGTGTTTTCCTGGCATGGTGCCAATGATGTCAATAGCCCATACTTTGAAAGGTAGTTGTGTGCAAATGGGAAGTACTGACTTAGGTGGGGTTTTGCTTTTGGAAAACTTTTTGGATACCTCACATTGGTCTAGCACTTCTTGAACATTGCAATATAAGGTTGGTCACCAGGCCTTATGCTTAAGGAACTCATATAGGTTTTGGCTCTTGGTATGTCCAAGGTCTCTGTGATAGCATAGGATGGTGTCTACTCACTGATGTGTGGGGATGTAGGGAATGGTTGTGCTGTCAGACATTTTTCTGTGTAGGGTCCCATATACATCAGCAAATAGGTGTTCATTTTTGATGACTGTTTCCTTTGTTATGCTGGTTGTGCCAGGGGGAACTCTTTGTCCTTTGTTTGTAGCACTAAGAGAGGCCAGTCTGGGTGGAGCCCATTCTCCCCTCTTGAGGCACAGACATACAGGCAGGAGAGAGTGTCTGCCATGGCAATCTTGTCCCCAGGTTTGTACTGTATGAGCATGTTAAACCTCTCCAATAGCTCTATCCAGCGGGCTTGTTGGCACAACAGATTTGCTTGAGTTTTGAAATATATGAGCAACTTGTGGTTGGTTAATGTTGTGAATTCTTCCTGCTGTTCTAGGTAACAGCGCCATTTGACTAGACAGTGCATGATAGCCAACAGTTCTTTGTTGTGGATAGGGTATCAATACTTGCCATCTGTCAATTTTTGCGATTCATAAGCTACAGGAAGGATGTCACTGTCACTATTTTTGATTTGTAGTACTCCCCCAATGAATGCATCTGAGGTGTTGGTTTTTATTTGGTATTCTCTGTCACATTTGAAGTATTGCAGGATGGGAGCTGTTGTGATTTTCTCCTTGAGGTGTCTAAAACAGAGGTCACATTAGGAGGTCCACACAAACTTGGATTTGGCGCCTGTTATGGCGTGTAAGGGGGCAGTCAAAACACCATAGTCAGGTATGAAGCAGTGTACATAGACCACCATTTCCAAGAAGGTGTGGAGTTCTGACTTATCCTTGGGTGGCAGCATCTTGCAGATGACCTGTATCTTTTGACTAGCGGGTTTGATTCTGTCCTTTGAGACTATGTGTCCCAGGAAGGGTAGTTGTTTGTGGAAGAACTGGCACTTGGAGGGCTTGGCCAACAGTTTGTGTTGTGCCAAGGTAGCAAAGACTGCCTCAAGATCTTTGTGGTGTTGTTCCACCAATAGACTTTAGACAATAATGTTGTTCAGGTACACTAGGGCATGCTTGCCTATGTGTGGCGCAAATACTTTGTTCATGAAGGTTACAAAGGTGGATGGGACATTTGTCATGCCAAAGTTGAGCACCACACATTTGTATGAGCTGTATTTAGTGCAGAAGGCTGTTTTGGGGATGTCTTCCTCCTTGATGCAAATCCAGTTGTAGCCTGCTGTCAGATCAATCTTGGAGAAGACTGTGGCTCCTCCTAAGGTGTCAAAGAGGTTGTCAATCAGTGGTAGTGGATAACAATTCTTAATGGTAACTTTGTTTAGGGCTCAGTAGTCTGTGACCAGATGTAAGGTATAGTCCTTATTAGCCACAAAGAATATGCGGCACCAAAGGGAGACTGTGAGGGGCGGATAAGTCCTTTTTCCAATGCCTCCTTGAGATAAGCGCGTAGGGCGTCATCTTTATTTGGGGTCAGCCTGTAAATAGGGCGCGCCTTGGGTACAGCCCCTTTGAGTTGGATGGAGTGCTAAATGTGCTTCTCAGGGGGCAGCTCAGGCAGCGCTTCCTTAAAGATTTCTGGATGGTGGGCCACAATTTTGCAGTCCTAAGGCGTGGAGGTATCCTGGTGATCTTTGAAGTGTATGATCTTGTACTGGCAGGAGTCCCAGTCAATTGCCTTCATGTTTTCCTTTTTTCCAGGGTCTCCGTGATGCGTACAAAGACGTGTTTGCGTAGGAGTTGGTCCACAGAGTCAGGGTAGATCTGGTGGTTGACACCTTCACACTTGATGGTCAACACTGAGGTTGCCCAGTCTATGTGAGGATTGTTCTTTTGAAGCCAGTCTAGTCCCAGCACATTGTCAAACTTTGGGAAGTTGATGACAGGACCTTTAATGATGGAGTGGAGGTTCTCAAGCATGACAGAGAAGGGGGTGGTTTCCCTTGTCACAGCAATGTGGTGTTTGTCAGCCAGGACCACGTTTTTAATCCACAAAGGATTAGTGGCCAGCTTGAACTTGTCCACAAAGCTACTGTTGACTAGGGTTCAATCTGCACCCAAATCCAGGAGTGCTGAGCCTGTGTAACTGCAAAAGCATAAAGGGTAGGACATCAGTTTATTGGGATGTCTGGCAATGGTATACAGTACCAGGTCCTCTGAGGGAACTTGGATCATAGGGCACTGGTCCACGTCCTTGGGTTGGTACTCATCATTGGGCAAGTCAGGAGTTGCGGGGGAGAGATTGGCTTGCTTAGTGCTCTCACTGGGCTTTTCCCTTGTCTTGATTGTCTTGTGTGGCAGTGATACAGAAATGGGTACAATTTGACTGGCTATTGTTCCTGTTTCCATGTCCATTTGAGCCCGTGGGTTTATGGTTTGCACTGTTGTTGTTGTTCCCCAGGGGTGGTCAATTGGAACACCTGGCTGAGTGAGAGTCTTTGGGTCTCTCTCTTTTCCCAGCTTTCACCTTGTAGAGAGTGTTGAATGTCTGTTCTTCTTTCTCTGCCTTGTGGTACAAACTTTGTAGGTTGGTTGCTTGGTCCAGGTTTACGTGTCTCATTACATGCAGCTTGAGAGCGTTGTAGTATATGAGGTGGGTAGCTGGAGTGTCAAAAGCCATATCTGATGGAGCACGTGGTCATAGTTCCTCATAAGTGCAGGTGAGCTCCTTCACTGTGCCTGTTTGGATTAGATTCTTTACTTGGTGTATGATCATGAGTGTGGTGTCCTTCAGCAAAAATCTTGTCAAGAAGTCTTGTTTGAAAGTGTCCCAATCCTTCTTGGTGTGTTCTTCATGCCACTTGTTGCACCATGTGCCAGCGTCATGAGTTAGTTGGATGGAGATCTCTGCAATCCAAAATTATTGCAGGCATTTCATTTGGGCCAGCTTGCTTTGGGCATATTGGATATATGCTGAGGTGTTATTGTCATTGGCTCCAGCAAAAGGCTCCAATGCAGCGCTTCACAGTCTCTGAGCTACATAGGCTGGCATGGTACTCTTGTCAGTTGCTTGGGGCATGGCAGTGGGTGCCTGGAAGAATCCTTGTGCTGACAGTGTATTGAAGGCAGAGAGCAGGATCACTGTTTTCTGGTACAGGACAAAGCCATCAGGTATTTTGGCACCTGGCGTGTACAGTGTCTAGTCTAGAAGGAGGCCAGACATGATTCTATCAAGGATTTGTTGGACGTGGCAAGTACGGGCAACAGGCAAAATTTTGGGGAATAAAGTAGGATGGAAACCCTACTTCTGCCACCAATGTTGTAACTGTGCTGTCCTAGCAGGATTACAAGGGGAAAATATTTAGAAACTAGATAATATTCTTTATTAAGAGATATGTATTATATAGTTACTGTGAATTGTAGATAACAGGAACATGATAGTGTTGATCACACAGTGGGACAGTGACCGGGGTGGCTTGATCTTTGTAATGAATCAAGAGCTAAAAAAATCTGCCAGAGGAGATCAGCTTCTGTTCATGTTGTTGTATTTGAAAATTTGAGTCAACTTCTTAACTTGGCTACAGGTGACTGGATAATCAGATTGTGAGTCACAAACCTTCTTACTCAGAACCTTGCTGGTGGGTTGAGCCTGCTGTTTCAGCAGACAGGATTGTGCTTGGATTTCTCTGAAAGGAGAACAGAACCCATTTTCAGGTAGGTTGTGTGGAGCCTGTGCACAGATTTTTCTAAAATATCAACAATGGCTGTGGCCTTCCTGTAGTCTGACATCTCTTCCTTGAGTCTCATTAAGGTCTCCTGGGTAGAATTGGGTATGACTTGGTACTTGAGATTTTTGGCAGTAGGGATTGACTCATTGGGATTGGCCACAACACAGGGCATAGGCACCTGACTATAGAATGCAGCAACCTTTTTGAGCACCTTCTGCCCACCAGTAGTTTGGAAGTACTCAGGCTCCTCAATGTCTTCTTGGTTGCTGTCACTCACGTAGGGCTTGTAGCTAGTGTCAAGAACAGGCTTCACTTCTCCAGAATGGTGGCTGGAACACCATTGCGGCAGTATACAAGGCCATATACAAAAGACACCCTCTTGGTAGTGACGTCATTTACTGTTTTGGTAGTGGTGACCTTGATGTACTTTCTAGTCAGCTTCTGGACCCTGGGATTTATGCTCTGTGCCCTTGCACTCTGTGCCTCTTGAGCTGGTTGTATTAGTGCAACCTCACTATTGAACTCTTCTCTCATGTCACCTTCCTGAGTAAACACTTGTGTTTCACTAACTCTGTTCTTTGACCCACGGGGGCAACCACAACTGCAGCACACAACAGGTGCATTGTTACTCTATTGTTGTGTTCCTTCCATTTTAAAATTTAATAAAATACTAAATTAATTTCTATTGAGTGACTCCCTGGTTTTGATTTTTGCTTTTTATCTAAATATGGTTATTTAATTAGAATTTCCCCACTCAATATCCCAATTATAGTCTTATATTTCTTAATTAGTTGTTTTTGGTTTTACAATACCCATTTGGAATACCCAAAATAATTTCCATCCTTTTTCCCAGATTTTACGTCAAATTTAAGCATCCAACACAATATTTTTAGATTTATGTTTCAGATCTTGTAGAGTAGTTTTCAAACCTGTTAAGATAAACGTATATTAGTCAGTTTAGAACGCATGAACTCAGTCTAAAAAAAAATCAAAGTGGATCCAAATCTACTGTAATTTAATATAAGTTCACTAATATTTGATTTTGTTTTAAGACTGAGTTCATGTGTTCTAAACTGAATAATATATGTTTATCTCAACAGGTTTGAAAACTACTGTATCTTATTTTGATATCTTGGTATCATTCTTGTCTACAATCCATTGCACACAACAATTGAGTGATTTTGTTTACATGTTGAGTTGCTATTGTGCTTTTTAGTTTGAGTTTTGACTCATTGCGCTTGGGTGTATTTTGTCACCAATTTACATGTAAATATGTGTACACCAAAGGTCAACTCACACCATTCTGTTTGTGAATCCATGTATTTTTAATAGTTGTGTTTGGCGTGTGAGTACTTTATTGCTTTGTTGACTCATTTTGTCCATTAATGGTAAAAATCCCTGTTAACAGAGTGTATATTTTAACCTGATAGTTTGAATTTGCTTAAATCTGAAATCATTTCTTTTAAATCTAAGGTATTTTTGGTTGTTGCTATAGCTTTTTAATCTACTGTATTAGGATGTCATTTGTCAAGGATCCATCCTGCAGGAGGCTCATCAGAACTTGCAGGCAGACAGCCTGCTGGTCCTGAAGGGAGGGCCCACCATATGATGGGTGCTAACTTTACAATATATGACAAGGACTTCCTGAGAACAGCCCAGGGGCCGCTAGAAGCACCATGGAATCAATGAGGCCAGTAAGTGTCAGGATACCAGGAGTACCGTGGAGCTCCAGCGGGTGAGGGAGGAGTCAAAGCAGGTACTGGCATGGCCCACCAGATGATGGGTCCTAACTTTAATAGAAAGGAAAGGGCCTTCCCAGCCACAGCCCAAGGCCCAGCTGCTGGAAAGGTGAATTCAATCAATCCTGTGAGCGCCAGGTAAAGCACTCCCAGGAATTGACTACTCTGGCCAGTGGCATCAGAGGTGGGTGGGGTTGAAATGGTTGGTTTGGGTGTTGGGTTGGTTCCATGGGGATTGGGTAGGCAGCAGTATTGTTGTACTTCCTGTTGAAGATCAAAGGGTAGATGATGATTGCTTTGCTGTCATAGACAATTTGGTAGGGTTCCTTGGGTGTGTTTGGGCGGGTGTACCACTGCAAGTCTTCCAAGTTCCAGGGTTTGTGGTCAGGATTTGGGGGATACTCAGTGAAATGCACAGGAAAAATGGAGCATTGGATGGATGGTAGTAGTCAAAGGCTTTGGTTTTGTCAACTGAAGTCTGGCTATCTATCCCAGTGGATGGGTTCTGACGCTTGGGTGTATGCAGATGGAAGAGTATTGTCAGGATTTACTATTTGTTACCCCTTGAAACCTGGGCCCAAGGGCGGGATTCAACCCCTGAAACTGAATTCCTGCGGGCTACTGGCCCCATGGACCAAGAGCTTGCCCGCGTTCTTCTGAGATCAAGCCCCTGCAAGCTGAAGCCCCTGCTAAGTCTCAAAGCCAGAATACCAGTACAGGTTCAATTATGATGGTGCCCAAAGAGGGGTTTCTCAAATTGCCTAATGGAGGCAGATAAGGTGCCCCTGTGAATTTCATGAGCTTGAAGTCCTCTTGAGTAACCAATCAAACTCAACTTCCAAGGAAAAACCCGGGCTTTGGGCTCAACCCTGTAACCACAGCCCAAAATCAAGTTAACCAATTTGGACGTTCTGACCAATGAGAGAACATCCAGCCAAGGTGCCATTTTGCCGCTCCTGCACCCGGGCCTCCTGGCCACCTACCCGCATTTTTCCCAATATTTTGATGAAGCCCTTATGGAAAATACTAAGTTTGGAGGCAGGATGCTATATTTGCCTATAGATTCTGTGCTCAAACCTTATTGCCTTTTTTGAATAAAGGTTATGTTGTTTTGGCTCACGCAGCTATTGCTTTATTTTGTATTTGCTATCTACCAATTCAGTTTGAGATCTTCTGGCCCTCCTGCCCCACTGCTTGCAGTTTTCTGTCCTCCTGGTGTACCCTTTGGACCCGTCCATTTTACTGACTACCCTCTGAAATCTGAATACAAGGACTACACCCCAGAAAAGATACTTGAACTCAATCCTTTAGCCCGCATACAATCTGCAGTTAGATACAACTGACAAGGTACGTGGATATTTTCAACACCCAAGTTGTTCAGAGGGAAATTCAACTGTCTCCCTGCTTACTACCTACCCATGGAACCGCCTGTGACCCCAAAACCTATGCCTGCTTCCACACCTGACCTTCCAACCAACCATACTGGGAAGCTGTTTGGGTTTGTGTACATCACCCTCACAGGGGTGATTGACACTATAATCTGGGCTGCTGGCCTGTGGTCCTGGGTGGGAAATCCCGTCTCCTACCTTTTTAAGTTAGCTCCCCTCTTGTGGTGGGCATTGCCTTCAAAAAACCTGGCCTGGGTTACCCCTGAAAACAACAGGCCGGCTGCCCAAGACTGAATCCCTGACAAGTATCAAAAATAGGTATGAAAACAGATTGATGAACCAAAGGTTCATAAAAACTTTACTTGGTAAGGATGACAACACAGAACTTTTTCAGGTGCTTCTGACTTATAAAATACTCACATGCAAGTGCCTCTGGGCATTCTTCTGGTGCTATCTGGGTGGCAAGGCTTGAAATCTCAGGTTCTGCTGTTTGGTTGGCTGCTTCATGGTTTTTTTTTGGGGTTTTCAGGAAAAGTTGTTTGGCTTTTTAGTGGTCCATCTTGGCTTGGCTGGCCATTGGTTCTGGAAGGTTTGGCTTCTGGAGTTATGGGGGTTTTCCCAATTGATCACCCTTTTTGGACTGGCTTGATAGGCTTTCCTGAGGCCAAGGAACTTGATTAAAAAAGGGGTCACCAATTGGGGACCCCAAATTACTTAATAGAGGGTGGGCTTGAACTGGGTTTACTGGGAAGCTAAAATTAGCCTGCTCAGGCCCAGCCAAACCCACCAAGGCTTGGGCATAGCTTTTGGGGCCCAGAACAGGCCCTGCAGCTACCACCAGGGCAGGAATGGTTCTTGCACCTGGATTTGCTTCAAAAAGCAAAAACCCAGGTGTGGGCAAATCTTCCCCGCCTGCTAGCCCTGCCTGGTGGCTAGGAGCGGGTTTAATTCACACCTGGTGCTTCAAATATATTACTTTTGTAACATTAAGAGTGATATGCATCCCCCCCCCCAAAAAAAATATTTGGGTTGAGGTGGATTCACTGGCAGCAACTGATTCCTGTGGGTGGTTGGGCCGCAGGGTGAGGGAGGAGTCATTGGTACCAGGTAGGCGGCAGGTAGTTGTATTTGTCTCAGAAAAGCAGGGGTGCACGGTGATCTAGGTTCCTTCTTGGCCAATAACATCAGTTTCTCTGGTCCTGGATTTGGGGTTGTAGAGTAGGATTTCCTCTAAGGTGAATTCTGAATACACCAGGTTGGGTGGGTATTCAGTAAAATGTACCAGGCCAAAGGGTGCTCCTGGTGGTTGGTATAGTTTGAGTGGTCTGTCTGTGGTTTCTTGGGATTGGTTGGCGTAAGAGACAATGCTGCAGAGGTTAGACTACAAATGGAAGAGAACTAAAATCAAATACAGGATGACCTGATTGAACCAAAGGTTCATATCACTTTAAAGTAAAAATGGCAATAGGCAACTTCCTGACATCCCAGGGTATAAGTATGCCCATCTGCCATGGGAAAACTTTTGCAAACTCTTCCAGGCCAGGTGGTACTGTCTTTCATGGTTCAGATTTCATTGGTGGTGTCTGACAGGGGAGGTTCCTCATTGGTTGGATTGGGGTGGAGAAACTCAGATTCCTTTTTTGAGCCATAGGATTTGTCATCCTCTGGCAGCCTGCATTCTAAAGGAAGTTTCTTCATTTACCCATCAGCAGTGGCCCCAGTTGTCTTGGGATTGTTGCTCAGGTCAGCGCTCTCATTGGCGGAGCTAACAGGATTCTTCTGCAGGCAGGACTTCAGCGTAGGTGGCTCCAAGTTGGTAAGTCTCAAGAATTCCCCTGAAATCAAGTTTGTTTCTGGTTTGAGCCCAAAAAACGCGGGTAGCCGGGTAGCTGGGCCTGCAGGCTGGCGGCCTGCAGGGTTTCAGGGTTTGAATCCTGTAGTTGGGATTCCTCTACATGCATTGTTAATAGGAGTTTGTCAATTGTGACACCATTAAGACTTATTACAAATATCAATACAGATTTTATTTTTGATCTTGTATATTTAACTATTGATAATACTTATGTAAAATTAAAGCCAGATTTTGTGATTGATAATAATACAATTGATTAATCAATCACTGGTTATGACTGTTAATTGGCTGATTTTGTTTTGCTATGAAAATTGTGTCTTTTCTGATATTTATGTGCTTGCATCTGATTTGGTGATTTCCCACCCTATTGCATAGGCAATAGGAAATAAGGTTGCCTCCTGACAACAGCTGGTCTTGTGAAGGCAGCCTTGTTTCCTATTGCCTGTGTGATAGGGTGGGAAACCAGCCAATTGGGTACATGTGTGTAAATATCAGAAAATGCACAATTGCCACAGCAAAAAAAAATCAGCCAAATAACAGTCATAACCAGTGATTTATTAATCCATTGTATCATTATCAATCACAAAATCTGACTTATTTTCCACATAATCATTATTGATAGGTAAATATACAAGCTGTAAAGTACAATCTGTATCAATATTTGTAATAAGTTTTAATGGTACCCTAATATAGACACAGTCCAATTATATAATCATAATGAAAAATACCACTTTACAATGAATTTTATTAAATATTTTATTTTTCACTCAGCTGAGTTGCCCACAAATGTGATTTGAAATTTGGACCTAGGATTTGACAATCCCGCATTTTTACCTTTAGGTTCTGAATTTATGGTATAGATGACTTAATAAAAACAGTTGCTGGAATTGAAAACTTCACATCAGATTCCAGTTGGTTCATTTTGTGTTACTTGAAATATGCAACTCGGCTTGAAACTTGCAAAGTGTCTATGAGATCCTGCAGTTTGAAATATTTAAATAGAATACAAAGAAATCCCAAACCATGAATGCAATTCAAAATTTGGATTTAGGATTTGACAATCACACAATTTTGCTGTTAGCTTCTGAATTTTTTTTGATTGACAATATATTTGGGTTCTGCTCAATTTTGTTCTGAGATTATTGATTTTGTTTGCAGATGAGTTTTTTTCCTTATTGCCATAGCTTTTAAAACTACTGTATCCTGGCTGCAGGCCCAGTCAGACCTCCTGCATCTGTAGACCTTAAGAGCTAATGTCTGACAACAAGTCACAGGTTTGCCATGCAATTCCATAATGTTACAACACATGGGTTCCACTCTGACAGGCAATTATAAACTTGGCCCACAGGTTTCTGTTAGGTTCCATATAAACTTTGTTTTTGAGATCTTGGTTTAAATTAAGTTTTGAGCAGTTCAATAATTATTTTTAAAATTTAAACTGCAAAAATCTACTTTTAGATCTGATAGGTTGATGGCTGTGAATTTTGGGAAATTATTTTAGCTTAAATCGCATATTAAGAAAGTTAAATTAATCGAAAGAAATTTGGAACAACAGATAAGTAAAAAGTGAGCTCTGTCAGCCAATTTCCGTGACTTTGACGGAAAATTGGTCTCCGTCAAAATAATCGATGAGGTATTCTCCTGCCACAATATAAATTCCGATATAAATTTTGGAAGCATGGTGCTTAATTCATGACGATAAATTTAACTAAACAGCCATTTGGCAATTTCATATTTAACCAGGCGTCAATACTGCAGAGATTTAATTCCTCTTCACTTTCTGATATGGACAACAGAACCCCAATTACTGCTACAGCAGATATGAACCCCCAGAACAATGCTATTCCTTTACCTGGTCCACCAAATGTCTTTGATAATACTCATAATCCCGCCCCCTTAGTAAACGAAACTAGACAGATTCAGGCATCTTTTGATGTTAGTTAACTTTATTTATGGACTCATCGAAGTTTTTCAGTTATTAATAAGCTATTTAGTACATGCTGGAAATGTCTGGAGATGTCTTCAACTATGCAAAAGAACTGAAAGCTAGGTATGTAGTAGTAAAGCTATACAACTGTCTCAATGCTTGCAGCTTGATAAATTTGACTTGCTCAAAGATATCGCGCTTTTTAGTTTTTTTCTTAAGTAAATTCGGCTAGCAAATAGCCATAAATCCTTTGCTCTTTTGACTTCATCTTTCAGCACTATAAATCATTGTGCTTTCTAAGAAGGTTAATTTAGTCTTCGATTTTATCTAAGTGTCCAATATGGATAATTCATGTTTAATTTTTCTTCCGGTATTTTTTTGGCTTTTTTTGGCGTTTCAGGAATATTTTGGGTTTTCTTGGTCTGTTGAAGCTTTTATTGAAATAAAATAATTGAAAACTGAAGTAGCGGCAATATCGAACCGGAACAAGAAAAGGTCATGAATTCAGGTTTAAGTACTAGATTGAATGCTCTTCAGAAAGAGATTATTCATTTTGAAAACCTTGTTCTTCAATCTTACCTTGTTCTGGTATTTATACTTTTTAAACCCAATCCTCACTCCTTCTCTAGCTAAATGCCAGGAGAGGTCTAGAAGCTCTTTACGAATCCAAGGCACCTCAACACCTAGAGCCCGAAGGAAATATGACCAATCCAACAAATCGCAGTCCTCTTCCAAATCCAGGTCAACGACAACTGTAGTATTGGAAAAAATTTACATTCTAGCATAGCGTGATTAAAGTTTGGGCTGGATTACTAGCCATCGTCTGCCATTAGTTTCTGACCTGGCCCTTTGCATAAAATATTGTACTTGCTCAGCCTAAGTTGCAAAAGTCATTTGATGATGGTGCTTTAAGGTCATTATAAATTACCAATTTGATGACTTGAAGAAGTAAGTTTTTTACCCTTTTTTAAAAAGCACTTTTTTGTATGCCCATGTGTTTCTTTATTCAGATTTTATTGCCAAGCAGTAGATTCTCAAAATGTAGCATACTTCTTTAAGCTTATAAATGTGCTGATACACTTCTTGGTTAAGTCAGCCGCTAGCAAGTTTCGTCATCCAATTAATTACCATTGAACTTTGGATGCATGTGGCCACAAGAATCAAATTTTCCCAGTAGGTCTTTGTTCAATTTGAAACCATGATTGATATTTGCACTTACTTAGAGTTTTTATGTAAACCCTATGGCAGTATGATATTTTAAATCAAAGGTACTTGCTGGCTAGGTTGCTTTGTTTAGTTTTCGGATTATTCCTAGTTATAATATCTATCCTAAAACTCGTTGACCCACAACGATACTGTCTCCTGCCAGTTTCAATTATTATTGCTTTTAACTTTATTTTCAGATAGCTGCAATAAAAGTAATCCTTTAATTTTAGCAAATTCGTCTCTATCTCCCTCTGCATCAGCCCTTGTCGTTTTTACTCTTCTGTTTTTTGCATTCTGGAATGCCACTTATTTTCCACCAACCTCACATGGACAACCCTGCACAGCTCTTATAAGATATTTAATCAAATATACATTCAAAGTTAGTCGCTTCCCCATTCACCCACCTCAACACTGATTTTAGATCCAAGATCAATCAACTAGCATACGAGTCAAACTAACCAAGCTCTTTGAGTGACTTTTTAATTAGATGAAATAAAATTATCAGGTTACATCTTAGATACTATAATATTGTTACAGCTATAAATATACCCAAAAATAATACTTTATCTCACAACACATGTGTAAAGCCCACAAAAGCTGGGATATAGGATATCAAGCTGGAGATCAGACTGTTAGTGAGCCTGATGAGTTTCAACCCAACAACCCTAGATCACTGGAGGAACTTGGCAAACATGTTGCAGCACTCAATGTTCCAGAGAATATTCTTAGGAGGTAGCAGAAAGAGGAGTACATCTCCATGGGTTGTAACTGTACTAGCTAGATGATTTTTCTTATAACACTTAACTCAACAGTTACAATATATTCTCTTTTATTAAATACTAAGATAGGACTAAAGTGTCTGCTACTTAGTAACATATTTAAAGTTGAACATAAATATATGAATTGGGGTCCTTTTATTATTGATAAGGGGAAGAGTTATATAGGGAATTGTGGAATTAACTTTGCCTTGCTCCCTCTTGGAATCTGCTAAGGCACAGTCAAGCAACCTATAGTCTCATGCCTTAGTGCCTCTCTACCAACATGTATGGATCCATAGTGATCCATAAGAGAGTATCTCAATTAACTGTGGCAGATCACCAGACTAGTCATACATTAAAGACAATCAAACTATGAGAAGTGCCAATCAGTTAACCTGTTGCATTATTAGAGTCAATGCAACAGTAGTGACTAGTTTACACCAATCACATTCTGTAATGTTTCCCCTACTAAACTAGACACTACTGAGAAAAGGCAGTGCATCTCTGTATGGTTAATTGCTCAAAAAGAGTATCAAATCCAGTTGACCAATATACTGACTCCAGTAGAGGGCAGACATCCAAACTTTCACAACAACTTCAATCTCAAGGCACCAGTAAGAAGGTGGTAGATACAACAACTGAGAATGTCAAATTAGAAGAAATCCTTGACAAGGCTTTAGACCCTGGGTTACAAAGGTTTACTGGTGTCTCTACCAGTTTATATCAGCCAAGCACTCCTCTCAGCCCAGGTAGTTGCTTCTTTGAACCTGCAGCCCAGTCTGCATCAAAAGGCTGTCTCCAACACTCAATTTTGGGCAGAAAGATATTCCATCAATTTTTGTTCTGTCACCCAATTATCTGTCAAAATGACAGAAGGTTGGTTGGGAGAACTCATTTTAAAGTAATTTCTCAGGTTTCCCTTTCTTTTGCTTAGCTTAGTTTCAATAATGCTTAGCTTAAGTGAAAACTCATTTTTTATAACCCACAGACCATTTCCCAACATCTGGCCAAACTTCACTTTTTTACTCTACTTCTTATATGGAAATGAAAGGAAATTCAAAGAACAGAATGAAATTCAATACCAATCAAAAACAGACAGATTCCCTGTCAACCCTAATAAACTTGAACTGGCATCCAATCCACATTGATAAAAAATAAAGCTCCTTAACTATTCTTAATTTGTGATACAGTAGTTTTAAAAGCTATGGCAACAACTGAAAATACCTCAGATTTAAATGAAATGACTTCAGATTTGAACAAAAACCAAGCCGCGCAAGATTCAGGATTCAAATGATTTAAAAAAAATTGGTTAATAAATGAACTGTTAAACAAAAACAAAATTTCACTAGCCCATTATACAAAATTCTAGCAAGTATCAAGGGGTGTTGTTTAAACCACAAACAAAATGAACTGACACAGCAAGTGAGATGGATGGATGCTGTTCTGTAGTATATTATAATCCAATCAGGATTCATATGAGGCACCAACAGAAGGACTAAAATGAAACAAAATTTGAGCATTCTATAAGTGAGCTTCAACAAACACAAAAAAATGAAGTCACACAGGATGTGTAGTATGAGCAGCCTAAAATAGAAAATAACAGTTTAAAAGACAATCAACAGCTATTTGATTTAGGATCTGAGGCATTTTATTCATTTTCATGGCTCCTGATTTGTATAAAATGGTTTTGAAAACCTTCCAAATATGAAATGGTGATTACAATAAAAATAAATCATAAAATTTTAAACTTCTACTTTTAGTAATTTTATACTAGGCTTTGTTTCAAGATGGTTTTTACTAGCAACAGCATTTTCAACAGTGCCAGAACCAATCCAACTTCAATGGAGGCAAGGCTCAGAAAGTGGAGGCACCTGTTTACACCCAAGCCTTTGAGGCGGGTAATGAGGAAGCCAACCTGTACCTGACCCATGATCCCTATGGCTTTGACTTGTTCAGTAGTCACTTAGTGTCTAGCTCTTCCCCTACTCCTGTACCCACCCCCGCACAAGCTGCCCACCAAGCAACCAATCAGGATGGCAACCTTGATTTGGAACAATTTCCTGCCAGCAGTTAACCTGCAATCCCCTTGGCCAATCAGGCTACAGCTCCAGCTCCTGCGGCCCAGCGCCCTAAGCAACAAATCATCACTGCCCAAATTCTTCAGGAAATTGTGGCACTGAACCTGCAGGGTCTGTCCTGGGAACAGATTTCTAGCCTATTGCAATTTAGCTGAGCCACCATAATGCAAAAGCTCAACAATTTAATGAACAGGGGGAACCTGTTTGGGACAGCCAAGAAGCCAAAGAAGGCCCCCAAGTCCCAAATCAACAAGGCATACCCAAATATGCTTGACCTCCTGCAGCGGTACCAAAAGCTTCCCCTGACCCAGGTTGGAAGCAACTTGCGCACCATGGCATTTGGGTGTCTGAGCGCATGGTGCAGCTCTGGATGTATGGCAAAGTGGTGTCAGTCCGTGTGTTGATCAATGTTGCTGGCAACCAATGGGATGGTGCTGAAGATTCCCCATATGGTCAGGCAATCAAATCCACCCTGTTCCAATGCCTGACAATTTTGTCCAATGATGACATCTTTATCTCTTACTATAAGCTATCAATAGATTTTGACAATTTTGGCAAGCAAGGAAGAGCTGCCACTCAAAAAGAAAGGAAGAAGGTCAAGAAGGGGACGTTTATTGGTGAATTTCATGCTGTTTCAGCCAAGGGTTTTGTCTACTATCAGAGAACCCCAGATTTCATTGAAGGCTACTTGTACAGCCACATCCTGGTGGATTACTTGACTCCTGGGATGGCTTGAATTCAAAGCATTGGGGTTTCTTGAGCCACCAGATGGAGGGTAGCTCCACTGTCCTTGAGGCCATCCAGCAATGCAGGCACCAGGCCTTGGTCTACCCTGCCAGCCATGCAGACATTCATCTGGGTGATCTTGTTTTCTTTAACATTAGAGATACACTCCCAGAGCACCGCCCTCAGTTTTTCAATGACCTCTATCTTGGGATCCTTGACCACAATTCTCTCTTTGGTCACCAAATGGTGGCTGACTTGTTTGCCCAAATTGTCTTTCATGTGAACATGGGCAACCAATCACGCAAGGATAAGCGCCTCCCACCCGGTGCCATAGCCACCTATCAACTGATCCAGCCAATGACAGACAAGGAATATAACAAGCATTATATGGCAGCCATCACACGCAATCCTCCTACCCCTACCCCTGCCACCACTACATTCACCTTCCAGCCCCATCCATCTAATCCCAGACCCCCCAGGCCAGCACTGCCTCTACGCCTTCTTTCCTGCGCTATTCTGCCTACTAGGCATCACTCTTCCCTGCCCCAATAAACCCATGTTGCCAAAAAAATTCTATTTATATTATATTTATTTTGAATTTCAATTGTTCATGTTCTCTTTGTTTATAGTTGGTTTTATTCTTTATGTTCAGCTTATTTCTATAAAATCATATATTTACTATTCCATGTATATAGATCCAGAGCACAGTTATTTTTAGCACTTAAACACAGCCCCTTGTGAAAATATTAACAACAATTTGGTGATCAGCTAAATTTGAATAGAAAATTATAGGTTAATTGTGTTTAGATAAAGTTGTTACTGATCCAAATTCAAAACCTTAATGATAAACTTTAAGCCAGTCAGGAGCCAAGTGATAAAGTGATTGTTGTGACATAAAGGGTCATTAATAATTCTTTGATGTACCTGCGCTAATTAATATGATTGGCAGGTTGTTTTACCATTGTGCGCCATTGCCGCTGTGGCAAGTTGTTGATGGACTAGTGCTCAATCAGCTGCTGGGTTAGCACTAGTCCATCAACAACTTGCCACAGAAGCAATGGCACACAATGGCAAAACAACCAGCCAATCATATTAATTAGTGCAGGTACATCAAAGAATTATTAATATCCCTTTATGTCACACCAATCACTTTATCACTTGGCTCCTGACTGGCTTAAATTTTATCATTAAGGTTTTGAATTTGGATCAGTAACAACTTTATCTAAACACAATTAACCATTAATTTTCTAATTCAAATTTAGCTGATCACTAAATTGTTTTTAATATTTTCACAAGGGGCTGTGTAAAGTGGCAAAAATAATATGACAATTAAGGAAACAATGCCAACACAAAGCTAACAACACATATTGAGTTAAGCATAAAACATATACACAATGGGTAAAAAATGGGATAATTTATTAAATGGGAAAATAAACAGGAAAAAAAGAGGCAATAGTTTCAGAATAATACAGGTTTTATTGGGGTAAAAGCTATAAAAATATATGGAAAGGTTAGTAAAAAATCATATGAGAGAATTGGAGAAGCTGCTAAAAGACCTCAACTTGGCAATTGCAAAAATAAAAGACATTGACCGCAAGGTCAAGGCAAAATTCAAGGCCTCTTTCCTTAATGGGGACAAAATTGACAAGGTGTCTGCCAAGGCACTTATGGCCAAGATGCCAGACACCCCCAAAATAACAATTGAGCATCTTCTCAACATGCAAAAAACTGTAGTTGAGGGCCTCCAGTTCAAATTGTTAGCCCTCTCCCCGCTGTCTGTCTGAGTCAACAACCCTGAGATGTATGCAATCTCAAGCCAGCCAGCCAAGCAAGCAAGAACTGAGGATACAATTTGCCTGCCCAACTGCTTGCACTAAGAATGGCCAAGCTGGTCAAGGCTGCAGATAAAGAGGAAACTTGTGAAGGTAATCTAATAATCAAAATAATAAATATTTCAAAATACTTACCTTTTTTAGAGAACATAAACAGTGAAATCTGCCAGGTCCTGGTCCCCTTTGTCCCTGCCACATTCTACACAAACTATGCCAATCATGTGGCCAAGAAGCTGTTTCTGTCCCCTATTGTCTTGCAGGAGCTTGGAGACAGAATTCATGGGTCCTTCCCAATGACAAGGGAAGTGCTAGCCAGTCTGACGCATGCCAAGGGGGCATCTAAGTGGGCAGTTACTGCCTACAAGGATGCCCAATTGGTCCGCCTGGACCCAGTATCCCTCAGTGGAGTTTACTGTGTAAACTCCATTGAGCTTGTTTGGGTTGTCCTGGAGATACTCCCATTCAAGAACATACCAGAGATAGAGCAGGCCCATGTAGCTTCTTGCTTCTGCTTCCTCTTGGAGCATACAATCTCTTACCTATTGGAAAACTTTGGGTGTGAGGTGTCAAAATTGTCTGTTGCAGACGCAACAGCCTTAAAGAAGACCAAAATCCTCCTTGCCAACTTTGGGCTGACATGGAATGCCAACAAGATGGGAGTCCCTCTGGTAATGGATCTCATCTTTTCTAAAATAAAACATGAGAAGAAGATTAGTACTGTGTTCAATAAGCTATGTGAGTTTACTGAAGCCTTTGCTGGGCAAAGGTTTCACCTTGTGGCTTACTTGGGGTTCCTTTTTTACTTTATGATGGGTGAAAACCTCAAGGACCTGTATGGGATCCTTCTCAGGATTGACCAGGCCAGGCTCTCCCTGGATGGGAAGAAAGTCCCCCCAGGTACAACTTGGTTGACCATGTGATCCAGGACACCCTGGTCCTGGCTGAAATTTACGAGTCTGCAGCCCCACCTGACTGTACTCACTTTTACCAGCTGCTGTGAATATTTTAATCAGGGTGTATCTACTGTCTACAGTGTGGCGGTGGAGGTTGTGTGCCACCTCCATTGCTGGGTGGGTACATACCAAAGAACCCATTACAGGCGCCCTTAAAACTCTCTTTTCCAATAAATATATTTACATTTTAGATTATTTTTATTTATAATAATTTTTATAATTTTTATTTTACCAAACAAGTTTTGCAAAATAAATCCTGGAGAAGGTTTTCATAAAAGAAAAATAATATACATTAATAAAATATACCTCTAAGTTGTAAATTAATCATTTAATTTTTTAACTTCATTATGATATTTATTTAATAAGAGTGATATAAATATATTTTTATAATCCAGTATCAAGTGTTTGGGATAGCCTCAGATGCCATAATAAAAAAATAATATAAAATAAATACATTACAAACCTTCATTAATGGTCCTGCTGAATGTGATTACGGGCTTGGAAGCTTCTAAATATAAAATAATAATTAATAAATCTTAAATAATAAATTAGAGAATATAAAAAAGTTGGACAATCTAAGCCTTTAATTGATTGGCTGTTTGGCAAGGCACACAGGGATGAACAAATTAGCGTGGCCATAGAATTTGGCCATAGTCTCAGCTGGGAGGGTGTGGATCCTGGCCTACAGCAAATCAAAGAGGTTTCAGTCCCAGTTGGGGTCCCTTGCTTGACAACTTGCTTGAGCCATCCAAAAACTTCCTCAATGGGATTTAGGAGGGCAAATAGATGGGGAGAAATAGAAGGCGCAAATTTGATGTGGCCAATTTCTAGGGGCCACTGCAATGCTGATGTCAATTGATGGAAATTCTTCAAGAATATCTGCCACCTTATGGATACCAACAGTATCCAGCACAATTACATTGATAAAGCCTGGGCTCATGCGCCTCAGGTGCTCCTAGACCAATTGTAGGAATGATAGGAAGGTCTGGCTATTGTGAGATCCCAATATCATTTGATAGAGCTTGATCCCCTTTGGACCAAGGAGAGCCACCATTGAATAGGCTGTGGCACGGACTGCAGCACGCCAAGCTACCCCGTCATTTGAGCCTTTGGTGACATATCCATATGCATTTTGCATAGACAAGGCAAATGCCAATTTGTCAACATAGTAAAATTTGACTGTCCCCTTGTTTTTGAGGTCATTGTAGGCCTCAGCGTATTTTTTCCGGGTTTGACATTGGTTGGGCTGTTTCTATTGTAGGGAGATACCCTGAGCTTTTTCCAGGAAAAGTACATTCCCTTCACCAGCTGATAGTAAAAGTAAATTGAGGCCTCAATCCCAAAAGTATATTTAACCATGGCCTGTATATTTGCCAGTTCAAGATGGTAATCTTGGGTTATCCACTGGAAGATTGCCCATTTGTGCTCCTTGGTGAGCATGGTGGACATACACAGAGATTTCTCTGAGGCAAGACTCAGCCAATATTAATGAATTTGTTGAAGGTCTTGGAGGTGTACTTGGGATCAACCCCAACAAGAGCCGCAGCCACCTTGTAGTCTCCAGATTCACGCATGAGTCTGAGCAGGATGATAAGCTTTATGTCTGGAATGAGCTTCTGGGCAGGCTTTGTGGGTTCAGACAAGCAAGGATCCTGATTGATGACTGGCTTGCAAGGCATAGGCACCTTGTTGTAGAAGGCTGCAGCCTTCTTTAGAACCAGCTGTCCCTCCTCAGACCTATAGAACTCAGGCTCCTCATCCTCTTCCTGGTTGCCATATCTGACGTAAGGATTTGTAGCTAGTTCAAGAACAGGCTTAACCTTCTCCAGTATGGCTGACAGGACTGACTCTTGGCGGTACACAGCGTCAAACACATATGAAGTAAGTTCTACCTCCTTGTTTCTAACCGTTTTTGTTGTGGTCAGCTTGGGGACCTCAGGGTTGATGCTCTGCACCCTAGCAGCTTGTGCTCCTTGAACCAGCTGTGTCAGTGCAGCGTAACTATTGAACTCTCCTCTCTTGTCTCCTTCCTGAGTAGGCACTTGGGTTGCACTAACTCTGTTCTTTGGCCCGCAGGGGCAACTGCAACCCTGGCGCACAATGGGTGCATTGGTACTCTGTTTTTGTGTTCCTTCCATTTTGAGAATTCAATAAAATACTAAATAAATTTTAATTGAGTTACTCCCTAATTTTAATTTTTGCTTTTCTCTGAATATAGATATTTAATTAATATTTTTTCTCACACAATATCCTGATTATATAGCTTTTATTTCTTAATTAGTTTTTTTGGCTTTACAACGCCCTTTTAGAATACCCAAAATAATTTCCACCCTTTTTCCCAGATTTTACGCCATATTTAAGCACCCAAAACAATATTTTTAGCATTTATGTCTTGGATTGTGTGTCTTATTTTAGATAATTTGGTATCATTCTTGATTGCAATCCATTGCACACAACATTGGAGTGATTTTGTTTACATAGTGAGTTGCTGTTGTGTTTGGGTTTTGGTTTGAGTTTTGACTCACCAGGCTTGGGTGTATTTTGTTACTTATTCACATAGTAAACATATGTACACCAAAAGTCAACTCACATCATTTTGTTTGTGAATCAATGTATTTCAGATTGTATTTTGAATAATCTTGCTTTGTGCGTGAGCACTTCTTTGCTGTGTTGACCCATTTTGCCCATTAACACCAAAAAGCCTGTGGCAATCCACATGTTTAGTGGTTTGCAGGCGGGGCTAATGTTGGCCAAGCAAAATTTTGGTTGTTTGTTGAAGGTGAGCCTAGTAGGTAACATATTCTACTAGGGTAAGTAAGGCCTGGCTGGTAGGTAACAAAGGACTACCAGAGGCAGATGTTGCCTCCACCTAGAAGAAGATATTGGCTGCTTGGGGCTATAGTGCTTCACCCCGCAGGAAACTGTGGCTGCAGAAGGGTGAAGACTGAAATAGCAAGCAGGGAGCTTTGTCTGTCTGGGGGGAGTAGGTTTTGGACCCCTGGCAGGTAACGTGGGCTACCAGGGAGGTGAAGAGCTTTGAGAGCTCAATGTACCCTAATATGCTTACAGGAGGTCTGTGAGCAAGCACCCTACCTAACAGACTGGTAGGGTGTCCTTGTTTATGCCCCTATGGGAGCTTTGGGGAACCCCAAGGTGAGCATTGGAGGGTATAGACTGGCTCAGAGGTGTCACCAAGGCGGCTTGCTTTGGGACCAAGCTGCAGAACTTGGTGTGATCAGGCCTCTGGGGAGTGGAGCTGATTACTCTTTAACTGAAAGCCCAGACTTAATCACCTGGGTGAGTAAAGACAACACATAGACATTGATCTATGGTTGAATGGCCTAAGTGGATTGCCACTTGCGAGGGCCCAGTCAAACGCCAGTTGAATGTAGACTCATGCCTGGGTCTACAAGTTCTGGTAATAGGCACTGAGATAAAGAACCAAGGTTGTTCACGGAATTAACAGAGAAAACTAGCAGGAGGGAATTTTGATCACAGTGAAGGCTAGTTGATGAACTGTTAATTCATATTGAATTATGGGAACCAATATGGTTCAGTATGTAGAAGGAACAAAGGAGGTTCCTAGTGAGGATTGGTGGAGGAACTGGTTGAGGATAAGTTGAAGGACAAGAAGATTACAATGCAGGACAAGCTTATCATAAAGAAGGATGGCCAAAGGACCAGAAGTTGGTGCTGAAGAACTGAAGAGCTTAGAGGATGAACTAGCCAGACTAGATGCAGAGGCTGGAAGAGCTGATTTTAGTAACTTTTGAGAGGAAATATAGATAAAAAGAAACAGTTAAAGAATAATTAAATACTGCCTGATTATGATTAAAAAAGGATTAAAATCATAAAATGAAAAAGAAAGAAAAGGAAAAATAATATATAGTTTATTAGAACTATAAATTTATTTAAAAAGAAGGATTGAAGAAGAAGGGAGCTGAAAAGAAGCTGGAAATGGAAAAGAGAAACTATGAGGGCAAAAGAGCAAATTTTGCCAAGAACAACTAGGAGAGGTAAAAGGACAAGCAGCAAGCAGGTTCATAGTTGCAAAATGTTGAAAGAAATACAGAGAAACATTGAAAAATCAAAGGGTTGAAATTTGCCTAAGTAAAACATATGTGGAAGTGCTCGAGATTTGCCGGGGAAAAGTGACAGGAATTACAGCAAAACTGTTTGAAACGTGGAGCAGTTGTTTACCCAGAGCAATAAAGCATTGAGTCTGAACCAGGGTCAAGGACGGGTCATCTGGGGAAACCTTTTTGGCAAAACCGTTGAATCAAGGCGTGTGATTGGCTGCAAGCTGGAGTCTATTTGATCAGTGTTTTGAGGGCTTTAACTTAAGAGTTAAAGCCTAAAAAATGAGGAGCAGAAGCAGAAAATTCAGGGCTTTCATTGGCTGAAGTAATTGTAAAGGTTTAATATATTATAGAAGAAGAAAACAGGATAGTTTATGCTTTGAAGAACCAGAGTTCTAAGAGAGGTTTTTGGTCTGAAACAAGGGGCTATAAAAGGGGGAGCTATCTGAGACTCTTGAGGGACTGGATCAAGTGGATTACAAAGGCCACAAAAGTTGCAGAAGGAGCCAAAGATCAAGAATAGGAAGCCAGAGCTGGAACAGATTTCAGGATCCAAAGACCAAGAATAGAAAGCAGGAGCTTGAACAGACCGCAGGAGCCCAAGATTAGAACACAGGAGCACACAACTTAGGTGCAGGAGCCAAAGACCAAGTATAAGGAGTCTAAGAGATTGTTGAAGGACTCCAAGTATTGAAAAATCCATATTTTTTCCTTGACTCCCCAGGCCATATACTAGAAGGTTTCTAAGGGGATCTTTCTTCTGGAGTGAATAAAAGCCCATTTTGACCCCTATACATATTTCTGAGATACATTTCCCCTTACTAGAGAATGACAATCCCTTCTAGCCAGTCCCTGGCTACAATCCAGGACACACTTGGGGACTGGTGGACAGGAACCCCACAATCCCTGTTAACAGAGTTTATATTTTAACCTGATAGTTGGATTTTGCTTAAATCTGAAATCATTCTGTTTAAATCTGAGGTATTTTTGGTTGTTGCCATAGCCTTTAAAACTACTGTACTTATTTAAAATTCAATATGATTAAAATAAAGCTTTTTACATTAAAATATAATAGACTATAGCTTATGTTGAGGAGCTAGATGTACAAGTATTCTGGCTACCACCAACCCACTTAACATCCAGTCACTGCCTGATTTAGTGCTTTTCCAATATACAGTTTGATATGCCAGAAATGGTAAAAAAGCAATATCACATGACTGTCCAAGTATCCAGCAGCTCAAACCCATCCTGCACATGACTAACCCCTAGGTTTGATCCAACTAAATCCCTGCCACAGCAAAAGCTATAAAAGTCCAAAGTATTATCCAATAAAATATACTTATCTTCTTCTTAATTTCATATTTGAAGCTTCTTAAAAGGCGCTCCTTATCACTTATTATATTATGTTATTTGTAGACGTATATAGATACAGTAGTTTTTAAAACTATGGCACTAAGCAGAAAGACTGAGATCCAAGAAAAACCACACATCTGTAAGTGGAAGCAACCCAGATGTGAACGAGATCAAGGCATCTCAGAACAAAATAGAAAGGAGCCCAGATCTTTTGTAGATCAATATGAGTCTGTTGGTCTTTCTGTTTACATCTGGTTTGTTATGTTTGAATCTCAGATGGTCCATTTTCAGATGGTTTACTTTTTCTTGAATCTTGGTCTTTTTTCTTAGCGCCTGCCAAGAAATCTGAGCTCTATGAGCCAACTGAACCATCAATTTGTCTGGCTCATAGGTTATCATTTCCTAGACTTACTCTGCCATCAAGGTTTGATAAAGTGCTGTTGGTATTTAGATGATAAATATGGATAATTGGCAAGAAGTATTACTCTTAAGCCAGAGCTATATTGCAAATGCAGATATCCAATTGACTGATGGCAAATTAACCAGATTGAGGATTCAGGAACATGTGTAATGTCTTGCCCATAGTGGTGCAAGGTTATAAACTAGCGTGTGTAGGGCATTAGGATTCAGATTTAAAAGGGATAAAAAGGTTGGAACTGTCTGCAAAATAATCTTACAGAACCCTGATAAAAACCTATACTGAGTTACAAAAGGAGTGATTGATTTTAAGAACCCTAAGCAAAGAAGATAAAATAAGGTGTTCAATAGTGAACAATTTGTAACTAAGGGAATGTCAATATTTGGATATTCTCTATCTGCAAATTGATACATATAACTATTGAAAGATTTCTTAAGGGAAAACAATGGATACAACAAGCCTAAGGCTTGTTGTTTTACAAGTTCCATTTGTTCAAGAAAATAAAAGGCTAAACTTTAAAAAAATAATAAAAATGTATAAATCTCTAAAAATTAAGATCTCAAGTTTTAAATTTGATAAAGGATTGAAGGGTAGAAATCACTTAGAATTTTGGCTTAAAGCCTACTCTTCACAAGTTCTTTATTATATAGGCTTGTTTTTCTCAGTTTGTAATGATTGGCAGGGAGGGAAACAGCCAAGAAAAGGAGCAACTGGAGAAAACCTATGGAAGAACCTGGAGAAAGGAGAACTGCAAAGCCTAACAGAAGTTGCAGATCAGCAACCTGAAAAACTGGAGAGTGGCAACAACATAAGCAGGAGTTTTGAAAAGGTAAGGGAGGTGAAAATATTCTAACTTTAAAGTAGAAATATATAATAAGATAGAGTAGGGACAACAGAGCAACAACAAAGACAACAACAAATCAAACGCAAATAGCGTAAAAACAATGTAACTAACTTTAAAATACTTAAATATTAACTCACAATTCAAAATTTCAATATTAAAAAATACTGAAAGATTAAATCAATTGTAAACAAAAAAATATGATAAATTTAAAAATCCTGCCCTTTGGGGCAGGGCATGATGTTACCCCCTCCAGATCTAAGCTCAGGATGTGCTTGGATATAAGAGTTGATGGCATCAGGACAGTTTTCAAGGTTGGACAATGGCTCCCAAGAACTCTCCTCAACAGAATATCCCTTCCAAAGAACTAAGTATTGGAGTTTACCAAAGTGATAACAATGGTTGATAATAGAGTCAACCTCATACTCAGGGGTTCCTTGGACCATGTGAGGAGGAGGTGCTTTGTTGTTCTGATGAGAAGGAGGAGTGGAAGTCTGGAGTTTGAGGAGAGACACGTGGAAGATGTCATGAATGTGATACCCTGGAGGAAGTTGGATATAGTATGCAATCTTTCCAACTCTTTCTGTTACAAGAAAAGCCCCTATAAACCACAGACCAAGCTTATGAGAGGGCCATCTGATAGGAAGATTCTTTGTATTAAGATATACAAGGTTGTTGACTTGGATGCTCTTTCCTTCCTGACAGTGACAGTTGGCCTGGACCTTGTAAACCTCAATAGCCTTAGAGAGATTCTCTTTTAAGGAATTCTGGATGAGTTTTAGCTGGACAAGAAACTCCTTGGCTAACAGGGAACAGACAGAGGAGATGACAGAGGGGACAAAGGCATGAGTATAGCCTAAATTTGCCATGAATGGAGTCATCTTGGTAAAGGAATGGGGAGTAGCATTGTAGGAATACTGGGCCAAAGGTAGGTGAGAAGCCCAATTGTCTTGTTGTTTGTTAGAAAAGCAGTGAATGAAACATTTATAGTGTCTGGTTTGTACATTTGGTTTGCCCATCAGACTGGGGATGATAGGACGTGCTAAGAGAAAGGTGGAAACCTAGCTGAGTCATAAACTCCTTCCAGAACAGAGAAAGGAATTGTGTTCCACAGTCAGAGACAATATCTCTTGGAGTACCATGGTGGATGAAGACGTTTTTAACAAAGAGGGAAGCAGTCTCCTTTGAAGTAACATTAGAATTACAGGGGGCAAAAATAGCCTGCTTTGAGAATCTGTCTACAATGCCAGTATGGCATCAAAACCTTTGGACTGAGGAAGCTGGATAATATAATCCAAAGAGACAGACTGCCAAGGACTTTCAGGGACTGGGAGGGGGCATAGAAGTCTCACAGGTTTCTGGGTGGAGTGTTTGCTTCTCTGGCAAACTAGGCAACTACTAACATATGACTTGACAAAGGTGGACATCTTTGGCCACCAGAAGGGATTGCAAAGTTTAGAAAGGGTTTTCTTATATCCAGAGTGGCCTGCAGCAAGGGAATCATGGAATGTGATGGTTAGAAGCTGTTGAAGATCCAGAGAAGGAACTACCAAAAGGTTGTTGAAGTATAGCACACCCTCTAGCAGAGAGAAGGAAGGATTTGTGACTGTCTTATTGTTTGTAAGAGCTTCAATGATCTGAACAAGGCTTTTTGGAAAGCTGGGATTTGTGGATTTGCTTCAGTATATTGGGGTTTATAGTACTGATAACATTGAGTTCAAGGAAGCTCTCAGGTGGGAGGACCATCTTGGTGTTAAGGAGTTTGTAGTCTTTGTCAAGTCCCTCAAGGTAGCAACGCCAATGCTTGAGTGTTTTGATGATGACAAGAAGTTCCTTGTTGTGTATGGGGTAGTTTTGTTCAGCTGGAAGGTGTTTTTGAGAGAATTATGCAACAGGGTGTTGCATCTCATCCCCCCAATCTGAAGGAGAACACCACCAACAGCATAGTTGCTGGCATCAGTCTCAACCAAGAAGGGTTTGGAAGGATTGGGCATCAGGAGAATGGGAGTGGAGACAAAGACAGCTTTGGTAGCATCAAACGCGAGCTGGGCCTCAGAGGTCCAGACAAAAGGAACAGAAGGAGAAGTAAGGGTAGTGAGAGGCAACACTAAAGAAGAAAAAATTTCCACAAACTTATGGCAATAGTTTGTCAATCCAAAGAAACCACAAATTTGTGAGCAAGTCTTGAGAACAGGCCAGTTTTAGATAGCATCCACCTTATTAGGAGAGACAGTGAAACCATTTTGAGTGACAACATAGCCAAGGAAATTGATCTCAGTGCAGAAGAATGAGCACTTAGAAGATTTTGCAAATAGGTTGTATTCTCAAAGTCTCTAGAGTACCTGGCAGACATGGGTGACATGGTTGTCAATGGAAGAGGAGTATATTAGAATATTATCAAGATAGACAACAACAAACTTGTTAAGGAAGGGCAGAAGTGCCTCATTCATTAAGGCCTGAAAGGTTGATGGAGCGTTACATAATCCAAAGGGCATTACATTGTACTTGTATAACCCAAATGGGGTACGGAACGCGGTCTTTCATTTGTGGCTAGGAGAGACTCTGATCTGGTTGAAAGCGCTTCAGAGGTCAATCTTAGTGTATACAGAACTACAAGCAAGGCAATTAGTCAAAGCCTCAGAAGAGGGAACAGGGCATCTATCCTTGATTGTGATCTCATTGAGAGCTCTATAGTCTACACAAGGGCGCTTAGAGCCATCTGATTTACTGACAAAAAAGATGGAGGAGGAACATGGAGATGTGGATTGTGAATAAAACCCTTGGAGAGTTCCTCATTGATGTAGTTCTTTAGTAGAGTGTTGTCTGAGTCAAAGAGAGGAATAAGCCTTCCCTAGGGAGGAGCGGTGCCTGGTTTAAGGTTTATCTGAATATTGTAGGGCCTATGAGGAGGTAGCAAGTTACATTCTTCTTCACTAAAGCAATCCTTGAAGTCAGAGTAACAATAAGGTAATCCATCCTTGTCCTTGGCCAAAAGAGTATCCAATATTGTACTAGAGATGGTAGTCAGGTTCAGTTTGGAGGGAATTGAGCAAAAAGTACCGGATACAAGGGGCAGCAATTTGACAACCTCATTGCATGTAAATGAAATTTTGTTGTTTGGGTGATTGAAGTTAAGCAAAGACTCTCTCAACCACAGGAATCCAAGGATGAACGGGAAGCATAAGTTTGGAGAGGAGTTACATGTGACACAGAATGGAGAGCCCTTCAAGTCAATGATGACGGGTTGGAGGATAGGCGTGGCGCCAATGATAGTGCTGTTTCCCACCTTAATGTCAAGGCAACTGCCAGAATTAACTCATTCTGCAAGTCAACTTACTATATGTTGATAATCAGAATTAAAAATACTTTAATGTCAACAGCATTGAAAAGTCAGAATTAAGTTTTAACTCATGCAGACTACTAAATGTTGACACTTTTTTAATAAGCAGAAACCTGTTTCCTGAACATTTTACTTAATAAAAATTAAGCTTCAAGATACTTTTTAGGGTAATGTGACAACATAAATTTTAAAAAGTCCAGAAAAGTTATACATGACAATTAAAAAAATTCATAAAAATAACTTTTATTTTATTTTACTATGAAATTAGCTATCTTTACTATAATAAAAATTTTCAACTTATAAAAACAAAAAAAATCAAATACACAAAGATATACTATATAAAAAGTTACATATTATAGCAAAATATAACAATTGTAAACAGTAATATAAAGTTTTTTTTATATTGAAAACTACAAAAAACATATAATTTACTAGTAAAATACCAATATAGGTCATGTAATACAGTCTAAAGCATCAAACTATCAATATAAAATCAATGATTTTATAAAAACAGTACTATAAATTATTAATGAGTTATTTAGAATAACTATTTATTTAAAAATATTATACTTAATATATAAGAACTATATAAAAATTAGGCAATACTCAATAAATTTAATTGAAAGCTAGACTGTGATAACCTGGTTGCCATTAAGAACTGTGGCAATCTTCTTGATGTATTCCCCAATCTCTGAAAGCTTATATTTGGCCTTGACAACTTCCTTGATATTCTCTTGATATTGTTTCTCTTTGGTGGTTCTTTTCTTCTTGGATTGGCAGTTCTCAATATCTCTGATGGATGCAACAGTCTTCCCCTGTTGGACTTTGAGGTGCTCATAGAAGATGTTGTATCTGGGCTTGATTCCAAAGGAGGACTTGATATGCTTATGCCAGCCCTCCAAATATGAATTATTTTTCATCTCATCCTTAAGAACTGCCTGGTAGCAGTTCCAGTTGGCTTTGGCTCTGGGCTTAGTGACCTTATGTCCAATCCACTGTGGTTCATAATATTCAATGAATGGGTAGAAGGCACCATCATGTTTCTTGGCATATGAATCCTGGCATAGGAGGTCAAAGGCTTGTTCATTATGCTCTGGCTTTACAAAGGCTAGTGCTACAAACTGCTGAATTAAGAACTTTCACTTTCTTGATGTATCTAGACAGTGGAGCTTGCTGAGCTCAGGTAGACCCTTTAGTTGCCTGTTGACAGCCTGTCAATAATGATAAATCTCCTGGACCTCTCCATCAAAGGTGTTTACAAAAGCATTATAATGGGCAGTTTCATAGTCCATGATTATAGTTGAGGGTTCAAGTGCTTGATCTTGAGCTTCTTTTTCTGCAGCAAAAGTGGCTTCATCCTTTTCATCATCATCTGGATTGGCTCTAGTGTTATGGCCAGGGGGACTCTTTCTATTATTGGATAGGGCTTTGATGCCCTCCTGAAGGATTTTAAAGGCCCTTGTTTAGATCTCTTCTGTTGCCCCAGGAAGCAGAAAGTAGGCAAATGGGAGCACCTTGCCTTCAATAAGGGAATGTACAACCCATAGTTGGTAAAAAAAGGCGGGGGCATACTGCAAAGGTACCGTCACATAACCAAGTGTCTGAATCCCTCAACTGCTCCAGGTTCTGTTGTGTAGCATAGCATATAATTCTTGCCTCTGCTGTAACCCCATCATCATTTAAAAGGAATACCTCATCACCATTGAACATCTTTAACTCCTCTGTCAAGACTAACTCTCCTTGGACCATGGCAGATTTCTTATGGGGGAATAGATCACGGTGTTTGTCACATATGTACTTTACTAACTGGTCGCAGCCAGGGATGAGCTTCAGGTTCTCATTACTTAGGTGTGTGGTGGCCTTAACTGCCAGATAAGAAGCCTTGACATCTTTGGAGACTGTGACCATTTAGTAGAGGTACCACTTTAGAAGCTTTTCAATAAGATTGATTAGAGCATTGCATGTGTGCTCTCCTTTTTCACTAGTGACTTTATCCCATCCTTCTGTATTGATCCTGGCAGCGCAGCTTCTATCTTCACATATATAATGCTTGCTTCTTCCTGTTCTCTTTTGATTGTTGCAATTGAAAACATAGTCATCACAGACTGAACTTGCACCTCCTTTGACAGAAATTTGAGGGGAAAGCTTAGGGAACTTCTTTGGGAGCTTAAACTCTCCATTGACGTTATATATATTGTGAACCTTTAGGGGATCCCATGGGCCAATTGGTGCTTGATGATAGTCAGACAAGTAATCGTCAGGATCTTCTTTATTGATACTTGATGAGGAGGATGGAGGTGCAGATTTGTTGGGCGGTGGAGGGGAATTATCTAGAGTTGGATTCTTGCGCTTTCTGGACTGGGATGAGCTTGATTCCTTGGGGCTTGATTCCTTTGAGCTTGATTCATCTGGGCTTGACTGGGGTTCTAGACTCTTTGGTATCTTTGTTCTTCTTTGCTTGTTTAGTGGAACCTCATCTCCTTTTGATTGGTACCAGCTTGGAGAAGAGGAGGGGGCAGGGGAGGGCTCTTTGCTTTCAGGGTCTGGGGTCTTCTCCTTTGTCTTCTGTTTTGTTGAGGGCTCTTTGGCTGGTTTTTTGTTGGGATAGGAACTTTGGGCCTTTCCAGAGGCTTTGGGTACTTTCTTGGTTGACTTGGGGTTTTTTGTGGCTTCTTGGAATATTTGTCCTACAATAATTAGAGTAGAGTTCATAAAGTAAGAATAATCATGTGAGACATTAATAAAATTAAATAATAATCACTTTTTTTAAATTTTATTATTAAGTAAATAGTTTATAGAAGTATAGAAAGTAATTTTAGAGATAGTTTATTAGTAAAGAATAGGGAAAACCCCATGTTTAAATAAAAAGTTGACATTCTGGTAGTCACAATAGTTGAAAATATTTAATTTAGTTTTTCAGCATAAAAAAATGCTTTAATTTTGACATCAACATACTGACAGTCAGCATTAAAGTGGAAAAATACTATGTAAATCACTTATAAAACTTGGTTAATATTTTCTGGAGTTGGTTTTTTAAGTCCAAAATTGATTATTTTTAAATTTAAAAAACTTAAAGATTTGCATATGTAACTTATGAAAACTAAATAATAGGGTTTTTAGATGGAAGTCTAAAGTACAGCCCTGGGTACTTTGGCCTGAATCATCATACCATTGTATGTGTGCTTTTTGTTAAGCGGCAGTGTTTTACTAATAAACAAGTGAAGATGTCAACATTCAGGCAGTCAGCGTTCTTTTATAGTAACTCTCCTATTAAATCTTGCTTAAATTATGTCACTTTGTTTGCTTAGCCAAACCCCTTTGTTGCAATTTAGGTGACACATCAATTTGACACAAAGTCAACAGTATAATTACATATATAATTTCTAGTTTTAAGATATGTGTTTTGGCTTAAGTGGACTTCCAGAAATAAGCTATAGTTTATCCAGTGAGTTTAAAATAACAGTAAATATCTAAATAATACAAAAAATGCTCTGAAAATTGGCATATGTCTTTGTTCAATGCTTATCTTATTACTTATTTAATAAAAACAGTAGTATTAAATATAAAAAATAGTTATTTTTAGAATATTGTGTATTTTATTAAGAAATTTATGAATTCTTATTTGGGGTTGACATCCAGATATTACTTACTGTAGTCAACCTTAATGTAAAAGTACAAAGAAACTTACATTTTCATAGTAAATTATATTAGTTTTTTGGCTTAAAATTAAGCCTTTATTTAAATGGTGTTGACATTATGTATGTTCCTTTTTAATTTTGCAATTCTGACTTAATAATTCACTATGAAAAATTAGCTTAGTTTTGGAAATGCCATTTCCGGCGGATAAATACTAAAATAATGTCAACTTACTGAATGTTGACAAATTGTCAACATTCAGTAAGTTGACTTGCAAAATGAGTTACTTCTGGCAGTTGCCAATATCAAGGGACCCGGAAGCAGAGAGTCCAATTATTTTAGCAAGTTTCTCCTCAATGAATTTGGCATTGGCACCAGTATCAAGAAGAGCAAGGACCTTGATCTTTCCCAAAGGTCCATGTATAGTTACCAAGACAATAGATGACTTGAAAGTATCAATAAGGGAAAGAAAAGTGAGAGTGGAGGTCTTGTTGACAAAGGGGGAACGCTTGGAGAGAGGGAAGGCTGGTAGAAGATGGTCCTTTGATCCACAGTAGGAGCAGAGGTTATTGTTCCTTCTTCTAAGGACTTCCTTGGCAGTAAGGCAAAAACCTCCCCCAGACTTTGGCTTGGTGCTAGGTGGAGGGATTGAAGAAAGCAGTACCTTGTCTGGTACAAACAACCGAGCTACAGGGGATAGATTAGAAAAAGGATGTGTTTTTGAGGAAATTTATTTTTGGTTCCACTTAACCACCTCTCTAATAAGAGGTTCTAGTTTGTTGGGGAGGTTGTGGTGGACCAAAAATTCCTGGAGCAATCTGTTGAGTCCTAACTTGTAGAAGCTACAAGCCTCGGCGTCAGAGGCTTGTAATCTTGACTGAAGAGAGCAAAACTTCTGGTTGTATTTGGCAAGTGAGAGCAAACCTTGTGTGAGACCTGTAAAGCAAGAAGCAGAGGGAGTGGATGACTCTCTGTCTTCTCCAGATAAGGATAGAAGTGAACTGACAAAGAGGTTGTAGTTCTGGAGGATACCTGGGTTGCGTATTGAGCAAGAGCTAAACCAATCTCTGTAGTGACCAGTGAGCTTCTCCGCAAGATAAAGAACCTTCTGGGAGTTGGTGAAGAACTCAGATCTGTAAGCAGTAAAGTGAGCCTGTACATAAGCTAAAGTGTTAAAAATACTAGGGGGTGGTGAACTATGAGCTAAGGTATTGAGAACTACTGTTTTGTTGGTGTAGGAAGTAGGAGTATGCCCCTCTTTATAACAAAAAACTTTATCATATAACTAACCAAGTAAAAAAACTATTAGAGATAACAATTTTACAATAATAATAGAGAGAAACAAAACTAAAAAGATTATAAAATAAATGGAAAAACTATTACCTGGGTCAATCCCATGGGAAGCCAAAATAATGTAAGGCCTTGCCCATAGTGGTGCAAGGTTATAAACTAGCGCATGTAAGGCATTAGGATTCAGATTTAAAAAATATAAAAAGGTTGGAACTGTCTGCAAAATAATCTTACAGAACCCTGCTAGAAACCTATACTGAGTTACAAAAGGAGTGATTGATTTTAAGAACCCTAAGCAAAGAAGATAAAATAAGGTGTTTAATAGTGAACAATTTGTAACTAAGGGAATGTCAATATTTGGATATTCTCTATCAGCAAATTGGTACATATAACTATTAAAAGATTCCTTAAGGGAAAACAATGGATACAAAAAGTCTAATGTTGCAACTGAGCTTCCAGACTTGCCTGCTAACGTATCTTACGGTATACAGGGGGCGCTCAATGAGTTGTCCCTTGATGTATCTAACAACATGAACTAATATGGTAGCAATGTTAAATGGTGGGTACTTCATCCTAATTAGGAGCGCTGCCAATTTAACTTGCTGATCCCCGCACAAGTTATTCCTTGGCTTCAAACTTTACATGGAACTTCCCACCATGCCACCCCCATGTGGCCTTGTGGCTTTCCCCATATGGTACATTAATCACAATATTCTACAATAAACAATACCTTATTCTTATCATTCTGTCCTTTCTATTGGAATGTTGTCTTCCCCAATTCCAAATACTAAATCCTCATTGGTTCAGTTGCAACAGTGGTAGCAGAAGTAGATTTACAACCTACCTAAAACAAAATTTCCCCCAAGAAAGGACAGAGTACGGGCTGTATGGCTACTCCCCAACAAGAGACCTTCCTGCTAATTCCCAAGGGGGACATCCCTGACAGTATGTCATCTATCAAGACCAGCTAGTCCTCATCAGTGTGTACAATTGGCTCTGCCTTGGGCAGCGTGATGCCAGCGTCACCCTGCCCCAGTCAGACCTGTCCCAACGCATGCTCAACCTTCAGCTAGAATCCTTTGCTGGTGGCGTCAAAGGGGCTGACATTGTCAGTTGGCTCTAATCTACTGAAACTTGCCTCTATATCTGTCAGGTTCTTGAGCCCATGTGGATTGCTTCTGCATCTGGTTGCCTCACAGGGCCTGTTGCTGTGTGGTTCACCAACTGGGCCAGTCAAGAACTTGATGTTACCTGGGCAGCATTCCAAGATGCCGCCAAGTCCTGCTACAGCAAAACCTTCCCCCCCCATTGTTGTGGGGACCCCTCTTTTAGCAATCAAACAAACTGGTTCCGTTCCTGAGTACCTTGCTGCCTGGCAACAAGTTCTTGCTGCTGCCCCCAAAGCCGTGACCAACAAAAATGCAATGCTACTCACCCTCATTGTCAATGGGTTAAAACCCCATATCTGCAAGTGGGTCCCCGTAGATTGCTGCACCTCCATCAATGACTACTATAAGGCCATTGTGGAGGCTAACAACCAGGCCTCAATAGGCTTCTGCCATAACAGTGACACTCCATCCCAACCACGTACAACACCTGACAATGGCCACAATCAGGTGGGCCACCGCCAGCCCCATCAGCAGGATAATGGGACTAAACACCCCTGCAAGGGGGAGCTCCAGCTTGCGCAAATTGAGGATCTGGGAAAAGCCTGGGGGTTATAGCAACAAGAAGCCCTACAACCCTACCTGACCCATCCTCTCAATCCCTGCTTACAAAGAATCCCTGCAACTACAACATTCATGAAGTCAAAACCCTGGACGTCTTTTAAGTCCATAGTGACAACCCTGTATTGCAAGTGAGCCACTCCTCAAATAAAGAAACATGCTTGCCCTATCCCTTCTGTTTCCATGGAAACACACACAAATTACTGGTAGATGCCAGGGCCAACCACACTATGATGGACCAGGCGTTTGCCAACTTGCAACAATTGGACCAAGTGCCAAGAAGGTTCAAGGCAGTACAAGTAGCTGACTCCTGCAGAGTTGCAATCACCCACAAGACAGTACCCTTCTCTGTGAGAATGGGGAACGACCAGGTTTTGCTTTCTGGGCCAATCATGGCAGAGCTCAGCCACAGCGTAATTGCTGGCCTTGACTGGCTTTGGCACAACTGTCTTACATTGACTGGGATACCTCTGTCATAACCTTCAATAGAAATGGGGTGGGGTTCCAGATCTACCCTGTGGAAATGAGCAAGTTACTCCATAATACTGTGTTTGTCATAATCACAGAGACAGGCTTTTACAATTTCAAGGGGGGAAAACTAGACTTTAACCAATGCTCAGTTGAAGTTATCTGCGCTGAACCATCTGTGGTCCCACCCTTAACCTCCTCACCACCACCAGCGCTTGCTGCACTCCTCAAAGAGTACAAGGATGTATTCAGTGAGACACTTGAACAACTACCTCCTCCCTGGGAGATCCAGCACGCTTTACAAATTCAAGGATTGTTACCTAAAGCACAACCATTATACTGTCTTACACCAAAGGAAGATGAGACCCTCCACCAGCACCTTGTGGACGTGCTTGATAAGGGCTTCATTCACCCCTTGCTCTCTCCATACAGGGCGGCTGTCTTCTTTGTAGCCAAGAAGGACGGGTCTCTTTGCCTGTTCACAGACTACTGTGCCCTAAATGAGGTGACAGTTAAGAATAAGTACCCCCTGCCGCTGATTGACAACCTGTTTGATACGCTTGCAGGTGCAAAGGTCTTTAGCAAGATTAATTTCACTGCAGGGTACAACCAGGTCTGCATTGCACCTGGGGATGAGGCAAAAACTGCCTTCTGCACACGCTACAGGTTGTTTGAGTGTTGTGTCATGAACTTTGGAATGACCTACGCTCCCTCCACCTTTGCCATGTTGATGAACAAAGCATTTGAAGACCTGATTGGAAAATGTGTGGTTGTGTACCTTGACAAAATTATTGTCTTCAGTCAAGATCAAACCACACACCTCCAACACCTCTGTGCTGTCCTCAACACCCTTCAGAAAAACCAGCTAAAAGCTAAACCCTCCAAATGCAAGTTTCTCAAGTCGGAGCTGTTATTCCTTGGGCACACCATCTCTGCCCAAGGGATAAAGCCTGACCCTGCCAAAATCAAGGCAATCACCAGCATGCTGCTCCCTACTGATGTGGGCCAGGTGCAGACATTCCTAGGCATGGTTGCCTATGTACGCAAGTTCATTCCCAATTGCGGGGAACTAATTGTGCCTCTCACTGAGCTCCTCAACACCAAGCAGTGCTTCCACTGGACCCCTGCCAGAGATTGAGTCTTCAAAATGTTGAAGCAAAGACTCACAACAGTGCCAGTGCTGCAGTTCCCCAATCAAAACTGTCAGTACAAACTCAAGACCAATGCCTCTGACAGGGCCATAGGGTGTTCTGTGGGTAGAAACTGACAAGGGCGTCTTTCTCCCCATGGCATATGAGTCCAGGAAACTTACTGACTCAGAACAACACTATCTCATTGATAATAAGGAATTGGCAGTAATTGTGCACTGCTTGAGAAGTGGCGCTGTTACCTGAAAGGTGCTACCTTCCCATCCTGCGTTCTGATGGACCACAAGTCACTTCAGTACTTCAACATGTAGTCCCACTTGACACGCCGCCAAGCAGGATGGGTTGAGCGTCTATCCCCTTACCAGTTACGCATCAAGTACAAGCCTGGGAAGGAACTTGTCACAGCTGACGCCCTTTCACAACTCTATGTAGTGTTTATCACTGGGGACAATGGTTTAGATCCAGATTGGCCCATGCTTTATCTCTTCCCTGAGGCAACTTGCTACAAAGGCCTTAACTTGGTAGCCATCTGCAAATTGAAGGACAACAAAAGTCAGTTCACCACCAATGCTGGTAACGTCTGCCATCAGGCAGAGACAGGTGAAAAGACACCTTACATTCCCATCACGCAACAAGGTGCCCCAATATTGCACTACCACCAAACCCTGGGTCACATCAGAGGGTGTAACCTCTTTGAGATCATGAAATGGAAGGTTTGGTGGCCGCGCATGCGTCAAGACATCTTGGACTTCCTTGAAATGTGTGTGTTGTGTGAAAAGAACACATCCAAACCTGCACCCCCCAAGTTGGTCCTGCCCATCAAGGCCATGGAACCCTTCAAGCGCTGGGCCCTTGACATTGTGGGGCCCCTCCCTGAAGACAGACTGGGAAAGAAGTACATTATCACTGCCATCAACTACTTCCCTTGCTAGCCAGTGGCCTGGGCAACAACCAAAACAGTGCCACCACCATCATCATCACCTGCTTTATTGGAAAGGAAATTGTGGCCCACTTTGGGTGACCCAAACGTCTCATCACAGATGGCAGCCTTGAACTTGTTGGGCATGTCATGAAGGCATACTGCGCCAAGAACACGCTCAACGTATAGTTATGACCCCCTACCATCCTCAAGCCAATGGACGCATGGAATGGTTAAATGGCTCACTGGTTCAATTGATTGCCAAGCTCTCATAAGAGCACCCTAACACCGCATGGACTGAACACCTGCCCACCACTCTACTTATCCTACAAGCAAGAATCAACAGGGGCACAGGGTTCAGCCCAGCACCCTGGCCTTCAGGACGCCTGAAAGTCTGACAGGAGTTGAACAGGGAAATCTATGGTCCAAGGTTCCCAACAAGCCTCCCTTAGTAACAACTCCATCCCTAGATCAATGGCGTGCCAAAGCCCAGGAAATCAAACACAAGCAGATTGCAGGAGGGACAAAGCACCTTGAAGCTAGATACGCCGTAGGTGACCCCATCTACACCCTCAATCCCATTTCTGCCAAGTTGGATCCCAACCACCTAGGGCCCTTCAAGATAGCCGCTGTCTATGACAATCATACCTATCAACTTGAAGATGCCCAAGGAAATAACAAGAAACTTCACCATGATTGCTTGTGCCCCTGCCACACCATTCCCACATAAAGGCTTCTTGTGCGGACCTTCCCAGACCTTCTGCAGACTCTGGTCTTGGTGTCTGACAACAAGCAGGGGGCAAGGGGGGTGTTGCAACCAAGCTTCCAGACTTGCCTGCTAACTTATCTTACAATACACAGGGGGCGCTCAATGAGTTGCCCCTTGATGTATCTAACAACATGAACTAATATGGTAGCAATGTTAAATGGTGGGTACTTCATCCTAATTAGGAGCACTGCCTATTTGACTTGCTGATCCCCGCACAAGTTATTCCTTGGCTTCAAACCTTACATGGAACTTCCCACCATGCCACCCCTATGTGGCCTTGTGGCTTTCCCCATATGGTACATTAATCACAATATTCTACAATAAACAATACCTTATTCTTATCATTCTGTCCTTTCTATTGGACTGTTGTCTTCCCCAATTCCAAATACTGAATCCCCATTGGTTCAGTTGCAACACTAAGGCTTGTTGTTTTACAAGTTCCATTTGTTCAAGAAAAGAAAAGGCTAAACTTTAAAACAAATTTAATAAAAATTTATAAATCTCTAAAAATTAAGATCTAAAGTTTTAAATTTGATAAAGGATTGAAGGGTAGAAATCACTCAGAATTTTGGCTTAAAGCCTACTCTTCACAAGTTCTTTATTATATAGGCTTGTTTTTCTTGGTTTGTAATGATTGGCAGGGAGGGAAACAGCCAAGAAAAGGAGCAACTGGAGAAAACCTGTGGAAAAACCTGGAGAAAGAAGAACTGCAAAGCCCAAGAGAAGTTGCAGATTAGCAACGTGGAAAACTGGAGAGTGGCAACAACGTAAGCAGGAGTTTTAAAAAGGTAAGGGAGGTGAAAATATTCTAACTTTAAAGTAGAAATATATAATAATATAGAGTAGGGACAACAGAGCAACAACAACAACAACAAATCAAACACAAATAGTGTAAAAACAAGGTAACTAACTTTAAAATACTTAAATATTAACTCCCAATTCAAAATTTCAATGTTAAAAAATACTGAAAGATTAAATCAATTGTAAAAAAAATATGATAGATTTAAAAAGCCTGCCCTTTGGGGCAGGGCATGATAACATGCCAGAATATTCCTATGGGACGTGCCACTGCCAAACTTTACTGTGTCTGGCAAAGATTCCAGGAAGTCACCCCTTTATGGAAATTCAAGTATCTGCTGATGCAGAATGTAAGTACCTATTTGAACAAGTAACTGATTACTCAAGGCTGCATGAATATTGGATTAGATGCCACTAGGACCCTGTTGTGTATACATGAGGTCTGGCAATCAATTGCAATCCCATTCTAGCACAGCATGGATGCCTAACTCTGGGGGTTGCAATTGGTAGTCTGGGGAACAGTGGACTGACCAATAAGAGTTAGAAGCACCAGATGATAATCTTGGCAAGAGGGGAAATCACCTTATATAAGGTGCTTTCCTAATTAGAGATCAAGCAGAATAAATATATTGCAATAGAGTCAATATATCCTCTATTGCCGCATATCACTACTAGATGTTTAGTACTCAGAGTATCTGAGTATTGGGCAAAGCCTTGTCAATACTCACAGTAAAAGTGTTATTTCCCTCAGGTTAGACAATAAGATGTCTGCCCACTGTATGATGACCCTGGTTGGTAGTATAGGATTTTCCCCATAAAATCCCCTTATCAACCCCCAAAATGTATATCCATAATAAAACACATTCTCCCAAGATGAAAAATCTTGAAAGAGCCATAGCTTTAAAAACTACTTCATTAATAATGTATTTTGTTCATCAAAGCTTAACTAATGGGGTCTGAACACCATGCTTTTGGGTACCAAATTAATTCTGTTGGCTTTTCCAGAGCATTTTTTTCATCAACTCATAGAGATTAACTGCTTCAAGCTGCAAAACTCTTAACCAACCAAGTGGTTTAGACTGTTGAAATATAAGACAAAATTTCTATCAACAGCAGAATTTGTGCCAAAATATTATCAATCTATTTTTGAAATCAGATCAGCTTTAAAAAGATTAATTGATTAAAAACCAAAATCAACTGGTATCAACACCCCCAGAAATTCACTATAAAAGCCCCCTCTTTAATTTATTAAAACAACTTACAATATTATCCTGAAATTGTTAATCAAAATCTTCTTCAAAACTCCAACTTTTGAGGCTAACAAGAAACACTACAACTTTTAATAGTTAATCCACAACAATCAAAACAAACCAAACTAAATAAAGACAGGACAATAAAAGCAACACAAATAAAACAAAACAATAAAAGATAAACCCAATGAAAATTAATTGAAGAAAATTACTTTTTTAACCTCCATATATTTAAAATTAGTTGTTTATTCAATATGCCTGACAAGAAACAGTTCAAGCCAGCCAACAAAGCCAAGGAAATCAGTACCCAGAATAAAGAAGCCAGAAAATCTTCTGAAGGGCAATCAGATAATATCACTAACAGCTCCTAAGACAGTTCATTCTACAACGATGCAGTGGATGACACTCCCATCAAAAGCCAAAAGTCAAAGGAAGATATAAAGAAAAATGAAGACAAATCTAAGAAGACCAATCAAGAAAATAAAGATAAACCACCTAAAGATAATTAACAAGAAGAAGCCTTAAATAAAGAGTATCAAGATTTTGTGGTCTTGAGGAAAGATCTTTTTTATTCATTGTAGTAGGATGTTGATAATAGATTGTATGAAGACAATATTTGGGTACCAATTGGTTCTTGTGATACAGCCACAGCCTTACAGTGTCTTGTTGGGCTGTAGGAGAAAATACACAGGGTCTGCAAGTATATGGCAGCACAGTCTACTTAGATACTTCTGACTGCTAGGTGTTGGCTAGTAGTGATACGCTGATAGAGGTCTGTAATCTCTATCTTCAAGGGTGAATATTCTGCTCAATTTTTAATTAGGAGAGCACCTTTTATAGGGTGGATAAGCCCTTTTTCCAGCATGTCTGATGCTTCCAACCCTTACTAGTCAGTCTATCTGTTCCCCAGACTGCTAGTTTCAGCCCCCAGAGTTAGGCAGCCATGCCAGTCTAGAATGGGACTTCAATGGATTACCAGACCTCAGCCTATTGTAGCAGTGTTGTGGCGGCATCCTGTCTTCAATTCATGAATATGCAAGGTTTGGTTACCCTGGCATGGGTTTTTGCATTCTGTATTATTCTTTTAATTGACTCTTCATATTGATCATAGGTTCCTATTTGTCTCCAGGCGTGAATTTTTGGCAGCAGAACGCCCTGCATTATTATTTGGGAATCATAATCTTATTGGCAGTGGCACATTATGTAGTCATAATCAAAAATTATCAAGCTTAATTTTTTAGATTCAACCCAATTAGAAGTCCAGTAGTGAATCACAATCAATCTTTGGGGTAATTATTAGTGTAATGATTACCCAAAGCTATGAACAAGATCAGCTGATACTTTCTGAAGCTTGACAGCTCTACTGTAAATTCAGAACCTAAAGGTAAAAATGCAGGATTGCCAAATTCTTTTGTGTGAACTCATCAACTTAATGGAGTAATTTTCATCCAGAAACAACTTACTTTTTATATAAAAGGATGAAAAATATTCCATTAAGTTAGTGAGTTCACGCAAAAGAATTTGGCAATCCCACATTTTTACCTTTAGGTTCTGAATCTACAGTATGGCAATTGATTTTCTGGAGCCAATCAGTAAGGGGAATGATGTTCAAGTCTACCATATTATTCCAAAAACTTGACAAAGAGAATAAACAAAATAAGTAAAAGAGTCCCCCAAGACCACTCAAAGCCCCACACCAACTTCAACTTCAATAAAAAATGATCAATCAAAAGGCAGGCTAAGACAGATGTTCCTGGCTTTTATTCAGAGAGAATAAAGAACTTCTGTGACAAGAATTGTGTAATACCTAGCCTAAAATGGAACAATATTGTAAGCAAAAGTGTACAGAGCTACTGGATTTAAATATAAAAGGTAGAAAAATGTAGGAACAGTTTGAAATAAACCTTTAAGAGAAACTTCCAAAAGTTTATAATTTGTGAAGTGTGGGAACAAAGTTTGTAAAAAAATCCCAAAATTATAACTTAAGACAAGATATTTACTAAATTTTAAGTAGCTACAAGTGGTATATTGATGTTGGAAAAATCTTCATGAGAATAACAAGTCATCACTCTATAAAAAAATTCTTTAAAATTTAAGATATTTGTAAATAAAGCAGCAGTGCCCTGAGTTATCATTTCCATGGTAACAAAAATTTACTCTAGATTGATAAAACTATTTGTGTTTTTTTAAATAAAAAAAGTAATTTAAATTTTAGAAAAATAAGGCTGTGTAAATTCTACAACAAAAACAAAGTGATTTCAATAAACTGGTAAAAATGAATAACAAAATATTAAAATGGAAAGTTGAAATTTTATCTTTTTGAAATTGATTCTTAAAAGACTGAAGTCTGACAAAAGGTAAATTTAAGTTTGAAGTTAAAATTTTAAGTAAATTTTAAAGATTCAGTTTTTAAAAAAGAAACAGTTAATTTTGAGGCTAAATTTTTAGGTTTAAAATTAAAATATTAAAATTAAAGAAGTTATAATTTCTAAGCAGAGGAAAACTTAGAATTTTGGCTTAAGCCTACTCTTCCTTATTGTGTTTATTTATATAGAAAAGTAAGTTGCAGCTGTAAAAAGAAGATATAAGAAGAGGGGAGAGTTTGAGTAAACTTCAAACAAAAGCAGAGCATCTGCAACAGTTTTGTAGTTAAGAGATAATCAAGGTGATTACATAACATTTGAGGTGTACCTGGCCTATGCTTTTGAAATCAAGCAACAATCAAGCAACAAAAAGGGTAGGAATCTAAATTAAAAATTACTAGCCTAATAATTTGATTTTTAAAATTCCTAAAGGAAAACTAATTTTCAAACTTTAAAAGTCAACATTTAAGTTTGGAGCATGATTGATGGAAATTTCACCATCACTGATGAGCTTCTGTCATTCTTATTCATGATGACTTCTCAGGAGAGGCCAGCTGTTATATATGAGAGATACTACTTCTATAGCAACAACCTATTCATATCAGGTTCCCTGAAGCAATTAAAGTGTGAGCATTTTATTATGTCTTTCAATGGTTGTGACCAACAGGTTTTAATTCCTTAAAACTCTACCTGAAGACCATGAGCATCCTCCTCCTAAAGAACTGTTCAAGCGCCTTATGAAGTGATACCTTATAACCAACATCCCCCTGAAATCAAATCTATCCTCATCTGACATATCTAAACATTCCCTAGAAAATCTCAATGACCCCCAACAATCAATGGTCCATACCTACCATCAACTCATCATATTTATAACCAACAAAGAGTGTTGTGTTCTGAGGCGCAGCACAGATACACAACAGAAAATCCTAACCTTAAAATTAGGTTTTTACAAAGTCTTGGTTAGATGGCAGGGAAGGCTATGTGATTACCTTGTGACCCTGAATGAATAATCTCTACTAGTTGTGGCTAGAGAGAGGCGCTAAATTATGTGGAGATACAAAGACAAAAATGTGAATAGAACTTAATTTTATTGGTAAAAGTGAAATGGAATATATACTGTGTATCTTTACCAAAAAATAGTACATGGACAGTAGGATCACTTGCCATCAGTATTAGTGAGGCAAGCAAGCTGCAAGGAATCAGGAAACCAAACAATTGTATTTCCCAGTTCAGATAAACCTCATTTTGAGGGGAAAAAGCAGAATCAAGATATTTGTCCTTGAAATAACCCATCAAAGGTAAAATCAAAACATGGTGAATGGTGTCATTCACAACAAAGAGAGATATGATTTAATCCCAATCAACAGCCCAGAAACAGCAAAAGACTTAGTTATTAGTTATCAAGTCAATTATGCTAATGATGAGTCCCTATTCCTGCTGCATTAAGTTCCAAATGAGGTTGAGGAGAGGACAGTAATTTATGTAGCCAAGAGGCATCTTACAGTGCTTAAATATCATAAAATTTGGCTATCTTATGCAACCTTTGTCAGCTTCCCCAAGATCTTCAACCATATATGGGTCATTCATGTGAAATTAGATGAGAAAATTGTGCCTCTCATCTACTTCCTCATGACTGGAATTAAGCAGGAGAACTATGTGTGCTCTCTGAAGATCATCAAGGAGATACAGAAGATAGTCCTGAAGGAGCAATAAACCAATCCCACTTCATTAGAAAGGCCACCCAATGATTTTTATTATCTCAATAAGACTACAAATTCTAATATAATCCTGCTTGAAATTGAGGCTTCCCAATTTATATCATTCTGAGAAGTCTTTGGCTGTGCAACCCAAGAATGCTAATTGCATTTTTTCTAAGTCTGCCTTAGGAAGATATAGACCTTTGAGGAACTTTATAAGAATTACACCTCAGATATCTCAGGGATGCCCAAGCAGATGGTTGGAATGTACCCTGCTCTGTGCTTTCTGAAGAAGGATGGCATCTTGAAGGCAGTGAAGCTTCTTGACACAGATAAATGGAATGCGGCTATTAAGAAGCTGATAGCTAGATTCCTTGATTGCTTCAAGTAATAGTGGACTGAAAGGTTCATTGAGAAGATATATGGGCCAGGGAAAAACAAGATCAGCTGAAAATATGTGGATTATGTCTTGACTGAGGATACCAAAACCACATCTGTCCTAGAAGAATGACATAGTCACTTTTTCAAATCAGTGAGAGTTAGAAAACCATCTCTTGGTAAGCTTTTTGTGAGCCTGAAGAAGTCAAAAGACAGGTCTAATAAGATCATTAGGGATATTGAAAACAGATTTCCTTTCCCTCTAAGAAAAGACATCACATACTCAATAAGGACATACTGTAAATTCAGAACCTAAAGGTAAAAATGTGGGATTTTCAAATTCTTTTGCATGAACTCACCACCTTGATGGATTAATTTACATTCCATGACAACTTACTTTTTTATATAAAAGGATGGAAATATTCCAGTAAGTTGGTGAGTTTACGCAAAAGAATTTAAAAATCCTGTATTTTACCTTTAAGTTCTGAATTTACAGTAATTTACAATCTAGTAAATGAGACTAGAAGAGGTATGAGATGTTGGGATACCCAAAGAAGGAAAATAAATAGTTTGGGTTTAGATAATTTCTATTATTTTTACAATAAACTATTTGCTTGTCTTCTTATATTTATTTTTAAAAATATTTGGTTTTTTATTGATTTACTATTAAATTTTTATATTTTAGATATTTAAATTATTTTTATTAAAACTTAATAATATAGTTATTTTTATTTTATGTGAAGATTTAAGCTTATTTTAATATGTGGATTATTTTTTTATTAAAGTTTAAAGTTAGCAATTGATTGGATATGTTTTTTGACAGAAAATTGGTTTGTTTTTATTTGTATTTAAAGTGGGATACACTATCTAGAAAGACTCAATCTAGAAAATGTTATCTAGAAAACACCATCTAGAAAGACGCCATCTAGAAAATGTGTCCTAAAACGCCATCTAGAAAGACGCCATCTAGAAACCCTATGTCAAATTTCTGGCAGAACTGTGCCAAATAACTTAAAACTTAATAAAAACCCCAAAAATTCAGAATAGTAAGAAAAACATATGGCTAGACTCAAAATAATCCAAAGATTTCAAATCTGCAATAATAATGTGGGATCATCTAGTATTAACTTTAGTGTGCAAATCTCCAAAGTCAACACATCCCAAAACTGTGATATTTCCATATTGAAATTTGCTCTTATGTTTGTATCCATGTACTTAAAATTAAGTAAAAATTAAATTTTTGGAAGTAAAGTATTTAATGGAAGAGTAACTTGATCAGAATTCAGTCCCAAAAGTCTTTGCAATGCCTTTAAGGTGGGTAAGGTGGCCTTCCCTGGTGTAATAGGTCAAAAAATCCTTGGTAACACCTGCAAACTTGACCTGCTGATCTGCATGCTTGGATAAAACAGCTTTGCTTTTGATGGCCTGAGGGTAATACTGGTCCCCATGGATATACCAGATCTTCAGCTTTTTCATAATCACAATGAATCTGGGCTTCTTTATCTTAACCAGGCAAGAAAATTGATTGTACCAACCTTCAAGTGATGAGGTGGTCTTATTTACACTGTCCTTAACCTGATTATTACAGTTCCAGTTAATGGAGATACTACTCTTGCATATATAAAATCATTAATAAAGCATTTTAAAGCTGAAAACCAAATATTACGGATCCTTTTATGATAAGGAATAAAATCAGTATATCAAAAGTGGTTTTTAATGGCTGTGTTACAGGGAGATAGTACTATCAAAGGTGAGTTAATTTGAGTTGATATATTATATGTGGTCATAAATTAATCTCATACTTTATTCCCAGTTAATAAGAGAAAGGCTTGGATTTATCACATAAAAGTATAATTTATTATTTAATTCCAGATGCCATCTTTCTAGATGCTTTATTTCTAGATGGCGTATTTTAGGGTATTTATTAAGTGTTTTTATATTCAAAAAATCTTATTTGGATAACACTCTTTTTATTTCAATTTGTGATAGTGTTTTCTAGATATTGTTTTTCTAGATGGCGTATTAGAAACCAATATGTAAAAAATAACTATTTAATAATTTTTTTTAATTTTTCCAATGTAAATTCTGACCCTATTGCAAATTTTTTTCTATATGGTGTCTTTCTAGATGGTGTTTTCTAGATGGTGTATTGCACTGTATTTAATTAGAGTAGCAGAAAACTAGTTTTTTAATGTTGGTTGAAAAAAATTTGTTTCAACAAAGCAAAAATTGACATAATATCTTCCTGCCCCTAATATTTGGTTGAGAAAAGATTAATATAAAGAACTATGATTCATTTTTAAGTTCAAAGGGGAACAGAATAATAGTATCAGCTTTTATTTACATAGACTGAAATTTAGTCTGGCTTAGCAGCCAAAATATTTCTGAAGGTAGCTTACAACACTAATAAAGAGACTATAGTAGTGTTATGTGTAGCAGAAGTGGGCCCATACTAGGAGTGGTTTTAATAGGGAGCCTTGTCATCAGCACAGTATACTGGAGGGCAATTAGCTCAAGACATTAGTCTTAAGTAAAAGCAGCTACTTTCAAACTTGGTTCCCTCAATCAAACAGATCCTGGTGTCTATCTAGGCTGCAATCTAGAGCAACCAGTCATAGGATGGCTGCTAGTTGGTGGATGTGATTTCTTTAATCAAATAAGAGCTTTTCTAATACATTAAGTTATTAGCCTTTTATCTTACTAAGATAGCCCAGAAGCCCAATCCATAATGGACTCTTCTAGGTGAACTTCATGTGACAGTTCATATGACAGCACTTCTGTTCTATAATATAATTAAAGTTTATAATAGTAATTATTCTAATGAATATGTGGAATCTTTTTGAAGTGATCTAAGTAATTATACAATATCTGTCAGTGAACCAACCTTAGGTGGCTTGCCTGTTGTTTTCTGGGATAGGACAGGCTACAGGCCAGGCTGACAACACCCACCATAGGATTAGTGCTAACTTAAATGGTTACAACATAGACTTTCCAACCAAGACCACGGGCCATAAGCTGAGATGATAGTATCAATTACCCCAAAAGGGCTATATATATTATAACAAACAAGTTATTGGAATTGTCTAGGGGAAGCTCAGATGTGGAAACAAGCATCAGTTTGGGTGTGAGAGGAAGCTCTATGTCTAGTTGGTAAGCAGGGAGGAATTTGTATTTAAACAGGTGGGGGTCAGCAGTAAACCAAAGTTTCTTTCAATTATACCAGATCAACTCTTTAGTATGAGCCAAGAGGTTGTGTGTTAGGATGTTGTCAGTGGTGTATTCTTACTATTCTGGATTCACAGGGTACTCTTTAAAATAAATAAAGATCAAAGAAAGTACCTGGAGGATAAAAAATTGTGGGTGGTGGGGCAGGCAGGCAAAATAAATTATAGTTAAATTAGAAGATTGCTAAAATAAAATATGTCAATATTTGGAGAAAATAAATATCTCATGACCTTTATTCAAAAATGATGAAAAGTTCTGACACAGAGTCTAGAAATTTATATAGTACCCCACTGCCAGACATTAACTATACTGATCGGAAATCATCATAAAATCAGAAAATGGGAATTTGGGTGGGAAGGGCACCCAGATTTAAGGGCAGCAAAATGACACAGGTGCTTGAAGCATTCATTGGCATTTTTCTCAGAAGGGTAGCACAACCCTTCTGTTCTTGAGCAACCTTATTAGGGAATCTTGTTAGTCAGTGACTTCCTTAGGGGCTTAATCCTTATTGGCTACCAGTGAGAAATCAGGCTCCTTGAGACAATATGGAATCCTCCTTACCTCCATTAGGTGTTTTGTTGTGTTTTTTGCTAGGTGTATTGTTGGCAAGTTTACACTTGTCCTCATTTTCAAGTGCATTTGTGGTTCAAATTAGAGATAATTTAATCCCAGAAAAACAGAAGCAGGTGATCCCCTGGTCCTCAGGGCTAGCAGCTTGCAGGCTGGCTTGACCAAGGTTTGAAACCTGTTTCAATTCATGGGTTTCAAGAGAAGAAGAAAATTATATTACTGGCAATATCTCCATGTTACATTGATTAAGTAGAGAAGAAATTTTAAAAAAAAATACCAGAATTGGGATTGACATTAGCTTGTCAATCTTTTTTCTGTTTTTCTGCATATTATGTTGTGTTCATCTATAGGGCTTCATGGGTGTGTAACTGCAACAATTGGTTAAATTTGTTAATTAGGCAACATAAGGTAATCTTGACATTGTATATACAGCTTTAATACAGTTTTCAGAATAAAAAGTACTAGTTTTTAGTTAAGCTAAAATAATAAGTAACACTTTGAATTGAGGGAGTTGTTCACATTCCAAATCTATTTTTATTTTCAGCAATATTATTTTGGCTTTAGTATTTGTAATAGTAGAAAAGGCAATATATTTGGTTTATAAATTTACCAAATACTCTTTTTTCATTGATATACATCATAAAAGTTGCTAAAAAAGGTTCAAATAGTTTAAATTTTAAATAAAAGATATTATAATGTCATCATATTTTTAATATGGTTGGTAAATATTATAAATCTGATTTTAATTTTCTTGTGACTTTAAAAAGTATATATACTGTAGTACTTAGCGGTTTATCAATTCTCGGGTAGTATAGTGGTGAGTATCCCCGCCTGTCACGCGGGAGACCGGGGTTCAATTCCCCGCTCGAGAGTTGTTATTTTTTAAAGACAAAGTTTCCCTGGTCATAAATATTTATCATTATTAAGCATTTGTTACATTCTCTGGAACTCTTTTAACTTTTGATAATCTTTCCAACTATATATTTTCAATACAATGTTGTGTGTTTAGTTCTGGAAACTATATAAAATAAGATAAAAAGGGAAATTGAGAAGAGAATGATACTTTATTTGATGTGAATATAGAGAGTTGTATAGTATCATGAGAAGCCATATATTATCCATGTACATCATGGTAGCCATAGGCTTTCCCAGGTAATGTTTCTATCAGGATTCAAAATATTTGATTCCCATATATGATGGGCATCTGCTAAGAGTGCTGCCAATCATTTATCAGCTAGGAAATCACTCAGTAAATTACTTTCCCATTGGGGAATGATTGTAGATATTGTAACATCTCCCCAGGGTATTGGAAAGCAGAGCTTTTGGGACCTTTTTGAGATTATCTAGGAGATGTGCTTGGTATTAATCCAGTCTGGAGTTGGAGAAAGGTAGCCAGAAGTTACATTAAGTATATCTTGCTTTGCATAGATGGAGTCAATAATTATGTATGTGCTAAAATTCTGTACAGGCAGCAATTTCTTTAACAAGGTATTTATTGTTTGGTTTTACTTCCATGATGACAGCTGGTCCTATTGATCCTGGTTCCAGTTTACAAAGGTCATGGTTGACTACCCAGATCTCATCTCCATCCTGGAATTGTTCCCCTTATAATTGAACTACCTCTTTCTTCACTATTCCCTTTCCTTTGGTTTCTTAGTTGTGTCTGACTTGTTGTACAGCAGATTCATTGCTACTTGGTACTTTCTTAGATTGGTGTAGTTGTGGTCCTGGTGTGGTATTAATAATGATAGGCTTGTGCCCATAAACAAGTATATATGGAATTTTTCCTGTATTATGACTGATTCTTGTTCAGCACACCATAAAAGCTGTAGGTAACATTTCAACCCAGGCTTTTAGATTGTTGACAGATAACTTACTGAGGGCCTTTACAAGGGAACCTTCCAGCATTTCTACTCTTCCATTTGTTTGCAGATGATAGGGACTGTCTATGGTGTGTTTTATTCCATTCTTAGCAAGGTAGATATTGGTGTCAATGGCTTTAAGTTCAGTTCCACTCTGTGATCAGGAGGTCAGGTTTGCTAAATTTAGCAATGATTTCCTTGCCTATGAAATGTCTTACGTTGTTTCCTTTATGTTCATTTTGTGGCTTGTGCCATGAGCCAACTTGTTGTATAATTGATGTCTGTGATGCCATATTATTTGATTTTTTATCTCCTGGCATGGGTCCCACAAAATCCAATGTCCATACCTTAAATGGTCAAATGATTGATAATAGCATTACAGACTTAGGAGAGGCCTTGGAATAAGAATACTTCTCACATAATTTGCATTGGTTGAGCATTTATTTGATATTGTTCAACATTTTGGGTCACCAGGAGAAAGTCTTGAGATACTCATGAAGATTCTGGCTACATGTGTGTCCCAAATCTCTATGATAGGAAAGGATTATGTCAATCTTTTGTGTTGACAGAACATATGGTACTGTATCTCCATTTGGTAATGTACAATGGAGAGTATCATATACATTTTTGAACAATTTTTTATTATTAAGGACCTTTTATTGTACACCTACTGGTGTATCAGATGGGAAGTTCTCTTGAAGATTTACCATTATTAACATGGGCAGTTGGGGTCCTTGACATTAGTGCAGAGTAGGTGCTTATGGTGCAATATTGATAGGTGTATTGTAAGGTCTGAAAGCTTGGGGTAAATTATTGTAGACTATCAGAAAATTGCAGACCGGGGTATTTTATCATCCACCAGATGATATCCTAAGTCTTCTAACATTAGGAAATGCCATGTTTGGCTCCTGGGGACAACATCCAGGAGGACACTACAGGAAATATTTATAACAAAATATTTGAGGTTAAAAGCTAGCCTTGGGTTAGCCTTCAGGGCAAAATTAAGGGAACATACCTTAATTTCCTGGAATACAATATGCAAAAGTCCTTTTGGAAAAAAGGAAAGGAAAAAGCTTGAAGGATACAAAAGCCAACACAAATGTGGATAAACTTGTCTTTATTACGAGAAATGATTCTACTTAAATAGTAGACAAGGGTTGATGATTACTCATTAGGAAGACAGAGTGGCAGAAGGGGTCACGTTGAGATGAGGTCATACCAGGATCAGTCAAGGACAGGTATGATATTCTGGAATGGGTGGATATTGAGCCAGACCCATTTGCAGAAATCAATGAATTCCCAAAATCAAAAGCAAAACCAACTAAATCTTTGTACATATCAATATTTGAAGGCTATATTGAAATGAAATTAATGGCACAATTTACAACAGAAAAGTACAGAGAACCTGTGACTTTGGCGTAACTATGGCCTGGAATAATTTGTTGTCATCAGAAGTAGCAAGTCTGATAGGGCCCAAGGCCTGGAGGATTTGGGACAGTTCTTCCCAATTCTGGATATAGGTTCATAGTTTGTTTCTATATTTTACTATAGATAATCATACTGTATGATGACAGTATTGTCTTCTGCTCTGCTAATAATAGCCTAAGAGAGGATCACATTAAGGAAATAGGACTTGGATCAATCATCAAGTCAATAAGGAATCATCAGTCTTTTATTCTAATGGACTGGCTTTAAGGAAGCCTGCCTGCACACATGCTGTCTGAGTTAGCTCACAACGCTAGATTAGACTGAAGTAGCATTAGGGCAACACAGCAAGAGGCCCAGCCTTTTGGGGTGGCTTTGACAGAATCTTGCATGCCATCTTCCACAGATTGGTATTCTTTCTGTCTACCTGGGCCACCTCCAGGGCTAGCTAGCCAGTAGTTGGCTACTAGTTTACGGAGATAATAGTTTCACTTAATCAGAGCATCAACAGCACCCATGTCAACAACAATAATGTCAACAGTGGCCATGTTGACACTTTGCCAACATAGTGACTGTTGACTCAAAACTCTAAATCTCCTATGTTTTTTGCTAGTCACACTAGCTTAATTTTTTTAAAAGAGTTCAGGGGTGCAAACCCAGAAAACATGACAAAATTGTGGCCATTTTGACACAATTTAATATCAAGATTAATAAAAAACTCAATTTAATCAGATTTTTCCTTTACATTTACTAATAAATTTTATTTTATTTTTTATTTGTTTTCACAACGTAAAAGTGTCAATGTCAACACTTTTTAAGCCAAACTTATTTTTCATACTAAAACTAAAACATCTAAAGTAAAAAAATTAAGTGCACATTTAAAAATATTTTTTTATCAAATTAATATATTAAAAAAGACATTGCACATGTAGCTGATTGTTGAAAATTTCATGTTATAAATATACATGTGGCACTTATTACGGCTTTAATATATTAAGTGGATTGATGGCTAACAGGGATCTAATAATTTAAGTGTGAGTTACTATGTAATTTACTATAGAATTTATTATTAAAAATAATTTCAACACTCAGAAATGTTGTCTATTTGCTTGTGATTATCTGCCAGGGTTGAGTTAAGCAAATTGGAGTGGCACAATTAAGCTTAAATTAATATGCCACCTCATACAAAAAATGTTGTAAGTGACTTTGTCAACACTTTACCCTTTTAATTACTGAATATAAATTTCTTAAGAACTTCCAATATACAAAATGGTAAAATATCATATTCCCACCCCCAAAATGTTATTTTTAATAATAATAAAAAGAACTTTGACAATTTTTAACTTATTTTCACATGTTTTTTAAATTTATTATGTGAACAAAAACACACAGAAAACGGTTAATTTTTGCTAGCCCACATAAATTTAATTAAGTGTGCTATGCTTTTTCATAGTAAATTTTCAAAAAAATGTTGACAGTAAGAATTTCATCAAAAATAATGTCTACAATTTTTCTAGTTGTCATTGAGAATTCAGCTTTTTTTACTAATTGTCACTCATAATGTGTACACTTTTTAGTTCTCACATATAAAACTTTATGTTTTACATTATAAAATCATTTGATTTTTTGATAAGTTGTATTTTTAACTTTTCTCTTTAATATTTTTTATTATCAAAATAAAATCTATATATAAATATAATACTTTTACATATTTCTCTTAACTTTTAACTTGTTATTTATAACTTTAATAAAATAAAAACTATGCAAGTATTTTTTACCTTTTAAATGCCAATAAAAGCCATATAAAGTTTACTTTTTATATATTATGTTTTTTAAGTTGCTTTGTTTGTTTTATAAATACATTGCTTTATTTTAAACCCTTTTACTTATTATTTTAGGACAAGAACACCTCTAAGCAGCCCAAAAGAACCAAGCGTCCCGCTAAGCCCACCAAAGCCACCAAGAAGAAGCCTTTCTCATCAAAGAAGGACACTCCCAAGCCCTCCCCAAAGCCTTACCAAAAGCCCTCCCCTGAGCCCTCTCCCAAGAAGAGCCCTTATCACTCACCTGGGGGAGAGGAAACTGATGGTTCAGTTACTGATCACAGTTTCTACAACTTGGCTTCAGACAAAGAGCCAACCAAGAAGCGGCACCAGGCCAAAAAGACCCCACCCAAGGATAAGTCTCCTGCACATGAGGAGCACCACAACAAGCCTTCTTCTGCTCCCTCACCAAACTCTCCCCCTTCAAGTTCATCTGAAGATGATACAAAGCCCCACCCCAATTACTTCCCTGGCTTCTGCCATACTCCTGCTGGTCCATGGGACCCTCTATTGGCCCACAATATCTTCAATGTTGACAGGAAGTTTAAGGCTCCTTCTTCCCTACCAAAGTTTTTCCCCATCATGAGTGTCAAAGGTGGGCCAGCCATGGTGGCCAACAGTTACATCTTCTCATGCAATAACGCCAAACAGGGCTTCAAGAGCTGGCACTATACCTGTTAGAAAAGCTCCTGCTCATTGCGGCTCAATAATGTGCGCTGGGACTTGGTACAAACCATCAAGGGTGAGCACACTTGTGTGATGCCCAACACAACCATTGTTAGCCTTCTCAAATGATATCTGGTGCAGGTCATGCCCACCTCAAAGGAACTTTCCCTGACCCAGCTGGCAGTGCTTGCGTGCAAGTACCTCTCCTTCATCAATCTCAAGAGGGTGCCAACCCACACCCAGTTGATCAAGTTTGTAAGTGATAGGCGCCAAGCCTCAAACCTCCTGGCCAAGAGCACCGCCACCATTGAAGACCTGGTCCTTTCCAATGCCCTCAAGAAGACAGAGGATGGAGAGTGTTCCTGCTCCATGACAATGGGCAGGAAGTGGAGGATAGGATTATTGCCTATGTCACAACCCAAAACCTAGAGCAGCTCAATACTGATACCACCTGGTTATGCAATAGCACATTTGCAACCTGTCCAACCCTTTTCAAGCAGCTTTGGGTCCTGCATGGGCAGTTTAATGACCAGGTTATCCCCCTTGTTTTCTTTTTCCTTCCTGGTGCCAAGACAGAGGTCTATGTCAGAGCATTCAAAATTGTCCAGGATGCTTTGAGCTCCCTTCCCACCAATAAGCTCCCCCCTCCCATCCACGCCACAAGGGCCAATCCCTCCTCTGCTGAGAAGGATGAGTCCATCCTAGCCACAGAGCAGCTAGCTCATGCACGCTCACTTGGGCCAAAGGTAATCATGATGGACTTTGAGCAAGCTCAGTTCAGAGCCTTTGAGGCCACCTTTAATGGAGAAGTACAGGGCTGCTTCTTCCATTTTATGCAGGCCCTCATCAAGAATCTCAAGAGTGAGAAGGAGCTTTTTGACAAGTATCTTAATGATGGTAAAGAGAAGTGCTAATTTTCCATCACCCAGTTTGCTGCCTTGGATTTTGTGAGGTCATAGCATACTGGGATTGGCTTTGAGGCCCTCCTAGAAGATGCTTACATCAAGAAGCACTCCGCCATCTTCAAGGACTACCTTGGTTACTTTGAGAGGAAGTGGGTAGGAAAGAAGGTGACTTCCTGGAGAGGGAAGAGAAGGGCCACAGCACCTTGGAACTCTCAAAGTGTCTGTATTAAGGGAAAGATAGAGACCACATCCAGCCTGGAAGTGTGGCACAAGCACCTGAAGGTGAAGTTTGGGCCAACCCCAAGTACAACAAGTTCTTCTCCAAGCTGCAGGAGGAGCAAGCCCGGAATGTTCCCAAGTTCTGGGACTTGGCCAACCAGGTGGTCCCCAAGAAGAGAAAAGGCAAGGAACAGGACTACCAGGAGGACATCCAGGTGGTCAAGAAGAAGTACAAGGTGGCAGAGATCAAGGAGTACCTAGAAGATGTTGCCACTGCTCTTGCTGGTGGCTTTAATTAGCCCAATAAACCTTGCTTTGCTTTGCCTGTAAACTTTTCACTTTTAAATTTTAATGTTTACTTTATTTTTTAGATAGTACTAATTTTTTTAGGTATAAATGGTAAGTTTCAGATACAGTTTTAATGTGGTTTAGTAAGAAAAATCTTATATTTTGTTAATTTATCTTTAAGGCATGAGATTTTTTCAGCTATGCTTATATAAAGTATAATAAATTAAAACTATAATTTTCTTATATTTTGTAGTTATTATTATATATAAAATACCTTTATTTTTGGTTCATTGGATTTTTAATTTTTATGGGAATAAAAAATAGCTTTATAATAAAGAATATAATTTACATTGTAAATTGAAAAATAGTTGCTTATATCTCCTTATTCTTATTACTTATAGTAATATTTTTATTGCAGTTTTGAGCTTTCTGGGGTCATTTCAGTATAATAATGTATTTTAAAATATCTTTTATTAGAAATGTTCAGGGTAAAGTGTACTGTTACTTAAAAAAGTGTTGACATCCAGGAGACAACATTATGTAAAACTGGTACATCACTTTACTATAGTGTTGACATTAAAAGTGTCACCATGGCCACTGTTGACATTTTTAGTGTCAATATGGGCGCTGTTGCCATCAGAGCTACTCTAATACAATAGGCTCAACACCTTTTATCTTAGAGTGTTTGGCCAGACAGCCCACAATAATTGGTTGAATCTGTTAATTGGTCAATATCCCAAAATCCTGACATAGACAAAAGCCTTTAACCCAAGAATATTAATGTTTGTTAAGTATAAAAAAAGTAGGTATGGCTTGCAACAATAAATGCACAAAAGCTCCTAAAATTTTATAGGAAGTAAAGTAGGGACTAAAACAATTGATTAAACCTAAGAAAATGATATAGATACCAGTCTTAATGACTGAAGATTGTGTCAAGAAGTCAATTTATAAGTCAGGGTAATGGTCAGCACTAGCTGGGGGATTAAAGCTATCTACAATTAAAGTTTGTGTTCCACTATAAAAGCTGCCTAACTGATAGAAAATATAATAAAATGGAATCATAAGCTAAGATAAAAAAGAAGGTAATTGCAAGAAACAAGGATCACTAAGAAAAAACACAAGCCACAAAATCTTACAAGTACCTGTTAAAGTGCAAGTCAAAAAATATCAATTTAAGTTGAGACCAAATAAAACTCAAGCTATTTATTAACTTGACTTGATTGAGGTGACTGAAAAGGGGAAAAGACATAACCAAGATTTGTTAGTTAAGAATTATGAGGTGGGTACCTATTTGGAGATGCATTTAACTTATAAAAGTTAACATCAAGGTAAAGGAGAAAAACAAGGGATAAAGCAGTTGATTATTTGGTAATCCAAAAAAGAGTGTGAAAACTTGATCCAAACTGTGGGTGTAAGCCAGGTAAAAAAGCAAAATATAATTGTGATTTGGACTTAGTCAAGCTAACCTTGGCGTATAAGTACTGGGTTTAAAAATTGTCAATGAATAAAGGTAATCCTTGAATATGAAACTAACCATTAATTTAGGTTAGTTTAAACTGTAAAGATGAGGACATGAAAGGGGGTGTGTTGGGAAATTGAATTGTTGTTGGGATAAGATAATTAAAGAATAGCCATGTTGATATGCCTGAAAATTCTAGCAGCATAATAATAAAGTAAAGGAGAATCCTGACAGTCTGCTGTAAGTAACTCTTTGTCTGGTTTCTATTCAATGATCATGGGGTACCTTTGAATAAGGTTCATCCATTAAGATTGTTGTCTAGATAGGTATTGTTGCATTTTAAAGAATACCAGTGACTTTTTATTGATTAGCACTTTGAATATATGTGCATCTTCCAGATAGCACTGTCACTTAATTAAGTAATGGACAATGGCTATCAGTTCTTTATCATGTGTTGGCTATCTTTGCTCATCTTTGTAAAGCTTTCTTGATTCATACACCACAGAGAGATAGTCTTTTTCTGCAGTTTAAATTCTAAGTACCCCTACTATAAGGTAGTTGGAGGCATCTGTTTTTAGTTCATATACCTCTTTGGTGGGATACACTATCTAGAAAGACGCCATCTAGAAAACATTATCTATAAAACACCATCTAGAAACCCTATGTCAAATGGTTGGCTAAACTGCGCCAAATAACATAAAAATTAATAAAAGCCAAAAAACATTTCAAAAACAATAAAACACATATGGCTAGACTCAAGATAATTCAAAGATTCCAAATCTGCAATAATAATGTGGGATCAGCTAGTAACAACTATAGTTCACAAAGCTCCAATTTCAACACCGCCCAAAACTGTGATATTTATGTATTAATTTTTGACCCTATATTAAATATGTATACTAAAAATAAAGTAAAAATCAAATGTTTTAAAGGAAATAATTTATTGGTGAAGAAAGTGGATTAGGCTTTAGCCCCAAGAGCCTTGAGAATGCCTTTGAGATGGGTAAGGGAACTTCTCTGGTGTAATAGGTCAAAACCTCCCTAGTAACACTTGCAAACTTGACCTGTAAGTCTGCATGCTTGGATACAACAGCTTTTATTTTGATGGCCTGGGGGAAAAGCTGGTGCTCATGGCTATTCTGGATCTTCAGCTTGTTGATAATCACATTAAACATGGGATTTTTTACCTTAACCATGCGGGAAAATTGGTTGTGTCAACCTTCAAGTGTTGAGATGGTCTTAGTTACACTATCCTTAACCTGATTATAGCAGTCCAGTTAATGGAGTCACTACCCTTGCATATATAAAATTATTAATGAAGCATTTTAAAGTTGAAGCCCAAATATTACAGATACTTTTATGATAAGGAATAAAACCAGCATATTAAAAGTGGTTTTTTAATGGCTGTGTTACAGGGAGATAGTACTATCAAAGTGGTGTTAATTTGAGTTAATTTATTGTATGTGGTCATAAATTAATTTCAAACTTTATTCCCAGTTAATAAAAGAAAGGCTTGGATTTATCACATAAAAGTATAATTTATTATTTGATTCCAGATGCTGTCTTTCTAGATGCCGTATTTTAGGATTTTTTTAAGTGTTTTTATACTCAAAAAATCTTATTTGGATAACACTATTTTTATTTTAATTTGTATGGCATTTTATACATGACGTTTTTCTAGATGCTGTATTAGAAAATAATATGTAAAAAATAACTAGTTAATATTTTTTTAAATTTTGTTTTAATTTTGCTGATGTAAATTCCAACGCCATCTAGAAATATTTTCTAGATGGCGTTTTCTAGATGGTGTATTGTACTTTTTCTTCATGGTTAGGGTACTATAGAATAGGGGCAGTAACATTTTTTTAGTTTTCATAAATGATGCTCTCTTAGTGGCTTACTCAAATTTTGTTGTCTTGCCAGTGATTACAGACAGGGGCAGTTAAAGCTCCCCAATCTGGGATGAAACTTCTGACATATGTGACCATTTCTAAGAATGTATAGAGTTCACTATTGTTACATAGTGCTGGCATGTCTGTTATGGCTCTTAAATTTTCTGGGTAAGGTTTAATCACATCTTTACTAATGATGTGGCTTAGGAATGGGAGTTTGGTTAGAAGAATTAACACTTGGAAGGTTTGGCTACAAGCTGGTTGTCTTTGAGTGTGTTAAGTACCATGTAAACATTATTCAGTATTACTCTTTGTTGGGACTGTTGATAATTATATCATCCAGGTAGACTATAGCTCTTTTTCTAATATGATCCTTGAGCACTTTATTAATGAAGGTCAAAAAGATAATGGGAGCGTTTTTGATACCAAATTTGATTTATTCAAGCTGCCCAGACATTGCTGACATGGTATAGCAAGCCTTGTAGCCAGGGCATGATCAAAATTTAAGGGGTGAGTAGAAGGGGAAGCAAGGAAAACTACAGTTTAGGATAAAAACCTTTCTGAGAAGGGCAAGTGGGAGGGAGGGGGAAAGGGGCAAGGACGGTACATAGCCCAGCTCTGGAGGAACAATAGTGACAGAGAAATTAGTGTCTATGATCACCAGGCCCAGGATGATTGCTCATTCCAGAGCTATGGCTTTAAACTTATTGTCCTTAGGGCTTCTAAAGAATGCCTGAGTTGAAATCCAAGACAGCTTCTGAGCAACCAAGGCCTGGTGAATCTAGGTGGGGGCTGCTTTTTCATCAAAGGAGTAAATGACAGAGGAGGGGATGGCCCACAGTGCCACATGGAAAATTGCTCCTTTGTAGGAGTCAGGAACTCTGGATGGGGACCCATATAGAAACCAATCTACCTCACCATCATTGTAGGAAAACTTGTATCCTCTGATTGGGTGGAGGAAGGGGCATGCTGTTATCCAAATCTTGATGCTGACAGGGAAGAGAAAAAATCTATGGACACAGGTGTCTTCTGTGCCATATCTTGAATAGATAGGGTTAGTGCAGTTGCTTCTATCTGCAGTCCTGTACACCATGCATAGGACTTTTCAAGTGTTGGTTCTCATCTTGAGGTTGATCACGTCCATGTGGCATTCCTGCCAGTAAAACTTGCTAATGGGGTATATTTCCATGGTGGAAGTTTTGAAGGGCTTCTTGAGTGATGGTGCAGAAGAGGGCTCAGGAACCTTTGTCCCTGGATATGTCAGAAAGCCCATGAAGCTTGTCTGCCAGCACAGCTGGGCTCTTCCTCTGTGTTATACCTTAGGTTGGAAAGACATCAGGCTCCAGTATTCCTTGTAGGCAGTCAAGAATTTCTTCCAGAATGGGTCCATTCCCTGAGGTCCTCTCTCAGTGGTGACTCCAGAGAGCCAATTGTTTAGGGTGCAAGGCTTGTAAGCTGGTGATAAGCCCAATGCTCTAGTCCATTGAGTATTCAAGGCATATCTCCAGTGTGGAGCAGGGATGTGAGCAGAGAGGACAAAAGACATTGTTCTGCCAAAGATTTTGGCTGCCACCTGTTTGATGTTGGTGAGACCAAGACCTCCCTTACTTTTGCTTCCACATAAATTCAGGGTTGTTATGGACTGAGTGTTGGGCCTCCATAGTGCTGAAGGGGAAAATCCTATTAATAGCCTAATAGAAGGTTGTTGATGGAGGGAAGATGTAAGAGAGGGGGGCTAAACTAAGTTTGGTCCCCGTCCTGGTGAGACAAACCCCCAAGATTTTGCCCAGTAGATCACTGGGACAGCTGCTCTAAAAGGAGACCAGAGGGAGGACACGGGATAGTTGAAGGAAGTAGACATTCAGTCCCATCAACATAAGTCTGGTGAGCAACCAAGGCATACAAGTGGGGACATGAGTCAGAACCCCAGATGCATGCTAGGGAACAGAGTCCTCTTTCTCCAGCTGAGGAGGAGTAGGTGCAGATGCTTCTTCAGCAAAAGAAGCATGTAAGTCATGGTTGGGGGATTACAAGTCCAGATCATTGCAAGTCAGGCTCTTGACCAAAGCCTCCCCTGAGAAGAGGAGACTACTTGGGAGATGTAAGAGACTAGAGGGTTCATTGCCCACAAGGCACACAGAAGAGGGGACCTGGACCCAAAGATATGTGGAAATGGACCAAAGGAGCAGCAGAAACAGAGCCAAGGAAAACACAACAAACTTGAGAACAGGGGTATCATTTATGAAGAGTTCAAGAAATTTGGAGCCTCTTGGTGTATTTTTATGAGTTCCAAACTTATAAGATTAAGTTGGAGTAATTTATTCACAAGAAAATTAATTATAATTAGTCTAATAAGCTCAAGGAGGGCTTGGAGATGATATCAGAAGGCTTTGTTGGTACAGATATTGAAAGTGGGTTCAAAAGAGGATAATATATATAAAAGTAAGTTTTTATACTAACTATTAACTCAGATTTTGAATTTGAACCATGTTTTTGAAAGCGTAAGTGTTTAAGGTAACCACTATACACTAACACTTCTTGTGGGGTTTCAGAGAGACTACCAGGTTCAAAAGGACCAAGGAAAAGGTAAAGAATATTAGAATTTCTACCAACACTTTTAGAGTTTTAAAGAACTCAAATAAGAGTTACAAAGCCAATAAAATAATAAAAATTCTGTAGTAAAATAATCCAAAGTTCATTTTAAATAGAGAATAAATAAGTAGGGGACTAAAAGCCCCTTTGCTAGACTTAAGGGAATGGGTTGCTGATTGAGTGATCACCTGATCACTTGATTTGATCTGATTAGTTAGGGGAGAAACTTTGCTGGGTAAATCCAGGGGGACTGGAGGGCTTCATAACAATTTCCAAACTTCAATCTGTTTAGCTGGTGTTAGTTTTAGACTTTTACAATTCATTTGACTTTGTGAGTGTTGATGTGGAATTTTTTGATTGGTTATCTCTAATTATTTTCAAAAGCAGCCAACACCATGCCAGTAGATAGTTCAAATTAATTAGTGTTTCTTACCAGGGGGAGCAACAAGAGCTGGAGAGTCTTCAGGGTAAGCTAGTACAAACCTTTCATCCACAGTGTGAACTAAATCCCCTAACAAATTGAGTGGTTTGGCTGGCGTTTGGGAGTTTTTCTTAGTGCAGTAAGGAAAAACAGTGCAATCCAAAGCCAAATGGGGAAGTGAATTTAAAGAAGAACTGTTCAGTGAACCATATCTTGGAGTAAACCAGGGTGATGACCACCTGAACTCTGCCTAGTTAGGTGACAAGTAGCACCACCAGCTTTTCATGGCTTGTGTGATTTCTCTCAGTGTGTTGGATTCAATCAGATGGGTATCAAACTCTCCCACCTTCACCCAGTTGCCCAGGTATCTTACAGTATCAGAGGTGGGCTTGATGCCCAGGGGCTGTCTAAACACAGGGGTACACAGTATAACTGTCTGGGATTTACTGAAATTGACCTTTGCCTGGGAAAGATCAGAGTATCTAGTAAGAAGTGATTCAAAGCACTTGGTGTCCTGTTTAGACAAAAGGCCCACAATGCAGTCATCAGCAAATATCTTGACTGTTAGAGGGCCTTGGCCTTAGATTGTGATCCCTTTAAGGTTTTTACTTAAGCACCTGATATAAGGGTCAGTTGCCATGTTGTAGAGGATTGGGCTCAATGGGTCCCTTTTTCTGAGTCCTCTGGATAAGGAAATCCTGTCTGTTTCTCCATGGGCTGTTGCCACCTGGATAGTGGAGTCTTTGAGAAGAGATTTTAGCCATGATCTAATGGTTGATGGGAAAGAGTGGGCTTTCAAGAATGCATCCAGGTACTTCCAGGATACTCTGTTGTATGGCTTTTTTGGTCCAAGAAGACAGCCACTCCTTGCTGAGAAGTGTCACTGAAGACATTTTCCACCATGTTCACATTACTGGTTATGGTTCTGCCAATTGTGAAGCCATGTTGTTTCTAATGAAGGGTATGAAGTGTAAGGGTGTTCAGCCTGTTCATCATGGTCTTAATAAGGATCTTCTGGTCTGTGTTGAGGAGGGTAATGGGTCTCTATTTCTTGAGCTTCCCTTTGGATCTTTTCTTGTGGATTAGAATGGTTAGTCCTTTGTCACAGTCATGGATGCTAAACCCACTTGCAAGTGCAGTGTTGTAGACCTCAAGAAGTGTAGGGTAGATGACCTCAAAGTGATGCCTGTAGAACTCATAAGGCAATTCATCTGGTTCAGGGATTTTGTTCTTTGGTGAGCTTTTGATTACATCCACCAGTTCCTCCAGGTCTACAGGAAAAGCCAATTTATCTTGTACAGGGGTCTTTGGAACAACTGTGAGCCAGTCATTTAGTGCTACTCAAGAAGGAGTGTATTCAGAAGTGTATAGATTTTTTGTAAAATTTCTTGGTTTTTTTAGCACAATGATGCCATCATCCACTGTTTTATTGTCTATAATCACTTTTTTCAGGGCTGTTTGTGCCTTTATGGCTTTAAATTAGGACAGAAAAGCCTTGGTGGGCTACTACCCTTTGATAGTAAGGGAAGTAGTAGCCATTATTATCTCTAAGTTTGTTCAACAGGACTCTGCCTCATCCAAACTGTGACATGATGCGTTTGAGGCAGCTTCCCATTGCAGGGAAATAAGATTTGGCTTGTTTTCCTCAAGATGCTTGATTTTATTAATCAGCCAACAATAATGGGCTTTTTTAGTGTGAATTAATTTTTCTGATTCCCTTTGGATCTTGTATTTGATGTTTGCTTTGATGTCAATCCATGCCTGAACTTGGCCAAGGTCTGTTGAGCAGCTATATGATTGGCAGATCCATTTGGAAATTTATTTATGGCCAGAGTCTGTTAGGAGGAGATGTGCAGGTTTATCACAAGATGATTGGCTGTCAATCTCAAACTTTGTGCTTATATAAAAATGATCAAAGACCACTATGTTTCTTAGAAAAATAGTTAACACAATGAGCAAGGTCTCTGGCCTTGCAAAAATGTAATCAAGACATATTGCAGATAAATCCTTGAGATTTTCTGAATTGTCACATGTCATTATAGCAGGATGCCCTACTTCAAAGTCTTCTGTGTCTTTCAAGAAGTTGTCCTGCTACCATTCATCAAAAAATATTGCATGATCATGAAGTGGTCTTTTCAGGTGCTTTTTCTGCTGAATGTGTCCAAGAATTGAAATCTCCAGAAAAAAGAGTATCTGGGGGAAATTTAATGCTTTTTAGTTGGGTAAAAAAGAAAGTAATTTCTTGGGTGTCTTCTGGGCCATAAACCACTGCAAACAGGAAGTTTAACCCATTCCATGCAATTTCAGTCATCAGTATTCTCCCCTTCAAGTACTCTCTTCTATTGATTGCTGTGATGTGGGACTCTTTCCTGATTAAGATGCAGCATTTCTTAGACCAAAGGATGATGTGGGGTATTAGTAGCCTCTTAAATCTGTGCTCATCCTCAGAGTTGCAGTTGACCTCAGTGAGGCCAATCAGATTGTCTTTAAAGGAAAGCAGGATTTTCCTTTTCTTTGCCTGGGACTGTGGGCTAGAAAATTCTGAAATGTTCTGGATCTCTATTCTGATTGAGATTCCAGTAGCTACTATGCCCTAGTGGACCCTCTTGTTGATGGTCCACCAGTTTCAGTAGTGCCATTAGAGCTTCCCTTTTTGGGTGCCTTGGACGCTTTAGGATCTTCCACAGGACAAGGCAAATATTTGATTATTGCTGAAATTCTAGACTGAGTCTTGCACCTTAATCTGATTGGTTCTTCTTGAGTGGAGGTTGAGGTTTGGCTCTTCACAAGAATTTATAGACCAATAGGTGTTACCTGCACCTAAATAGTTGTTTCATCCCCTGTAGGTGCTTTGACCAATGAGATTTGACGCTGGGGTGCCATTTCTGACAGGGCTGTGGCTTGGGAGAAAGATGGTGCCTCCTGGATATCCATTTGGTTGGAATCCTGGGCATCCATTGGCTGGTTTTGGGTCTGCTTAGCCTTGGCATGGGACTTCTTCTGGCAGTTGGTAATTGGAGGCACCATCTTGTATTCAGCCAATGATCTCAAGGGAAGGGATCTAAGGGCATTGATCTTGGTACCTGAGGCCTCAGAACCAGTGGACTTCTGCTGGATGACTTCCTAAGCAACACAGAATCCTTCTATGATAGAAGGGCATAGTGCTTCTCTGTGGACCATAGCAGAGCAAAGAGCGCATATGGGAGTGTTTTTTCAGGGAAAACCTTGAGCCCACTGCTCATGGCGTTGTACTTTTTGAGTATGGTAGCTCTTCTTGGGATGACAGCAGTTGTAGTGGAGTCCTTTGGGAATTTAATGGCTATTGACTTGGCTGTAGAGAGGTGGCTCATGTAAGAGTTCTTGAGAAGTTCAAACTTCACAATCTCATCATATTGTGTCAGCCCTCTTTGAGCTGGGCTTCAACTTACACTCTATCTATATCCAGCAGCAGAGCTTCAAAGGAGACAAAGAGGGTGGTATCCTTGTTAAATCTGGTCCTGAAAGTTGGGAGGATAGTCTTGGTGTTCTTTCCTTTATGATCAGTGTCCTCCACAGTGAATATCTCTTCTGCAGCATGGTCAATGTCCTCCTTTGATAGAAAGCTCAGATCAAAGAAGTCCCTGAAGGGACTCTGTTGGAGAGAAACTGCCTTTAGATAAGTGGCAGAAATTGTCTTTGCTGCCTCCTGGAAGGTGGCAAGATCCCCTTTGAAGTTGACTCTAACTCCATGGGGTACTGGTGACTTAGGAAGGGCACACATGATGTCTTCGAACCATTGCCCTGAAGTCACAAATTTCATCCAACCTTCAGTTGGGATGAATGGTCCCTTCTTGGTGTACCAGGCAAAGTTGACCAGCTGGTCCTTCACAGATTGCTTCTGTACCTAGAACACCTTGGCCCAGGATTGTTCTGGTTGTTGTTGCATACACCTCCCCACCCAAATCAGACATCAGTTTGACATGATCCGCTGCAAGAGCCTTGAAGATGTATTCTTGGAAGGAAAGCACACAGCTCAGAAATCTGACAATCTACACGCCACCAATAAGCGCAAGGAAAACCCTGCGGCTAAGAGAGAACCTCACCCCAATAAGAAAAACAACTGAGCCAACAATACCCATCCTCAAACCAGGAATCACACTGCACAAGCCAACCAGGCCAGCACCAAAGATACCAACAAGGAGGGAAAAGCTCAGGGGAGTGCTTAGGCGAGCCGCCCTCTCCCTCTTCACAAGACTTGTACAGAGAACAGGACGTGGACTCCATCACCATGATCCAGGTTCCCTCCAGCAACCCTCTACTGTTTGCCGCCCAATCTAGAAATAAACTCCTTACCTATCCTTTTTGTTTTTTAAGATACCAGGGCACAGTACTATTTGACACTGGAGTCAACCAATCACTCATCAACAAGAGCTTTGCAGACCTCATGAAGTTACCTACCATTTGAAGTAACATCAAGAAGGTCATCATAGCAGACAACTGCAGCACACCAGTTACCCACAAGACAAAACCTTTCCAAGCCCAAATTGAAGACGTCCAAACAACAATTAGTGGCCCCATCATTCCAATCCCCAAATACAATATCATACTTGGATTAGATTGGATGCAAAAGACAAAGCCTCACATCAATTGGGACAGTGCTACCCTAAATATCCAGCAAGGAGAAGTCCACCATAATGTGTACCTGACACATCTCAACACCCTCATGAGGGACCACATATTTGTAAAGATCATGAAAACAGAAAAAGAAACTGACATCAGCAAAATCAATTGGAGCACATCTATGTATGAGGTCATACACTTCAAAAACACAGAAACTTGACACAAACAGAGCCCAATTAGAGACCAGCTAGTCAATGAATTTCCCTCTGTATTCCAAGAATCACTACCCAGGTTATCCACTGATTGGGGTATACAACACAAGATTGACCTAAAAGGTAGCATACCTAAAGCACAACCCATTTACCGCCTTGCACCACAAGAAGATAACACCCTGAAAGCGTACCTTGACAAAGCACTCGAGAAAGGCCTCATAAGACCCTCAAAATCACCCTTTGGTGCTGCTGTCTTCTTTGTGGCAAAGAAAGATGGAGGCCTCTGCCTGGTCATAGACTACAGGGCCCTCAACAAGGTAAAAATAAAGAACAGGTATCCCCTGCCCTTAATTGATGACCTTTTTGATGCCCTGGGGGGTCCCAAATCTTCACAAAAATTGATTTGACAGCAGGATATCACCAAATTTGCGTGAAACTTGAAGACATTCCAAAGACTGCATTTCAAACTAAATATGGATCCTTTGAATGTGTTGTCCTCAATTTTGGCATGACAAATGCTCCCATCACCTTTGTAACCTTCATTAATGAAGTATTCAAGGAACACATTGGGAAAAGAGCAATTATCTACCTGGACAACATCATCATTTACAGTCCCAACCTACAACAACACTGGGAAGATGTCCGCACAGTCCTCTGTACCCTGCAAGAAAACCAACTAATTGCCAAACTGTCCAAATGCAAGTTCTTCTCAACTGAACTCCCCTTCCTTGGCCATATCATTAGCAAGGACAGTATCAAGCCAGATCCAGACAAAATACGCGCTATAACAGAGATGCCATCCCCAAGGAACAAGAGAAAACTCTGCACTTTCCTTGGAATGGTAGCCTATGTACACAGATTCATCCCTGACTGGGGCGCTCTGACAGTCCCCTTGTCAGCCATCACTGGGGAAACAACCAAATTTGTCTGGACACCTTTACAAGATCAACATTTCCACCAACTAAAAGAGCACATGGTTACTGCCCCCATCCTGCAATACCCAAACGTGAGGGTATCTATGAGCTAGAAACCGACGCCTCTGATTATGCCATAAGAGGAGTCCTCTGTATCCAAATGGGATAAAATGACTTCCTCCCTGTGGTATATGAATCAAGGAAGCTATTGGACGGCAAACAGAGATATCCTATACACAATAAGGAATAAGTTGTCATCATACACTGCCTTATGAAATGGTAATGCTATCTGGAAGGAGCCCAGACATTCAAAGTACTCACCAACCACAAGTCATTGATATTCTTCAAAACACAACAACACCTGTAAAGAAGACAAGCAGAATGAATGAGTATCACACAGAGATACCCCATTCAAATTGAATACAAGCCATGAAGAGAGATGCTTACTGCAGACGCCCTATCAAGGCTATACAATAAACACATCCTTTGCATTGATGGCAACCCTGACTGGCCCATGTTAATCATGGGGAATCTCCAGGAAGGGTTCCCACATGGAAAACCAATGAATATTCAAGAGAAAATCCTCAAGAACAAACATCTTTTCAAAAATGTATATGGTACTCTGCACCAAATACTTCCAAATGGTGACACTGTACCCTACGTCCTGTCAACACAAAAGATTAACACAATCCTCTGTTATCACAGAGACTTGGGACACACCTGTAGCAGAAACTTGCATAAATATCTCAAGACTTGCTACTGGTGGCCCAACATGCTAGATGATATCAGAGAGGTACTGGAACAATGTGAGGTCTGTGAGAAGTACACATGAACCAAAGCTCCACCCAAGTCAGTAGTACCCGTATCCATCACACAACCCTTTAAGGTATGATTGTTGGATATTGTGGGACCTATGTCTGGTGAAAGCAAAGGCAAGAAGTACATCATCACAGCCATCAACTATGCAACCAGATGGCTTATAGCGCAAGCCACAAAAGACCAAAAAGGCAATGACATGAGAAGATTTATTGGCAAAGAAATCATAGCTAAATTTGGAAAGTCTGACCTCTTAATCACAGATGTAGGCACTGAACTCAAAGCTATTGACACCAACATCTATCTTGCCAAAAATGGAATAAAACACGTCACAGCCAACCCATATCACCCACAAGCAAATGGACACGTAGAACAACTAAACAGCTCTTTAGTGAAAGCCCTAAGTAAGTTGTCTGCCAACAATCCAAAAGACTGGGTTGACATGCTACCAACCGCCCTTATGGTCTGCAGAACACAAGTCAACTGCAATACAGGAAAAAGCCCTTATGAACTTGTCTATGGTCAGAAACCCTCACTTGTCAGTACAACCACAGGTCCACGACTGTAACTTCCAAAGAAGATACCAGACAGTAATGCCCCAAAAGTAATACAAGCCAGAAAGGACCAAGAAGTGATGGAACAACAAAGGGTTCAGCAGGAAGCAATCCCATTGAAACAAGAAAGGTTCTAAGTCAGAGACAAGATCTGGGTTGTCAATCACCACCAACACAAATTAGACCCAGGGTTACATGGACCAGGCATTGTCATGAAGGTGAAGCCCATTAACACTTACCTCATCAAAGGGATTAGAGCTCAAACCAAACTGAAATGTATGCATCATGACCAACTTTGTTTAAGGCAAGGACAGCTCAACAAAATCCAAGGCTCCCTGTACCCAACGCCAAACTGGATCAATATCAAGTCTGTATACCAGATACTCTCAAGAAGATTCCCAAGGCTCCGCCTTCCAGCACCCCAGGGGGAGATGTTGCAAAATCTTTGATTACTCCCTATTGGGGAATTAACACCCCAAGTAAGTCACCAAGCAGCTCACTGAGCGGTTTACCACCAAGTCAATAAAATGGTGGCACCATTATCAGTTAACCATCTATGACAGGGATCACTCAATCCAGGTCCTAAATGGAACACAACTTGATTAAGCCTCATGACTAAAGAGGAACATTACTCAGATAAGCCCCATGATCTCCATGATGTACATGGACAGCATGTGGCTTGTCATGATACTATATATTATCCTATATTCATATCTAATAAAGTATCATTCTCTTCTTAATCTTCCCCTTTATTTTGTTTATTATACTTCCAAGAAGTATAAACTCAACATTACTTATTTAAAACTTCAGTGTTCCAACTGGAAAACAGCTAATCAAACCTAAACACATAATAACTGTTCCTGTTTACTAGTTTCCTCACTAATGTCAGGATACCAGGAGTACTGTGGAGCTCCAGCAGGTGAGGGAAGAGTTGAAGCAGGTACTGGCATGGCCCACCAGATGATGAGACCTGTCAGGGATCAAGCCTGTGGGGGTTCCTGAGAAATTGCAGGCAGACGGCCCGTGGGCCCAGCAGGGAGGGCCCACCACAAGATTGGAGCTAACTTTACAATATAAGATAATAATTTGCCCAGGAGGGCCAAAGGTCTGCTGGCGGGTACCATAGAATATATCAAGCCGGTAAGGGTGATGTACATCAGTCCAAATATCTGAGTGAAAGTGGATTCATTGGCAACAATGGATTCTTGCAGGCAGTTGGGCCATGGGGTGAGGGGCAGAGTCATTGGGACCAAATATGCAGGCAGGTAGTTGTACTTGTTGCAAAATAACAGGGGAGGTCTAGTGATCTTATTACCTTCCCTGTAGATAGTTTTGGTCTCTCTAGTTCTAGCCCCAGGGCCGTAGATTAGGATTTCCTCTAGGATAAATTCCAAATACGCAGGGTTGGGGGGGGGTACTTGGTGAAATGCACTGGGCTGTAGGGAACTCCTGGTGGGCAGTAAAACTTGGGCAGTTGGTCCGCAGTTTCTTGGGGTTGTAGGGTATGGGGTGCGGAACTGTGGGAGGTAGACTGTAGATGAAACAGAACTAAAATCAAATATGGAATAACCTGGTTGAACCAAAGGTTCATGTCACTTTATTGCAAGAATAGCAATGGGCATCTTCCTGGCAGTCCAGGGTATAAGTATGCCCATCTGTCATGGGAAAACTTTTACAAATTTCTCTGGCCCAAGTGGTACCGTTTACCTGATCTTCCCAGTCTTTGGTGGCATTCATTGCGGGAGTTAAATCATTGGCTGGTTTAAACTGGGAATACTCCAATTTCTTTTTTGGGTTGTGGGGTTGGTTATTTCTGGGTGGCCCGCATTCATTGGGAAGTTTCTCTATTTCCTTTCCTGCGGCGGCCTGAGTTATTTTGGGTTCTATGGCTGGGCCCGCCTGCTGATTGATTATGATGACAGGAACCTTTAGTGTGGGTATTGTCAATATAGATGATTTTGATTCATCCAGCTCTAAGGGAATTTCTGAAGTCAAGATCTTCTCTGGCTTGAGCCCAAAAATCTGCAGGCAGCCCACAGGGTCTCATGGTTTGAATCCTATAGTTGGGGCTTTTCAGTAATCATGGTCAGTAGGAGTTTGTCACTTGTGACAGGACCTAACTTTACCAGGTAGGAAAAGGCCTTCCCAGCCACAGCCCAAGGTCCAGCCGCTGGCAAGGCAGAGTCAATCAATCCTGTGAGCGCAAGGTAAAGCACTCCCAGGAATTGACTACTCTGGCCAGTGGCATCAGAAGTGGGGGGGTTGAGATGGTTGGTTTGGGTGTTGGGGGTGGTTCCATGGGGACCAAGTAGGCGCAGGATTGTTGTACTTCCTGTTGAAGATCAAAGGGTAGATGATGATTGCTTTTCTGTCACAGACAATTTGGTAGGGTTCCTTGGGAGCGTTTGGGCAGGTGTACCACTGCAATTCTTCCAATGTCCAGGGTTTGTGGTCAGGATTTGGGGGTACTCAGTGAAATGCACGGGCCAAATGGAGCGTTGGGTGGGCAGTAGTAGTCAAAGGCTTCAGTTTTATTAACTGGAGTCTGACTATCTATCCCAGTAGATGGGTAATGACGCTTGGGTGTATGAAGATTGAAGAGTATCAAAAATAGGCATGGAAACAGATTGGTGAACCAAAGGTTCATAACAACTTTATTTGGTAAGGATGACAATACAGAACTTTTTCAAGTGCTTCTGATTTATATACTTACTCACATGCAGGTGCCTCTGGGTATTCTTCTGATGCTATCTGTGTGGCAAGGCTTGGCATCTCAGGCTCTGCTGTTTGGTTGGCTGCTTCATGGTTATTTTTGGGGGTTTCAGGAACAGTTGTTTGGCTTTTTGATGGTCCCTCTTGGCTTGGCTGGTCATTGATTTTGGCAGGTTTGGCTTCTTGGGTTTTGGGGTTTTTTTTCCAATTTGATCACCATTTTTGGACTGGCTTGACAGGCTCTCTTGAGCCTAAAGAACTTTATTAAAAGAGGGGTCCCTAATTGGGGACCCCAAATTACTTAATGGAGGGTGGGCTTGATCTGGGTTTACTGGGAAGCTAAAAATAGCCTGCCCAGACCCAGCCAAACCTACCAAGGCTTGGGCGTAGCTTTTGGGGCCCAAAGCGGGCCCCTCAGCTACCACCAGGGCAGGAGTGGTTCCTGCACCTGGATTCACTTTGAAAAGCAAAAATCCAGGTGCAGGCAAATCTCCCCCGCTAGCCCCGCCTGATGGCTAGGAGCGGGTTTGATTCCCGCCCAGGGCCTTGAAACTGTTACTTTTGTAACAACTAATTGCGTCATTGCTCTTAGTACTACTTCATGGTTCAACATACCAACCAAGTGCCACTGTGGTGCTTACTGTAAAGTTAAACTTCTTCCTTAGGCCTCTGCTTCAATTCCTACCAAATGCTTGGGGATCCCTATCAAATTGTGTTTGTATCTTTATCCAAAAAGTTAATGAAAAATCCCAAGAAAAGCCCTCACACAATTGATTGTGGTCTTTCCCTGAATATTCCCCTATCTAACCCACCCAAGAAACACCCCCAGTTAAATATCATATGTGAGAGCAGCTGGGAGCAGTGTTGTGTGCCTCTAAGATAAGTTCCTCAATTTTAGTTGAGTCAATTTTCTCTTTAAATTATGTCCATTCAAAATTTACCCAAATTTTCTTTCCTCAAAAAATGTACTCATACTTCCTCATAATATTGGTTGATTAGTTTTGGGACATTTGACCTCCCGCTCTTATCTCATTCTCTTCCTTAAATGAATGTAAGAGTTGTAAAAGATCTTACTTCATTATTATACAATCTAATAAAGTTTGAAATTTTTTAGTAGCTTTGAAAATTTGGTTTAAACTGTTGCTTTAGGGTGTTCAGTTTTTTCTTCTCCCCCCTTTGGCCTCCCAGGAATTATTGGTAACAAAATTTTGGCTGTTGCTGAAATCATGATTTATTAATGGTTGAGAGTAAGGGTTTATTTATTAATAATCTGTACTCTAATTCTCACACTTACCTACAATTAACCTTAACTGTATTATTGACCCAGTAAAGAACATGGGCAAGTTCCTTAGGTTGAAAGTGCAAAAAGAAAAAATGTGACCCCCAAAAAGTGCAAAAATTGAAACACTATGTAGGGTGCAAAAATTGAAAATATCAAAGATCAAAGTGCAAAAATTGATTTTCTGGAGGTTAACTTTGAAGCAGAAAAAAATATAGTTTATAATATACAGCTATATATTTTAAAAAAAGTTGATAGACTAAAAAGACCCCAAAAAATTCATTCTGCAATAAAAAATATATGCTAGATAATAAAAAATTCTTAAATTAGCTGTTTTTAAAAGAAACTTTATTTTAGTTTTAAAAGCAAAATTAGACTAGAATTTATATGTAACTGTATTCAATTAAAATAAAATATGAAACTACACAAAAAACTGCTTTATAAACTATAAGTTTAATAAAAAAGGTTAATTTAGTTTCCAGCTTATGTAAAGCTATAATAATACTTCAGTATCAGCAAAATAAAGGATTTTTCCTGCAAGATACAAGCATATGATTTTAGGTATTATGGTTTATTAGTGATCTTATTTAAATGATAAAAGTTATAGAAGTCTACAGTTAAAATAATATAAAGTACATTAATTTCTTATTAAAGATATAATATACAGTTTTATACTTAATAAAAGATATAGTCTTATATCTTATTTATAAGTCATTATATTCAAAGATATCAAGAATCTGCCACTTACATATCATAAAATGAAGACGTGGACATTCTTATGTTAAAAACACTGTACTTCCACTAAAAATGATATAGATAGAGCAAAATTTTATATCAAAAAGAAACATTTTTTTACATCTATTTTACTCTAATACATATAGTAAAAGATATAGTAGAAGATAATGAGGGTAAGAAAAGAGAGAAGAAAAAATAAAGTTTTTTCTACTTGGTATCAGATTTTATATAATCCACCCTCTTGACAATGCAGAAATTTTTTAAAAGTTTTTTGGCCCCCAGCGCAGCCAAGGGGCCAAACAAACTTCTTTTTGGGGAGAAATGAGAGGTGGAAAGGAGAAAATTCAAAAGAGAAACCTCCAAAAAAATCAAGAGCTTATTGCACTTTGGTTTAGGCACTTCAATTTCTGCACTTTGATTTGGGCACTTTGATTTTGTCCCCTGAAATAACATAGGGAAACATAGTACAATATTATATTAATTTAATATTTTTTGAAATTGCCTCCAAAACACACCAATTTATTAATATTGCAATAAAACAAAAACCTACCAAAAAACTTTATTTCTTTTATATATTTAAATATCAGGTCTTAAAGAATCTACATGAGGAATTTCAAAAGTTTTTATTAATTATTTAAAATTTTATAAGCTTATAAAAAGTGTGACTAAATCTAAAAATTTGATTTTTGATTTCCTCACTTTTGATTTGAGGAACTTAATAAAACATAATGAATAAAATTATAATTTTTTGCAAAAATTTATTATTAAGTGGTCCTAGTTTTTTGGTACCTTTTTTGATTTCAATTTGACTACTTTTAGATTTCTGCACCCATTAAGAAACTATATGTAAATTTTAAAATAAATTTTTATGAGATAAAAATTTTATTTTTAAAAAATGAATGACTTATAATAGTAATTTATATTAATATTTAAACAAAATAAAATAAAAAATTTGTCTAAAGTTAAAAAAGCTTTTTTTTAGCTCTTGATTTCTTTTTTTACATATAGAAAAAAATTTAAATTTTTTTTTAATTTTGATGTGTCAAATATTAAATTGAAGATTTTTTTGCACTTTTGATTTTGTCCCCTATATTCAAAAGGATGAATAAATTCTATTTTAAAAGTCAAATTAATTTAAGATGTGTTTTAAATTGCATCAATCTGGGCACTTTGAACTTGGTTTTTCAATTTTAGCTACTAGTAAAAACATTTTAAAAAAGTCAAATTTAAGAAAAATATTAAATTTTTTGGGAAAAAATTTTATTGAAAAAAAGTGCAGAGATCAAAAAATCCATCAATTTGGAGATTTCAATCTCCACACTTTGACTTTAGGCACTTGCCCAAGAACATCACTGCCCTATGATCAAATCCTCATTAATCATATTCTAGGGTACCTGTTAAAGCAACAGTTAGCATGTAAACTGTCTGCATGTTGACTGTCTGCATGCCAACACTTTTTTGGTATGCAGAAAGTTACTTTAATTTAGCACTTAGGCCAAGGCCTACTAGACAATTGCAAAATAAACTAATTTTTATATTGTATCCTATAGTAGTAATTGATAATCAATAAGAAAAAAGCCAATATTGACAGCAATTAAGAACAGGCTTACATTTATTAAAAAATAAGAAGAAAATTACTTTTAAAAATGCAAAATTTTATAATAATAATTTAAGCCTGACTTCAATAATGAATCTGCACAATGCTGACATAAATTAGCAGTTTCTTATATATTTTAATAAAAATAACCATAATCTGGAATATCTTCACTTATAATAAGTTATTTATATTTATATTTGGCCCTTTGTTTCATAGTTGCTTGAATTATAGTGGGTAAGGATGGCAAAAGTGGCAAAATTGACTGTAGGGATGCAAAAGTGCAAATTCAAAAGTGAGAATCCAAAAGTGGCTAAGTCAACACTTTTTAAATTTTCAAAATGGCTTTTTATAAGAAAGTAACTACTTTTTTTAGTTGAGAGAATGAATAAAAAGTATTTTATATACCCATAATTTTTTAATTACAGATGAGTTGTTTTAACTTAATTTTAAAATTTTAAAATTGGCCACTTTTAGATTCTCAATTTTGAATTCTCACTTTTGTATCCCTACAGTCAATTTTGCCACTGTTGCTGTAAGGATATCAATATTTTTTATATTATATTAGTGGCTTATTATAGCTTTGAAACCACTGATCACGTTTGGGTCAACCCCTAAATATGGAATTAAGATATATTGTATATGTTAAAACTAGTATTTCATAGTGTCATTTAATGTTAACTTAAAGGAAAACCAACACAAAAGCAAAAGTGAGACAAGGGGAATAAGTTAAGAAAACCAATGTCATAATTTAAACAAGATTTAATAGTGACTCCACTATAAAAGAAGGCCAACATTGAAAAAGTTGACACCTTAGCTGGTTTAATAAGCAAAAGACGTGGCTTAACAATTTCAGCTTACAGAATGGTAAGCATATAACCCCAAAACTTCACATAATAAAACTACTATTTACAATATTTAGTACTTAGTATTTAAAAGTAATATGAATATAACTTTATTATAGCCAAAAACCAAAACAGCCTATTTTCAGACTAGATTTCAAACCTGATATATATTTAATTAATATTTATGTTTTTTACATAGTGATTTACCTCAATAATTCTGACTGTCTATAATTTGACAGTCATAATTAAAGCAATATTTTAATCCAATTGCCTAGAAGCATAATTTTACTCATTTTAACACTTAGAATGTTGACACTAAAAATTTAAATGTAGTTTTGTCAAAATTTTTCTTAATAAAAAGCCTCAGTACTGAATATCTTAATATAATCAACAATTTTTTGCATAGTCCATATAATAATTCTCCACAACTTGCTACTGTAAATTCAGAACCTAAACATAAAAATGCAGGATTGTCAAATCCTTGGTCCAGATTTCAAATCACATTTGCTGGAAAACTCAGCTGAGCAAAAAATAAAATATTTAATAAAATCAACCATTTAATTTGACTTTTTTGATTTATGTTGAAACAGCAGACTTGACCCACCAGCAAGGTTCCAATTAAGCAGGTTTTTGACCTGCACCCTAACTTCCCAGTGATCCAGAGCCAAAATAGGAAGTCAACTCAAATTTCCAAATCCAACAACATGAACAAATGATGATCCTTTATGGTGGATGCCTTAATTTGGCACTTGACTCATTACCAGGATCAAGCCACCCCCTTTGCCATCCAACTGTGTGATCAACACAGTCATGTTCCTACTATCCATGATTCATCACACTATATAATAACTATCTCCCAAAAAAGATCTTTATCTAGTTTTCCAAATATTTTTTCCCTTGTAACTCTGCTAAAAAAGCACAGTTACAACATTTATTTAAATTTGCAAATTTCAAATCCCTTGAGCAGATAACTCAACTAACTAAAGACAAAACACAACAAGCAAATACAGGATACATAAATCAGAAAAGCAGGATTCTAATTTACAATTTGGTATTTTATGTAAGTCTAAAAAATCATAAACAACATGAAATTATTAACAAATTTGTAATTGTGGGATTGTCAAATCCAAGAACCAAATTTAAAATCATAATTGAGGTGAACTTGAAATAAATCTAATTTATGGGCATCTCAAACAAGAAGGCAAAGGATCTAGAGTGAATTTGTACTAATTATTTAGAAAGCACAGGCATTCCCAAAAATCACCCAATTCCATTTCAGGACAGCTAAAATTTAGATCCTACTAAGTATCAACTTATCATAATTAACAATAAAATTGAATAGAATATACATTATCCTTTTAATTATATTTTTTTAATAAAAATTTATTGTGTCTTCTTCCAAAAACAATTAAGTCAACAAGCAGATACCTGGACCTAACAGATCATGCAGGGCTACACTGGGTCTTCCAACAGCAAAGCCTCTGTTTAGGTCTATCCTAACCTGCAGGCCCCCCAAAGCACTACCCAAGAGTGTGTTCTTTCTCCTGCGTCCTCCAGCATGGCCCTGTTTGCAAACCATGCACAGGCAGCTGCTAATCTATATTGTGTATCAAGATGGGATCTAGAATCATCCAATTTAGCCAAGTGATCACCCAGGGAAGCCATGTCCAGAAATAGCCAATAAGATGGCATTGTATGGTTTCCAAGACAGACATATCCCACCCCCAGCCAATCAGCCTGTAAGACACAGAAGAAAATTAATCATCCCAGAAATTGTTCATAAAATGGTTGAAAAGAAAGGTATGCTTATGTTCCTTGGGAAAATAGCAGCCATAATGGGTTTTGCAAAATCCACTGTGACTGCAACCCTGAAAGCCCACACCAACTGTGGCCCCCTTCCAAGAAGACCCCAACTGGTGCCTGTACCTTAACCAAAGGTGAAAAAGCCTACCCCCTTATGATGGCCATCATAAAAAGTGACCCACAGATGCCCCTGGTCCAGGTGTGTCTCCAACTGGGACTCCACAGCATTTTAACCAATAAGAGAATGGTCAATTTGTGGATGCACAGATTTGTGGTTGCTGCTAGAATCTTGTCCAATCAAGTATTAAGTGAACCCAGTTTAGTGAATACTAACCCCTAAATTTCTACCATCATCAAGTTTATCAAAGAGAGAGCAATGAGAACCCATAATGAAGTCATCTTCATGTCATATTCCAAGATTTCTGTAAGTATCCAAGACTTTGGGGAAAAGCACATCTAATCTGATGTTTACAAGCGCAACCCAATTTTGTATCAATCTATCAGAGTTTTGCTGGCAGTTTACCCAGTGCGCATCAATTATTACTCCATGTTATAAAACACAGCAGATGAGTATGCCTATCAGACAGAGCTCAAGGCCCTGCTAGAGAAGTGGGCCACACAACAAGCTGTGCACACAGTTGTACTGAGTGCTGAGATAGAGCAGCGGGAATGGGCAACCAAAGAAATTATGACTGTGGGGCACACCTGTTGGTCCTATCCCACCAACTACGCTGACATGCATCTTGCAGATGTATGTCTCTATAATTTTGGTTCTGCCCTCAGGCGCTTAAAGCCTGCCACCTACAACAAAATATGCACCCAAATTGATAAGGGGTATGAGCTTTTCCCTTCTGCGTCTGTCCAGGACTTATTTGATCTCATCATCTTCTATGCAAGTGAAAGTGATAAGTCCAGAAAGGACCCCTGTCTCCCCCACGCCAGTCCATCTGTTTTGTCAAGCCAGTATATGTGACAAGAAGAATTTGAGCAATTGAAGCATACAGCTCTTGCTGCCCCTTCCCAGTCAACAAACCCTGCCTCCCCAACCCCCCATCAAGCCACCTGCCTTCCAACCCTGACTCCCAAACCACCACCCATTTCCTCCCCACTATCTCTGATGCTGCCTCTTTCACAGGCGCAGATGAAGGCAATGTTCATTCTGCCCATTTCTTCCCCTTCCTGTCCTTTGATTAGTAAATAAATATTTTCTTTGTGACAACTCATTAAAATTGATATCTCTCTTTCAATTCATAATTAATAATATTTTCTTTTTACATTATCAACATTTCCCATAATTAATACAATGTTGTACATTTTACAAATAGCTTAAAATTATGAGCATACATATTTTTCATTATCATTAATAAATTAAAGACAATAAACATAAATATTAGATTAGAGTATTGCAATTAGACATCAACTCTTGATATTTAGAAATTATGTGCATAACTCAATGCCTTTTGATTAATAAAATCCATTGTAAACTTGGCTTTTTCTATTATAATTTAATGAAATGGATTGTGTTTATATTAGGGCCATTAACGCTTAGTACAAATATTAAAAATTAGTGCATTTTACAGCCTGTATATATTACCTATTGGTAATAATTATGTAAACTTTTCAGTTAAATTTGCAAGGTAATAATGTAATGTGTTAATAGATTACTGTTTATTGTCATTAATTGGCTGATTTTCTTTGCTGTGGCAACTGTGCATTTTCTGATATTTACGCACTAGTATCCAATTGGTTGGCTTCACATCCAATTGGATACTAGTGCGTAAATATCAGAAAATGCACAATTGCCACAGCAAAGAAAATCAGCCAATAAATGACAATAAACAGTAATCTATTAACACATTACATTATTACCTTGCAAATTTAACTGAAAAGTTTACATAATTATTACCAATAGGTAATATATACAGGCTGTAAAATGCACTAATTTTCAATATTTGTACTAAGCGTTAATGGCTCTCTAATATAAACACAGTCAATTTATTTTAAATTGTAATGAAAAAGACCTAGTTTAAAGTGGATTTTATTAAACAAAATGCATTGAGTTATGCACATAATATCAAAATATCAAGAGTTGACATTCAATTGCAATATTCTAATCCAATATTTACGTTTATTGTCTTTAGTTTATTAATGATGATGATAAATATGTATGTGTTGAAGATAGTACTATAAAAACCAGTTTTTTGATGGAATTCAAACAAAATGTCAACAATCTAAAACTTGATCAACAAATTAGAAGCACACCTGAAAAAGCTTATTGAAATAGAAAGAAATATCAGGGAAATAGTGACAGGAAAGCTGGGTAACAAGGGCCAGTCACTAATCCAGTCAAAAGAAGATGCTCTGGATAAATTGGGAAATATTATAGATGAAAAGAACAAAGAAGCATTACTTAATCTACAGGGAACAATTTTATCAAGTCTGAAGTTCAACAACACGGCCTACAATTTGTGGGAATTCTGGCAGGGGGCCAAAGAAAACAATAAGATCAAAATAATTGAAGGAACAGAAATTTAAAAGGAAATCAACACCAATGAGGAGGAAACCAATCAAATGGAAACATATGTAAATGAAACACAAGCAAAAAGAAGAAGTGCTTCAAGAAATACAGAAGTTTTATCAAATGAAAGCCAAGAAGAAACACAAGTTGCAAGAAATATAAGAAAAATTAAGCCTAGAAAAATTAATGAAGAGCATCCAACGCTCAGGAAGTTTGCAGAAGTGGCGCCTGTGGCTGAGGGGGCCACAGGGGAAACAATTAGTAAGTCTTTTTATGTTTTACTTAAATTTATTTTAGTTATCACCAGGAATGGGGATGAGGTTGCAGAAGTGGCGGCTTATACACCAAGTTGGTTTTACGGGGGTTACCAGTCACTGGTGGCCCCTGTAAAAAAAATAAATAAAAACAAAATAAATAAAAAGATTCAACAAAATATGAATAATTTTTTTAATATTGAAGCTCAAGATAGGGAATATTCACCACCTGCGGGGTGCTTGCCATGGATAAGGGAAGCATATGAACTAGGATCAAATATCAAAATCAAAGAAATGAATGAAATTTGCAGGGATATCATACTGAAATTTGATGAATACATATATGAAAGCATTCAACAATTCCCCTTCACAAACATCAACAAATATGAAAAGAATTTAATAAAAACCAACTTTCAAATAGGAAATGAAAATTTGAAATCTGCAATTTCTAATGAAGTTTTTAAGGCACTATCAAATAAAGTTGGGGATGCAGTCCTTGTGAATAAAGTTTAAACCTTTATTTATTTCATTTGCCAAGGCCTGGGGGCTGATTCAAGTCAGGCGCCCCCAGAACCCTCTTCAAGTTCAACCAAACATCCTATATTAATAGGTTAGTTCAAACATTCAAAAAATTATGCATGTTCTTGGAAAAGTATACCTTGCAAAGAATCCACGTTGAGGTATACCTGGGAATCCTTCTCCACTGCATATTAAAAACCAATGTCAAAAAGTTGGAGGATATACCTATTCAAATGGATATTTGCCACATAGCCCTCAACTGCCAGAAGACACCACAGGGATACAGGACAGTTGAGCACGTTCTCTATGACTCATTTGCATTGGCAACGCTATTTGGGTACTACATGCCCCCCAAAAATCTACTAGTTGATTCCCTCACCTGCCTGCCTTTTATCAAATAATCAGCAACCACTGGGGTACAGGGCGCACCCCTCTAGCAATCACATCCAGGGTTGTCCACCACATACAGAAGAGTATGTGGATCTAATTAGATGCATTAGCTGAAAATTTAATTTTGGGGTATAACTCCCCGGAATAATCACATTCCCTTTGCAGTTAGCATCCCCCAATAAATATTTTCCCCTTGCAAATTAATTTTCTTTACTTTTTATATTTTAATACTAATTTTTTTTAATATTGTAATATGTACTATTAAAATTTTACTATAAAATTTTTAATATTACATATTTAAATATTAAAAAATTTATTATCTAAAAGTTAATATTAAAATTTTAATAATACATATTACAATATCAAAATTTTTAATATCAAATATTTCAATATTGAATAAAGCACAATTTAATAAAATTGTTATATTTCAATTATTTAAACTTTAATATTTAACTTTTGAGATTTATAACTATAATTTTACTTTTAATATTTTAATTTTAATTTTAAATTTTAGTATGTAAATTATAATATTAATCTATCTAAATATATTACAAGACATTAGTTAAAGTTGCGGCCACGTCAAATATTTAAAATAAGTTAAAAATGTTTTTATTTATAGCTTGTTGAGTACGGGTTTATTTGTCACATAGATAAATATCAAGAATTGAATTTATCTGCACCATGCGGCCTGCTCCACTATTGTTCTAAACAAACAATTGTTTAGAACTCAAATTACCTTTCCCTTGTAATGTGATTTGATAAACATATTTGATATACTTGACCTGCGTCCTAAGTACTAATTAGTAAGCAATACATGAAAATCATTGGTGGTTGTGTCATGTGGCTATAGTGGCACTGAAATAACAAGGATCAGATGATGACATGCAAAGTCCAATTTGTGGCTTAAAAAAGCCAAAGTACCATCAACAATTCACAATTATTTAAATAAACTAATTTATTTATATCTTTTTTTAATTTATTCATTTGTTAGCGCAAAAGCTAATAATAATATTCTGTGCATTATAATAAAAATATTTGTCTTAATACCTAGTATAATTAATTTTACTTACCTTTTCTACATATTCTTAAATGTCTATAATACATTCAAACGTCATATTATTATATATAAATAATAAAAATTGAGTCCTAATAAAAACAAACTAAATAAAATTAAAACTAAATAAAACCTGGAGCGCCCATTTATCTGATTGGCTCAGAGGCCAGGGCTTTTGGGAGGAACAATTCCGAGTGCTCATAGAAATCTGCCACCACATTGGGTGGCATTGCAAATTGGCTGATCTTGAGAATGTTGAAGAGATCCTCTGTGTCCTGAGGGAGGCCTTGTTTCACCTTATTCTTGATCCAACCAAACACCTCCTCAATTGGATTCAGAAATGGAGAATAGGGCGGAAGGAAGAGGAGTCTCATTGGGCAGTCTGCAAGGCGGTGGCTGGCAGAATGGCTGTTTTGGTTGATGGGGGGGGGAATTCAGACACAACCAGATCCACTATGTGAAGCCTAACATTATCAAGCATAACAACGTTGGTTTTGCCACTGTAATCTATCCAAAGGTACTCCTTGACAGCTCAGAGAAAATCAAGAAAGGTCCTGCTATTATGGGAGCCTTTAATCATCTGATACTGGTCCAACCTGCAAGGACCAAGAAGTGCAACCATGGAATAGGTCTGGGAACAAACAGCTGCACAATGGGCTACACCGTCCTTGAACCCCTTCTCAACCCACCCATGCCTAGACCTGAGTGAGGAGGAAAACAATGATTTGTTGATGTAGAAGAACTGGACATTCCCAGTCTCCTTTAGTGCCAGATATGTCTTGGCATACATGAGTCAATCCTCAATGATCTTTTCACTGTTCCTATTGTAAGGAGAAACTCCAAGCACCTTCCACAAGAAGCCCAAATCAACCATTTGCTTTGTAAACAAGGGTTTTAGAAACAGAAAGCCCAAACTCTGTGGCAAGCATTGATTGGACAGCAAGTGTGTCCAAGTGGCAATCCTTGGCTACCCACTGCTTGATTGCATCAATATGAACAGGCTGAAGGAGTTTGGGCTGCCGCTTAGCCTTAGTGGATTTGGCAATTTTCCCAGTGTTGCCATACTTGGTGTTGATGTTGGCAATGTATCTGGCTGTGACACCAAATTGGGATGCAATATCACAAACTGCCATTCCCCCATTCAAGCAGTTGAGGAGAGCTTCACGCTCACTATCCGTCAACCAACGCCAGCCCTTGGCAGGTACCACGGCATCCTGGCTACCAGGATTGACACAGGGAATGGGGACCTTTGTGTAGAAGGTGGGATCACGCTTGCTTGCAGTGGCGCTGTCAATGGTTGAATACACAATAGGCGCAGATGGTTCCTCAGTGGTGGCCAATGGCTTATAGGTGGTGTCAAAGACGCAAGGAAAGGAAGTAGCAACTCTTGGATCAAGAGTGCGGGGCCAGGTGACAACTGGGTAAACGGTGGAGGTGTAAGTAACCTCAGTGTTCCTGGTGACCCTGGTGTAGGAGACTTTGGTAGCAGGCCTTGAAAGTGGCTTCTGCCTGGGATTCAGGCTACTGTTCCAGCTTGAGATGCGGGAGGTGGTTGGCTGGCGCTGACACCTTGAGAGGCCTGTGTATTGGCATGGCTCCCCTTGAGTTGGATTCTGGGTCTGTTCTTGGACCCTCTGGGACGCCCTTGTGGACAGGCTGCCCTGCAGGCTGGTGCAGGAGCGGGTTGAGAATGCAATTGACAGTCCATAAAAATAAAATAAAAATATATTTTAGATTAAATATGTATTTATTTGGATTTTTGGTTTAGTTGTGGGTAGTTATTTTCTCTTGATTTAGCCTTGAATAGTAACAGAATTTTTATATCTGTGATTTGAAGTGTATAATATTGTATCCTTTCTGGATTTGGATAATTTTAAAGTTTAATCACTTTTTATGTCTAAACATGGTTATTGAGATAAAATTTGTATTTGATTTTAGTTGTGGTGGAGCTTCTTGATTTGGGTTGGTGTTTCTTAGTGTGCTTTGTGTACATTAAATTTGGATTCTAGTTCCCGCAATTAATATCTGAGTTTACTAGTGGCATTCAAAACTGATTTGAAATTTGGCTCTTGGATTTGACAATCCTGCAATTTCAAAAAACTTAGTAAACTTAATGAAAATGGTTGATGGATTTGAACACTTCAAATCTGATTCCAGTTAATTCATTTTGTCCATTGGAAATATGCAGTTTGACTTGAACTTTGCAAAGTGTCTATGAGTTCCCGCATTTTCAAATATTCAAATAAATACTCAAAAAATCAATTTAATTAAAAAAAGGCCATCCTGCAAAAGTGATTTGAAATTTGGACCAAGGATTTGACAATCCCACATTTTTACATCCAGGTCCTGAATTTACAGTATATAGAATAATTAATTTTAATTATCTTTTGTACTAATTCTTATATATCTATAATAAAATCCAACATCAATTCATTATATGCAAATAATATTATTGAATTCTTATTAAAACCAAAATAATAAAAATAAAAACAAATAAAAACGGAACAACCCTTTATCTTATTGGCTTGGAAGCAAGAGCTTTGGGGAAGAAGGATTTGGAGTGCTCATAAAAAGCTGCCATCACATCAGGTGGAATCAAGAATTGACTAACCTCAATAATATTGAGAGATCTTTGGTGTCCTGTGGGAAGCCAGCTCTTCACTTTATTCTTGATCTAACCAAACACCTCCTCAATTGGATTCAGAGATGGTGAATAGGGTGGGAGGAAGAGGAGTCTCATTGGGCAGTCAGCAAGGCAGTGGCTAGAGGTGTGGTTATTTTTTGTTGATGGGGGAACTCAGAAATAACCAAATCTACCTTGTGAAGCCTAACATTATCCAACACAAAAATGCTGGTTGTGACTATGTAATTAATCTAAAGGTACTCCTTGGTGGTTCATAGAAAATCAAGAAAGTTCCTGCTATTATGTTAACCCTTGATTATCTGATACTGGTCCAAACTGCAGGGACCAAGAAGCACTACTATGGAATAGGTATGGGAACAGGCAGCTGCACTATGTGCTACATCATCCTTGGACCCCTTCTTGATCACTCATGCCTAGACCTGAGCGAGGAGGAAAACAACAATTTGTCAATGTAGAAGAAATGTAAATTCCCAGTCTTTTTTAGGGCCAGATAGGTCTCAGCATAAATGTGGTGATCCTTGATTGTCTTCTTGCTGTTTATGTTGTACATGGAATCCCCAGTACTTTCCACAATAAGCCAAGATTGATCATAATTTTGTAGACAAGTGTTTTAGAAACAGAAAGCCCAAACTTGGTGTCAAGCATTGATTAGACAGAAAGTGAGTACAAGTGGCAATCCTTGGCTACCCACTGTTTTATTGCATTAATGTGTATAGGCCGCAAAAGGGTTGGCTGTCTTTTTGCCTTGACAGATTTTGCAATTCAACCAGTGACACTGTGTTTGGTGTTTAAGTTGCCAACATATCTAGCTGTGACACCAAATTGGGACACAATATCTCAGACTACCATTCCTCTGTTTAGACAGTTAAAGAGAGCTTCACACTCACTATCTGTTAACCAACGCTAGTCCTTGGTGGGTACTGCCACAACCAAGCTATCAGGCTCAACACATGGGATGAGAACCTTCAGGTAGAAGATGAGATCACTCTTGCCTGCGGTGACACTATCAATTGTTGAATACACAACAAGCACAGATTGCTCCTCACTTGTGGCTAATGGCTTATAGGAGGTGTCAAAAATGCATAAGCAGGAAGTGGTAACTCTGAGATCCAGAGTGAGGGGCTGTGTTACAACTAAGTACACGGTTGAGGTGTATGTAACTGTTATGTTTAGCTCCAGGGGACAACATCCAGGAGAACACAGCAGGAAATCTTTATAACAGAAAATTTGAGATTTGAAGCTATACTTGGGTTAGCCTTCAGGGCAAAATTAAGGATAAATTTCTTAATTTACTGGAATACAAGATGAGAAATTCCTTTTGGCAAAAAAGAAAGGAAAAGACTTGAAGAATATTAAAGCCAACACAAATGTAGATAAACCTGTCTTTATTAGGAGAAATGATTCCACTTAAATAGTAGACAAGGGGCAATGATAACTCATTAGGTAGACAGAGTGGTCAAGGGGGTCACGTTGGGATGAGGTCATACCAGGATCAGACATGGGCAGGTATGGTATTCTGGAATGGGTGGACATTGAAACAGACCCATTTACAGAAGGCAAGGAATTTCCAAAATCAAAGGCAAACCCAACCAAATCTTTGCACATATCACTTTTCAAAAGCCATATTTAAAATAGCATTAATGGCGCAATTTAAGACATCTCTCCCCTCAAGATTAGACACAGGAAATTGATATTTGCAGAGGAATTTGGAATGAACTTGGGCAAAAGGGCGGCAAGATGACAGCAGCCTTACGTTTCCTTGACGTTATTCTAGAAGGTGACTTCACAAGGTCCAACCCAGAGGGAGTCAAGCTTATGGGCTCTGCCCCCAGTACAATTCTGATAGTAGAGGACGTGGTCACCTACTTGGTACTCAGGGAGGGGGGCTTTAGAAGCATAGGAAGACAAGAGGGCTAAAGCCTTGACTTTATAGGCAGTTGAGTATGCCATAGCCTGAATGTCAATGATACAATTAGTTAAGCCTTTGGCATGCGCTTCAAGATTAGCAGACAAATCAACTTTGATCAAAGGAGGTCCCAGGATTGAGGAAGTTGTGGCTAAACGCCAATACAGCATGGAAAAGAGAGACTGGCCAGTCACACAGTGTCTACTGATTTGATACACAAAGAGAGCAGCAGGGAGGAACATATCCCAATTGGCGGCATCAGAGAGGGTGAGTTTCCTCATAATGGATACAAGGGAAGAATTTGCTTGTTCAACAGTCCCATTGATTGAAGGATTATAAAGTGCAGAGAAGAATTGGTGAGTGCCCATAGCCTCTACAATAGACATTATGAGGCAAGCATTAAAGTTGGTGCCATTGTCAGAAAGCAGGACTTGAGGGCAGCCATGTTGGTAGAAGACATCTTGCAACAAGAAATTAGCAGTGGTTTTAGCAGTTATATCTTTTGTAGCTCTGGCTTTGACCCATTTACTAAAATGGTCTATGGATACCAAGATGAATCAACACCCAGACCCAGAGAAAGGGAGAGGCCCAACAGCATCAATACTCACGGTGTAAAAGGCATGCTTAAGGGGATGAGCTTGAATTGATGTTGGGAAGGTTGAGGTTGTTGGAGCTGACAAGAATGACAGGAGGCAAGGATGTCAGGGATCAAGAGGCAAATGTTTTCCCAATAGAAGTTCTTGCATAACTAGTCATAAGTTTTTGCTATACCTCCATGCCCAGTATTGATGTGATCTTGGAGAATAATAGCTATCTTCATACTAGGGCAAACGTAGGGCAAGTAAGCATTGTTGACTTTCTTAAAGAGTTGTCTATCTCAAATTACAGTATTCTTGGATAGGGTCTGTAATGCCAATTGTATGTCTTCTGGCTCAGTGGTCTAGGAATCAGGGTACCCTATTAATTTATATAGGCAATTGGTGTCTGCAGGATGGATAGCTAATATAGGCATCCTTGAAAATCCATCAGTGTTATATTGTTGCACACCAGGACAGTGTACCACAGTGAGATTGTATCCTTGCAAGCGCAGAGCCCAACATGCTAATCAACCTTCAGGCTCTTTTAATTACTGCAGTCATTTAAGGGATGAATGGTATGTTTCTAAAGTAAAGTGAGTTCCATAAATGTAGTGTCAGAATTGTTTCACCGCATGTAAAACTGCTAGGCATTCTTTTTTGGTGACACTATATTTTTTTGTGTTTGCTGAGGACTTGCAAAGAGTAGGCCATGGGTCAATCCACACCCTCATTGTCAAGCTGGGCTAAGATAGCACCCAAAGCTACTCCACTGGCGTCATTTTAAAAGATAAACTGCAAATCATAATCAGGATAGACCAAGATGGGAGCCTCTTTGAGTTTAGCCTTCAGTGCTTCAAAATATTGCTGTTGGCTATCAGTCCATTCAAAGGGTAAGTTGCAGAAGAGCTGGACAAGAGGTTTGCTCAATTCATCAAAGTCAGGATGTGAGATTAGGCTGATTAACCACAAATAATCAGGCTAATCATTACACAAAGATCTTTATCAGTTACACTCTGTATTATCACTAGGTCAATATTCTATTAAGTGTAGTAATTATACGCATATAATAAATAGTCTATTATAATTGATATGTCAGCTATACACCATGTAATTGTTAGTTTATTATGATAGATGCAACAATTATACTCTGTATTATCACTTGATTATCATTTCTATATGTGTAGTGATTATACACTGTATATTACTAGTTTATTATAATTGATGTAGCAATTATACACCATATAAACGTTATTCAATATAGCAATTATCATTGATTACACACTGTGTAATATTATAATCATCAATTTATATTGCTTATTCCATCCTACTAGACGTTATATCAACTCAGTATCACCCAGCCTGATAGGCATATATGATTATATCAAACAAGTGATGTGCATATGGCTAGGAAATACCAAGTTTGGATCAGAATTACATGGCATATAATTGGGTTCCTTATTGGTATGGGTCAGCATTACACAGCAGATAATTCACAAGTTGATATTGGATTGAGTCCGCTATTATATGGCGTATAATCCCTAATTTGACCTGTTGTATTAATAAGCAGAAGGCTTGCCAGTCAGAAAAGAATCACTGATTAAGCCCTGAAAATGAAATACTGGAATTCTATCTTCCAATGTAGAAGGACTGAACAGAGATCATTTCAAAGCATCAGCCAGATATAGTGTAGTTTACTAGTGCAGTAATAGGTATGTAAGGATACAGCCAATCAATAACTGCCTATAGGCTATCTCAAGAAGAGAGTAGGCTGTAACTGAAGTGCCATGTACACCTTGCTAAGGCCAGTAGCAGCACATGTGCTAAGGACAGCCAATCAGGATAGGCATAGCCAGCAAAGATTGACCTATTGCAAAGGTAGCCACCAAGAACTGTCTGAAAGGACAAGAACAAGGTTCTTTGCAGTATATATTGATACAGACGCCTGAAAGGATGAAAACAAGTTCTTAGTTACACCTGGATAGATTGCAGCTGCTGGCTAGATTGTACTCCAGTTTCAATAAACATATTTATCTTCAAAGTTCTATTATATTGTAGTCTGTAGTGCTCTTGCATAGGATTAGGTAGAGTACATTGGCAAGGCTAACATCTATCTGTAGCTTTGAACATATCAGCAATAGCCCAAGTTGCTAAACATTTGTGCTCATTCAAAATCAAGCCTCTGCCAATGCCCACAGAAACTGTCCCTGTCTGCCAAGGATTGTCCTTGGCTCCGCTCTGCCCAGCTTTGCCGACAAGCATGGGTACAAAATTGAATCTTCAGATAGTGAGTGTGCTCCTGTCTTCTCTGTGAGCAACCCTGTGGTTGTTCACCCTTTCACAGCCATCCCTTTGGTTGTGGTCCCTCTACCCTCTGTTCCTGAGGGTCCTGCTTTGGTTCACTCCTACAATTGCACACAGATTGTAGAGCTTGCTGAAGTGCTCTTACGTGGATTATAGCTCTGTCCTTCCAAAAGTCCTGACCAGACCCTAAGATTCTTTTCCACTATTGTGACCAAGAATCTTGCTGGCAGCTCTACTGGCTCTATTGAAACGCCTCTTTCCAGGCTCTCCAAGAAAGCCTTTCTGGAGGAGAACACACTGTGGAGTACCTCAATGGCTTTGTTCAGCCATCTATCAAGCATCTCCAGCTTGTTACTGCATGTCAAAACCTTGAGTTGTCTTCCCTAGGCAACACCCTCCTCTCCTGTTTTTATGACTGGGCTGAGCAGTGGGCCACAGCCAACGCCTCCTTTTTGGAGTTGCGCACTGTGGTTTTTCCTAATCAGTCCATGGGGGGAACACCCATGCCAGAATTGATGAACTGATTGAAGTCCTCAACTCAAAGTTCAGAGCTATGGTCTACAAAGCCATGGACGCTTGTGAGGCCTCCCTGGCATGGCTCCAGGACTTACACAGGCTCTGTGCCAAATGAGATAAGTTCAGTCTGCGCGTGGCAGATGACTTGGCCACCATGGACCAGAATGTGATCACCTTAGACAAGAAGGTAGAACAGCTTGGTTTGCGACTCCATCAGTACAAGAAATATGTCCTGGATGACTTTCAGAGACTGGAAGCAAAGTTTGAAAGTCATCTGAAGGTATCTTGCTTGTCCACACCAAACCTCTGCCATGCCCAAACAGTACCAGGGTTGCAGCACTGGAAAAAAAGGTGACAAGTCTGGAATCCATAATTGGAGGATATGAGGAAGAGTTTGCCAGAGCTTAAAATACAATAATGGCCTTACAAGCAGAGCAAGCAAATATGAAGGATACAATCTCACGCCTATCTAAAAGCACAATGAACGTAGAGTCTGAACTCTGCCAGAGGAACCTTCATATATAAAATCTGAACATCCATGACCGCCTGACAAAGATGGAAGCCCAGGTACACCTACTGAAAGCAAAAGGCTGCAAGTGCATCCAAGCCAGCTGTCAGACCCCATCTTTGCTGCCAGCTAACCATTACAAGGATGCAGATGACCTCTCAGAGAAAGAGTTGGAACATGCAAACAGGGGGATTCCCAAAGTGTTCACCGCCTTTCCCAACAGAGAGCCATTTACACCCAAAGCTACGCTTAGGGCAAGACATAGCTATACAGCAAATAGGCAATTGACTGCCTCTCCCTGCCAGCCTGCTGAACCTACAATCACAAACAAATGGTTCAAACCTCTCAACCTCCCCAAATTTTACAAGCAAGAAAATGTGCAATTCTCCCTAAGATTTTTCAAAATGGCTGTGAGAGGCGCCAGTGATCATCAGAAGGCAACCACTCTTATCACCACCTTGAACATAGTGAGTGTCAATCTGGTGATGCCACAACTACCTGTGACCAACTGGAGCTACCAGGAAGCAAAGCAGGCTGTACTTGAGGAGTTTGATGGAGAGGACATCCTCTTCACTAGGAAGTCTGAATTTGAAGCCATAAAGTTTTCCCCAGGAAAAACACTGCAAGAATTTGCGGAAACGTTTTATCACAATGTGCTAGTACTCCTGGGTTCTGGCACGGTTTCTACCTTCAACATCTGTGCTGCAATGAAACAGGCAATCTATATCTACAAAGAACCTCACATAGTGATGACCCCTGCCTATGCCAAGAGCAAGGCTGTTTCAGAGATTGTGGACTGTCTCTGTAGCCACACTGAAACGTTCAGTCCCCCTAATAGACCTGGTTCCAAGCAACCAAAGACAGCCTATGAAAAACCATGCTTACAGAAGAAGGATTCTGTTAAGTCCTCTGTGCACCCTCCTGATGTAAAGGGTCCCTATTGCATCTCCTGCAATACAGCAGGACATTAAAAATTGAAATGTCTGAACAACATCAAGAAGGTACGTGTCATAAAAAACTATCCCACTAGCATCAACAAGGGAAAAGCCAAAGTGGAGTAGAAGAGGGAAATTATACCTCTTCCAGAACCCTCAACCTTCCCATCAAACCTGACCCCAAAGTACACTGTCCCAAAGATCTACAAGAGGACACAATTCACATGGTTGTAGCCAACAATCTTTATGCTGTGACTACCTGCTCTCAAACCAAAGTCCAGCACAAAGAGGCCAGCCTAGCTGAAGTATTGAAACCTTATGCTGTTCAAATCCAGGAAGCCAGGGGAAACTGCTGTTTGTCATGCTCCAAAAATACCCCAAACTTGAAGTCAATACAAGTAGCTTTTCTCTGGAGGAGTTTAAGTCTGCATATCCTGATGTCTGCAAAAGTCTGCTCCACACTTTGGAGAGTGACAAGGAGAATGTGATACACACATTAAAAAGCCTTGATAAATCTTATATTGATTGTACATACATTGACATCTTGGTTAACAAGCGTCAGGTTTGAGAAATAGTGGATAGTGGTGCTCCATTTAACATCATCTTCACTAAGATGGTGAAGAAATTAGGTATAGCCCCAGATGTTGACTACAGATTGCCCTTTGGTACAGCTAGCAAAGAACCCACTTACTCTGTGGGAGCATACAGCGCACTACCTATGCAATTTGGTCCCATTGCAGTATCTGCTCCTGCAGTTGTGTTGCCAAACAACACCTATGATTTCCTCATAGGCGCCTCCTTCCTGGTGAAATATGGAGCCTTGACACATTGGGGTCTTGCTACCTTCAAAATCCTTGGACAAACCCTACCCTTGTTCTTCAGCAGGGAAGGACAAGACACCACTCCCAAGCCATGTAAGTTTGTCAACCTGGCCTACACCAACAGAAATTTCCCTGCAGAATAAAAACTTGTTGGGAAACATAGACGTAAACCCCCTACATAGATTCTAGAGCATAAGGGTATCCTGTTAAGGACCAGGTCTGCTTTTCCCCTGGAACCTGGTCACCAGAAGATTGCTGAGACTGTGTTATCTGTGGTTGTCTCTAAAGGGCTATATGGGAAGTCATTGAACCCTGGGGCTGTTCTCACTTTGAACAGTGAATTGCGCCAGGCATTGTTACCCCTGACTATTAAGAGATCCATGTCCTCTTGGCTAATCTCACAAAGAAGACACTTTCTATCAAGAAAGACCAAGTTGTAGGCTTCTTACACTTCTACCCCACAGAGGAACTATATGAGGCTAATAGATTTGGCACATTTGAGGAAATGGGTAACCAGATAACCCTGATCCAGCAGTCCATCTGACAACACCCTTAGTAGACCTTTCCTCCCTTGGCCCTTAGGAACAAGCTTGGGCATCATTGTTTTTTGATAAGTACTGCTCAATCTTTGCCAAAAGCAATCATGATCTGGGTTGTGCTGAAGGAGTGACCCACCACATCAATACAGGATCCACTCCCCCAATTTGCATGCACCCCATACAACAATATAAAGAAAATGAAGAAGCTGTCTCCAAAGAAGTCAGTGAGCTGCTAAAATGAAGCATGCTGGTTCTTTCCAAAAGCCCTTGGGCGTCTCCTATTCTGATTGTCAATAAGAAAGATGGCTCTAACCAAGTTGTCATCAACTATCAATTCCTCAAAAAGGTTACCAAGACGGACTCATACCCCTTGCCCTGCATAGATGACACATTAGATTGCCTCAGAGGCGCCAAGTACTTATCCACCATGGACCTCATATTGGGGTATTGGCAGATCAAACTGCCCCCAAAGAACAGGAAAAGTGCGCCATCATAACCTCACAAGGACTATTTCAACCAAAAAGAATACCGCAAGGGCTGTGCAATGCCCCAGCAACCTTCCAGCAAGCCATGGACACTATCCTTGGTGACCTTAAACTCTCCTGTGTCTTAGTGTACTTGGACAATATAAACGTCTTCTATAGGACTTTCAATGAGCATCTAGCTCACTTGGAGGAGGTCTTCAAGAGGCTAGCAGCTGCCAATCTTAAGATAAAGCTGCTCAAATGCCAGTTCTTCAAAGACCAACTGGAATACCTGGGCTTTGTCATAGATAGTCACGGCCTGCGGCCCCAGCCTAAAAAAACTGAAGCCATCTCTAGGATGAAGCAACCTGAGTCAATACACAACATACAAGTCTTCTTGGACATGGTTGGTTACTATTGGTGTTTCATCTCATGCTTTGAAGCCATTGGAGAACCCCTCTTCCACTTGCTGAAACCAGGAGTTGGCTTTGTATGGAATAAACAATGCCAAGGAGCCTTCAACAAACTACACTTGGCATTGTCAAACAACCTGTCCTGATGTACCCAGACTTTGACAGACCCTTTGTGATCCATACTGACGCCTCACTTACAGCGGTTGGGGCTGTATTATTCCAACTCAATGTCAAAAGGCTCAAACATCCTGTGGCATACGCTAGTAAAACACTAAACGTTCATGAACACAACTACACAGTGACAGAGCGCAAATGTCTGGCAGTCATCTACGCATGCAAGCCATTTTGGGTCTATATCCATGGTTGTTGTAAATTGCGCCATTAATGCTATTTTGATATGGCCTTCAAATATTGATAGCTGCAAAGATTTGGCTGGGTTTGCTTTTGATTTTGGATATTCTTTGCCTTCTGCAAATGGGTCTGGTTCAATTTCCACCCATTCCGGATTGATGTACCTGTCTGTGATTGATCCTGGTATGACCTCATCCCAGTGTGACCCCCTCAGCCACTCTATCTTCCTAATGGGTGATCACAGTCCCTTGTCTACTATTCAAAGTAGAATAATTTCTCCTAATAAAGACAAGTTTATCCATATTTGCGTTGGCTTTAATAATCTTCAAGCTTTTTCCTGTCCTTTCTGCCAAAAAGACTTTTACATCTCATTTTCCAGGAAATTAAGGTACATGTCCTTAATTTTGCCCTGAAGGCTAACCCAAGGCTTGCTTCAAATCTAAATCCTTTGTTATAAAAATTTCCTGCTATGTCCTCCTGGATGTTGTCCCCAGGAGCCAAACACAACAAAATGGTGCTCACTACAGGCGCTGCAAGCCCCTTGGTTACCCCGTTCCCTTGCACATTCTCTGTCCTTCTCCCTTTGTTTCTGAAGTACCAGAACAACCTAAAGTCTCTAGTCCTCCTCTAGAAGAAGACATCACCAATGCCCCCTCAAATCCTATGGTATTGGTTCTGTCTCCTGGGCCCGTGTGGCCCCCCTTCCAGCTTTCTCTCTCAATTACAAGCAAGCTTGTGCTGCTGCCCGCTCACTCCTTCACACAGGAGCTGTGGCAATGCACACTATCCCTGGTCTCTATTCCAGGTATGCTTCTGAAGACCTATATTCCTTCCTTTTGGACTTTGGTCTCCCCCCACCCTGATGGAATCCATGGATACAATTGGCGTGTTGGTCAACCAGTTCATCCAACCTGCCTTAGTTCACCATCAACCCGCCTTAGGATCCCAGAATCAACTATAAAATGCTGTAGCCACCGCCTTCTCAAATAACCATGCTAAAATATGGCCTATCAAGAATGGCCCCACAGTCTCTTTGCGTGTATTTCTGACAACCAGTGCAACTCACTGGCATCACATAAGTACTTGACCTCCTCCCTGAACTCACTTTGTTCCTTGCTCCCTGGATACATAAAGGACCAACTATGCAAATTGGATGAACATCAGGCAGTGTGGCGTGAGCAAATCAAGGCCTTTCTGCTAAACCATCACCAGGATTTTGAGACTCTGGTTAGTGAGCTTAATCAATTCAGGGAGCATGTCAACTTGTAACTTGAATTCGTAGGAGCTCATGTTGATACTTGGGGCCACCATCTGCAGCATCAATACAGTCTGGATAAGGCTACACTAGGCAACACTTTATACCAGGTGCAAAATTGTGTGGATGACAGGGTAGCGTCTATCAAGGTGACTCCTCCTGCTCCTCTTGTCAAGGCCCTATCTGATTTTGAAACCAAGGTATGGGAGGCAATTTCCAAACTCAAGGCTACCACTTGACGTCAAGCTTCTGTTCAGAACCCCCCTCCAGTCAAACCAATGCCTGACCCTCATATTGCCTCCCTCACTGATCAAGTAGCTATTTTACAAGGTGAAATTGAGTACTTAAGACAGCCCTCTCTAATTCTGAGGATTCATTGTCTGAATCTGAAGATGAAGAGGAAGGTGAAGTTGTTAATACTCCTGCTCATGACAATCATGGTTGTTGCCCTGGTCTGGAAGATCAACCCCAGGTTGACTGTGCATGTGCACTAGATCAACTTGCAGAAGTGACAAATGATGTAGCTGATAGGCAAGACACATTAGAAAGAGAGGTACAAAATCTCTCCTGCTTTACTGAGACCCTAAATAGCAAGTTGTCCCCTTGGTTGCTCAGACCACTTCTTTGGCTACTTGCGTCAATGGGATTGCTGGCAACTTGGCAGTACAACAAATCAAGATTGACAAATTTGGGACTGCTGCTGCCACTGCTAGGGATATTAGTGAACAGAACAGCTCTACTTTGGATACTCTAGAGGAAAGCCCTTTGACTCCTCTGGGCTAGACAACCTGCTACTGAATCCAAGTTTGATAGCAACCCTTAAATTAACGTCCTCAACCCTGGTGAAAACAGTCAGTCCTTGTTCTTGTCCATTGACCCAAACTACAAACCAACCTTCAAGAAGATATTCAATCCAAAAACCTCTACCATTGCTGCCTTTCTAACTATTTACAAAACTGCAATGCGTAGGGCTACTGAAAAACTCAAAAAGGAACATATCCTCACCTGTCTCCATCCCACTTGCCAAGAAGTAGTGGTCCCCAAGCTCCCCTCCATTGTCACTTGGGAGAACATGAATTGCCTCCTTATTGAGGAGTTTGGGGGAGACCTCAGCTTGGAGGTCAAGAAGGATGCATTTATGCACATTGCCTTTAAGCCCAAGGAAACTCTGGCCGAGTTTGCGGATTGTTTCTACATTGAAGGCCAGCAGTTAATCACTAGTTGACAGTTGACTCCCTGGGAAGCCTACACAGCTTATTCAAATGCTTTAAAGGTGAACCAGCTTCTATGCCTACACTTTAAGGCACATAAGGCTTTGCTCACTTCTATGAAGAGCATTAAGAAACTCTTGCAAGACATGTATTTGACCCATGGAGGTATGGTGGTACATGAAAATAAAGCCAGTAATGCTGGGACTACCTCTTGTATGCCGCACATTATGACCCTGGGTGCTGGTGGACAGGCTAAGAGGCAAGGTTGCCATAACTGTGGCCAAATTGGGCACCATTTGTGTACCTGCATCAACCCCTAAGTTGTCATGAATGACATTTCAATACTTGTATTGAAAACCCAAGAGTCAAACCCCAAACACCTGAAGGCAGATCAGACCCCCCAGGACAGTCCAGGACCCGCCAATCTGTTAAGTCACAGACTCAAATTGTTAAGTTGACCTGCAATCTGCCAGCCTAATACTGAGGATTCCCCAAATGGTTGCCAGATTGCTGCCAAACCAGTGCCACTAGAGACCCATACCTACGCAGAAAATGTGGTCTGCCTAAAGGAGGTTGTGAAAAGACCTGCTACTAGCCCTGCCAACAAACACCAGCTGTTGCCAGTCTCCAGTAAAGAAAAGGTATTGCAATTGGCCAACTCAGATGACATGGTGAACAACGGCAGCAAAACAAAGCACGGCCACTTTTGTTCCCCAGAACCAGTCCAGCCAAGAACCACCAAACCGGTGCCACTGAGGGCCCAGACCTACGCAGAAGCTATGGCTTGAGCAAGGTTCACTACTAGCCCTGACAAAAAGCACCAACTGCTGCCAGTCCCCAGTCCAGAAAGAGAATTGCAATTAGCCCACTCAGGTGACATGGTGAACCAAAGCAGAAAAATTAAGCATTGCCACTTCTGTTTGCCAGAACGTACCCAACCAGAACCTGATGCCCTCCAGACCCTAAGCCAAGATTCATGCCCTACCAGCAAACCGCCCATGAACCTGAAGCCTGCAAAAAGCAAAGAAGCAAAATCACATGGTATAAGAACGCTGGTAGTGTGGTGATGACCACATTGTCATTTTCTATAATAAAGTTTTATGAACCTTTGGTTCAAACAAATCTTACCCTATCTAGTCTTAGTGATCTTCCACCTAAACTCTGGCTAAGTAGACAACCAGGCAACTGACCAATCCAGAGACCAACCTGCCAAACTGCCCCAGGCATTATAACGTCCCCCAGGAGCCCCCTATGGACCTGTGTACTTTACCAAAAACCCTCCAAACCCAGCCTACGCCACAGTCAACTTGGAAAACATACTCTTTGCCAACCCCCTGGCAAGAACTAGAGAAACTGAAACAATAGGTTGAGAAGGAAAGTGGTATGTTAGGCTGCCCAGATTGTTCAAAGACAAGTACAATTACCTGCCAGTGTATTTTGTTCCCATGACCCCACCCATAACCCCTAGACTGGACCGCCCTCTGGAACCTACTGCCGCAGCCAAGACCACCTCTACCCAACTTTTTGGAGTACTCTACATTACTTTGACAGGATTGGTGGATTCCATGGTCCCAAACTCTGGACCCTGGTCCTTGATTGGGCAATCTATATCTTACATTATCAAGTTAGCACCCATTCTATGGTGGGCCTTACACGCCGGCTTGGCCGCACCACACCCTAAGCCGCCCAATGCCTCTACCTATGACTGGATTCCTGACACAAGTGTAAGGTTGTGACCCCAAGGAACAGGCAGGAAAAGAGAGGTCAGCTTATAGATGGAGACACTATCTGCTGACCAATCTCCCCCAGTTCCCTCTGATCCTCTGTCTGATGAGGAAGCTCCCTCTTCCTCTGGCCCAACTATCCTTCATCTATTTCACAATCTCTCCAGTGATTCAGAGCCTGAAGATTCTGATAGTTATGGCTATTCTGTCTTGACTGTTCCAGAGACTATCTCTGTTCCATACAAGCTTTGCTCTGGGAAGACCACCACCACTTCCCAACAACCTGCAAGTGAAGCTAAATCCATGGTGACTTGCCCTTACCTAGCTCAAGCCCATTGACCTCCCGTCTTGGTTGATTCTTCTGAGGACACAGCCAAGCTAGCTGAAGCTCTCTTCCAAAACGTAACTGTATCTCTCCTGCTACAGACTATATAAGGAGATTCCTAAGTCACAGTGCATGCTAGCTAAATGGGAAAATGAGCTAGAGGCTGCGCAAGATGTGTTAACAGTCTTGACCCCCTTTGGGAAAGATACAACCCGCATGGAAGTATCAATCCAAAAGGTTAAAATCAAAGTCATCTTGGACACAGATTCTACAGTCAACGTAGTATCTTAAAAACTGATGAAGAAACTTAAGTTGGCCCCTGACCTCAACTACACTCAGTTGTATGGCACAGCTTACATGGAACAAATGCGGGCCATTGGTGCCTACTCTGCCCTACCCATGATGTTTGGAAAACTCCTCATTGAGTCTCCCACTGTAGTCCTTGAGAACAAAAGCTATGACCTCTTGGTTGGTACTCAATTTTTCCGAGAATATAACAGGATTATAAACTTACAAGATGGATACCATTTTGCTCTTAGAATATGAGGTTCCTTTGATTTTTGAGGAAGCTCCAAGCCTCCCAGGAAAACGTCTTAAAACTTGCGTGCTTGAGTACCCTATGGGTATCTTCTCTCTCAAGTATAGGAATCACTCCTCTAACATGCGTACCCCTCCTCCTTCCTGCCCTGTGGAAGAAGGGGTACCCCTACTAGCACCAGCGGCTATCACCATTCCCCCGGGCTCTCAAGTGGTGAGTGATCCCCAGATTTCTTATGAGCTACCTGAAAAGTTGTTCTTATAACTCTACTCACCTGAATCCCTAAGCTGTAAAGAGCCCCGCCTGTGTCCTGGGATTCTAGATCAAACCTACAAAGAGCCCGTACAATTACTGCTTGCCAACCTGACAGCCCTGCCCATACAGGTGACCCAAGGCCAGGTTGTAGGGAATGGTTGTATACTGGGAGAAGAACAAGTGACCTCCCTCTACCCCTTTGGGACTTTTAGTGATTTCAATCTACCTGAAGACAATCCTCAAGTTCTCTCTTTTTTCACTGCTGCCAATTCCCCCCAGCTGTATCCTGTTCACTAAAAAGAGGTGTTAGACCTGCTCAATCAGTTTAGCAACATCTTTGCCTTGGGACCTACGGACTATGGCCTGTCTAAAGGAGTCATCCATCAGATTGATACTGGGGATGAACCTCCTTTATGTGCCAAACCATACCGCTGTAGTAAGGTGGAGGATGCTCAAGTGTCTAAAGAACTCAAATAACTTCTGCAAACTGGGTTACTGGCTCCTTCTCAAAGTCCTTGGGCTTCCCTGTTACTGATCCTCAAGAAGAAGGATGGCAGACATTGCATTGTAATGGACTATCACCGCCTGAACTCCCTCACTAAGAAATACTTGTATCCCTTACCCAGAATTGACAATGCTCTCAGATGGCTGGGTGGTTCAAGTTTTTCTCAGCCATGGATCTAGCCTTTGGATACTGGCAAGTTGACTTATCTTCTGAAGATCAAGAGAAGGCCGCGCTTATCACCTCAGTAGGCTTTTTTTAACCCACCATATGCCCCAGGGACTCTGCAATGCCCCTGCTACATTTCAATGGGCTATGGACTCCATCCTACAAAACCTAAAGCTCTCTTGCGTCCTCATATATTGTGATGACATCACTGTATTCAGCGCTACCTTTACCAACCACTTGGAACACCTCAAGGCTGTATTCATCAAGATTTGTAAAGCTGGCTTGAAACTCAAACCCTCCAAGTGCTCCTTGTTTAAGGAACGTCTTGAATTCTTAGGTCACAAGGTCACTCAAACTGGAATCCGCCCCATGAATAACAAGGTGGAAGCCATAAACAAGATGCTACCTCCCACAAATCTTTGAGAGGTTCAAGTATTCCTTGGTATGATGGGCTACTACTGACAGTTCATACCTGACTTTGCTGAACTGAGTGAACCCCTTGTCCAACTGCTTTGCAACGTCCCCTTTGAATGGACAGATAGCCAACAACAAGCATTCAAAGCGTTGAAGGCCAAGCTCAAAGAGGCTCCTATCTTAGTCTATCCTGATTGTGATAAAGAGTTCATCTTGTATAATGACGCTAGTGGAGTAGCTGTGGGTGCCATCCCTGCCCAGCTTGACAATGAAGGCGTAGATTGACCTGTAGCCTACTCTTTGCGGGTCCTCAATAAGCACAAGAAAAACTACAGCGTCACTGAGAAGGAATTTTTGGTGGTGCTGCATGCAGTGAAACAGTTTTGGCACTACATTTATGGGACCCACTTTATGGTGGTACAGATCACTCCTCCCTCAAATGGCTGCAACAGCTAAAGGAGCCTGAAGGTCAATTAGCGCGTTGGGCTCTGCATCTACAAGGGTATGATTTCACTGTGATACACTGTCCTGGGGCTCAACATCAGAACGCTGATGGCCTGTCAAGGATGCCAATTCTAGCTATCCACCCCACTGACGCTGATTGCCTATACAAATTAATAGGCTATCCTGACTCTTGGACCACTGAGCCAGAAGACATTTGCTTGGCATTACAGACCCTATCCCAGGACACTGTAATTTGTGATAGACAGCGCTTCAAAAAGGTTAACAATGCCTACCTACCCTACGTCTGCCCTAGCATGAGGATAGCCATTATCCTCCAAGCTCACATTGACACTGGACATGGAGGCATAGCAAAGACTCATGACTTGTTGTGCAAAAACTTCTATTAGGAGAGCATGTGCATCCTGATCCCTGATGTCCTTGCCTCCTGTCATTCCTGTTATCTCTAACGCCCTTGCCTGTCCCAACACCAGTTCAAGCTCATCTTTCCAAAGCATGCCTTCCACACGGTGAGTATTGATGCTCTTAGGCCTTTCCCTTGGTCTAGGTCAGGATATCAGTTTATCTTAGTTGCTGTAGACCATTTTAGAAAATGGGTCAAAGCCAGAGCAACAAGATATATAACTTCCAAGACCACAGCTACTTTCTTGCTGCAAGATGTCTTCTATTGACATGGCTGCCCTCAAGTCCTGCTTTCTGACAATGGTACCAACTTTAATGCTCACCTCATCACTTCTATTGTCTAAGCTATAGGGACCCACCAATTGTTTTCTGCGCCATATAACCCTTCAACTAATGGAACTGTCAAACAAGCAAACTCCACCCTTGTGTCCATAATAAGGAAACTCACACTCTTGACGCTGCCAATTGGGATATGTTCCTACCTGCTGCTATCTTTGCTTACTGCCTCAGTAGACACCAAGTGACTGGTCAGTCCCCTTTTGCCATGCTGTATGGGCGTGAAGCTGCCACCCCCTCAATCTTAGGACCCCCCTTGATCAAAGTTGATGTGTCTGCAAATCCTGAGGCCCATGTTAAAGACTTAACCAATTGTATCATTGACATCCAAGCAATAGCATATTCCACTGCTTACAAGGTCAAGGCTCTGGAACTCTCCCCGTCCAATGCTGCTAGAGCCCCCTCCCTGAGTATCAAATAGCCAATCTAGTCCTCTACCACCAGAATTTTACAGGTAGTAGAGCTCATAAGCTGGATTTCCTTTGTGTTGGGCCTTGTGAAGTCACCTTTAAAAAGGGTGTTGAGTATACCATGAAACTACTGTCTTCTGGACGTCCTTTTTCCCGTGTTCACTCCAAATTTCTCCGCAAATATCAACTCCCTGTGTTCAATCTTGAGGGGGGAGATGTCGTAAATTGCGCCATAAATGCTATTTTGATATGGCTTCAAAGATTGATAGCCGCAAAGATTTGGCTGAGTTTGCTTTTGATTTTGGATATTCATTGCCTTCCGCAAATGGGTCTGGGCCAATATCCACCCATTCTGGAATACCATACCTTCACATGTCTGATCCTGATATGACCTCATCCCAGCGTGACCCCCTCAGCCACTCTGTCTTCCTAATGAGTGATCACTGTCCCTTGTCTACTATTTAAATAGAATTATTTCTCTTAATAAAGACAAGTTTATCCACATTTGCATTGGCTTTAATAATCTTCAAGCTTTTTCCTGTCCTTTCTGCCAAAAGGACTTTTACATCTTGTTTTCCAGGAGATTAAGATATGTGCCCTTAATTTTTCCCTGAAGGCTAACCCAAGGCTAGCTTTGAACCTCAAATCTTTTGTTATAAATATTTCCTTCCGTGTCCTCCTGGATGTTATCCCCAGGAGCCAAACACAACAATGGTGTACAGTTCACAGTGGTCACAGACCACATGTCTCTAGCTTGGCTTCAGAGCCTCAAGGAACTAGAAAGCTGACTTGCTTGTTAGTCACTGAAACTACAGGCCTTGGACTACAAAATCCTCCATCACCCTGGCAGCAAGCACCAGAATGCATACTGCCTATCACACTTACCCACTGTGGCAATAGTGAGCCCATTAGTGGATCAGCTGTACCACAAAATGATGACTGGGGAGTTTAGTGACAAGCCTAAAAAATTACAGCATATTCTAAAAGACCTCCAAAAGGATACAGTACTAAACAATGGTGTGTTATACAAGTTGGTGGATGGCAAAGAACGCATATTCCCTCCTCCCTCTAAAAGGGCTAGTATTGTCACAGCTTCTCATAAGACAACAGATCATGGAGCCTTTCATAAAACCAAGGATATCCTGTCTTGCACTTACTTCTGTTAAGCAATGAATTTCAACATTCAAGAGACCATTGACTTCTGCATCAAATGCCAAGGGAATAAGCCACTACAGAAAATCACAGCTTACCAAATGATAAAACCCAATTTTTCCTGGCATACTGTATCTATGGACGTAGTGGGACTGCTCCCATGCAGCAACCCTGGCTTTTGTTATGTGATAGTGGCTATAGATTACCTCACTAAGTGGGTAGAAGCCTGGACTCTAAGGAAGGTAGATGCTCCTTCTACTGCATAATTTGTCTTGATTGCCATTATACTACACCACAGCTACCCAAAGTTCCTACTCTCAAATAAGGGACTAATTTTCCAGCCTCAGTAATATCAAGAGTAAACAACCTCATGGGAGTTTGTGGGGTACTCTCCACCTATACCACCCTGAAACCAATGGGATGATGGAGCGCGCCAATGGTACCCTAACTTAGATCCTCTGGAAATTAGCGTCATTGTGTACATCTTCCTGCAAAACGTACTTAGGAGCAACAGTGTTTGCGTACAACGTTTTGATTCACTCAAACACAGGAGCGTCTCCATTTCAACTGATGTATGGCTGCCACCCTGCCATTCCGCCTATCCTATACTTGGCCACAGGTGACCCTGGGCAATTTTCCTACAACCAGTATCTATTTTATCTGGCTAACACCCTCATCAAGTTGTAGGCATCTTCTTTTAGAAGCACAGCTATTAAGACCCAAGTCAGATTTGAAAGGGACTCTGCTAATAGAGCCCCATTGCCCTCTTTTGAGGTAGGGGGAGGGGGTTGCATTCTGCAACACTTGAGGCACAGATAGATCTCACAAGCTAGACAAGCTATGGGTAGGCCCATTTGATATCATAGAGAAAACATCACCTGACGCCTACACCATCAAGGATAAGGATAGTGGATGTATATTCAACCATGTACATACAAAGTTCCTATGCCCATTCTGCATCCCAAAGGAAGGGCCTAATTAAACACCTTCCTGATCTTATCATAAAAAATAATAAGCACCAAATGAAAACTCATATATTATAAAAAGATAAACATAAAATGATAAAAGTGCAATATATTGAAAAAGGACATAGTCCTATGAAACTTTATTACTGAGTGCTCCCCTCAGGCTCCTGAGGGACATGATGAGTGGTAGTCTCCATACAGTCACCAAAAGCATGGATGGCTACCACCTGATAAAGGACAACAATGTTGCAAAGCCATATTGCTTTGCCTCAGGCAAGAGTTGCTCCCAGTGCATGATGGGTACAGATAAGGTAAACTCCCCATCAGCCAGGCGTCCCAGACCACACTCTATTGGAAAGCATGCTCCCAACACCAGGCGCTTAATAATAAACTCCTCAGAGGGATAATTGGCCAGAAGACCCCGCTGGCGGCGCAACACCTCATAATGTTAATACTCCAAGATAGCCTGCATCTGGCCCAAGGAACTGCAAGGAAGTGAAGGCTTGGGAACCAATAAAAGGTTATCCAATAAAGCCATGTTGGGAAGATACCAGGAAGGGTCACCGGTCTCCAACTTCTCCAGGGTAATGTTAATAATGTTGGCCAGCCAGTTGTGCTGATTATCTGCACGTCAAAGTCCCTATTGTCAGGTGGAGTTGGGACTAGGCCCCCAAGCACGGTTCAGACTTGCACCACTGCACAATTGAAATCAATCACTTGTACATACTTGACATACAATTCCACATTGGAGCAAGGCGGCTCCACCAATACCCCCTCCAGAGGCCATGCCAGCTTGCAAAGAGCCACAGAGCAAATAGCAGGAGGGTGGTATTGCTCCAAATGCCAAAGACAGGAGTGAACATCCACCCCCTGCTCATGAGACAGGAGGATAAAGAGGAACTCACTGAGGAATTCATAACCCTGGAAGAGGCTGTTAACCTCAAAGTCCGCATGATCAGGGTTGTAGGAGATAACAATGCTATCCAGCAAAGTGAGATCAAGAGCATATAGCACAGCAGGTGGCTGAGGTACCACAGCCCTGGCCTGCCAAGCAGCTGGATCTACTAAAGAAGCTTGATTTACTCTCCCAACCACCAAAGGAGGACAATCTTCCTGTGCAACCTCCTGCTCTAAGATGGGGCTGTAAGGACGCTGAAAGGGATTGGTCACCACAGTGGTGGCCAAGGACAGCTCCAAACGGGTATCATTTTCCTGGGCTTGCAATGAACACCACCCAAAGAACTGGAGGCAGTGCACCTCCTTGCTTTGTCAATTGAACTTCTGCCAACGCTCCTCTAACATGGTTGCCAAGAATGCCTGATACTCCTCTTTACTGCTGAGATGGGAAGATGTGGTTGAGAAAGCCATAATGCCTGATTCTCTCCTTACCCTCCCTATTTATGGTCAAGAGGGGAGAAATGTGAGATTAGGCTGATTGACTACAAATGATCTTGCTAATCATTGCACACAGATATTTATCAGCTACGCTCTGTATTATTACTAGGTCAATATTCTATTAAGTGTAGTAATTATACGCCGCATAATCAATAGTCTATTATAATTGATATATCAGTTATACACCATGTAATTGTTAGTTTATTATGATAGATGCAACAATTATACTCTGTATTATCACTTGATTATCATTTCTATATGTGTAGTGATTATACACTACATATTACTAGTTTATTATAATTGATGTAGCAATTATACACCATATAAACATTATTCAATATAGCAATTATCATTGATTATACACTGTGTAATCTTGTAATCATCAATTTATATTGCTCATTTCATCCTACTAGACGTTGTATCAACTCAGTATCACCCAGCCTGATAGGCATATATGATTATATCAAACAAGTGATGTGCATATGGCTAGGAAATACCAAGTTTGGATCAGAATTACATGGCGTATAATTGGGTTCCTTATTGGTTTGGGTCAGCATTATACAGCAGATAATCCACAAGTTGATATTTTATTGAGTCTGCTATTATATGGCGTATAATCCCTAATTTGACCTGTTGTATTAATAAGCAGAAGGCTTGCCAGTCAGAAAAGAATCACTGATTAAGCCCTGCAAATGGAATACTGGAATTCTATCTTCCAATGTAGGAGGACTGAACAGAGATCATTTCAAAGCATCAACCAAATATGGCGTAGTTTCCTAGTGCAATAATAGACATGTAAAGATACAGCCAATTAATAACTGCCTATAGGCTATCTCAAGAAGAGCGTAGGCTGTAACTGAAGTGCCATGTACACCTTGCTAAGGCCAGTAGCAGCACACGTGCTAAGGACAGCCAATCAGGATAGGCACAGCCAGCAAAGATGGACCTATTGCAAAGTTAGCCACCAAGAACTGTCTGAAAGGACAAGAACAAGGTTCTTTGCAGTATATATTGATACAGACGCCTGAAAGGATGAAAACAAGTTCTTAGTTACACCTGGATAGATTGCAGCTGCTGGCTAGATCATACTCCAGTTTCAATAAACGTAATTATCTTCAAAGTTCTATTCTATTATAGTCTGTAGTGCTCTTGCATAGGATTAGGTAGAATACATTGGCAAGGCTAACATCTATCTGTAGCTTTGCACATACCAGCAATAGCCCAAGTTGCTCAACACAGGGATAAACTGGCAATAGTAACCCATCATACCAAGAAATACTTGGACCTCCTGTAAGTTTGTGGGAGGCAGCATCTTGTCAATAGCTTCTACCTTATTATTCATGGGGCATGTTCCAGTCTGGGTGACCTCATGGCCCAAGAATTTGAGTTGCTCTTTAAAGAAGGAGCACTTGGAGAGTTTTAGCTTTAAGCCAGCTTCTTGAATCTTGATGAATACAGCCTTGAGATGGTCTAAATGATTGGTAAAGATAGAGCTGAACACAGTGATATCATCACAATATACGAGGACACAAGAGAGCTTCAGATCTTGTAGAATAGAGTACATAGCTACTTGAAAGATAGCCAAGGCGTTGCAGAGTCATTGGGGTATCCAAGTAGGTTTGTAGAGGACTTCTGAAGTGATGAGGGCATCCTTTTCCCGGTCTTCTGAAGACAAGTCAACCTACCAGTAGCCCAAAGCTAAGCCCATAGCAGAGAAGAATTTCAAGCCTCCCAATTGTCTGGGAGCATCATCAATTCTAAGAAAAGGGTATGATTCCTTTTTTGTGAACAAGTTTAGGCAGCAGTAATCCATCACAATGTGGTGGTCTATGTCCTTCTTCTTGAGGATCAATAAAGAGGAGGCCCAAGGGCTCTGAGAGGGAGTCAAGATCCCAGCTCCAAGAGTTGTTTAAGCTCCTTAGAAACCTGGGTGTCATCTACCCTACTGCAGAGGTAAAGCTTGGCACAAAAGGGCGGTACATCACCTGTGTCTATCTGATGAATGAACCCCTTGGCTAGGCCATAGTCTGTAGGTTCAGAGGCAAATATATTGTTAAACTGATTGAGCAGTTCCAGTACATCTTTTTGTTAGATTGGTGAAAGTTGTGGGAAATTGGCAGCTGTGAACAGGGAGAGAACCTGAGGGTCTCCTTCAGGTGAGTTAAAGTTGCTGAAGGTTCCAAAAGGGTAGAGGGACGCCACCTGCTCTGCTCCTAATATGCAGCCATGCCCTACAACTTGGTCCCAATATACCTGCATAGGCAAAGCAATCAGGTTAGCTATAAAAAGCTATACAGGTTCCTTATGAGTCTGATCTAAGATCCCTGGGCATAATGGAGGCTCCTTGTGGCTTAGATATTCAGGATAATATAGCTCCAGTAATGACTTTTCAGGCAGTTTGTAAGATATCATAGAGTTTATAATCACTTGGGAGCCTGGAGGGATAGTGAAAGCTGTAGGAGCAAGAAGAGGCACACCTTCCTCTGCAGGACAGGAAGGAGGAGGGGAACACATGTTGGAGGAATGAGTTTTGCACATGAGCAAGAAGATACATGTGGGGTATTCCAGCACACAAGTCTTAAGGTGTTTGCCCAGGAGACGCGGAGGTTCTTCAAAAATCAAAGGGACCTTGTATCCTAAGAGTGATAGGTATTTATCTCAAAGGTTTGAAATTCCATTATATTCTCAGAGGAATTGTGTACCAACCAGGAAAACATAGCTTTTGTTCTCTAAGACAACAGCAGGGGATGCAATGAGAAGTTTCTGAACTTCATGGGCAGGGCATAGTAGTCACTATTGGCTCAAGTTTGAGCCATGCCAGCAGTATCATATGATTGAGTGTAGTTGATGTCAGGTGAAAGCTTAAGCTTCTTCATTAGCTTGGATGATAGCACATTTACTGGAGAACTTGTGTCCAGTATTGCCTTGATTTTAACCTTTTGGATTGTCACTTCCACGGGGTAGTATCTTTCTCAAAGGGGGGCAAGACAGCCAGAACGTCTTGCGCAGCTTTTGTTCTTTCTCCCATAAAGATAACATGAAGATTAAGGCAGGAATTTCCTTATACACAGTCTGCAACAGGAGATATATGGACACATTCTGGAAGAGAACTTCTGCTAGTTCAGTAACTTCTTCAGAAGATTCTACCTTGACAGGAGGTTAATGAGCCTGGGCTAGGTAAGGGTGAGCCACTATGGCCTTGGCTTCACTTGCAGATGGGCAAGTTGTAGTTGTGGTTCTCCCTGAGCAAAGCTTGTTAGGGACTGACACAGTTTCTGGGACAGCCAACAAAGAGTAGCCATAATCATAAGACTCATTGCAGCCAGAGTCCTTGGGTTTGGAATCACTAGAGAGGTTATGGAACAAGTGATGGATAGTTGGGCCAGGCAAAGGGGAGATTCCTTGTCAGAGGGAAGATCAGGAGGAGACGGGGGAGATTAGTCAGCAGAGAGAATCTCTGCCTCTAAGCTGACCTCTCTTTTCCTGCCTTCTCCTTTGGATTGCAATATTCTACCCAAGAATTGGTACAGTTACGTGATTGATGCCCTATTTGACCATAGTTATGACATCCTTGTCTCTTAGGCTATCCGCTTGAGCCAAGAGTCATAATATGTGAAGTATGGGAGGTGGTTCCAGCATTGCTGGCTTTATTTTCAAAGACCACTGTTACAACTGAACCAATGAGGATTCAGGATTTGGAATTGTGGAAGACAACAGTCCAATAGAAAGGACATAATAATAAGAATAAGGAATTGTTTATTGTAGAATATTGTGATTAATATACCATATGGGGAAAGCCACAAGGCCACAAGGGGGTGGCATAGTGGGAAGTTCCATGTAAGGTTCAAAGCCAAGGAATAACTTGTGAAGGGATCAGCAAGCCAAATTGGTAACACTCCTAATTAGGATGAAGTACCCGCCATTTGATATTGCCATCAGATTGGTTCATGTTGTTAGATACGTCAAGGGGCAACTCATTGAGCGCCCCCTGTGTATTGTAAGATACATTAGCAGGAAAGTCTGGAAACTTGGTTGCAACACCACAGTACCCCTGTGGATCAAATTCATGTCTTGCAAGAGGTTCTTAATACTCTTCATGGATGCAAGAGAAGCTTTGTGTGCCTTAAAGTGCAGGCACATGAGCTGGTTCACCTTAAAAGCGTTTGAACATGCCATATAAACTTCACAGTGAATTAACTGACAACTGGTGATTAACTGTTGTTCTTTAATATAGAAGCAGTCAGAAATTCAGCCAGGGTTTCTTGGGCTTAAAGGTGATGTGCATAAATGCATCTTTCTTGGCCTCCAAGCTAAGATCTCCTCCAAATTCCTCAATAAGAAGGCGCTTTATATCCTCCCAAGTGACAATAGAAGGGAGTTTGGGGACCACAATTTCTTGGCATATGGGATGCAGGCAGGTAAGAATATACTCCTTTTTAAGCTTCTTGGTAGCCCTACACACTGCAGTTTTGTAGATTGTCAGAAAGGCAGAAATGGTAGAGGGTTTAGGGTCAAATATCTGCTTGAAGGAAGGCTTGTAGTTAGAATCAATGGACAAGGAGGTGGATTGACTGTTGTTACCTGGGTTAAGAACTTTGATTTGGGGATTGCCCTCAAACTCAGATTCTTCAGCAGTTTGTCTAGCCCAGAGAAGTTGAAGGCTTTATTCCAGGGTGTCTAGTGTAGAGCTGTTTAGTCCACTGATACCCCTGGCAGTAGATGCATCAGCTCCAAATTAATCAATCTTAATATGTTGCACTGCTAGTGTACCAGCAATCCCATTGATACAATTGGCCAGGGAAGTTGTCTGAGAAGTCAAAGGGGTAACCTGTCCACTTATTGTTTCTGTTAAGCAAGAAAGATTCTGTACCTCCCTTTCCAGTGAATCCTGTCTATCTGCAACTTCATTTATTACTTCTGCTAGTTGATCCAAGGCAAGAGAACAATTGCCCTGGGGTTGGCCTTCCAAGCCAGGACAACACCCATGATTAACATGGGTAGGGGTATCAGTGACCCTGGCCTCCCGTTTGCCATCAGAGTCAGAGGACAAGTCATCAGGGTCAGAGAGGCGTTATCAGAAATACTCAATCTCACCTCACAAGGTAGCTGCTCAATTGGTTAGCAAGGCAATGCAAGGGTTGGGGGTAGGCTCAACTGGTGAAGGGTTTGGAACAGAGGCTATACGTCAAGTAGTGGCTTTGAGTTCATCTATGGCTTTCTGTTGTGAATTCCGCCATTCACCATGTTTTGATTTTGCCTTTGGTGGGTTATTTTGAGGATGAATATCTCTCTTTTGCTTTTGCCCTTTGAAATGAATCTGGCTCTAAATTGGGTAATTCAATTGTTCAGTTTCCTGATCCTGCACAACTCACTCTCCCCACTCATTCTTGTGGCAAGTGATCCTACTGTTCATGTACTGTTTTGTGGTAAAGCTACACAGTATAAATTCCCAATCTTTATACCCAATAAAATTTAAGTTCTATTCAAATTTTTGTCTTTGTGCCTCCACATACTTTGGCGCCTCTCTAGCCACATCTAGCAGATATTATTCAATCAGGGCCACAAGGTAATTGCATAGCCTTCCCTGCCATTCTAACCAAGACTTAGTACAAATCTAATCCTAAAGTTTAGGATTTCCTGTTGTAACTCTGTGCTGCGCCTCAGATCATGACACTTCCCATACCTTAGCTTCAAATGCAGACAGGACCTCAACAGAAGGAGTAGGAGGAGTCACTTAAATGGAAGCTACTCTATTTTCAATGTAGTTTTGAACCTGATACAGAGTGTCTCCTAGCGCAGCCTTATCCAGACCATATTGCTGGTGCAGATATTGGCCCCAATTATTGATGTGAGTCCAAAGCAAATCAAGTTGTAAATTAAAATGCTCTCAAAATTGATTGAGCTTGTTAACTAGGGTCTCAAAATCCTGACAATACTTTAGGATGATTGCTTCTATCTGCCCACACCAAATAGCTTGATGGTCATCTAGCTTGCACAGTTGATCCTTGATATAACCAGGGAGCAAGGAGAAAAGAGAGTTCAGGGACAAGGTTGAGTACTTCTGTGAAGCCAGGGAGTTGTGTTTGCTAGCTGAAATACAAGCAAAGAGGCTATGAGGTCATTCTTGATATGAAATATTTTATGCATGGTTGTTGGAGACAGCAGTGGCCACAGCAATCAAAAGCTGGTTCTGAGATCTTAACGCTAGTTGATGATGAACCAAGGTGGGTTAGAAGAATTGGTTAACTAACACACCAATGGTCTCCATTGACTCTATCAATGTGGGGGGAGACCAAAGTCCAAGAGGAAGGAGTACAGATCTTTGGAAACATACCCAGGACAGAGACCATGGATAGAGTGCATTGCTATAGTGTCTGTGTAGAGAAGGGAGTGTGTGGCAGCACAAAATTGCTCATAGTTGAGAGAAAAAGCTGGAAGGGGGCCCAAGCAGACCCGGGAGACAACACCATTACCATAGGAGTTGAGGGGATATTGGTGATATCTTCTTCTAGAGGATATTTAGAAATTTTAGGTTTTTTTGGTACTTCAGAGACAAAAGGAGAAGGACCAGAGAAGTCACAGGGGAACAGAGTAACCAAGGGGCTTGCAGCCCCTTTAGTGAGCACCATTTTGTTGTGTTTGGCTCCTGGGAATGACATCCAGGAGGACACAGCAGGAAATCTTTATAAAAAAGATTTGAGGTTTGAAGTTAGCCTTGGGTTAGCCCTCAGGGCAAAATTAAGGGCACATACCTTAATTTCCTGGAATACAAAATGAGGAATTTCTTTTGGCAAAAAGGAGAGGAAAAAGATTGAAGAATATTAAAGCCAACACAAATGTGGGTGAAATTGTCTTTATTAGGAGAAATGATTTTACTTAAATGGTAGACAAGGGGCAATGATCACTCATTAGGTAGACAGAGTGGTTGAGGGAGTCACGTTGAGATGAGGTCATATCAGGATCAGACAAGGGCAGGTATAATACCGGAATAGGTGGACATTGGAACAGACCCATTTATGGAAGGCAAGGAATTTCCAAAATTGAAGGCAAAACCAACCAAATCTTTGCACATATCACTATTCAAAGGCCATATTAAAATAGCATTAATGGTGTAATTTACTACAGTAACCTCATTGTTTCCAATGATCTTGGTATGGGAGACTTTGGCAGCAGGCCTTGAGAGTGGCTTATGTCTGGGATTCAAGCTGGTTGTTCTGGCTTGAGATGCAGGAGGTGGTTGGCTGGCGCTGAAACCTTGGAAGGCCTGTGTGTTGGCATGACTCCCCTTGAGTTGGGTTCTGGGTCTGTTCTTGGACCCTCTGGGGCGCCCCCATAGACAGGCTGCCCTGCAGGCTTTTGTGTGAACTGGTTGGGAATGTGATTGTTGGTCCATAAAAATAAAATAAAAATATATTTTAAGTTAAATATGTATTTATTTAGATTTTAGTTAGTTGTGGGTAGTTGTTTTCTCTTGATTTAGCCTTGAATATAAACAGAATTTCTATATCCATTATTTAAAGTGCATAGTATTGTATCCTTTCCACATTTGGATTATTTTAAAGTTTAATCAATTTTTTAAGTCTAAACATGGTTATTGAGATTGATTTTTTTGATTTTATTCATGGTTGAGCTTCTTGATTTGGGTTGGTGTTATCTAGTGTGTTAACTGTACATTAAATTTGGATTCTAGTTCCCACAATTATTATTTGAGCTTACTAGAAACATTCATTTGTGATGTGAAATTTAGTTTATGGATTTGACAATCCTGCAATTTCAAAAAACATAGTAAACTTAATGAAAATAGTTGATGGATTTGAGCCCTTTAAATCTGATTCCAGTTAATTCATTTTTATTTATTTGAAATATGCAGCTTGATTTGAAATTTGCTCAGTGTCTATGAGTTCCTACATTTTTAAAAATTCAAATAAAAATACAAGAATTCAATTTAATTAAAAAAGGTCATCCTGCAAAAGTGATTTGAAATTTGGACCAAGGATTTGATAATCCCACATTTTTATGTTTAGGCTCTGAATTTACAGTATATTTTCAGCTCCAACTTTAATTTTTCTATACTTTACTCACTTTTATTTCTTTACCCCCTTTTTTATAGGATAAATCAAAGAAACCTCAGCTTAATAAGAAACAACCCAATAAAAACTGCCAAGGACACTGTTAATCCTAAGGCTTCTTTGTCTAGAAAAAGTGCTTAAGAAACAGCCTAAAAAAGATGAACAAAAAATCTCCCCCACACCTTCAGCTTCTGAGAAGGTCTCTTATTATGGTTTGACTTCTCATAGATAGTACAAGTCTGAGGGAGATGAAAATCCCATCAATAAGAAGAAAAGCAGGCAAGCTTCAAGTCCACTCCTGATCCCTCACCCAAACTATCTCCTGATCCCTCTCTTGAGTCCTCTCCTGGTGAACATAAAGATGATGAGCAACATGAGTACTTTCCTGGTTTTCAAAACGCTCCTCCCAGGCCATGGGATGCAACAAAAGCCCACATTATTTGCAATGTTAAGGGCTCCTTCAAGATCTCAAAGATATACCAAATTTTTTTCATTGATGTCATTCAAAGGTGGTCTAAGCAGGTCAGTGATGGCTATTTTTTTAACTGCAACAATAAGAAGCAAGGAAGAAAGAGCAAACATTTCACATGTGAAGACAGAGGATGCCCTGCATGCCTATACACCCAAGGATGGAATAAAGTTACCTTGAAATGGGGGAACATACCTGCATGCCTCCCATCACTTTAATCAAGAAGCTGCTCAAGTGGTACCTACTCTAAATGGTCCCAGTATCAAAAGACATCAAAGCAACTCACCTGGCAGTAAAGGTCATCAAGCACTTGAGCAAAGAGAACCTTAAAATTGTCCCTGCCCGTGAACAACTTGTTAAGTATATCTGTGATAGATGCCAAGAGCTAAACCCAATTGGAAAAAGTGTAACCCAACTAAAAGACCTGGTCCTGACTCCTGAGTTGCAGATGACCCAAGACAATGAACTTTTCCTTCTTCACAATGATGGACCTGATGCATAAGATAGGATCATATGTTATGCCACCTATAAGAATCTAGAGCAACTGTGCTCTACTGAAACTTGGCTCTGTGATGGGACATTTGCAACATGTACTAAGTTATTCTATCAGCTGTGGGTAGTACATGCCCATCCTGATGATAAAGTCCTCCCCCTTTGCATATTTTTTTCTTTCTGGAGCATCAGAGGAGGTATACCTAAGAGCATTCAAGATTCTACAGGAGGGTCTTAAAGCTATTCTCACTGAGACTGAAAATACTCCTGGTCTGTCAAAAAGGGCCAATCCTGATGACGCTGATAAAGATGAGGTCATCCTGCTGCAGAATAGAAGGAATGTGATAGAGCCCTTGGCCCCAAAATATTTATCATGGATTATGAGACAGCACAATACAATTCCTTTGTAAAAACCTTCAATAACAAGGTACAAGGGTGTTTTATTCATTACTGACAGGCTATTAATAGACGCCTTAAGGGCAAGACCCTCTTCAGCTCTCTCACACAACAAGATACAACTGGTAAATGCAAGTTTCTGATCCAGAAGTTTGTTGATCTTGAATTTATTAAGCCTGAGAATGTTGTCCAAGGATTCTAGCTTCTCTGTAATGACCCTTATTCCTTGAGCCATGAAGCTGAGTTACAACCCTTATCTGACTACTATGGGCCACAATGGGTGAGGGCGCAAGGTGGTCAGCTGCAGGGGCAAGCCAACAGCAAAGGCAAGCTGGAATTTCTATCAGGTTGTTCTCAGGGATGAAATAAAGATAATATTGTGTCTGGAAAACTGTCATAAACATCTAAAGTCCTCCTTTAGTGTGAATCCCAGATATAACACCTTCTTTGAGCACCTTAAGGCTGAACAGGGGAAGACTATCTCCTCCCTTTGGGATATAGAAGTAAGGACTCCAAAGAGGAGAGGACAGTGTAAGGCTAGCATTTATAAAGAGCAGATCAAGTCAGCTGTCAAGAATAAGTACAAACTATCTGAACTTGTGGGGCAGATAAGCAAGATTGCCACTATACTCTCTTGCAAAAAACCTTCAACTTAGTTTATAATAAATATTTTTGACTCTTTCTTATAACTTATTATGGAATTTTAATGTTAAAACTAATTATCTTATTTAACTAGATAATTTAATTTAAATTTTTAATAATAACCAATAGTTTTTATAAAAGATTTTTATGCTAGAGCCTGGATTATCTAGCTTAAATAGTTGTTTTAGTACTAAAGCATGCATAATTTTTGGTTGCTGTTATATAAACTATTCTTAAAAAATTATTTAACTTTATTTTTATTTAACTAATTAATATTCATTAAGTTTTTTTGAAAAATAATTTAAGCACTTTTTATATGGCAAATAAAATAAATTTATAGTAAAAACAGTTAATTCCATAGTAAATTATTTTTGACATGTATTTTTATTATATTTTTCAATTATTTTGCTTTGTTTTTATTTTATTTTTGGATTCTACATGATCATATTACCCTAAAAACCATTAGGAGCTTAATTTTTACAGGCAAGCTCCTTAGGTCAAAGTTCCTAAGGTCAAAAGTGCAAAAATCAAAAATGGGACCCCCAAAAAGTGCAAAAATTGAGACACTATGTAGGGTGCAAAAATTGAAAATATCAAATACAGTAGTTTTCAAACCTGTTGAGATAAACATATATTAGCCAGTTTAGAACACATGAACTCAGTCTAAAACCAAAATCAAAGTGGATCCAAATCTATTGTAATTTAATAAAAATTCTTTATTTTTTGCTTTGTTTTTAGACTGAGTTCATGTGTTCTAAACTGACTAATATATGTTTATCTCAACAGATTTGAAAACTACTGTATCAAAGTTCAAAAATTGATTTTCCAAAGGTTAACTTTGAAGCCAAATGAAATACAGTTCTTAATATAAAACTATATATTTAAAAATATTTTCTAAACTAAAGTGTCCTCAAGAAACTCATTTTTGCAATAAAAATTATATTCTAGATAATAAAAAGATTATTAAATTAGCTGTTCTTTAAAGAAAGTTTATTTTAGTTTCAAAAGTAAAAATATGCTAGAATTTATATGTAACTGTATTTAATTGAGTATAAAATATAAAACTACACAAAAAACTGCTTTATAAATTACAGTTTTAATAAAAAAAGTTTAATTTCATTCTCAGCTTATGTAAAGCTATAATAATACTTCAGTATAAGCAAAATAAAGTATTTTTCCTACAAGATACAAGCATATGACGTTAGGTATTTTGGTTTATTAGTTATCTTATTTCAATAATAAAAATTATAGAAGCCTATCATTAAAATAATATAAAGTATGACCTTTCTTATTGAAGCTATACTATACAGTAGTTTTAAAAGCTATGGTGACAAGCAAAAATAATTCAGATTTAAACAAATGAACTCAGATTTAAATTAAATTGAAATGAATCCAAATCTATTGAAAATCAATATAAATTTAATTCTTTAATTTTTTGTTTATATCTGAGTTCATGTGTTTAAATCTGAATTATTTTTTCTTGTTGACATAACTTTTAAAACTACTGTACAATTTTATACTCAATAAAATATATAGTCTTATATCTTATTTATAAGTCATAATATTTAAAGATATTGAGAACCTGCCACTTACATATCATAAAATGAAGACTTGAATACTTTTATGTTAAAAACACTATACTTCTGCCAAAAGATGATATAGATAGTTCAAAGTTATATATCAAAGAAAAAAATTATTTATCTTATTTTACTCTAATACATATAGTAAAAGGATATAATAAAAGATAATTGAGGGTAAGAGAAAAGAAGAGAGGAGAAGAAAGAAAAGAGGGGGGAAAATAAAGTTTTTTCTACTTGGTATGAGATTTTATATGCTCCACCCTCTTGATGACACAGAAATTTTTTAAAAGTTTTTTGGCCCCTGGCGCAGCCAAGGGGCCAAACAAACCTCTTTTTGAGGTGGAAGGAGAGGTGGAAAGGGAAAAGGTCAAAGGCAAAGAAACCAGGAGTTTACTGCACTTTGATTTAGGCACTTTGATTTCTACACTTTGTTTTGTGCACTTTGTTTTGGGCATTTTGATTTTGTCCCCTGAAATAACATAGGAAAACATAGTACAATATCATATTAATTTAATATTTTTTGAAATCACCTCCAAAACATATCAATTTATAAATATTGCAATAAAATAAAAATTCACCAAAAAAATTCACCATTTATATATATATTTAAATATCAGGTCTTAAAGAATCTACATAAGGAATTTCAAAAGTTTTTATTAATTATTTAAATTTTTATAAGCTTATAAAAAGTGTGATCAAATTTAAAAAGTATATTTTTGATTTCCTCACTTTTTATTTGAGGAACGTAATAAAATATAATGAATAAAATATTAAATTTTTGCAAAAAATTAATATTAAGTCAACTTAGTTTTTTGGTACTTTTTTGGATTTCAATTTGATTACTTTTCATTTTCTGCACCCATTAAGAAACTATATGTAAATTCTTAAATAAATTTTTATGAAATAAAATTTTATTTTTAAAAAACAAAAGCTTATAATAGTAATTTTTATTAATATTTGGTAGGACACAACATCTCAAAAATGCCATCTCAAATTAAATTTGAGATGGCGTTCTTGCAGAAAGCAATTTTAAATTGCAAAAAATTAAAATAAACAATAAAATAGTTGTAAATTACATATACTCTTATAATGCAGCATCTCAAATTTAGGCCATCTCAATTCTGTCACTTTGAGTCAGATTAATTAAATCTTATTTTGCTAACTTTATTTACATATGAAATCACTTAGTGTGGGGCGTGTTTACGCCATCTTGACTTTACCTCATTTTAATCACGCTATTTATCTTTAACTAAAATAAGCTTATTCCCAAACTAAAATGAATCTTGTTGTATAGTACTAGAAGATGTTCCTATAGTATTAATCCAAAACACTTATACTAAGAACAACTTAGAATAACACCACTATGGTTGTGATGCAGGGTACTGTGTGCAGATATTACCATATTGATATTACTATCCTATAAGGAAAAGTATAGGGGAACTGCTGCCCTTTCTTGCGTTTTTGGTCAGAGAGTTACCCATTGAAACATAAAGATCAATTTACAATTAGCCACTAATTGACATACCTGCGGCTAGCCGCAGATGCATCAGAGAGTGACCCATTGTGGTCACTAATTGCCATATTTATAGGCTCCTCCAATGAGTCACTCTCCAATGCATCTGCAGCTAGCCGCAGATGCGTAGATTGGTGACTCATTAGAGGAGCCTATACATATTGCAATTATTAGCTCATCAATTTCCCCAATTTTTAATTTGGTATAGAGACCTTCTGCTCCTTACCAACAAGTATGACTCCCCAGATAAACATTCTGAAACCTTATTCTAGACCTAGTTCCCAAAAATTGGTTCTACTTTTGCTGCAACCACCTGACTTCAGTCAGGATGACTCACCCTTTCTTTTTCCTCCCCCATTTCCAACTATATAAGGCCCTCAGATAGCCGCAATAAAGACATCATTGAATAGAACATAACAACCAACTTAATATTCTTAGATTACTTGCAGAGCTCAAATAGAGAAGTCCTGTTATGTAAGGAGATAATAGTCCTGCTGTGTTCCCCCAGTTGCTGCTCAGCTACTCCAACCTTACCCTTAGAATCCTTGAGCACTACAATGGTAGTCCTACTAGTGATTGTCATTGCTGGGTAAAAAATAGTTTTTCTATATGTAATTTATAACTCATCTATACATGGATACTTTGATAGGAGTTCTCTTAATAAAATATTTTAATAGTGATTTCAATATAAAAGAAGGTGATTACGCCATTTTGATTTACATCACTTCAAATTCCACTGGGTTTGTATTACCCAATTGATTCAATGTGCACAATAGATTGTTGCAACTGAGTTTCCAGACTTGCCTGCTAATGTATCTTACAATACACAGGGGGCGCTCAATGAGTTGCCCCTTGACATATCTAATGTTATGGATTAATCTGATGGCAATATTGAATGGCGGGTACTTCATCCTAATTAGGAGCGCTATCAATTCAACTTGCTGATCCCTGCCCAAGTTATTCCTTGGCTTCAAACCTTACATGGAACTTCCCACTATATCACCCCCTTGTGGCCTTGTGGCTTTCCCCATATAGTATATTAATCATAATATTCTACAATAAACAATACCTTGTTCTTATTATTCTGTCCTTTCTATTGGACTGTTGTCTTCCCCAATTCCAAGTACTGAATCCTCATTGGTTCAGTTGCAACAGGATAGGGAAAAATAAGGGGGAATTATAGATGACGCCATGCTACGCTATATCAATTTCCCCTCTGCCATTCTTGCTTTTCACTTTTAAAAATCACATTTTCAGTTAAAAACCATAGTATTAAAAAATGTAAGAAATTCACTGAAACTTTGCAGATAAATATTTTGGCTTCCTCTAAGCAACTGGGTACTTTTTAACCCCAGTTGTATAAGCTAGTTTTTAAGAAATTCAAGTTTTACTATTTGGCCTAGTTGAGGTAGCTCCACCATAAATTTGTTAATTTAATATAAAAAATGGTCAAAAACACTATGTTTTTGAGCTACAGCACCTCAATTACATCACTTCAAAAACGCCATTTTGACTGCAAGTTTTCAGTCAAAACTCAAAGTTTTGCATACTTGCGTTACTAATAAAAAATATTTTTACAAGATTAAAAACATTGAAATTTTGATATCATATATTTTTAGATCTCCTCTACAATTCTATGTAAAAAATATTACTACTTTAATATTTAAAAAAATCTTATTTTTCTCTTTAAAAACAACCCCCAAAATTTCCATATTTTGATGCTAATTCACTTTTAGATGCCTCCCAAGCTTACCACTAAAGCTGCGCCCAAGGCCTCCAAGGCTTCAAAGTCCAAGATCACTCCTCCCAAGGCCAAGAAGGCCAAAACTACTCCTAAAAAGCAGTCTTCTAAGGGTAAAGCTCCTCCCAAGACACCTACGCCCTCACCAGAGCCTGAGGAAACAAACCCAACCCCTCCTCACTCTCCTTTTGTTTACTGCCCCTCTGATCCTCAAGAGAAGTTATTCAACTTTAATTGCAATTCTGACCCCACTTCAGAGCCTGAGGATGAAGAGGAGCAGGAGCCTGATGCTCCTGCAGATGAGCCAATCAAGCTCTGGGATCTTAACTCAATCCACAATTTATGCAACCAAAATGGCACCTTTTCTGTGCCAACAACGTATCCTATCAGCTATCTAATTATGACTAAGAAAGGGGGTGCCGGCTTTGTCTACAAGGGCTACAGCTTCAGCTGCAACAACAAGAAGAAACCCATCCGTCAAAATCACTTCAAATGTGATAATGTTGGCTGTCCAGCTAGACTCACTGCCTATGGGTTCACTCAGTTTAAAGCCCTGACTATTGGGCATGACTGTGCCAAGCCTTTTGACCCTCTCTATCAACTGATCCGCTGGTTTTTTTGCCAGGTGATCCCAACCACAAAGAATTAAACTTCAACTGAGGTTGTCAACAATGTGCTCCTTAATCTAAATGATACCCAACTAGCAACTGTTGGTGTCGCCTCAAAATTACAGAGATATCTCATTGATCAGAGATATGCTCTGAGCACTGAAGGCGTCAGTGCAAGCTCCATTGACCAATTGATCATTACCAAGGAGCAAAAACTATCTCACCATGAGGAGAGATTCCTTCTTCACAATGATGGTCAACATGCCCCAGAGTGTATCATCTGCTTTGCCAGAAGCCAGGATCTGTACAACCTTTTAAAATGCAAGACTTGGCTTACAGATGGAACATTCTCAACCTGCACAAAGCTCTTCAGCCAGCTTTGGAATATCCATGGGCAGGTTGGTAATCTAGTTCTTCCCCTTGTCTTCTTTTTTCCTTCCCAACAAGAAGCAGGAAACATATGTCTTGGCATTCACAATTTTAAAGGCCAAACTTGATGAAATCCTCCCAATTATCAAAGAGGAGCCCAAGGAAACTAGAGGGTGCAAGAAGAAATCCATCTCCCAAAAAGAAGACGCATCCACCCCAATCAAGAAAAAATCAGAAAGCCTTCTCTACCATGAATATCTGGTAGTGGATTTTGAACAGGCTCAGGCAAATGCCTTTATTTGAGTCTTCAAGAGCTCCCCTCAGGGATGCTACTTCCACTTCTGGAAGGCACTCTGCTGCCACCTCCAAAAGTGCTCTGAACTCATGAGCTGGTCTACACTGAAGGCACCAAAGAAGCAAAGGACGTTTTTAATTGCTTTGCTGCCCTTGCCCTTGTGCAAAAGGAGGAGACCAATGCCTTTTATGATGCCCTCCTCTGCCATCCCTATATCCAGGCCAACCAGGCAGCCTTTGCACCCTTTATTGAGTATTTTGAGACTCAATGGGTTGGCATCTTCCAAGGAGCACGCTGTATTAGAAAAGGCGGTGACTCAATCACCTGGAACTGCTATAAGCAGGTCAAAGAAGGGTTGATCAATACCACCTCTTCCCTTGAAGGGTGGCATAGCTAGTTTGCCACAAGGGTTAGGGTTCATAAGCCCAAATTCAATAAGATCATGGTCCACCTCAAAATCCAACAAGCCATCTCTGCCTGCCTCTTTAAGACTGGTATGAAGACCAAAGGTGACCCCCCCAAGCAGACCAAAGCAGTGAAAAAGTATACAGAGATTAGCAAGGTGGTCCTTGCCTACTATCCCAAGGATAGCAAGCTTGAGCATCTTCAAGCCATCTCAGTTGCTCTTTCCACTAATGTTTGAGCCTATTTGCAATAAACTCTTCTTTATATTCTCTCTTATTTCCTTTGATTTTACCATTATTTGACTTTTTTTGGTATTTGGTACAATTCTATGCTTATTTTAAAGTATAGTTTGTAGTTAAAATAGATGAAAATAGTTGTTTTTGGGATTATTTTAACTTTTGGGCTTTACCCAACCATGTTGCTATCATTTAATCCCATTTTTATATTGCAGATTTGAACTTCTGTTGCTTTTTTAAGCTTAGAACTGTTTTTTAAATTTTATTTTTTGTGAATTTTTTGGGTTATTTTTAGAGTTCAAAAAATCTAAAATTTTAAAACTGTTTTTCCTTAGTCAAAATGCCGTAAATCAAAATGGTGTTTTACTATAAAATCAAAATAGCTAAAAATTGAGATGGCGTATTTCAAGATGGCGTTTTTGAGATGCAGTTTTTGAAATGGAATGCCCTACCAATCAATCTCTTCCTGGTCACAGCTGTGAGGCCTGCCCTGGGCCCCAAAAGCTATGCCCAAGCCTTGGTGGGTTTGGATGGGCCTTGGCAGGCTAATTTTAGCTGCCCAGGGCTCCCAGTTCAATTCCACCCACTATTTGGCAATTTGGGGTTCCCAGTTGGGAACTTCTTTTAATAAAGTTCTTTTGCCTCAGGAATGCCTGTCAAGCCAGTCCCAAAATGGCAATCAAATTGAAAAAGACCCCATGACACCTGCAGCCAAACCTGCCAGAACTAATGACCATTCAAGAAAAGATAGGCCATCAGTAAGTCAAGAAGCTGTTCCTGAAGACACCAAAAATAATGATGAAACAGCCAGCCAACCATTATAATTTGATATGCCAAACTTTGCTACCTAGATAGCACCAGAAGAATGCCCAGAGGCACCTGCATGTAAATGACTATATAAGCCAAAAACATCAGAAATGTTATGTATTGTCATTCTTACCAAATAAAGTTGTTATGAATCTTTGGTTCACCAATCTGATTACATGCCTATTTTTGATACTCTTTCATCTTCAATCACCTAGACACCAGAACTCACCCTCAAGAGTTGAACACCAAGCACCATCTGCAGACCCAGAAGCATTCAATTATTACCGCCCTCCTGACGCTCCATTTGGCTCTGTACATTTCACAGAGTATCTACCTAATCCCAATAATAACCCCTGGACTTTGGAAGACCTGCAGTGATACACCCGCCCAGATGCTCACAAAGATCTCTACCAAATTGTACGTGATGGCAAGGAGATCACTGTATACCCTTTGATATTCGATAGGAAATACAATAATCCTGCCGCATACTTGGTCCCAATGGAACCACCCCTGATTCCCAAACCAACCATCTCAACCCCACTCACTTCTGACGCCACTGGCCAGAGTAATCAATCTCTGAGAGTGCTGTATCTGGCACTTACAGGGCTGATTGATTCTTCCTTGCCAGCAGCTGGACCTTGGGCCGTGGCTGGGAAGGCCCTCTCTTACCTGGTAAAGTTAGATCCCATCATCTGGTGGGCCATGCCTGTACCTGCATCCTCCCCTCCTTCAGCTGAAGGAGCATTACATTACTATTGGTATCCTGAAAATGACCATCTCTGATGGGAGATCCCAGAAGGTTAGGTTGTTTACCAAGACCAGCTAGTGCTAACCAGTGTTTACAATTGTGTAAAGTTACCCTCCCTCTTGGGCCTCTACTTCAATCCTCACCAAATGCTTGGGAATCTCTTCCAACTTACTCCTGGATATTTTTCAAATATTTACTGAAAAACCCCCAAGAAAGGTTCTTATACTATTAATTGCTGAATTAGTCTGTAAATGCCCCACCTAACCCATCCAAGAGACACCTCTGGTTAAATATCATGTGGAAGAGTGGCTGGGAGCAGTGTTAATTGCATTCAAGACAGGTTCCTCAATTTTTATTTGAGTCAGTTTTCCCTTTGATTTTGTCCATTTGGATTTTTCCAGATTTCCCTGCCTCAAAAGATGCATCTTTTTCCTTCATATCATTGACCAATCAGTTTGGACATTCAACTTCTCACCAAAATTCCACCCCCTCCCTTTAAATGGATGCAAGAGTTTTGAAAGACCTTGCTTCATCATTCTCTACTCTAACAAAGTTTGAAATCTGTTAGTCTAATTTGGTCATTTGGTTTTTTCTGTTGCTTTGCAGTGTTCAGTTGACTCCTTCCCCCCTTTGGCCTCCCAGGAATTGTTGGTGACAACCTTTTGGCTGTTGCTGAAACCGCAATTTTATTGTGGTTGAGAGCTTGGTTTATTTCCTCTTAACCTGCTCCCCAATTTTCACAATTGACTCTGCCTGGGACAGCACAATATTAGGACCTCCCTGCCCCAGTTGAATCTGTCACAATAAATGCTGAACCTGCAGTTGGAACCCTTCACAGGTGATGTGGAAGGCACTGACATTATAATTTGGCTACACTGCACACAATTCTACTACTACATTTATCAGGTAACTAAACCCATGTGGAAGGCCACAGCATCAGGGCGCCACACTGGGCCTGTTGCTGCATGGTTCACCACTTAGGCCATCCAAGAGATTGAAGTCACCTGGGCGGTGTTCAGAGATGCAGCCAAGTCCTGGTACAGCAAGACTGTTATGTTCTTGGACGCAGCCAATGAACACAATGGGAAATCTTAAAGGTAGGATTGGGTTTGTAATAATCAAGATGTTAGTCTTCAGGGATGAATAAGGGATTTACTTCAGAGCTCTGTGGATGATAATTATCAGAAATTTCCTCTAGACATAACTAGTGTTGCAACTGAACAAACAATAGTTTAGTATTTGAATTGGGTAAGACAACAGTCTAATTAGAAAGGACAAAATGGGAATAAGATAATGTTTATTTAGAGAATAACATGGTTATAGAATATATTAAGAAGCCACAGAACCATCAGAGGGTGGCACTGTGGCAGGTTTGGTATAAGGCTTTGGGCTAGAAAAAAGCAGAGCGAGGGATCAGCACGTCAAATTGGCATTGCTCTCAATTTGAAGATAATTCCCACAATTCAGATTACCCAAAGGATCCTCTATACTGTTAATCACATCATGGTGTGTCTCTTTGAGCGCCCCCTGTGTATTGTGAGATATGTTAGCAGACAGGGGAGTGATATTGGTTGCAACACTAAGGAGATGGTACCAAGGTAAAACAAAAATCATAAAGAGAAAATGTGAATAGAACTTAATTTTATTGGATAGATAAAATGATTATTATATGGCAAATGTTCACCACAAAACAGTAGAAAAACAGATAGATCACTGGCCACTCTCATAAGTGAGTCAAGGATCAATTGTGTTACCTGAAAAAAGGTAAATGGGACCCTTACCTCATTTGAAGCAAAACCCATTTTGAGGTAAAAAAGAGAATTGGAGTATTTCACACTCAAAATGTGACTGTGTCAAAGGCAAAATCAAAAAAGCATGAATATTGTGATTTACAACAAAGGTTTTCTTTTGCATTGTTGTAAAAACACCCCTTTTGCAATCAAAAAAACAGGAATCATACCTGAGTATCTTGCTGCCTGGCAACAGACACTTGCCGCCACCCCAGAAGCCATTACCAATGGATACACAATGCTCCTCACACTCATCATAAATGGGTTAAACCTCATATCTGTAAATGAATGCCTGTGGAGTGCTGCACTTTCATTTGCAACTGCTATAAGGCCATTGTGGAGGCAAATAATCAAGCTACAACAGGGTTCCAAAGAGTCAACAATTTGCCCACATAACCTCACCTCATTTTTGGTAGCACCCATAGTCAAGTAGGTTTTTGACAGCCCCATCAACAGGATAACAGCAACAAGCGTCCCCAAGAGGGGGGCTGCAGTTGGCACATATTGAGAGTTCAGAAAAAGCCTTGGAGTTGTAGACAGGAGAGGATATATAATCCTATTTGATTTGCAACCTCAATCTCTTCTTGCCAAAAACTCTTGTGATTATAATGTGCACAAGGTTGAAACTCTGGATGTTTTCCAGGTACACAGAGATGACCCTGTCCCCCAAGCTAGTTATAAACAAAATAAAATCACTCACTTGGCTTACCCCTTTTGCTTCTGTGGAAATACCCTCAGCTCCTGGTAGACACCAGGGACAATCAGACCATGATCAACCAAGAATTCACTGATTCCCAAAAATAGGAGTACATGTCCAGTTAATTCAAAGCATTGTGTGTAGCAGACTCCCACAAAGTAGCCATCACCCATTAAATAATACAGTAGTTTTAAAAGCTATGGCAACAAGCAAAAATAATTCAGACTTAAACAAAAATAACTCAGAAGTAAACAAAGTTAAAAATAAATAAATTTTTATTAATTTACAATATATTTGGGTTTGTTTCAATTTTTTTATCTGAGTTTATTTTGTTTAAATCTGAATTATTTTTGCTTGTTGCCGTAGCTTTTAAAACTACTGTACCCTTCTCAGTAAGAATAGGTAATATCCAGGTTAGGCTCTCTGGCTCCATAAAGAGCGGCCTCAATCACAACGTTATTGCAGGTCTGGACTGACTACGCCACAACTGCCCTTACATCAACTGAGACACCTCCATCATCACTCTCAGAGAAATTTTTTTGGCTTCCAAATCTATCCCATTGAGATTAACAAGCTACTGCATGACATCATCTTTATATGTACAGTAGTTTTAAAAGCTATGGCAACAAGCAAAAACAATTCAGATTTAAACAAAATGAACTCAGCTTTAAAAGAAATTGAAATGAATCCAAATCTGTTGTAAATCAATATAAATTTGTTTAAAATTAATTTTGTTTAAATCTGAGTTCATTTTGTTTAAATTTGAATTTTTTTTCTTGTTGCCATAGCTTTTAAAACTACTGTATCACAGAAGAAGGTCACTGTAATTTTAAAGGGGGAAGTTGGATTTCAATCAGTGTTCAGTTGAACTCATCAGGTCTGAGCCTTTCTCAACTCCTCCTCATAGGGACCCTGTGACAAATCCAGGTCCAACCAGTCCAACTTATCATTATCCTGTCCTTGACTCTTATTGCCATTACCTTCCTGTGACAAAGCTTTGAGGAGCTTTGCCTCCAGGGAGGCAATTTTATGGGACAATGCTTTGTTGTCATCCCGCTAACAAGCCATGATCCTAACACTCTTTTCCTCTCTTGCTCTTAAAGCCTCAATTTCACAATTTGCCATTATTTTCACTTGTTGTAAAATTTTGTCAAATCATACTAACAGGTTCCAAAAATCCCACGCAAAGATTTGGTTTCCTTGAGCAGGAGTCCCTTCTTTGGCAAATTAATCAGATTATAACTCTTTGAACACAGCTTTTACTTCCACCAAAGCCTCCTCAGACACAGTCTTAGTGATCTCCAGACTTGCCCAAGCTTCCTCAAGTAAACTTGTAGGAACTTCTTTCCTGACAGCAGTGGTTTCTATGTGAAGTACTCTAAATTTTTCTCTTTCAAACAATAGCAAAGAATACATAATAATTTAAAAGTAGTTGAGGGGAAAGCGTCAAAATTGACAATATATCTTTATTAAAATTTAGCTGTTTTTGCTTATATACTATTTGGGGCATATTTGGCTGAAAACCCCTCCGGTTCTTGAATCAACCTATGATTCATATCATGTGGTCTATGACATTTGAGTCATCTAAACCTAGATCTTTACCTAAAAGATCCCCTGTAATTATCAGCCTATGAGAATTAACCTACAATGAGAAGGAGTCACCTGAAGCCATTCATCTCAATGTATCAATTTGGCATGGAGCTTCCTCAGCTCTTGGCACCAAAACCCTGTGGAATATACACATTCCAAAACTCAGCTATCAATGTTCCAACTGGGAACCAGCTGATCAAACGTGAATCCCTAGACATCATTGCCTTTATTTATTTATCTTTGTATTTAATGGTTTTTTGCCTTAAACCCCATTAAAACACTTTGAAACTCAAACCAGGCGCCACTGCGGCGCCCAGCAACTTTCCCAGGTGGTGCCACAGCGCCTTAAAAATTCACTGGGTGGCGCTTTAAAAATCAATTAGGCGGCTATTTTAACCCAAAATTTGGGGATTTACTTATGGTTAGCTTTAACCAAACTTCTTGACACAGTCAAGGCAATTAACCAATATAATTAAATCCTCATTACTTATATTTCTGTGTATTTATTAATTAATCTTCCCAGTTAATTAAATTGTTTTTGAGATGCTGTCAGGACTCCAGAATAATATGGTAGACTTGATCATTATTCCCCTGGCTGATTGGTTAGACGGCCAATTGCCATACAGCTGGGAAGCTTAAAAAAGCATCAGCTGATCCTGCTCCATGCTTTGGCTAATCAGTACATTGATTATTACTCTGAAGATTGATCCTGATCCAATTCTGATCCTCCCATTGGATTGACTCTGATTGGATAAGCTTGATGATACCTGATCTCAAGTACAGAATGCCCCTCAGCTAATAAGATAGAATGCCCAAGAATAATAATGCAAGATAGTTCACGCCAAACGTTTGCGCTTAGAGACACCTCAAATTCTATGACCAAAATAGAAGGTTGTTTAAGAAGAATAATGCATGATGCAAAAACCCAGTTGACAGGGTAACCAAACTTTTTTATGCATAAACCACAAACCAGATGCCGGCAATACGCTGATGAGATAAGCTGAGGTCCGGTAATCTATTGAAGTCCCATGCCAGACCAGCATGGCTGCCTAACTCTAGGGGCTGAAACTAGCAGTCTGGGGAATAGATAGACTGACTAGTAAGAGTTGGAAGCTTCAGATTATAATCTGGCAAGAGGGCTTATCCACCCTATATAAAGTGCTCTCCTGATTAGAGATTGAGCAGAATATTCACCCTTGAAGATATAGATTAAAGGATCTCTATTGTTGTATCACTACTAGCCAATGCCTAGTAGTCAGAAGTATCCAAGTAGAAGCACCACCGTTTACTTGCAGACTCATTTGTTTTCTCCTATGGACTTGGGATACTGCCAGACCGTAGCCTCACCTATACCCAATTGGTAGCAAAGATTGTCCTCATACAATCTACATCAGCATCCCTACTACAATGAATAATAAAGATCTTTCCTCAAGACCCCAAAATCTTGAAAGATGCCTAGTCTCCAAGATTGATTTGGCCAATATTTCCTTAATTTTGTTGGTTAGTACAGCCTAACTAATAAAAATACCTTCTGTTCTTTTATTAAATATAGACACTAATTTTCCAGGAATCTTTATCTGAAGAATTCCAGCCAAACCTATCTACATAAAATAAACAGCAAAACAGAGCAACTTTATATTTCAGAGTACTTATTTGGCTAAACACTCAACAGTGACTGTTGTACAGTCACAGACCCATCACCAGCCTTGCAGGAATTGCTCAACAAGTTTAAGGATATATTCAGCAAAATACTGGACCAGTTACCTCTAACCCAAGAATTTCAGCGCACTGTACAATTACAAGGGTTGCTGACAAAGTCCCAATCAATATTTTGTCTAACATCCAAAGAGGATGAGACTCTCTATCAACACCTTGTTCATGCTTTAGACTAGGACTTTATTTCCCCCGCATTATCCCTATAAGGAGCTGTGGTCTTCTTTATGGCCAAAAAGAACGGATAACTCCTCTTGGTCACAGACTACCACACCCTAAAAAAGTCACTGTAAAGAAAAAATACCTCTTACTGCTGATTGACAACCTTTTCGATAAGCTTACAGGTGCAAAAGTCTTTGGAGATATTGATCTCACTTCAGGGTATAAAAAAGTCAGAATTACCCCTGGGATGTGGAAAAACCTGCCTTATGAACATGATATGAGTTATTTGGGTGTGCCTCATGATTTTTGGCATGGACAATGTACTATCTACTTTTTCAATGCTCATTAATAAGGGCTTCAATGTCAGGATACCAGGAGTAGTGTGATGCTTCTTCAGGTGAGGGAGGAGAAGTTGCAGGTACCAGCATGGCACACCAGATGATGGGACCTAACTTTATCAGGTAGGAGAGGGCCTTTTCTACCACAGCCCAGGGTCCTGCCGCTGGCAAGGCAGAATCAATCAATCCTGTAAGTTCCAGATACAGCACTCCCAGGAATTGATTACTCTGGCCAGTGGTTTCAGAAGTGGGTGGGGTTGAGATGGTTGGTTTGGGTGTTGGAGGTGGTTCCATGGGGACCAGGTAGGCAGCAGAATTGTTGTACTTCCCGTTGAAGATCAAAGGGTAGATGATGATTACTTTGTTGTCACAGACAATTTGGTAGGGTTCCTTGGGTGTGTTTTGGCGGGTGTACCACTTCAGGTCTTCTAAGGTCCAGGAGTTATGGTCAGAGTATGAGGATACTCATTGAAGTGCACAGGGCCAAACAGAGCGTCAGGAGGGCAGTAGTAGTCAAATGCTTATGTTTTGTCAACTGGAGCTTGGCTTTCAATATCTGAGGATGAGTACTAGTGCTTAGATGATTGCAGATGGAAGAGTATCAAAAATATGTAAGTAATCAGATTGGTGAACCAAAGGTTCATAACAACTTTATTAGTAAGAATGACAATACAGAATCTTTCTGGTGCTTCTGGCTTATATAGTCATTCACATGCAGGTGCATCTGGGCATTCTTCTGGTTCTATCTAGGTGGAAAAGTTTGGCATCTCAAATTCTACTGGTTGATTGGCTGCTTCATCATCTTTTTTGGGGTCTTCAGGAACAGTTTCTTGGCTTGCTGGTGGTCTATCTTTGCCTGACTGGTCATTATTTCTGACAGGTTTGGCTGCAGAGGTCATAGGGTCTTTTCCAATTTGATTGCCATTTTGGGACTGGCTTGACAGGCATTCCTGAGGCAAAAGAACTTGATTAAAAAAGGGGTTCCCAACTGGGAACCCTCAAATTGCCAAATGGGGGGTGGGCTTGAGCTGGGAGTTCTGGGCAGCTAAATTTAGCTTGCCCAGGCCCAGTCAAACCCACCAAGGCTTGGGCATAGCTTTTGGGGCCCAAGACAGGCCCTCCAGCTACTGCCAGAGCAGGCGTGGTTCCTGCACCTGGTTAGTTTGATTTTTAAAGCAAACCTAGGTGCAGGAGAGCTCCCACTACCAGCTTCCCCTGCCTGGTGGCTGGGAGCGGGTTCAAATCCCATAGTGGGATTCAAAATTGTTACTTCTGTAACATATAAGGACCTGGTTGGAAAGTGTATTGATATGTATCTGGACAACATTATTGTATTCAGTCAGAATCAGGAGACATATCTCTATCACCTATGTGCTGCCCTCAACACCCTTTTCAAACATCATCTGAAGGCCAAGACATCCAAATGTGAGTTCTTAAATTTAGAGCTACTTTTTCCAGGACACACCATCTCTTCCAGGGGGATAAAACCCAACCTAGCTAAGACAAAGCAATCACTAACATGCCAACTCCAACTGATGTTGGCCAGGTGCACACTTTCTTGAGGATGATTGTTATGTACACAAGTTTATCCCTAACCGTGAAGAGCTAATTGCTCCTCTCACCAAGTTACTTAATACCAAATAACAATTCCAATGGACCTCAGTGTGGAGCCAAGCCTTTGAGAAACTCAAACTGAGGCTCACCACAGCACTGGTCCTCCAGTTTCCCAACAGGAAATGCCAGTATGAACTTGAAAATGATGCCTCAGACCAGGACATAGAGGACGTACTGCAGGTGAAAACCAACAAAGGGGTCTTCCTTCCAGTAGCCTACAATTCCATAAAATTCACTGACACTTAACTGTTGCAACTGAACCAATGAGGATTCAGTATTTGGAATTTGGGAAGACAACGTTCCAATAGAAAGGACAGAATAATAAGAGCAAGGTATTGTTTATTGTAGAATATTATGATTAATATACTATATGGGGAAAGCCACAAGGCCACAAGGGGGTGATATAATGGGAAGTTCCATGTAAGGTTTGAAGCCAAGGAATAACTTGGGCGGGGATCAGCAAGTCAAATTGGTACCGCTCCTAATTAGGATGAAGTACCCACCATTCAATATTGCCATCAGATTAATCCATAACATTAGATACGTCAAGGGGCAACTCATTAAGCGCCCCCTGTGTATTGTAAGATATGTTAGCAGGCAAGTCTGGAAACTTGGTTGCAACACCCCCTTGCCCCCTGCTTGTTGTCAGACACCAAGACCGGAGTCTGTGGAAGGTCTGGGAAGGTCCACACGAACAACTTTTGTGTGGGGATGGCGCGGCAGGGGCGCAAGTGATCATGGTGAAGCTTCTTGGTGTTTCCTTGGGCATCTTCAAGTTGATAAGTGTGATTGTCATAGACTGCAGCTATTTTGAAGGGCCCTAGGTGATTAGGTTCTAACTTGGAAGAATTGGGATTAAGGGTGTAGACGGGGTCACCTACGGCGTATCTAGCTTTGAGGTGCTTTGTTCCTCCTGTGATCCGCCTGTGTTTGATTTCCAAGGCTTTGGCATGCCATTGGTCTAGGGATGGAGTTTTTACTAGTGGAGGCTTGTCAGGAACCTTGGACCGTAGCTTTCCCTGTTCAACCCCTGTCAGACTGTCAGATGTTCCAAAGGCCAGGGCACTGGGGCTGAACCCTGTGCCCCTGTTGATTCTTGCTTGTAGGATAAGTAGATTGGTGGGCAGGTGTTCAGTCCATGTGGTGTTAGGGTGCTCTTGTGAGAGCTTGGCAATCAGTTGAACCAGTGAGCCATTTAGCTGTTCCATGCGTTCATTGGCTTGAGGATGGTAGGGAGTTGTAACTACACGTTGGAGTGTGTTCTTAGCGCAGTATGCCTTCATGACATGTCCAACAAGTTTGGGGCCACCATCTGTGATGAGACGTTTGGGTTGCCCAAAGCAGGCCACAATCTCCTTGCCAATAAAGCGGGTAATGGTGGTGGCAATGTGGTTGGTTGTTGCCCAGGCCACTGGCCAGCAAGTGAAGTAGTTGATGGCAGTGATAATGTACTTCTTTCCCAGTCTGTCTTTGGGGAGTGGCCCCACAATATTGAGGGCCCACTGCTTGAAGGGTTCCATGGCCTTGATGGGCAGGACATACTTGGGGGTGCAGGTTTGGACGTATTCTTTTTGCACAGCACACAGGGTTCAAGGAGATCCAAGATGTCTTGATGCATGCGCGGCCACCAACCCTTACGTTTCATGATCTCAAAGAGGTTACACCCTCTGATGTGACCCAGGGTTTGGTGGTAGTGCAATATTGTGTCCCCTTGTTGTGTGGTGGGAATGTAAGGCGTATTCTCACCTGTCTCTGCCCGGCGGCAGACGTTACCAGCATTGGCGGTGAACTGAATTTTGTTGTCCTTCAATTTGGAGATGGTGACCAAGTTAAGGCCCTTGTAGCAAGTTGCCTCAGGGCAAAGATAGAGCATGGGCCAGTCTGGGTCCAAGACATTTTCCCCAGTGATGGATGCTACGTAGAACCGCAATAGAGCGTCAGCGGTGACAAGTTTCTTCCCAGGCTTGTACCCAATGCGTAACTGGTAAGGAGATAGGCGCTCCACCCATCCTGCTTGGCGGCGTGTCAAGTGGGACTGTGTGTTGAAGTACTGGAGCAACTTGTGGTCCGTCAGAATGCAGGGTGGGAAGGTAGCTCCTTCCAGGTAACAGCGCCACTTCTCAACACAGCGTACAATTGCTGCCAGTTCTTTATCATGGATGGGGTAACATTGTTCCAAGTTGGTAAGCTTCCTGGACTCATATACCACGGGAGGAAGGTGCCATTGTCAGTTTCTACCTGTAGCACGCCCCCTATGACCCTGTCAGAGGCATCAGTCTCAAGTTTGTACTGGAGGTTTTGGTTGGGGAACTGCAGTATGGGTGCTGTTGTAAGTCTCTGCTTCAATGTCTCAAAGGCCTGATCTCTGGAAGGGGCCCAATGGAAGCGCTGTTTGGTGTTGAGGAGTTTGGTGAGAGGTGCAATTAGTTCCCTGCAATTAGGAATGAACTTGCACATATAGGCAACCATGACTAAGAATGTATGTACCTGACTCATGTTGGTGGGAGGTGACATGCTTGTGATTGCCTTAATTTTGGCAGGTTTGGGCTTTATTCCTTGGGCAGAGATGGTGTGCCCAAGAAACAGAAGCTCTGACTTAAGGAACTTGCATTTGGAGGGCTTAGCTTTTAGCTTGTTTTTCCAAAGGGTGTCAAGGACAGCACAGAAGTGTTGGAGGTGCGTGGTTTGATCTTGACTGAAGACAATAATGTTGTCAAGGTACACAACCACACATTTCCCAATTGATTCCTAAAATACTTTATTCATCAACATGGCAAAGGTGGAGGGAGCGTTGGTCATTCCAAAGTTCATGACATGACACTCAAACAACCCGTAGCATGTGCAGAAGGCAGTTTTTGCCTCATCCCCTGGTGCAATGCGGACCTGGTTGTACCCTGCAGTGAGATTGATCTTGCTAAAGACCTTCACACCTGCAAGTGTATCAAACATGCCGTCAATCAGCAGCAGGGGGTACTTATTATTAACTGTCACCTCATTTAGGGCGCGGTAGTCTGTGACCAGGCAAAGGGACCTGTCCTTCTTGGCTACAAAGAAGACAGCCTCCCTGTATGGAAAGAGCAAGGGGCGGATGAAACCCTTATTGAGCGCGTCCACAAGGTGCTGGCAGAGGGTTTCATCTTCTTTTGGTGTGAGACGGTACATTAGTTGTGCTTTAGGTAACTGTGATGAAAATTGCAGGATAGTTAGAAGCTGTTTCTAAGTGATGGGGAATTACCACCCAAATCCACATAGAATTAATGATTAACCACCAATGTGGCTTCAAATATCTTTTTGTAAAATTTCCAATTGTAATACCAGGATTAAGCAGAACAATTAATCCTAACCAACGTAGCCCAAGATAAATGGCCTGATACAACATCAACAAATCTTCAGAGTAAAATTCTGGACATTGGGAGGCTACCCAATTTTCAGTTTCAATAATGGGAGGAGGAGCTGCAAAATTGGCTGGTGCAAAATTAACATTGGGCGGCACCAACAACAAAGTTCCAACTGCAGGACCCCATCTTCCAGAAATGATTCTGTTGAGAATCAGATTGTACAGAATATATTGTAACAACCCAACCACAGGATGCATTTTTTAAAAAGTAAATTAGAACTTGGGATAAATGATTTTTATTGAGTAAAATTTTAGGAGGACTCAACTCTTAGAGTTGATACAGTGAAAATTATTCAATATATATCAGAAAAATTGACTAAGCAATACCACCTGAGTCTTGACCTCCTATTCCTTCCACATTGTCAAGTAAGTATCTGGTCCAGGTTGCAAAGAACCCTTGTGTGACTAGTTTCTGATGACCATGCTTATTGACAAGCCTTCTTGCTTGGGCGGATAATACCCAGCATGATGGAACCTACTGTGACAGTAATGACCCTTGAAGTTGTACAGCGTGCTGGATCTCCTGGGGAGGAGGTAGTTGTTCAAGTGTCTCACTGAATACATACTTGTACTCCTCACAGAGTGCAGCGAGCACTGGTGGTGGTGAGGAGGTCAAGGGAGGGACTGTGGATGGTCCAGCGCAGATAACTTTGACTGAGCATTGATTAAAATCTAGTTTCCCCCCTTGAAATTGTATGAGTCTGTCTCTGTGATTCTGAAAAACACAGTATCATGGAGTAACTTGCTCATTTTCACAGGGTAAATCTGGAACCCCACCTCATTTCTGTTGAGGGTGATGACAGAGGTATCCCAGTTGATATAGGGACATTTGTGACAAAGCCAGTTGAGGCTAGCAATTACATTGTGGCTGAGCCCTGCCATGATTGGCCCAGAGAGCTTAACCTGGATGTTCCCCATTCTCACAGAGAAGGGTACCGTCTTGTGGGTGATGGCAACTCTGCAAGAGTCAGCTACCTGCACTGCTTTGAACCTGCTTGGCACTTGGTCTAATTGCTGAGAGTCAGGGAACGCCTGGTCCATCATAGTGTGGCCGGCCCCGGTATCTACCAGTAATTTGTGGGTGTTCCCACAGAAACGGAAGGGATAGGACAAGTGTGTTACTTTATTTGAGGAGTGGCTTGCTTGTAATACGGGGTTGTCACTGTGGACTTGAAAGCCGTCCAGGGTTTCAACTTCATGGATGTTATAATCACAGGGATTTTTTGCAAGCAGGGATTGAGAGGATGGGTCAGGTGGGGTTGCAAGGCCTCTTGTTGTTACAACCCTCAGGATTTTCCCTGATCCTCAATCTGAGCTAGCTGAAGCTCCCCCTTGTGGGGGCGTTTGGTCCCATTATCCTGCTGACGGGGCTGGTGGCAGCCTACTTAATTGTGGCCACTGCCAGGTGTAGTACATGGTTGGGATGGAGCGTCACTGGTACAGTGGAAGCCCATTGAGGCCTGGTTGTTAGCCTCCATGATGGCCTTATAGCAGTTGTCAATGGAGGTGCACAACCTACGGGGACCCACTTGCAGATATGAGGTTTTAACCCATTGATGATGAGAGTGAGTAGCATTGCATTTCCATTGGTCACGGCTTTGGGGGCGGCAGCAAGAGCTTGTTGCCAGGTGGCAAGGTACTCAGGAACTGAACCAGTTTGCTTGATTGCTAGAAGAGGAGTCCCCACAACAATGGGGGAGAAGGTTTCACTGTAGCAGGACTTGGCAGCGTCTCAGAATGCTGCCCAGGTAACATCAAGTTCTTGACTGGCCCAGTTGGTGAACCACACAGCGGCAGGCCCCGTGAGGCGGCCAGACACAGTGGCAACCCACATGGGCTCAGGGACCTGACAGATGCAAAGGCGGTCTTCTGTAGATTGGAGCCAACTGACAATGCTGGCCCCCTTGACGCCACCAGCAAAGGATTCTAGCTGAAGGTTGAGCATGCGCTGGGACAGATCTGACTGTGACGGGATGACACTGGCATCACGCTGCCTGAGGCAGAGCCAATTATACACACTGGTGAGAACTAGCTAGTCTTGATAGATGACATACCCGTCAGGGATGTCCCCCTTGGGGATTGGCAGGAAGGTCTCTTGTTGGGGAGTAGCCATACGGCCTGTACTCTGTCCTTTCTTGGGGGAATTTTGTTTTAAGTAGTTCAAAAACCTACTGCTGCTACCACTGTTGCAACTGAACCAATGAGGATTCAATATTTGGAATTGGGATGACAACAGTCCAATAGAAAGTGCAGAATAGTGTATTGTTTATTATAGAATATTGTGATTCATATACTATACGGGGAAAGCCACAAGGCCACCAGGGGGTGGTATAGTGGGAAGTTCCATGTAAGAGTTGAAGCTGAGGAATAACTTGTGCGGGGATCAGCAAGTCAAATTGGTAGCGCTCCTAATTAGAATGAAGTACCCGCCATTTGATATTGCCATCAGATTAATCCATAACGTTAGATACGTCAAGGGGCAACTCATTGAGCGCCCCCTGTGTATTGTAAGATATATTAGCAGGCAAGTCTGGAAACTCAGTTGCAACAGAACAATGTTATCCCACCAACAATAAGAAGGTAGCAACAATTTTCCATTTTGTCAAGAAATGGTGTTGCTATCTGGAAGGCACTACCTTCTTGCCCCAGGTCCTTACAGACCATAAATCCCTCCAATACTTCAACACACATTTGCATTTTTCTCAGTGTCAAGCATACTGGATCAAATACCTTTCCCCTTAATAACTCCACATAGAGTATAAGTCTGGAAAGGAGCTGGTCACAGCTGATGCACTCTCCAGGATATATGTAGTGTCTATCATGGGAGACAACAGCCTAGACCCTGACTGGCCCATGCTCTATCTCTGTCCTGAGGCTACCTGGTATGAAGCACTTAACTCAGCAACCATATCAAAGCTAAAGGACTTTGAGAGTCAGTTCACAACATATGCAGAAACTTCTACTGCCAGGAAGAAACAGGAGAAAAGACGCCCTACATCCCCACCACCTAACAAGGAGATACTGTCCTGCACTACCACCTCATGTGAAGTCACATCTGAGGATGTAACCTGTTTGAAATAATGAAACATAAATTCTGATGGCCACATATGTGCAGGATATTCTGGATCTCCTTGAGACCTGTGTGCTACGTGAGAGGAACATGTCCAAGCCCACTCCTCCTAAATCAGTGTTGCCTATCAAAGCCACAGAACCCTTCAAGCAGTGGGCCCTTGACATTGTGGGGCCATACTTGAAGACAAGTTAAGAAAGAAGTACATCATTACCCCCACCAATTATTTCACATGCTGGCCTGTATCCTGGGTGACCACTAATCACACTGCAACCACCACTACTTGGTTCATTGGCAAGGAAATTGTGGCATGTTTTGGTTGCCCCAAGCAGCTTATCACCAACAGTGGGTCTGGACTTGTAGGTAATGCCATGAAGGTGTACTTCATGAATAATGCCCTGGCACGGATGGTCACCACGCCATACCACCTACAAGCCAACATGCAAGTGGAACAGTTGAATGGTTCACCAGTCCAGTTAATTGTCAAGCTGCCCCAGAAACATCCAAACACCGCTTGGACAGAACATCTGCCAACCACATTGCTCATTTTGTGAGCTAGGATCAACTGGGGCATAGGTTCAGCCCCATTGCACTAGCCTTTGGCACCCCTGATGGTGTGACAAGAGTGGGCCAGGGCAAGTCAACAGTCCCAGAAACGCCACCTAACACAGTCATCCCCTCACTAGCACAGTGGTGTGCCAAGTCCTGCAACACTCAGAAGGAAGTGATCAAGGAGGCAGTAAACCCCTTAAAGCTTGCTATGCTGTAGGCAGTCCTGTCTATACCCTCAACCCTGACTCTGCACATCTTGAACCCAATCACCTTGGGCCCTTCAGGGAGTTAGCTGTCTAGGACAACCATACTTGCCAGCTCAAAGACCCCCAAGGGACCACCAAGAAGCTCTAACAACTGATTACGCCCCTGCCACACCGTACCTGCTTAGAAAATATTTTTGTACACAGCTTCCCAGACCTTCTGAAACCCAGCCCCTAGTTCTGGACAGTGGGCTGGGATAAGAAGGTGGTGCAACCAAGGTTGACTCCCTGCCCACCAATGTACCTTAAAATACACAGGGGTGGTGATAGAGACACCCCATGACGTATCTAATGACATTGGGCATCCCACTGCCAATGTTAAAGTATGGGCAACACCTCCTAGTTGGGGTGTAACTGGTTCTCAAGCACCAATCCTGGGGTTAGATATATGCCGCCCACATCATACTTGGATCCTGCCACAATGCCACCCTCAGGTGGATCAGTGGCTCCCCCTTGGGTGGACCAACTGCCGCTTCCAAATAAAGCTACATCACATTCTGATTCTTGGTCCTGTCCATTGGACAGCTGCCTTCCCCAATCTCAATACCCAGCTATAATCAGTTCTGCTGCAACAGTACTAGCTGCCTTCAGCGGTGATTTGACCCCCGGCTCTTGGATCTGACCGTCCTGCAGTTCCAAAGTGTAAGGGAGACTTAACAGGCTTGATGGTGGGCATGGGGACTCAACTCTGGTCCCAGCCGCTCCATCTTGCCCGCTCAAAGTATACAGCTCAGCTGGGGATTGGCAGAGCAGCTATGGGACCCTGTAGCTGGAAAACTTCAAACAAAGCCCAACGGGATGGTGGGATTGGGCAGCAGGTTAGTAGAAATGAGACCAAGCTCTCAACCACAAAAGCAGTTGTGGTTTCAGCAACAGCTGAAAGGTCATTGTCAACCATCCCTGGAAGGCCAAAGGGGGAGGGATCAACTGAACACCAAAAGCAACAGAAAACCCAGATGGCCAGACTATACTAATAAACGTTGAGCTTTATTGGAGTAGAGGATGATGAAGCAAGGTCCTTTACAGCTCTTGGATCCATTTAGGGGGGGAATTGGGGTGGGAGAATGGATATCACCAAGCTAATCAACCAGTAACATGCGCAGATATGAGTGCGATTCTCAAGGCAAGGGAGTCTTGACAAACTTTGAATGGACAGAACCAAAAGGAAACCTGGCTGGACTAAAAATTGAGGGACCTGCTTTTTGATGCAATTACCACAGCTCCCAGCCGCTTTTGCACATGATACTTAACCAGGGGTGTCTCTTGGGTGGGTTGGGTGAGGCATCTCCAGAATAATCCCAAAATATTAAACTGATGGCTTTTCTTGAGCTTTTTTCAGTAACCTTTTGGATAAATATTCAAACATAGTTTGTAGAAATTCCCAAGCATTTAGCAGGAATTGAAGTGGAGGCCTAAGGGGGAGGCGTAACTTTATAGGGATCAGTTTAATTGAGATAGGCCCAAGCTGCAGATGTGATCCGAAACTGGGATGCAGGGGTTGGCGGCCTGGCACTTTTGCCATTAGGTTCCAATTATACTGCTGTTGAGTTTAGGGAAACCTGAAGCAATGGTTTAAAACATCTAATGTTGGATGTCTCAACTCTACCAGAATATCGGGCGGGTATGTAGCTTTAAAACAAGCTGTCCAATATGAAGATCGGCGTAATGTTTACAGGGATATGTTTTTTATTTTTGATGTACATTAGGCATAGGTTTGAATAGTTTAGTTGAGTTTGGACCTTGCTTATGCGGTGATCCACTTCCGCAATTTCACTTTATATATGAGAATCTAGAGGGATCAAGTTCAGTACCATTGTGATCAAAGTTGTGTGGAAGATATTTTATTGGGCCTTGATGTTATCGATGCTTGTTTGGCCTAGTGATGTACTGATTAGGATGATAGAATGGTAAATAATTAACTCTGAAACAATCTGAATCCAAGTGGAATATTCTATCATTGAAATCAAAACAAATCAATTGAAATTCGCATATTAACCATCTCTTGGTTAAGCCAATTTTGTACACGATGTACCTTATCTTTCCTACTTAACTTGGATCCCTTTAAAGCATCAAGCCCACCTTTCTCTGGCCGATTCTCAGCATAGAGTTTAGCCATCCAATCATATAAAGGTACGGTGGCCTATTCCAAACCGTGATTCTATTCCTGAGCGATATGCTTCATCACTTTCATCTTTGTTCACAAATCCTCGAGGTTGGTAATGTATATAGGTTAGCCTCTTTGCCAAGGTTGAACCACTTTTAAATCCCAACCAGTTTAATTTAAATTTGTTGAAGTTCCAGTAGGTAGATCCTCGCTTCTAAATAATTTAGGCTACCTACGTTGAGTTCAACCTATATGGTTTCAAACGTCTGGTAAGGCATGTATGGAGGGATGAGCCAATCTGAGCAGCTGGTTTGGCCATCGACTTTAAGTATAAAATAATAGTGGAAACTTGGTTCGATCTGATTTCTTAAGGCTCGAGTGCGCTCAAGCTGGGATTATGGATAGATTCACTCTATAAGTCAATATTCAAGGGGTTTAGAATATATCTGTTCTATACCTGTGCTACTTGGAATAAGTTTTGATCTAAGCTGCTGCATCTTATTTTAAGAAAATATGTTCCACTTGGACCAGACCCTTACTCTGGGATGTTACCGTAATTCTAGCCAATGAAGGAGGGAGCAACGTATTTCCGATGGGTGATTGGTTGGGATTGGAATTTATCTTCACTTGGATCACGTCAGAGCTCAAATTCAACAGCAGCTGGATTCCAGGTGCGAAGTAAGGTGTCAATTGAAATTGTGTGGCGGTGGCCCTTGGGAGGGTTCTGACTTTAACAACCCCTTAAGGAATCGAATAAGCCACGTTCGAGAGTTCCACTCACGATTCAACGTGAGCCACACCTCTGATGGAGTTGAAATATATTTACTAATTTATAGGAGTGTGGTTCAGCCTAGCCAAATGTCCAGCTCAAGCAGATGTATTGTAGCATCAAGCGGAGGCTTAAAGCCATGTCCAATAGATTCTCTTAGATAAGTTGTATAATAAAAACCTCAGTCGGATGCCACATTACTAATTGTTGCTGGCAACCAACTCGCCATTGTCAATTGAGGGACTACATAATATATCACTGCTGCGACTGCTTCATCCTAACCTTTTCCTTTTTGACTAATCACATACAATGGCCGCTCCTGCCGATAATGCCAACCCCCTTCGCAAATTTAAACTTGTTCTACTTGGAGAGCAGAGCGGTATTCATATATTTTTTACTATTTTTTTAATTTGCCAACAGTTGGCAAGACCTCTTTGATCACACGCTTCATGTATGACACCTTCGATAGCACTTATCAGGTAACCCTTTACTTTTCTCTGCGGCCAGATACGTTTTCTTTGAATACCAGCAACATGTTTACACCCAATTCGTCAATTCTAGGCTACCATTGGTATCGATTTCCTTTCAAAAACAATGTATTTGGAAGATCGTACCGTACGACTTCAGCTTTGGGATACGGCTGGACAGGTACCGCTGCCTTAAACCAGCCCCTCATTTTCTTTTAGGAGCGTTTCCGTAGTCTTATTCCTAGCTACATACGTGATTCTTCAGTAGCAGTAGTGGTTTATGATATCACCAGTAAGTCGATAATCACTCAACCTGGCCGTTGATTTCTAACTTAAATAGACAAAACTTCCTTCTTAAATACTGCCAAGTGGATCGACGATGTTAGATCCGAGCGGGGCAACGATGTTATAATAGTGTTAGTTGGAAATAAGACAGACCTTCGAGAAAAAGGGTAAACTTCAAGATACTTTTTCCATTCAGGTTGCAAAAATATAACACCGTTTTTAGAGAAGTTACAATCGAGGAAGGAGAAGCTAAAGCCAAAGAGTACAACGTCATGTTCATGGAAACCAGCGCCAAAGTCGGACACAACGTTAAAGCTCTGTTCCGTAAAATTGCCCAAGCACTTCCCGGAATGGATGCCACCCCAGACGCCGCAGCCACAGGTAACTTACTACCCTTGAAACATCCTTTAATAGCTCTTTAGATACCAAGCTCACTCTCCAACCTCCTACCGAGGAAGAGAACAAGTGTTCCTGCTAAAACGCCTGTATATTCCACTGTTTAAATCCCCATTCATAATCTAGTGATATTAGCAGCTTGTTTGTCTGCGTAGAACGGCACTCCACCCCCTACTTTCCTAAATGAAATGTTAAATCTAGATTTCATGGAAATTCATCGATCTGAATGGGGTTTCTTTACTACTCCCGAATAGTTTTTTTCGTATCCATCCTTTTTTTGTCGCGAAGCTTGATTTTTAAACCATGGCTTCAATGACTCGTACATTGTTTATTCAAAGCTTGAGCATCTCAACTGGTTTGATCTAAACTATGCATGGATAAGGTTGCTCTAGACCCATCGCCTTAGCGTTAAGTTTTGGAATATGAAAGAATTTAATCATTGCTCATACTGATAGGTCGCTCGAGGCTTGGCTGACCTGAAAACTCTTACTTGAACTGGTTTAGAACTTGCATAATTCTCTATATATTCAAATAGTAAGAAAGCGCCGTCTAATACAAGTTAGTTCCTTTTAAACATCAATCCTACCCCAAAACCCGGTCTCGTGAAATGGCACACCATAACAGGAGCGTATAGTTTAACATTGGCTAGCGTAAGCTTGCTCTATCGATCCAAATATTAAATGCTACTCACTTTATCGATGTATATTATTATAGAAATCCTTTTTAATTGTTTCTTGATGGAGCTTTAGCCGACTTTCTATACCCCAGCTGGTACGTTTAATATCAAGTTTACTTTTGAAATATTCCACCCCGGATAGCTCTTAAAATTAAAAGTTACAACCTTCCACTTTGGTCGGTTGATGTACCGATCTGTTTCCACTTATTTATGTTCTACTAAAGACCACCTTGTCAAACACACTGTCAACATAAGCCCACTTCCACTCAGCCGTACACTTCTATCTAAACCAAACCCAGGAGTTTCAATCCATGCCTGGGCGCTAACACATGTAGGTAGTTAGCCGCTCAAGTCTGCACTGATCCTCTCTCCCGACAAATCCTGCTTGGATTCAGAACATCGGTATCTCAGCTACACTTTGAACGAATGACCCAGCTGCATGACCGAGAGGGGTGGATCTCATCCGAGTACAGCGTAAACAGATCCTCTATTCTGGCCCATAGATGGGGTTTAAAAGGATCACTGTTTCATCCCAGCTTAATACGATCAACTCATATTTAAGGGTTTAGCTAGGCATCCTAATCATCTTAGCTCAAGGTACTTTTTACGAGAAATCAACACGCCTATCCAGCAGTGAAACCGGCGTACCTCTCTCGACGTCAGATATCTCTATTGGAAGCCACCATACTGATATAAACCAGTGCACGATAAATCGAAATCCCGCCACAAGCTATTCCGAGCTGGATGTCTGCCCATCCCCACCCAACAGATTTTGAATCCAGCCGTGCCAAGTATCTTCTGTACTCCAATACAACCCAGGCTTATATCTGAACAGGCCTAAAATAACCTCCAGCCGAATGCGGCATACCCATATCTGCATCCACTGGGTTCAACCAGCTTTAACCCGTTCCAAAGATGTCCAACCCTCTGCAGCTCTACTCAGGCCTCATAAAGGATCTCCCAGAAAAAAGGTATAGTTAAACCTAGATAACTTTTAAAAGGGGTTCCACACTATTATGTCTCCTTGACTAGTTGGCACACCCCAGTTCTCTACAGGAAAGGTGACATATAGGTTGGCTCAACAGCAGTCCAACCTTTACCACCATGAATCCCAGCATTACAATTCTCCAACCCCAAGGGAATAAACTTCTCAAAAGGCCAAGAGTAAAGCATATTTTATAGAAGCTAGCCTTTGCAAAGTAACTGTAGGCCCATCTAAAATTTCAATGAAGTAGGGTCAACCGGTAGCATTCCCATTAAGATTCACCAACAGCTCCATCCCTGCTTCTCCAAAGTGAACCTTGGCAAGCCCTTTCCTGGCCCTTGCTACCCACCACTCCATTTAATCCATGGACCCTACCTGTACAGAACTCTTTAAATCATCATCCCCTAGATATTTAATAAAATCTCAACATTTATCAGGGCTTTCTTGCCCCTTCTTTTGCTTCGCAATGATCAACATCACATTAAACCGATCAACCCCAAGCCTCCCTCTCCCCAGTAGGTACCTGTAGCAGCACCCTTTTCACCCATCATAGTGGCAAGCGATCCCAGCACCTACCCAACATTTTTCAGTCCCCTAAAGTACCATATAGCTCGACCTTACCCCCTATAAAGTGCATGACCCTCTCACTATCCTCTCTAAAGTCCCCTGGACTTAAGCATGCTTTTCCTAGCTGCCCCTAAATCTGAACCTTTCCGACCTGAACCCTGGCTGCCCTGATAGGATCCTTGTCTGTCCCTGAAGCCTGGCCAAAATGTAGTGACCCCTTGGTTCTAAAGCATGGATCTCTCCACTGTACCATTCAGCTGCACTTGGACCAGCCTGTACTGGACCTGGGGCTCACTACAGGGGCTGCAGGCCTCCTGACCACCCCCTCAGCACTACCTTTGCTAGCCCTGCATCCCCAGACTGTAAGTCCATCCATATCTTCAGAAGTCACCAGCCCACCTAACAAAGAAGACATCACAGATCTGCCTATCCCCCCAACCTGAATGCTGTTCATTGCCTTATCTCTAACCCACCAGGATATCAGGCCCAGAGCAAGTCAATGCTGTTGACCGCATGATAGCCAATCAACAAGTCCAAAAGCAAGGGTTGAGTTCTTCGTAAGTGATAAGCCCACCTACCAGATATTGCAGAGCCAGTCAGATTTCCAGCATGGAGCCAGTAACTCCAGCTCCTGAGGGTGGGCCAGAAAACATTTCTTGCTTGCTGGCTATTCTCTGGCTAGGCGGCATAGCCCAGGGGGGAGCCCAGGGGGAGCCCAACTGAGGCTGGCTTGGGGTTACTGTATCCTTGGAAACCAATCTGGCCTGAAGATCTTATGCCACCCTACCTAATGCCAAGCCAGCTCCAGGCCTAATCCAGGCGTTAAGCTTTGGGGCTTGCAATGCTGGCCTGAAGTCGGGACGGCTCTTAACTGGGGCTGGATTGCGGTATCCTTGAATCCAGACCCATCCCCCGGCCAACATGGGACCATCCCCAACCAGGCTGCACAACCCATACCTGGCACATCCCCTCAGCTCTACCCTCAGCCAGGCAGGGTACCGCCCGGTCAACTCTGCCCAGTGCATCCTCCACCCCATGGCTCAAGCCCCATTGCCACAAGCCAGGCATGGTGCATCTAACCCTATAATCTTTCCGATACCCAGTTACATCTCAGCCTGGACAGATGTTATTGCCAGGGTCTGCCCTATCAACAGCAACCCCCCTCAAGCGCAGGAGAGGGGGACTAACCTGCCCCTGAGGCGGCCTCCTTGCAGCTGGCTAGCGGTACAGGACCTGGGTCAAACTGGGACCTTTAAAAGGGTTGACCCGAGTCCAGGGTTTGATTTGGGCTTGAAACCCTATCTGAAACCAGTGAAAGACCCCAAAGGGTTAAATGGTCGAGCTTGGCCTAAATAGGCCGACCCCGCAAAAATGATGGCCGCTGTGAAAGGCTCCCAAAGGCCCGATATAGCTGATTCCCCCTGGCCAAGAGGTTTCCTGATGTGGAAGGAGCCCCCAGATGCTATCTAAATGTAGGAAAGAAACCGGTCCCATTGTGATCTGACCCCTGTATCTGAAAAGGGGGATTTGGCCAACCCCTTTCTAGAGGGTCTGGAACAGCATATCCTGAAAGTGTTTTAGATTGCTTGACAAGTTCTAGTGGCCTGGGATAAGCTTGTAGCAGCCAAGACTGAGGAGGCTGAAGGCCCAGCTTCTGAACCTAACGGCTCTGATCCCCCTGGCTAGCGGGTGTTGCCGCTTTCTGATAACGATCTCTATAAACCTTTGGTTCCGCCAACCCATCCATATCTTTCAGCCAGAACATTCCAGCTTAGATAGCTCTTCTGACCCCAGGACCTTGAGAGCCTATACCGCTGCCAGCTGCTGGTAATGCACCCAAAAAACCTTGGGTTGGCTGCTTCTTGTATCCAAGCTCCCTCTACCTGAAATTCTCTCTGACAGGTAGGGAGGTCCTTACACCTGGGTCATACACATTGGCTGTTTTGTTCTGAGGCGTGGCACAGACACACAACAGGGAATCCTGACCTTAGGATTGAATCCGTACTAAGTCTCGGTTAGTTGGCAGGGAAGGTTATTGGATTACCTTGTGGCCCTGAAAGATAAATCTCTACTAGCTGTGGCTAGAGAGAGGGGCTGAAGTGCTTGGAAACACAAAGACAGAAGTGTGAATAGAGCTTGAATTTCATTGAAAATAAGGAGTTGGAATATATATTGTTTAGCAATACCACAAAACAATACTAGGACAGTAGGATCACTCGCCACAAGCATGAGTAGGGCAAGTGAGTTGCCCAGAATCAGAAAACCAAACAATTGAATTCCCAGTTTAGAAACAGACTCATTTGGAGGAGCAAAGGCAAAAGCAAGGGATCTGTCCTTGAAATAACCCAATGAAGGCAAAATCAAAACAGTGTGAATAGCGGCATTTACAACATTGGCTAACAGTTAATCCCAGGCCCTGGCTTCATAGACGCCAAGCCCAATCTAGATCTGTTCATTCCCACCTCTCCAACCTCTTCATCCTGTAAAGTTACGCCTCCCCCTTAGGCCTCCACTTCAATTCCTGCCAAATGCTTGGAAATTTCTACAAACTATGTTTGAATATTTATCCAAAAGGTTACTGAAAAAAGCCCAAGAAAAGCCATCAGTTTAATATTTTGGGATTATTCTGAAGATGCCCCCACCTAACCTACCCAAGCAACACCTCTGGTTAAATATCATGTGCAAGAGAGGCCAGGAGCAGTGGCAATTGCATCCAAAGCATATTTCTGATCTTAGTTGGTTCAGTTTTCCTTTTGGCTAAGTCCATTCAAAATTTATCAAGATCTTCATGCTTCAAGAAATGCATTTGTATCCACTCATATCATTGGTTGATTGGTCTGTGAAATTCAATCTTTACCCCAATCCTATCCCATCCCTTAAATAAATGCAAGAGTTGTAAAAGACCCTGCTTCATCATTCTCTACTCTAATAAAGCTTGAAATCTGTTAGTCTAATTTGGTCATTTGGTTTTTTTGGTTGCTTTTGGTGTTCAGTTGATCCCTCCCCCTTTGGCCTCCCAGGAATTGTTGATGACAACCTTTTGGTTGTTACTGGAACCGCAATTTTATTGTGGTTGAGAGCTTGGCTTTATTTCTCCTAACCTGCTCCCCAATTCTCACACATCCATCCCACAGGTGAGAAGTGCTACCCCTACTGACAGCCCATCCCCCTGTTCCCCCTGGGTATCTAAGCCTATTCTATCTGAAAATAGCTGGCTGTATTGACTCCATGACCCCAAATCTGGGCAAAGGGTTCCCCCTAGGCCACACAATCTTCTACCTTATAGAGTTAGGACCAGAGCTTTATCTGGCCCTGCCGCTCACCAGCTTCTGGGCCATCCTGTTGTCTGTACAAGTGGGTGAATGATGGGCATTTTATGACAAATATACTGTGACAGCATAACCACATTTGCCAAGCCATGCCCTCTCCTATGTCAGCTTGATAGGCTGTTTAATAAGCTACCATGTCCCGGCCTTGCTGATCTCTCATCAGGTGGCGTCAGAAGTCTGCCAGCTGTGGTATTTCATCCTCCACCAGATGGTATCTTAAGGCTTCTAACATCAGAGAAGTACAATGAACCTGTGGCTTTGGCCTAGCCTGCAGCCTGGAACATTTTGTTGCCATCATAAGCAGCAAGTCTGATGGGGCCCAAGGTCCTAAGGGTTTAGGATGTTTGTTCTACCCCAGGATATTTGGTTCATAAGCTGTGCTGCTATATTTTACTCCAAACAATTATACTCTACAATGGCAGTACCATCCTTTGCGCTACTAATAAAGAATATGACAGGATAGCATCAGGTAAACAGGGCTTGGATTGATCATCAAGCCAGTACGGAGCCATCAGCCTTTTATTCTAACAGGCCGGCTTTAAGATGGGTCACCCATGTTGTTTCCAGCTCTGCTCACATCCCAGTAGCATTGGGGCAGAACAGCAGGAGGCTCATCCTTTTTGGGATAGGTTTTAGTACAAGGTAGCTTGACAACTTTCACAACTTCTGTGCTCATTCTAGACACGCCTTACAGCATATTCCTCACCCTGAGAAGAGTAGCTGTCCACCCGGGCCACTTTCAGGGCTAGCTAGACAGAGGTTGACTACTAGTTCACAGAGATGATTGTTTCACTTAATCAGAGCTACTCTAGTACAATAGGCTCCAAGCCTTTTACCTTAGAGTGTTAGGCCTGGCAGCTCAGTCCATGATAGGTTCTTCTAGATGTGATGCAGATGACAGTCCATATGAAAGCCCTCTTTTTGAGGATACAATCAAAGTTTAGAATAGTAATTATTATGATAGGCATGTTTGGATGCCTGTTGAGGTGAACAGATTAGGTGTGCAGTATCTGCAGGTCCCGTCCATCAACTGGTAACAGGGGATTTGTTGATGCCAGGATGTGGTCTGGCTATCAATCCTTTGATCCTGCGGCTGGCATGATTGGGTTTTTTTGTTGAGCTCATCCCTAAGTAGGCTTAACTGCTGGCCTGTGTTGATTGATTGAAACTTTTCATTAGTCAACATTCCAAAATCCTGACTGGCTCTTTCCCTTAAAGCCAGGGGTGCACAATGCAATTCCTGGCTACCTGTTCCTAATACCAAACTGGATTCATATTGAGCACAAGTTCAAGACAACCTTAAGGAAATTCCTAAAGCTCTGCTCTCTGGCACCCCAGAGAGAGATGTTGCAACATTTACAATTACTACCTCTTGGGGAAGCAATTCCTGGAGTAATTTCTTTGATTAATGAATAATTGGTGGTACTCTTATCAGATGTCCATTGTATACTGGGATCAGACATTTCAAATCACATTTGGAACGCTACCCAGACAAACCCATGACTACCATGGCATACATTAAAGTATGCAGCTTTCCGTGATACTATATGATCATATACCTTCATATTAAATAGAGCATCACTCTCTTATTAACTTTCCCCTCTATTTTATATATCATACTTCTCAGAAGTATATGCTTGACAATCCAAATAGTTTAGATTGCATACATTGATCTGCACAGCCCAGTACTACGATAGCGATTGATATGGTTTGTTGGTGGTTCAGCTTTGGGCACTGTGGGTTGGATTCAATCTTGCCCTTGTCTTCATGTGTGGGTGTTTGATTATAATGTACAGCTTCGGTACATCCTGATCAAAGCGTAGTAACTGCAGTAGGAATCTGGACTGCTGTGGGTTGATTCAGCTTTTTACAAAGATCAAGATCTCGGTACATGGCTTTTGTGTACTGTGTGCTTGGACTAAATACATTTGCTTGATCTGATTTGCTTACTGGTGCCAATATTATCATTTGTATGTATGGGATTGATGTATATGTTTTTGATGTGGATTATGTTTGCTCTTGGTGGCGTTGATCTGTTTATCTCAGCAGCTGTAAAAAGTATGGAATATATAGAGTCGTTTATCAAGGTTTTATGATCCTTTAAAGGTGTATCTTAAGCTTAAATAGGGTTGGGAAGTTGGATAGAACTGCTCTACAAGATTTTATAGCATGTATAAAGGGAAAATGCTCATTATATGAAAGATGGTATTTTTTAGAAGTAGTTATTTTGTGATTCTTTGAATTTAAAGCTTTTTTATACACTATTTTAAGGATTGATATTTAGTATGTTAGAGCTGATCTTATTTGGAGAAGACTTATCTTTCCAGAGCTTTGATCAGTACCTTTTGTGTTGGAATGGATAAAGGATTGGATTTCTTGAGTTTTCAAGTTATTAGTGGACAAGGTAATAGCTTTAATATCACGTCTTTTTACCTTTTGGTATTTTTTACAAATGTTCAACGCAGGACAGATACGAGACTCAGTACATTGCTTGAATGAAATGGATAGAAGTTGAATTGATTGAGCTCAAGGACTATTTAGGGAGTGGATCAAGTATTTAGTGAATTTTAGAAAGATGTTTAAGATAAAGGTTCGGGATGATATTTAAATCTACCATCCAGTTTTTTTCAACTGGCGGTCTTTCAACTCAAAGGTTAGATAATCCTGCTGATTTAAAAAATCGCGGTTCTTTACAAGAGCTATTAATTCTAAACTCGACATTCTTTTTTAATTTAATGATTCTGTTAGTAATAAGTATGTTCCATAATGTTATTAAGGATATTTCTCGTGTTTTGATAGCAAGTATATTTTAAGGCTTCAGTTCAGTTCGTTTTTTTCTTTTTCATAAAAATTGAAGTTTTTTATCAGTTTCTTACTACTTACTCTAAACTCAATTTTTAATAAGATATGCTTTTAGTTATTATGCAACAAAACTATCTTGAAGAATAAATCTGATCTACTTTCTTTGCAGCTGTCTTTACAAAAATTCCTTTGATATCATTATTGACCTTGAAGTGATATTCGACTTCAGAAATTTAAATAACTTACTCATCGTGTAAAACCTTAGAGTTTTTAGGGCAAATAGCTCCCTGGCCAGCTTTATTTTAATCAGCAGCGTTTTTGCCATGGCTGAAACCAACTCAACAAAAAAAGCCAAATTTGGGCTAGTTTCAAAGCCTTTGGCCGATGAATGCGTGGCTGAAGTATCTACTGAGAACACCGAAGAGAGCGTTAAGAAAGATGTCAATGCATCAGGGAAACGTGTCAGAGTCACCAAGGATGCTTCTGCTGAGGCAGCGAGTCAAGCTGCCCTGCCTGTACGAGCTACAAATATAACAATGCCTACTGACTATTCTCATCTTGAGACTCCTGAGGCTGTAAAAGAGTACTCTGGACCTGAAAGCGTGGTTAAGCTTTGCACGTATAACGTAGCCTCTGTCAAATCAGCCTCCAAGAAAGGTCTTCTCGAATATATCAAAGCAGAGGAGCCAACCTTAGTTTGCCTTCAAGAGACGAAGCTACAGGTTGCACCCAACGAAGAATACTTCACGCGCGAGCAATACCCACATCAGTTCTGGTGGTGCTCTACTGCTAAAAAAGGCTATAGCGGTACAGCAGTGATGAGTAAGCTAGAGCCGGTGTCACATTTCTATGGCTTCAAGAAACAACCACAGTTGGACAATGAAGGGAGAGTTATTACCGTTGAGTTTGCAGACTTTTTTCTCGTAACTGCTTACGTTCCTAATGCGGGCGAGAAACTTGTAAGGCTCTCCTATCGACTTGAATGGGATGTAGCAATGACAGACCATCTTAATTCACTTGAGGAAACTGGTAAGCCTGTAATTTACACTGGCGACTTGAACGTGGCCCATCATCCAATCGATCTCTCTCGCCCCAAAGACAATCTAAAGTAAGGATTCAATGGAAGCCTATTGACAGTTTAGGTCTGCTGGATTTACTATCGAGGAACGTAACAGCTTTACCCAGCAGTTAGCGGGAGGTCCCAACTCCAGATTTCCTCGCGTGGATGTCGATCGCCACTTCCATCCTGACGAGGCTTGCCGCTATACGTACCACTCATATCGGTCTGGTGCCCGATCCAAGAACATCGGCTGGCGTTTGGACTATTTTGTGGCTTCTAGAAGCTTTATGCCGTCTATTCTGGGCACAGCCATCCGCTTTACATGCTATGGGGCATCTGATCACTTGCCATCTATTTTGTGGTTCAAGTCCAAATCTCCTCTTGCAACCACTACATCCAAGGCTGCTACCCCCAAAAGGGGGCAAAGTTCCATCACCTCCTTCTTCAAAAGCCAGAATTAGCCCAACCTTTAGACTAAGAATTTGAATTATTCCCAGTATGAGCCTCATGTAATCCAATATAATTCCCAATAAGCTGCATCTCTAGCCTTCTAAATACTATGTAGATCTTCAGATATCGCTGTCTTATAAAGTTACCTTTGATACTTTCCCTTGCCCAAATGTATATAGCCGAAGTGTGATGCTTTCTAAATAGGTGGCTATCCACTTTCAGGATCAAGATATTTTGTAGGCGCCTTCATAAGTTGATGAAAAAGATTAGGCTATTACTATGTAAAAATGTGAAGTGAATCCTAAAGCATAGATCTCATGCCCTGGTATGGGGATTTGAACCAATATTTTATTTTTAAAGTAAGGATGGACCTTTTAATATTTTATGCAACCACAAAAAGTTAGTAGAAAAGAAGATCATTTGATATGTGTATAGGTGGGGCAGAGATTGCCAAGGCTATAGAGGATAGAGGAGCTGGGAAAGATCCTCAAAGAGCAAAAAATAAGAGTTCATCACATTCAAGATTTGAGCCCGACACTGAAAAATAGATAACATCTGGATGTGCCAACTTACAGCACTAACTTGGGGTAAAGTCTCTCATGGTGCATTGGTTTACCTCGAGTTTCCCACCTAGAGCTTAAACAAAGTAACTACCATTACTCTCGAGGCCCAGAATAGATCAACTTGATGCTCTTGTTCATCAGTTCAAAGCTTGCAAATAATCCATCAACCAATCAGTTCTCTTGACAAGTGAAACTTGTGGGATCAATGCCCCTATTCCTCCTAGCCCAACATCAAATCCACAAGGGCAACAAATACATGCGGGCAACAAATCAAAAAAACCTGGAACATGAAAAGACTGGTCAAGAGGGATTTTGATTGCCCAAATTCCCAGTAGTCAAGCAGTTGGGGTCCTAAAGCCACCAAACATGCCCTAAAGCCAGGGATACCCTCCAGAGGTTAAAATCTACAGATTGATCACTTTGGTCACCCAATCAGATTATGCCAGTACCCAATAAGGAAGGAGGGGCCTCTAATCAGCCAATGAGAAGCAATCACTAAGCCAGAAGTTAGTTTTCAGCAGAACATAGCTGGGAAAGCTGGCACTTCTTTCCTTTCCAATGTTTACTAATAAACCACTGTAGTCTATGTAATTGACCATCATATCTTTTCAGGCCTTTACTATATCTTCACATCCTCTATCTTGATACTATTTTTAAGCAGAGAATATCAGCAAGGACAGCTTTAGAATGGGTCATCTGAGAAAAATGTCTTTGCCTCAGCTGGACCAGAGCTTGCCCCCGCACTTTCTTCCAGAACCTTGGATCAATAATTTGATCTAACCTCTGTCCCCCTGTTCCAATAAAGGAGCTTCACAGAAGGCATCCTTCATTCCAGCCCAGGGAGAAGATGGGCTCCCCTGCCAAGGAAATTTCTTCAACACCAGTCAACCCGCCCTATGTCTGCAGCAAACTAGGGTTGAATATAGGCCATTATTTTTTGTTATGCCTAGGCACCAGGTTAGATATTTTATAACTTAATTGCACCATTTCATCTTTAAACTATTCAAAGTATATTGAATATGTCCATAAGTTTAATCTTCAAATGATCTTTGCGCTATATGAAAGACTTTAAGAACATTTGTTATCCCATAGGCTTAAGGTCACAGCCTTGGATATCACTGAGAATATCTTAAGTAAATCATACAAACTAAAAACAACTATGATGAGTTGCATGAGGATTAATAGCAGCCCTGAAGCTATAAACACTATAACCCCATCTTTGGCTCATCATAGCTATCATCAGTCTGGTTCAGAAAAAAGTTATTGTTTTTAAAAGACCAATCACTCTATTTGAGACACACCCTCTAGTAAGCCACCCTACTTCATGAACTTACCTGTCACAGCCCATATCAGAGTCCGGCTGGACTCCCACAGGGGAGGTGGGCTGGGCCTGGAAGGCCATGTACACAATAGGTGCAATTCTGACCAGGTAGTTGACTGCAGTAGCTAGGGGGCGCCAACTCCCAGTATGGGGCAAGGCCTGGTTGGCCAGCCCCAATACTGTGATATGAACAAACCCCAACTTACTGAAGTCCTGGGCAGGAGGCACAGTTGGCAGGGGGAGTAGTAGGAATCTCCAGAATGGAGGGCAAAATGATCACTCTTGGTGGCCAGGAGGGAGCAGATATGTGAGGTTGTAAAGTGTGATGAAATTACAAATAAATGCCAACATAATAGTTATATTGATGCAAAAATATATAGTTCTTGCAAGAAAATAATGGATCCTGAGAATAAAGTTGTTTATTTTCAAGATGTCAACAGTGAGGAGGACTTCTCCTCCTCACTAATTATACTTACTGGTATTTTTGTGGCCTTTTGTGCCACCAGAGATCTGATGGCATCATTTTCAGTTAAACTTACAATTTTGACCAGAATTTGCGTACTTGGGCCTGGAGATAGATGATCATTGGTTGGTATAACAGGAACCTTGCTTGGGCTACAGCAAGCCAAGGTGCCACATCTATTTATAGAACCTGCAAGCAATCAAGTGCCTGATTGCACAATTGAACAATTGCGCTCCCAATGTATCATTTCCTGATAATTAAGTGGGCCAAATTTGTTAATGGAATTGAAGCCAGGGATTTGAGGCGTTTGTGCCTCTCAAATCCCAGGCCATTTGTTAATTGAAAAGAGGGTTTCTTGCTCTGTGAGACAATTGGTAAAGATTTCCAGGCTGTGGGTTGTTTGGCCTCTAAGAAGGCCAGCTGGTTGTCCAGGGCATTCTGGGCCCTGAAATTACCCTAATACACTGCTAGTATCTTCTGATCTTTTTGTATCTATGATACCTTTGCATGATTTCAAATAATAAGCTATATCAGAGTATCCTGAGAAGCTTTCAGATGTTAAAGATGAAGTATACAACTTATCATATTTATCTAACATGAAAGGTTGGTGCACAGATCTTTAACTTTGAGCCCACTTTTTATTGGCCTAGACTTCTCATCATAGATATAAACAGATAATTTTTGAGAAACATATGGGTCAGTTAAAGCTGAACTAATTAGGCTTTTTCTTTTTTCTTCTTGCTCACAGATATTTTCAAGGTCATTGATATTGTTGATATGAAGCTTGTTTTCTTTTTCCTTTAACATTTTTGGTATTGCACCAAAGTGACTATCAGCAATGAATTTTCCATGAAATCTAACAAATCAATTATATCTTATGGGACCCATAATATACTTAGGCGTCTCTTTAATAAGTGATATAAAGCTCATATGATATAAAATGATTGCTATTATAAGTTTATACTTTAATATTATTTATTTTTTAAAGCTTATCTGATTTAGGGAGGTTTATTAGACATTAACCTGAAAAAGGATTATGAAATAATATCTGAGATAGAAAATCATGATATCTGTAAGTAATTTTACTATTTTCTTTAAGCACTAATGGAAAACCTAATAAAGAAATAGGTTCTTTTGAACAATCCCAATTACTGGTCTCAATTGGACCACTACCAGCTTTTAAATTCTCTTTATAATCCATGACTATAACACAAGATTCATCATCTAATTCATCAATATCTTTTTTATATTATATATTTTGGTGAATATAAAAGTCTTTGTGCTGATTAATAGATTTTTGTCAGAGACCCAATTAAGAGGGAACAAGTCCCCAATATTGTGAGCCAAGACCCCTAAGTTAAGCCCTGCTGTAACTGAACCAATAGGCACTGTAACCATAGCAAGGTGACCAAAGTGGCCCAAGTAAGCAAACCTGCCCATCATAGAACTGAACCTGCCCAACAGATAGTATACTACTAAGTACGTCAACAGGTAGAAGGATACATTAGGTCTAACCAGCAAAGGTTCAACTGGAGGAGGTGGAGTGGTGGAGCGGCCATAATGGAACTTTCTTCCCCAGTGACCTGAGGGATACTTGAACTAACCATTAGCCAAGGACTCCTTCTGATGGGAATCATCAGGGAAGGAGTTATGCTAGTCTGTGGTTGGAGTTGGATTCTCCAAAGCCAACACCACAGATAGGAAGGGAACTAGAAACCAGAACAGGAAGAAACTTCCCTGCATGGCTTCAAAAAAGGGATTTAAAAGTAAGTGTGATCAAGTTGAATAAAAGGAAAATCTCTATTGTTGGAACAAGTATGAATGATAGAAACTGCTCACTTAAATACCCCAAATTAGGCTAGAACAATCCACGAGGATCCTGGGATATGAGGGGATTTACCAATAAATTTCATGACGATAGTGGTTAAAAATAATACCTGTCTCATCTGTGCCTCAATTTGTGGCTTAATAACAATATATATGATTAAAGTCTTATTAGAGAGGCACCAAGAACCAGCCACAAAATTGGAGACAATTAAGCAGTTAATAAGCTTAATAACATAGCAGATCAAGTACAGAGCCTTATTTTCATATAGAAACAGTGGATCAGAGAGCGGCAAAGAAGAAGGAAGCAACCAATCATCTTTTGAGCAGTAAGTGACTTGTATTAATGAAATACTAACACCTGTGGCAGAAACACCAAAGTTGGAAGCAGAAGGCAAATGAATTGAATCATTATATATATAGGTAATTTAAGTTGAACTTAAAACTGTAAACTAACAGTTGGCTTCACATTAGGGTCCCAGGTTTGATCCCTGTCTTGGGCAGTGTTGACCGAATTTAATTGAGTGCTAAATGCTTTGTTGGTTTCTGGATGTCCCAAGACTGATAAAATTGGACTATTACCATTAAAGGAAATATTGCTGTAGTCAAGGAAGAATTCCCTGATAATTTTAAGTCAGTATCTATAAATTCTGGCAGTGGTAAAATTTTCTTTTACCTTCTTTCCCCCTAAATATGCCTTTAAATTACAATTATACACATGCCAGTTTGTTTTTTACTCTTTATTATATTTTTTATATTGGTTTATAAAAAGCTGAAATTGATATTGTATTATCATTTTTTTAAATTTATTTTCATACTTCCATATACTTCTTTTTTATCTTTAAGAGAGAATACTTTATTGAAGTTGAGTTTTTGCTCAATTCTTTTTAAATATCTTTATAACTTTTTCCTGGAACTTTTTTAACTGGCTTGTTTTAAAATAGTTTTCCAGTATTTTTATTTTATTTTTTATTGCTTCTTTTTTTACTGAGTAGCTATTAATTCTTTTGGCTTTTTATTTAATGTTGTATTTCCATTTTATCCTTCTTTCTTGAGTATTCAAACTCACTTTTAATTATTTTAAATCCCATGTCATTGGGCTCTTTTAGGGTGTAGCTGGATGTAACCAGAGATCACAGGGCCAGAGGATGCTTTTGAGGAGAAGTCTTTATTAGGCTTTTAAAGCTTTTGATGAACTCATTGCTTTTTTAATTTTTAATAGTTGCCAGGAACTGATATCTACATAACTCAGTTTGAGTGAGGAGGTGATTGATGAAAGTATTAAGATCATCACCAGCAATAGAGAGGGATGCCTTTTTAACATTGCAATTCTTTCAATTTTTGGTGAAGCTCCCAAGGAAAAGAAGGGTAGCATGACAGAAGTAAGGTTAGCTGAATATATGATATTTTTTGAAGTTGTGAATATTTAAGAACTCCTGAACTTCCCTTAACAAAGAGTAGTTCTTATCAGAATGTGACATTTGAAGTGGATCTTTGGATTAGAAGCTTTATGGTAATCTGGTTCTTTTATACTAAGATAAATGGCACAATGCTAAAAAATGGTGTGATAGCTTTTATTATAGTTTGTAATTGAATTTATGTTTGCAGAATTAATGGAATACCCAGGTTTCATGCACAAGTTATGTGTGGAGCAGCTAGTCATCATTATTACATCATATCCTCTTTGTAATCAATAAAAATCAATTAAAATGATTCATTCACCTAATTTTAGCCCTTACTCAGTATACAAAATGATAAAATATTAAAGAAATCTGTTTAACTATACTTAATTTGAGGCTCAAAGCTCACCTGAACCTTAAAATCAATCTAAATAGCAGTTAACTAAACATACTAACTTCAAACTACTATAAAATGCTAAAGAATTAAGTTTTTTAGATGAGATAAAATGTGATAATAAAGCCCTTGATCTTATCTTTAATTTAATTTAATTAAAAATATATACTTTATGGTAATGACTTAAACATTTTTCAGTTTTAAAGGGGTCTAGTTCATATCATTATCAAAATAATATATAAAATCTAACCTATGCTCTTTTGAATTACTTTTGCTTTAATATTTAAACCATGGTAAACATCAATGTTTTACCACCAATAGAAACTTAATACTCTTATCTCTATTTTGATAATTTACAGTGTAAAAGATATTAATTTTTATTGAGTTATTACTGTTTTAAATATAAACATTTGCAATTTTTTTAAAAAAATCAAACTGTGGTATGCTGCAACTTGAGCAGCATGTGTGTTAAAAAACATTCTAATTTCTAAAACAACAGACCATACATATTAATATTGGATCTTGCTTAACAAGGAATCCTCTATATGGGAGCCTTTAAACCCCGGGTTACTGCTGATAGTCTTTTGGTGAGAACAGTACCAGTCATGAACTAGGTCTTTAATGTCAGGATACCAAGTGCAAGGTGGGTCAGCAGCAAACTCAGGCGGCAATACCACCAAGCCAGTGGGTAATGCCCATCACATGATTGGCGCCAACTTAATGATATAGGAGAGAGATCTTTCTAACAAGGAGCAAATACTGGTAGATGGGACCATGAAGTCTACCAAGCCTGTTAGTGCAATATACATTACACCAAAGAATTGGATGGATGTGGTCTCATTTTCAATCCTGGAATCCTGCAGGCAGTCAGGCTGAAGGAGAAAGGATAGGTCATGGGGACTAAGTAAGCAGGTAAGTAGTTGTACTTGTCCTTGAAGAGGCGGGGCTGTAAAGTATACCAGGAGCCTTCATAACCAAAAGTCTCAGGTTGGCTGATTCTTACCAAAGGATCAGCAAATAAGATACTTTCTAAAATAAACTTGGAGTAGGCTGGGTCCACAGGATATTTGATAAAATAAAATGGGCCAAAGGGAGCACTAATGGGACAAAATAACTTAGGCAGGGGGTCTGCAGAATTTGCAGGTGTGATAGCAAAAGTGTCAAGGCATGTGGATTTGGTTTGGAGGTGGTAGAAAAAAAGTATAATTTCAAATCAATGGGGTTGACCCCCAGTAAAGTTCTGACCAGAAAGGTTTGAGACCATCAATCCAGCTTCCCAGTGATCCAAAGCCAAATGGGGAAGTTGACTCAAATATTCAAATCCAGCAACATGATCAAATGGAAATCCCTGTACAACAGACATCTCAATTCAGTGCTTGACTTCTTACAAGGATCAAGCCGCCCCCTAACCATCCAACCAAGCAATCTCCATAATCATGTTCCTACTATCCTGATTCACAATAACTATATAGCATCTATATCTCAATAAAGAACATTATCTAGTTTCAAATAATTTCCCCCTTGTAACTCTTCTAAAACAGCACAGTTACAACAATAATATAGGGTAAGATCTGGTTAAACTAAATGTTCATCACTACTTTATTATTAAGGATGACAATAGGATTTGGCCTGAATTTGTCAGGGTATAAATACCACTCTGCCAGGCCTTATCATTGGATTGGGTTTTCAAAACTTGGGAAGGCTGGCATTGGGATTCTGGGGGTGGCAAGGTGGTGTCAAGTGCAGATGGATCAGAATTAGCTTTCACTGGAGAATAGAAATATAAACCTTTCTGTTCATCAGCATGGTTGTTAAGGTCAGGCAGACCTTCTGGACATGTGTAATTTCCTGGTCTTTGGGTGAGCTTGGGACGTCTCTCATTGGCAGGATGTGTCACAAGTGACAAATTCCTGCTATTAATTGGCAAGGAAAAATCCGAATTTTGAGATTTGACCCCCAGGCCCCTGTGGGCCACCTCCCACATTTTTTGGGCTCAAATCAGAAATAAATTTGACTTCAGAAACCCCATCAAAACCCATCATTATAGCACCTTCTACGCTCAAACTCTACTTCATTGGGAAACCCCTGAGCCCAGTCAATGAGAGCAATGGTCCAGAGGATGCACCTGCAATTGCCTGGGCCACCACCAATGAAGTGCTAGGTGAATTACCCCAATCCTGAGGTCCACAGATGGCTGACAAATCCTATGTCCCAAAGCAGGAATTTGAGATTCCTTGTCCTAATCCAGCCAATAATGAACCAACAATTTCAGATGCCACCAAAGACTCCCAAACCCTGGTAAATGCTATCACGCAGCCCACAAGAATTTGCAAAATTTTTCACAGTTTTGGTGAGCATAATTATACCCAAGAGATGACAGAAAGATGCTCATCATCATCCTTACAGTAAAGGGTTATGAACCTTTGGTTCATGCAGGTATTACCCTACATCCTTTTAGCACTTTACTATTTTCAATTTGATCTCCCCAGGTCTGTCCCCGCTTCCCACCAAGCCCAAGAAAATGCAGACCCAATTCCTGAGTTATTCCGTCCTCCAGGAGCTCCCTATGGCCCGGTTCATTTTACAGAGTATCCTTTAAACCCAGATTGTTCAGAGTTTACCTTAGAGAAGATCCTAATTTACAGTCCAGAAGCCTGTATAAGAGAAAAAGAGCTTATTGGTTGTGAAGAAACTTGGATCACTGTGTAACCTTTGCTATTTTACAACAAATATAACTACCTGCCTGCATACTTGGTACCCATGACCCCTCCTTTGACCCTGCAGCCCAACTGCCAGCAAGAAACTGTTGCTACTAGTGAGTTCACCTCCACCCGGATTTGGAGTCATGTACATCAACCTCACTGGCTTAATCTATTATATGGTGCCCATCAGCAGACCTTGGACTATCCTTGGAAAACCACTATCCTACATTGTAAAGTTAGCCCCCATCCTGTGGTGGGCCCTTCCTTCTGGGACTGCAGGCTGTCTGCTCACAAGTTCTCAGGAACCTACCACAGGATAGATTCCTGATAGGATGGCAAGATTCACTACCAACCCCTCCAGTGCTGTAGGTTGATACTTTGGAGAAACTTCTGGCATTCAGTGTTACTTTTTTGCTGGAAATTTCTTGTGGCTTTAGAAAGGCTTTTGGCTCTGGCAGGTTCTCATTTAAATCACTTTCAGATTCAATCTCAAAAAAACGCAGGCAGGCAGCCTGCAGTTCAAGTTGGCCATGGGTTGAATACTGTACCAACCCTTGAGATTTGGAATTAAAATAAATGTAACTTTTGACACCCATCAGCCTACTAAGTCTATAAATACTCTACCTTATATCTATCAATAAACTTCTCATTTTTTCTCTGATTTGTATAATTTGAGTGTGATCCATATAAATTGTAAGAGTCTTTGACCACAATTTATACATTTAGTTCACTGTTGCCAAATCTTACAGAGGATCCTTGTGGGGTTCCTGGTCACCAGTCCCCAAAGTGTGTCCTGGGTTGTAGCCAGGGACCGGCTTGGAGGAGTCGTCATTCTCCAACAGTGGTGAATGGTTAGTGATGAGCTTATACCTGGCCTGCATAAGAGCAAACTCCTCCAGTACCTTCCCAATCACTAGGCAAGCGTCTCCACCATACACTTATACTTCAGCAGGCGCTAGCCCTTCTGTGGGCTGATACCAATCCTGTAATAGTCTTGCAAACTCTCCCCCAATAAACTCTCTTCCTCTATTTGTCATTTCCAATTGCCTTGTCACCTTCTCCCACTCCTCCTGGGCAGACCTACTGGAAGAAAACTTCCTTCACCCTAGGCAATATGATTCCTTGTCCCCTGGGTTAGGATAGAAAATGTGGGGTAATTGACTCATAGGACTTATATTCTTTCTTTAAACGGGAAATTTGGATAGGGGTTGTAATGGCACTTTATTCATGGTCAGAAGGAAGATCCCCTTAGAAACCTTTTGATATATGGCCTTGGGATAGGGAATAATAAGGGGTTTATGCCAATACTTGGAGTCCTTCAACAATCTCTTGGACTCCTTGCACTTGGTCTTGGGCTCCTGCACTTTGGTCTTGGGCTCCTGTGTTCTGATCTTGGGCTACTGCGGTCTGTTCCAGCTCTGGCTTCCTACTCTTGGTCTTTTGCTTCTTTCTATAGCTTTTGTGGCCTTTGTAATCCACTTGATCCGGTCCTTGAAGAGTCTCAGATAGCTCTCCCTTTTATAGCCCCTTGTTTCAGACCAAAAATCTCTCTTAGAACTCTGGTTCTTTAAAGCTTAAACTATCCTGTTTTTCTTCTTCTATAATATATTGAACCTTCAAAATTACTTCAGACAATGAAAGCCCTGATTCTTCTGCTTCTGCTCCTTATTTTTTAGGCTTTAACTCTTAAGTTAAAGCCCTTAAAAACTGATCAAATAGACTCCAGGTCGCAGCCAATCACATGCCTTGATTCAACGGTTTTGCCAAAACAGTTTCCCCAGATGACCCGTCCTTGACCCTGGCTCAAACCCAAGGCTGTCTTGCTCCGGGTAAACAACTGCTCTGCGTTTTGAACGGTTTTGCTGTAATTCCTGTCACGCTTCCCGGGCAAATCTTGAGCGCTTCCACATATGTTTTACTTAGGCAAATTTTGACCCTTCAATTTTTCAACGTTTCTCCGTGTTTCTCTCAACGTTTTGCAACTTCAAACCCACTTACTGATTGTTCTTTCACCTCTCCTAGTTGGTCTTGGCAAAATTTGCTCTTTTGCCTTCATAGTTTCTCTGTTCTTCTTCCAGCTTCTTTCTGGCTCATTTCCTCTTGAATCCTTCTTTTTAAAATAACCTATAGTTCTAACAAACTATCTGTTATTTTTCCTCCTCTTTCTTTTCTATTATAGGATTTTCAATCCTTTTTTAATCATAATCAGGCAGTATTTATTTATTATTTAACTGCTTCTTTATATCTATTTTCCTCTCAAAAACCACTAGAATCAGCTCTTCCAGCCTTTGCATCTAGTCTGGCTAGTTCATCCTCTCAGCTCTTCAGTTCCTTCAGCATCAACTTCTGGTCCTTTGGCCATCCTGCTCTATGATCAGCTAGTCCTGCATCATAATCTTCTTGTCTTTCAACTTATCCTCAACCAGTTCCTCAACAACTCCTCACTAGGAACCTTCTTTGTTCCTTCTAAACACTGAAACATATTGGTTCCTTCAATTCAATATGAATTAACAGTCCATCAACTAGCCTTCACTGTGACCAAACAGTCCCTCTTGCTAGTTTTCTCTGTTAATTCTGTGAACCACCTCGGTTCTTTATCTCAGTCCCTATTACCAGAACTTGTAGACCCAGGCATGAGTCTACATTGAACTGGCATTTGACTGGGCCCTTGCAAGTGACAATCCACTTAGGCCATTCAACCATAGATCAATGTCTATGTGTTGTCTTTACTCACCCAGGTGATTAAGTCTGGGCTTTCAGTTGCAGAGTAATCAGCTCCACTTCCCAGAGGCCTGATCACACCAAGTTCTGAAGCTTTCTTCCCCAAGCAAGCTGCCTTGGTGACACCTCTGAGCAAGTCTATACCCTCTAATGCTCACTTTGGGTTCCCCCAAAGCTCCCGTAGGGGCATAAACAAGGACATCCTACCAGTCTGTTAGGTAGGATGCTTGCTCACAGACCTCCTGTAAGCGTATTAGGGTACATCAAGCTCTCAAAGCTCTTCCCCTCCCTGGCAGCCCACGTTACCTGCCAGAGGTCTAAAACCTACTCCCCCCAGACAGATAAAGTTCCCTGCTTGCTATTTCAGTCTTCACCCTTCCGCAGCCACAGTTTCCTGTGGGGTGAAGCACTATAGCCCCAAGCAGCCAATTCCTTCTGCTGGGTGGAGGCAACATCTGCCCCTGGTAGTCCTATGTTACTTACCAGGCAGGCCTCACTTACCCTAGTAGACCATGTTACTTACTAGTTTACAGCGTCATCAGCTAACCACACATTGTCACTCTTCAGCATATTGTCTTTATTTGAAGCCAAATCAACCCTTGCCTGCAAAACAGCACACATGTGGATCACCACAATTCTGCTTCTAGGTCACACCCATTGGTTTGATCTGTGAAAGCAATAGTAGTTTTAATCTCCTATTTGTAAAAATTTCAGTCCTTTTGAAGAGCTGGCTTAACTATCAATTGTAGTAATCTCCTTTTTGCAACTAAGCCCAATAATCCAACACACAGCATAATCAGGTCCAGCCACAATGCCATCCCCTTATGGGTTGGTGGCTCCCCTTTATAATATATTAGCAGTTACTTCATAATAAAGCTGTTACCTTATCCTCATTATCTGCCCTTCTTTTCTGGACTGTTGTTTTCCCCAACTCAAATACTGAACTATATTTAGTTCAGTTATAACATTTTTAATCAATCATATATATTTCAGTTGTTATTATATCTATTCTTTTTAAAAATTATGTATTTAACCTCAAATATTGATGTAAATAGACTAAACTTTTTAGTGACATTTTTAGAACTCAACTTTTTATTTGTATGGGTTAATTATTTTGGGTATAGTTATGATAATCGATTTCAGAGTAGATTAGGTTTAAAATAAAGGTATATCGATTTTATAATAGTATGGCACACTTCTATTTTATCTATGAAGGCTAAATGATTATATTAGCCTAAATAGTGCACTGGAGCTTGATTTTTCTAAGAAAATCTCCAGCACTTGATTTTCTGCTTACAGCAGTTCTATAACCTGTTGAGATAAACGAAATCATCTCAGTCTAAAAACTAAACATCGTAGTGGATCCAAATGTATCGTAATTTAATATAAATCCCTTGGCTTTCAATTCCGTTTTTAGACTGAGTTGATTTCGTTTATCTCAACAGGTTATAGAACTGCTGTAATAAAAATCTAATTTAAGTTATTCCTGTGTAGCCTACTGGATGTTGACTTTTTTACTAGCTGATATTGGTACAAATTTAATCATGATAGTCGACATATAAATAGTTTAAATTCTGATGGTTGTCAAAAACAAGAGTGAAGTTTTTTGGCACTGGATCTAAAAATATATAATATATCTACATTTATAAGGTATCTTGATATCTAGTCGTAAGGAATTTTAATTCGGATTTTGCTGATGCAATCATATGGGATATTAACCCGTAGGGATTAAGGTTTACACAAAGATAACTATTGGAAGAATAACAATATAAAAGTTAAAATCAAGCGTGTATAGAATTTACGGTTCCATTTTTCTTATTAAAAGTGGATTTTATGAGGCTTTTACTGAATAGTACGTCTACTAGGAATAACAAGCTTCATCTATTTACCCAAAACACAATATCTATATGCAGCCAAAAGACAACTTGCCTATAAATAGATAAATATGATATGGTTTATGTTACTTGCTTTAACCAAAGAACACAGCCTAAAGCAGATGATTTATTCGAGAGGAATTAATTGATTGGTTGAAATTAGGGTTTACTTTGGTAATAACAAAAAATTCATAATAGCTTCGACTGGAGACAATTAGTGGTAGAGGGTCGGCAAACTTGAAGCTCAAGGATTCAATCTTCGCCAAAACTGAGGATTAATTGAAAAAATTGGCCGAGCAATGACAAGTTTTATTTAAAATTTCGCCTGTTGAATTTGAGGCCTCTTAACCCCGAGTAGCTAACTTTTCATTTACACAGATTGTGGGTGAACTCTGGTTTGAAATGCAATAAATACCTCAGGAGACTAATTGCAAGTCACCCCATTTTGGATGAACTCCTCAGACATCGATGGGGTCGATAAAGGATTCTTGGCGTGAGCTTGGCGTCAATCAGTATAAAGGAGATGCTGCTCAACCAGAAAATGTATCCAAAAAATTCAAAATGCAAGTTTTTAATCTCGTCAGCGCCCTTCTTACTCTGACCGCAGCAAGTGCTTTGCAAGGCGGAGAGCACAGAGGTAATTCAGGACACCATGTAGGCTCTGATCATGGAAATATGGGTCATCGTGGCGACAGTCGTGGTGATGGACGTGGATATGGAAGAAATGGTCAGTATGATGATATTCCTCAGTACTGCGTTGATTTTTATGACAACACCTATGGTTCCAATCCTTACTCAGATGCCCCCAATGGCTTCGCCAACTTCCAAAACCCTCCTTCTGGCTGTCCTTTCCCCATCGGCATTTAAATCTTTGATTTAAAAATATTGCAATTATTAACCAATCAGATTCATTCAATAAATCTTTTATTTGGTTTTATATTTTATCATTTATAATATTAGAATAAAAGTTATGATTGTCATTTCAATTGATGGGGCTATAATAAACGCTTGAAACATGAATCCCTGAGGAGTTGAATTCTGCATTAGCTTTTGGAATGACTGGTGATAGTAATAATTGGCAATGCTGTAACATGTATAGCAAGCTATATTTACTTAGTATCTGATTTGGTGTGACTTGTCTGTCATTTTTATCACAGGAGAGTTATAATGCACAAATTTCTGCCAGTGAATCAAAGGTGACGTAACGAGCTGGAGGACCATTCTGATGCATTTGGCTGATTGGAATTTTACATTCTTATTTCTAATTTAATTCAGTTTAAATAACATGACACATGCTTCCTTCCAAATGGCACAGCCTTGGTATTTCCATCAAAACACAATTGAATCATGCAACTTCAAAGTTGATTTAAGAAAACTTTTATAAAAACTACTTATTTATTTATCAGTTCTTCAAAGAAGAAAACACTTGGATAATAAGCCAATACATCAAATGTAACACTTCCATCCTTTTTTAATAATAAACACTATTGTTAAACTCTTGTATTCTTTCAGTGTATCAAGGTTTTGGGCCTACATTGGCTAGGGGATTATCCGCCACAATTTCTAGATCAAGCTAAGTCAAGCAAAGCAACGAAATAGATGTCTTGCTAGCCTGTTAATTATGGATATATTACTGCTGGCTATTTTTGGTGATTTCAGCAAAAGGTACCAATAAAACATTTCCTTTCAATTATCCATATGAAACATAAGGGGTACACACAATGTTGCAACCAAGTTTCCAAACTTGCCTGCTAATGTATCTAACATTATGGATTAATCTGATGGCAATATCAAATGGCAGGTACTTTATCCTAATTAGGAGCGCTACCAATTCAACTTGCTGATCCCCGCACAAGTTATTCCTTGACTTCAAACCTTACATGGAACTTCCCACTATGCCACCCCCTTGTGACCTTGTGGCTTTCCCCGTATAGTATATTAATTGCCATATTCTACAATAACCAATACCTTATTCTTATTATTTTGTCCTTTCTATTGGACTGTTGTCTTTCCCAATTCCAAATACTGAATCCTCATTGGTTCAGTTGCAACAGTGGTAGCAGCAGTAGGTTTAAAACCTACTTAAAACAAAATACCCCCAAGAAAGGACAGAGTACAGGCCGTATGGCTACTCCCCAACAAGAGACCTTCCTGCCAATCCCCAAGGGGGATATCCCTGACGGGTATGTCATCTATCAAGGCTAGCTAGTTCTCACCAGTGTGTATAATTGGCTCCACTTTGGGCAGCGTGACACCAGCGTCACCCCACCCCAGTCAGACCTGTCCCAGCGCATGCTCAACCTTCAGCTAGAATCCTTTGCTGGTGGCATCAAGGGGGCCAGCATTGTCAGTTGGCTCCAATCTACTGAAACCCTCCTTTGCATCTTTCAGGTTCCTAAGCCCATGTGGGTTGCCACTGCGTCTGGCCGCCTCACGGGGCCTGCCGCTGTGTGGTTCACCAACTGGGCCAGCCAGGAACTTGACGTTACCTGGGCAGCATTCTGAGACGCCGCCAAGTCCCGCTACAGTGAAACCTTCTCCCCCATTGTTGTGGGAACTCCTCTTCTAGCAATCAAACAAACTGGTTCTGTTCCTGAGTACCTTGCCGCCTGGCAACAAGCTCTTGCTGCTGCCCCCAAAGCCGTGACTGACAGAAATGCAATGCTACTCACTCTCATCAACAATGAGTTAAAACCTCATATCTGCAAGTGGGTCCCCATAGGTTGTTACACCTCCATCAACAACTGCTATAAGGCCATTGTGGAGGCTAACAACTAGGCCTCAATGGGCTTCCGCGTACCAGTGACGCTTCATCCCAACTCTGTTCAACACCTGGCAGTGGCCATAATCAAGTAGGCTGCTGCCAGCCCTGTCAGCAGGATAATGGGACTAAACATCCCCACAAGGGGGGAGCTTCAGCTAGCGCAGATTGAGGATCAGGGAAAAGCCTTGGGGTTTTAGTGACAAGAGGCCCTACAACCCCACCTGACCCATCCTCTCAATCCCTGCTTGCAAAAAATCCCTGCGACTACAACATTCATGAAGTTGAAACCCTGGACGTCTTTCAAGTCCACAGTGATAACCCTGTATTGCAAGCAAGCCACTCCTCAAATAAAGTAACACACTTGTCCTATCCCTTCTGTTTCTGTTGGAACACCCACAAATTACTGATAGATACCAGGGCCAACCACACTATGGTGGACCAGGTGTTTGCCAACTCTCAGCAATTAGACCAAGTGGCAAGCAGGTTCAAAGCAGTGCAGGTAGCTGACTATTGCAGAATTGCCATCACCCACAAGATGGTACCCTTCTCTGTGAGAATGGGGAACATCCAGGTTAAGCTCTCTGGGCCAATCATGGCAGGGCTCAGCCACAATGTAATTGCTAGCCTCAACTGGCTTTGTCACAACTGTCTCTACATCAACTGGGATACCTCTGTCATCACCCTCAACAGAAATGAGGTGGGGTTCCAGATTTACCCTGTGGAAATGAGCAAGTTACTCCATGATACTGTGTTTTTCAGAATCACAGAGACAGACTCATACAATTTCAAGGGGGGGGAACTAGATTTTAATCAATGCTCAGTCAAAGTTATCTGCGCTGGACCATCCACAGTCCCTCCCTTGACCTCCTCACCACCACCAGCGTTTTGCTGCACTCTGTGAGGAGTACAAGGATGTATTCAGTGAGACACTTGAACAACTACCTCCTCCCCAGGAGATCCAGCACGCTGTACAACTTCAAGGGTCATTACTGTCACAGTAGGTTCCATCATGCTGGGTATTATCCGCCCAAGCAAGAAGGCTTGTCAATAAGCATGGTCATCAGAAACTAGTCACACAAGGGTTCTTTGCAACCTGGACCAGATAATTACTTGACAATGTGGAAGGAATAGGAGGTCAAGACTCAGGTGGTATTGCTTAGTCAATTTTTCTGATATATATTGAATAATTTTCACTGTATCAACTCTAAGAGTTGAGTCCTCCTAAAATTTTACTCAATAAAAATCATTTATCCCAAGTTCTAATTTACTTTTTAAAAAATGCATCCTGTGGTTGGGTTGTTACAATATATTCTATACAATCTGATTCTCAACAGAATCATTTCTGGAAGATGGGGTCCTGCAGTTGGAACTTTGTTGTTGGTGCCGCCCAATGTTAATTTTGCACCAGCCAATTTTGCAGCTCCTCCCCCCATTATTGAAACTGAAAATTGGGTAGCCTCCCAATGTCCAGAATTTTACTCTGAAGATTTGTTGATGTTGTATCAGGCCATTTATCTTGGGCTACGTTGGTTAGGATTAATTGTTCTGCTTAATCCTGGTATTACAATTGGAAATTTTACAAAAAGATATTTGAAGCCACATTGGTGGTTAATCATTAATTCTATGTGGATTTGGGTGGTAATTCCCCATCACTTAGAAACAGCTTCATACTATCCTGCAATTTTCATCACAGTTACCTAAAGCACAACCAATATACCGTCTCACACCAAAAGAAGATGAAACCCTCTGCCAGCACCTTGTGGCGCGCTCAATAAGGGTTTCATCCGCCCCTTGCTCTTTCCATACGGGGAGGCTGTCTTCTTTGTAGCCAAGAAGGACAGGTCCCTTTGCCTGGTCAAAGACTACCGCGCCCTAAATGAGGTGACAGTTAAGAACAAGTACCCCCTGCTGCTGATTGACAACCTGTTTGATCACTTGCAGGTGTGAAGGTCTTTAGAAAGATTGATCTCACTGCGGGGTACAACAAGGTCTGCATTGCACTCAGGGATGAGGCAAAAACTGCCTTCTGCACACGCTACAGGTTGTTTGAGTGTTGTGTCATGAACTTTGGGATGATCAACTCTCCCTCCACCTTCACCATGTTGATGAACAAAGCATTTGAGGAACTGATTGGGAAATGTGTGGTTGTGTACCTTGACAACATTATTGTCTTCAGTCAAGATCAAACCACACACCTCCAACACCTCTGTGCTGTCCTTGACACCCTTCAGAAAAATCAGCTAAAAGCTAAACCCTCCAAATGCAAGTTTCTCAAGTCAGAGCTGTTATTCCTTGGGCACACCATCTCTTCCCAAGGGATAAAACCCAACCCTGCCAAATTCAAGGCAATCACTAGCATGCTGCCCCCACTGATGTGGGCCAGGTGCAGACATTCCTAGGCATGGTTGCCTACGTGCGCAAGTTCATTCCTAATTGCAGGGAACTAATTGCACCTCTCACTGAGCTCCTCAATACCAAAAAGCGCTTCCATTGGACCCCTGTCAGAGATTGAGCCTTTGAGACGCTGAGGCAAAGGCTCACAACAGTACCAGTACTGCAGTTCCCCCAATTAAAAACAACAGTACAAACTTGAGACCAATGCCTCCAACAGGGCCATAGGGAGTGTGCTAAGGGTAGAAACCAACAATGGCATCTTCCTCTCCGTGGCATATGAGTCCAGGAAACTTACTGACTTGGAACAACACTACCCCATCCATGATAAAGAATTGACAGCCATTGTATACTGTGTTGAGAAGTGGCGCTGTTACCTGGAAGGAGCTACCTTCCCACCCCGCGTTCTGACGGACCACAAGTTGCTCCAGTACTTCAACACACAGTCTCACTTGACACGCCACCAAGCAGAATGGGTTGAGCGTCTATCCCCTTACCAGTTACGCATCAAGTACAAGCCTGGAAAGGAACTTGTCACAGCTGACGCTCTCTTGCAACTCTACTTAGCTTCCATCACTAGGGACAATGGCTTGGACCCAGATTGGCCCATGCTCTATCTCTGCCCTGAGGCAACTTGCTACAAGGGCCTTAACTTGGTCACCATCTCCAAATTGAAGGACAACAAAAGTCAGTTCACCACCAATGCTGGTAACATCCGCTGCCAGGCAGAGACAGGTGAGAAGACGCCTTACATTCCCACCACACAACAAGGGGACACAATATTGAACTACCACCAAACCCTGGGTCACATCAGAGGGCGTAACCTCTTTGAGATCATGAAACGTAAGGTTTGGTGGCCACACATGTGTCAAGACATCTTGGACCTTCTCAAAATGTGCGTGTTGTGTGAAAAGAACACGTCCAAACCTGCACCCCCCAAGTCTGTCCTGCCCATCAAGGCCATGGAACCCTTTGAGCAGTGGGCCCTCAATATTGTGGGGCCACTCCCCAAAGACAGACCGGGAAAAAAGTACATTATCACTGCCATCAACTACTTCACTTGCTAGCCAGTGGCCTGGGCAACAACCAACCACACTGCCATCACCATTACCCACTTTATTGGCAAGGAAATTGTGGCCCTCTTTGGGCAGCCCAAACGTCTCATCACAGATGGTGGCCCCAAACTTGTTAGACATGTCATGAAGGCATACTGCACCAAGAACGTGCTCTAATGTATAGTTACAACCCCCTAACATCCTCAAGCCAATGGATGCGTGGAACGGTTAAATGGCTCACTGGTTCAACTGATTGCCAAGCTCTCACAAGAACACCCTAACACTGCATGGACTGAACACCTGCCCACCAATCTACTTATCCTATGAGCAAGAATCAACAGGGGCACAGGGTTCAGCCCCAGTACCCTGGCCTTTGGAACACCTGACAGTCTGACAGGGGTCAAACAGGGAAAGCTACAGTCCAAGGTTCCTGACAAGCCTCCCCTAGTAACAACTCCATCCCTAGACCAATGGTGTGCCAAAGCCCAGGAAATTGAAAACAAGCGGATTGAAGGAGGGAAAAAGCACCTTGATGCTAGATATGCCGTAGGTGACCCTGTCTACAACCTCAACCCCAATTCTGCCAAGTTGGAACCCAACCACCTAGGGCTCTTAAAGATAGCTGCAGTCTATTTTAATCACACTTATCAACTTAAAGATGCCCAAGGAAACACCAAGAAGCTTCACCATGATTGCTTGCGCCCCTGCTGCGCCATCCCCACACAAAATTTGTTTGTGTGGACCTTCCCAGACCTTCCGCAGACTCTGGTCTTGATGTCTGACAACAAGCAGGGGGCAAAGGGGCTGTTGCAACTGAGTTTCCAGACTTGCCTGCTAATATATCTTACAATACACAGGGGGCACTCAATGAGCCGCCCCTTGACGTATCTAATATTATGGATTAATCTGATGGCAATATCAAATGGTGGGTACTTCATCCTAATTAGGAACGCTACCAATTCAACTTTCTGATCCCCGCACAAGTTATTCCTTGGCTTCAAACCTTACATGGAACTTCCCACTATGCCACCCCCCTTGTGGCCTTATGGCTTTCCCCATATAGTATATTAATCACCATATTCTACAATAAACAATACCTTATTATTATTCTGTCCTTTCTATTGGACTGTTGTCTTCCCCAATTCCAAATACTGAATCCTCATTGGTTCAGTTGCAACAACAATTTATCAGACCAAGTGCTGAGTTTCTTATTTAGATTATAGATCCTAAATTATAATTAAGTCATCATTTGTATCTAACAATAAAGTTGCTAATACGGAATTTCCCAAAGCCGCATTTCATCACTGGTGGTAGCTTATAGCTATACATTATAAATTGTTTTCACCACAAACAGTTTTATGATTAGTCCAAACCAATCCACCAAATTATCAAAATCAGCAACTCTGATAATCTAAATATAGCTATTGCATAATTACGATCATTTCCAACTTGCCTTACTTCTGGAAACCCTTCCAGAAACCCTTCTGTGCATCAGGAAAAAATCAATCCCTTTTATATTTACAATTGTATATACAGCTACTATCCAATATTTAATAACATTATCCTTTCTTCTATATTGCTTGCTTTTCCACAGTGGCTCCTTATCAAAACCTAACATCCTCCATAACATTATATCATCACACCAAATAAGAAATATGGATGACTACAATAAATATTGTTTATAGAAAAATAAGCAAATAAAAAGATAAATTTGGCAGAAGTGTCATCATTGTAGAGCTCTGGCAGAAGTAATAGCTTCTTTAATAAAGGAAAGTGTCAAGATTTTTCATCTTTTAGAGAAGAAGCTTTATTGGTATTATATAGGGGTTGAGAGGAGATTGTATGAGGACAATATTAAACTACCATTAAGGTTGTTAACCATCAGGCAGACATCTCATTTTCCAACCTGGGAGAGATAACTTCTTATTGAAAGTATTGAAAAGGCTTTTCCCAATACTTGGATACTCTGACTAATAACCAGCTTAGTAGTGATATGCAGTAATAGAGGATATATTGTCTTTATTACACTAAGTTTATCCTGCTTGATCTCTAATAAGAGAGCACCTTAAATAGGGCAAATAAGCCCTCTTGCCAGGATTAACACATGTCACTTCTAACTCTTATGAGACATTCCACTGTTCCCCAGACCTTCAATTACAACCCCCAGATTTAGGCATTCATTCTGTGCTGGCATGAGATAACAATTTGTCAAAAATGCGGGGTCAACCCCCATCAAGGTTCTTCCCAAGAGAATCTGTGACCCAAAAAGCAACTTTTCCCTGAACTGTAGCCAAATGCAGAAGTCAACTAAAATTACTAAATCCAGAAACAAGAATTAGTGATAATACTAGCTTGATGAACAGTTCAATGTGGCGTTTCACTCATTACAAGGATCATGCCACCCCCTGTCCAATCCAACTGATTGATTGTCCTAATCTTGTTCCTTCTAAAATGATTCACCCCATCTATATAATTCCCATATATTAATAAAGACAATTAACTAGTTTCCAATTATTCTTCCCTGTGTAGCTATGCTAATACAGCACAGTGTTGTGAATCCCAATATTCTTGCATTATTGATTTTGCCTTTGATGGAGTTGCTTTTTGAGTGCAAAATTCTCCTGTTTTCTTTCTCAACTCAAAATGAGGTTCACTCCAAATCAGGTGAAGGACTCATTTACATTATGACTGGTGACATGAGTGATCCTTGACCTACTTATGAGAGTATCCAGTGATCTACCTGTCCTTCTACCGTTTTGTGGTGAAAATTTGCCATATAAGAACCATTTTTGATTCATCCAATAAAACAAGTTATTTAAAACTTTCTTTTTGTATTTATTCTTGTACTTTAGCGCATTTCCCCAGTCTTCTCTAGAGAAGATTTCTGATAATTATTATTCCCAGGGCCTTAAAGTAAATTCTTACTCATCCCTGAAGACTAACCTCTGGATTAGTACAAACCTAATCATACCATTAGGATTTCCTGTTGTATCCCTTGGCTGCGCCCAAGTACACAGCACACAGTTACATCAAATGGAATGTCGGAGATCATCCATGTTGAGCAGGGTCCCAGAAGCATCACCTTTAATATCCATGCAACCTTTAGTATTCAGTTACCATTTTTGAATGAAATTTGCATCCTGAATTTGGCAGTTGTTTGACCTTCTGTCAAAACAGCAGGCTCAAACTGCCAATAAGGTTCCAACCAAGCAGGTTTGTGACCTTCAACCTGAATTCCTGGTGACCCTTAGCCAAACCAGGAAGTCAACTTGAGTTATCAAAATCAACAACATGAACAAAAAATGATCCTATACAGTGGATGACTTGATTTGGGGCCTGATCCTTTACCAGGAATAAACCACCCCCTTCATCATCCAACTAAATGATCTGCATAATTATGTTCCTATTAAGATGATTCAGCACAACTATATAATCACTATTTTCAAATAAAGATAATTTTCTAGTTTCTAAACATTTTCCTCCTTGTAACTCTTCTAAAATAGCACAGTAAAAACATTGGTAGCAGAATTAGGGTTTCCATCCTACTCCCCCCTTCAAAATTCCGCCTGTTGTCTGTACTTGCTGTGGTCAACAAATTTACAAAAGAAGCATATCTGGCCTCCCTGTGGACTGGACACCCTACACACCAGGAACCAAAATACCAGAAGGGTTTGCGCTTTATCAGAAAATGGTCATGTCAGTCCCTGTCTTTAACACCCTGTCAGCACAAGGGTTCTTCCAAGCACCTACTGCCATCCCTCAAATGACAGACAAAAGTATTGTGCCAGCTCACATAGCCCAAAAACTTTGTAGAACCACCTTAGAATCATTTTCTGGAGCCAACAACAACAATACTACAGCATGGATACAGTCTGATCAGAAAAAACTGGCACAATTGGAATGCCCACAACATTTCTGTATTGCAGAGATATCTGTTTGCCTAACACATGACACAGGTACTTGGTGCAAAAAATGGCATAAAGATCATGCTGAGAAGGATTGGGACACCTTTAAACAGGATTTCTTGGCAAGGTTTGTGCTGAAGGACACCACACTCATGATCATACACCAAGTGAAGAATCCGACCCAAACAGGCATAGTGAAGGAGCTCACCCAAAAATATGAGGAACTCCAACTACGTGCCCCCTCAGATATGGCCTTTGACACCTCAGCTACTCATCTCATGTACTATAACGTACTCAAGTCACATGTAATGAGACATGTAAACCTGGACCAAGTGATCAACTTGATAAGCCTGTATTGTGAGGCAGAGAAAGCAGAACAAACATCCAATGATCTCCACAAGGCGCAAACTGAAAAATGGAGCATACTAAAGATTCTCACCCAACTGGACGCTCCAACCAACCACCTCCTGGGAACAATAGCAACAATTCAAACCACAAACCTGCAAGTTTAAATGGGCATAGAAACAGGAAAAACGGCCAGTCAAACTGTACCTGTTTCTGTAACACTGCCACACAAGACAATCAAGACAAGGGAAAATCCTGGGGAGAGCACTAAGCAAGCCAAGCTCTCCCCGCACAGCTCCTGAATTGCCCAACAATGAATACCAACCCAAAGACGTAGACCAATGTCCAATGATCCAAGCGCCCTCAGAAGACCCAGTACTTTACACCATTGCCAGACGTCCCAATAAACTGATGTCTTATATTTTCTGTTTTTGCAGTTATACAGGCTCAGCACTCCTGGACTCAGGCGCAGAAAAACCCTAGTCAACAGCAGCTTTGTAGACAAGTTCAAGCTGACCATTAATCCTTCACCAATTAAAATCATGGTTCTAGCTGATGAACATCCCATTGCTGTGACAAGGGAAACTTCCCCCTTCTCTGTCATACTAGAGAACCTGAATTCCACCATACAGGGCCCCGTCATTGATTTTCCCAAGTTTGACATTATGCTGGGGCTGGACTGGTTGTGAAGGAACAACCCCCATGTAGAATGGGCAACCTCAGTACTCACCATTAAGTGTGAAGGCGTCAATCACCAGATCTATCCAGACTCAGTAGACCAACTCCTGCGCAACCACATCTTTATACACATTACAGAGATTTCAGGGATTCCTTCCCTGACTCCTTTAATTTTATTGATAATATGGTTAACAAGTCAAAGACATAGCAACACAACAACCAAGTACTAGACACCAGTTTGTTTTCTAGTCTTGATCTAAACAGGAATCAAACCCAGAACCTTCAGAAAGAACCTATTGTTAGTATAGAATCAACTATGCAACTTACTTTACCTGTTTATAACCATTTTATTGAACTGTTTTTTGCTTTCAAACTTTAATTCAAGCTCAAAAAGGCTAATAACTTAAGTGATAACGTCACTTACTGCTCTGCATTTGATTGGCTGCTTGGGACCACCTTGCTGCTCACAGATCCACTGATATTAGATGAAAATGAGGCTCTGTACTTCATTCCTCTTGATATTCATTTATTGCACTGCTTAATTGACTATGATCTTGTGGCTTGCTTTGGTTCCTTCCCTTTTAAACTTAAGATTATACTAAACCTCCAGTCTCAAATCAATGCCAATATGACACAGGTATTAATTTTATCCATGATATTCATGAAAATCATTGGCAAATCCATCTTATTTCCCCCAATATCCACTTAAATTTACCAGCCTCCATTTTGGAGGCTATTTAAGTGTGCCAACCTTATCAAACTTAGTTGTTCCAACAATAAAGACTTTTATTCCATATCTGCCAATCACTTACCTTCTGATACCCTATTTTTAAGCCATGAAAGGAATTCTATTCCTGTTTTAGTTTATAGCTTCTTTCTATCTGTGGTGTTATCCTTGGAGAACCCAACACCCACTACTGACTGGCACAACTCCTTGCCCAAAAATGCTCATCAAAAGAAATCTCTAGCCCATGGATGGTTTAAGTACTCCTCCAGCCACTGGGGACACAAATTCCATTATGGTTGTTTGTTCACTCCTCCTTCTGCCAAACCTTTGTTGGTTAGACCCTACACCTCCTTCTAACTGTTAAAATATGTGGTGGGGTATTATATTCTTGGTTGCTTCAGCTCTATGCTGGGAAGATTTGCCTACCTGGGTCACTTAGGCCATATTGCCATGATCACGTTACCCATTGGCTCAGTAATAGCAGAGTTTAACTTAGGGGCCTTGGCCCACCAAATAGGGAATTTGTTCCTTGTCAAGTGGGTCCCTGACAGGAGACCCTGGACAAAAAGAAAAACCTCAAGGCAATTGAAGGGATTCCTGCCAGTAAAAGATCATACACTTCAAGGTCTACCAAGATATCACTACGTCTCAGGATTGCAAAATTGTAGCCTGCCATCCAGAGATCTTCAAAGAGGCTCTACCAGGGTTACCGCCAGAAAAACACATCCAGCTGTAATACCCAGTTATGGTAGATACCACTTGCAGGATGTAGGGCAGAAAGTTAGTGAACTGAAACCCAGTCAAGGCAATAACAATGGGATACACAGTCATTAGCCAGCAGAAGATATTTGAATGCACGTTGTATCTCCCAAAACTCCTGGCAAAGTAGGTTAAGATGTAGTACATAGACGTGTACATCACAATAGAGAGTGTTGAATGTGGAGACACCAAAGGAGGCCAGGGTCCAGTTTAAATGAGTTCAGTTGACCAGGGTTGTAGTAGGGGTCATGACCCAGTCCATCAGGAGATGGCCCAAAGAACTCTGGACCTGGTTGGTAGCCTCCAATCCAAAGGCAAGCTGTGAGCACAGATGTGAAGATGAGATGGTTCATATTCCTTGGATTGGAGGGTTGGCAGGGGCTGATTGGTAGGTTTAACTTGTTAGAGACAAGTTGAATTTCACTTTTATTGAGGGTATTAATCTCAATAATAGCACAAGCTATTACTGAGAGGAGATCCTTTATTTATAGTGTTCCCCCCACTTGCAAAGTTTTGCAAGTGGGAGTAAAAGCAGGGGACTGGAGACCCCAGAAGTTTGGTCAAGGGGATTAGGAATTGGTGTTTGAAAGGATGGCCAAACCCTTGTTCCTGGGCAATCTGCTGAGGTTTTAGAAAATTCTGCTTGGGACCAATAATTTCCTTTGGGTAGGTGGTCAGGTGGTGGTTACAACTCTTGGGACTAACCAAATCTATTTTTGGTTTGGGAAGTTCAGTTTGGATGGGGTCTAGGCTTAGGTGAGTGTTGTGGTCCGCCAGATTCCATTGGCTGTGGGTTATGTTATTTTTAACTTTTGAAACCAGATTTTGCCTTTCTTCTAAAGCTTCAGAATTGGGATTGGTTTTTGAACTTTGAATTTGTCCTTCTTCCTTAGGACAGGAATTATTCCCAAAATTTTCCCTTGTTATAAGGTACTTTTCTGATTGGCTGGGGAGTGGGCCCTGGGGCCCAGGTGGGTGACTGGCAGTTGGCTGGGGCCCGGGGAGCGGGCAGGTGACCTGGGGGCTGGAGGCAGGTCCGCTGGGAGAGGGGTGGGCAAGCGGGTGGCCAGCAGGGCCCAGGTTGGCAGCTGGGTGGTAAGCAAGCAGGTGGGAGGCAGGCAGCGGGCTGGGTGCGCGGGTGGCAGGCAGGAGCCTGGCAGGGGGCTGGCGGGCAAGCAAGTGGCTGGCGGGTGGCTGGCTGGGCAGCAGGGGCCCGCTGGGCTCTCAGGTGGCTGGCTGGGTGCAGGAAGGCTGGCAGAGGGTGCTGGCAAGTGGGGTGGGTGTCTGCGCGGCAGCAGCAGGCGCCTGCCTAAATGATAAAAATTCCGGTTTTCATCAAAATCTGTTTTTCCCACAAATTGCCTTTTCTTTTCCCCCAATAATGGGGAAAATTCCTTATCAAATTTTGCCCCTTTTCTTGGACATTCCTTTACTTGTTTCCAGAATTTTTCCTCAATCAAAATCTGATTTATGTCAGTAATATTCCTGACATTTGCCTTTCCTTCCCCCTCTAGAGTGTCCTTCCCCTGGTGGTACTGGGCAATCTTTTTGGGAGTGTTGATGAGGTTAGACTCTGGCTCCCAAGAGTTGGACTCTGATGGGTATCCTACCCAGGAGACAAGGTAGTAAATCTGGTTACAAACTTTTTGGTATCCTAGCACTGCATCTACCTCCCATTCTGGTGTGTGTTGTAGAACTTTGGGCGGCAGTCTAGAGCCTTCAGTCTGGTGTGCTGGGGGAGGGCCGCGCTTGGCTGTTAGCCTGGAGATGTGGAATACATTGTGTGCGCTGGAATGGGCTGGGAGTTGAACCCTGTAGGCGGTGGCTGATACCTTCTGAAGGACCTGGAGAGGACCAATGCGCCTTGGTCCAAGCTTGTGGCCCACCTGGTCAAGCTTGAGGTTCTTGGTGTCCAGGTATACATTGGATCCCACTGGAAACTCAGGAGTTGGTCTTCAGTGTTTGTCTGCCTGAACTTTGTAGTGTTGTTGAGCCATGTGTAGGTTACTCTGTAGCTCCTCCTGAGTGTCTCAGAGGGTCTGGAAGTAATTGTTGGCTTGGGAACGGTTCTGATTGTCCTGAGGTTGGGATTCCTTGGGGAGAGTAGCCGTAGTTGGCCTTAAAGGGGGTCATCTTAGTCCCTGAGTGGTAGGAGCTATTGTAACTGAACTAAGCTAAGGGTAACAATTCTGGCCAGTTGTCTTGTTTGGTGTTGACATAGGCTCAAAGGTATGTCTCCAGGATTTGGTTGATCTGTTCCGTTTGTCCATCAGTCTGGGGGTGGAAGGCAGTTGACATGTTCAGCTTTATCTGTAGTTGCCTCATGATTTTGCCCCAGAACTTGGAGGTAAATTGTTTTCCTCTGTCTGAAACAATGTCCTTTGGTAGCCCATGGTGTCTGTAGATGTGCTCAAGGTCCAAGCAAGCAGTGGCTGTGGCTTTCATCCTGCTGGAACAGGCAACAAACTCTGCTGCTTTGGTGAGTCAATCTACAAATACCAGGATCCCAGTGAAACCTTTGCTTGGGGGAAGATCAGTGATGAAGTCCATGGAGATTGATTCCCAGGGCATTGAGGGAATCTGGAGAAGTTGGAGAAGGCCTGAGGTTTCTGCGTAGAGTGTTTGTTTCTCATGCAGGATACACATTGACTGATGTAGTCCTTCACCTGAGGAAACATGTAGGGCCACCAGTAGTTCAAGCGGAGCCTTTCCATGGTTTTCTTTACCCCTTTGTGTCCTCCTAAGGGGGAATTATGGATCTCTCTGAGAACTTGGTCCTGGATAGCTCCTGGGGGAACCACTAATCTGTTGTGTCTGAAGAGTAGCCCCTGTCTCAGCTCGTAGTTGCAGTTTAGCTTGTCAGAAGTCATCTTGGTTACTATCTCTTAGATCATGGGTGAATCCTTCTGGGCTGGCTTGATCTTGTCTTTCAAGGTGGTGGTGGGTTGGGAGATGCCCAGAACCGTGAGCAAGAACTGTTTGGGTCTAAGAACTGGGCAGGTGTTGAAGTGGTTGTATGAGCAATCTCCATTGTTGAGGTCTTCCCTTTGACTCAGGGCATTGGGAGCCTTGTTGGTGTGACCAGGGATGTAGCTTATCTTGAAATCATACAAGGACAAGTCCAAAGCCTACCTAGCCAATTGCTGGCAGATCTTCCTGTTCTCTGTGAAGTACAGAAGGTTCCTGTGGTCTTTACAAACAATGACAGTATGTTTGGCTCCTTTCAGGTATCTTTGCCAATGTTTGAACACCTTTACAATTGCCATGAGTTCCTTTTTGTAGACGTTGTAGTTCTGTTCCCAGTCCAGCAGTTTCTTGGAGAAGTATGCCACATGGTGGTATACTCCAGGCTCCCCTTCTTGAAGTAGAACTGCTCCTAACGCAAAGTTGAAAGCATAAGTCTCCAAAAAAATTGGAGCTCAGGGTCTGATCTTCTCAGTACTGGGGCCGAGGTGAAGGCTACCTTAAGGGTCTCAAAGGCCTTTTGGGCCGTGTCTGACCATTCAAAAGGTACACTCTTAGCCGTGAGGGTGGTGAGTGGGTGGACTATTTTTGCAAAATCTTTGATAAATTTCCTGCAGAAATTTGTCAACCCTAAGAATCCCCTAAGTTTGGTCCTGGAGTTTGGGGTGGGCCAGTCCAGTACCGCAGCAACCTTAGATGGAGCAATTGCAAACCCACCCCTTCAAATGACATAGCCTAAGAACTCCACCTCAGGTTTCAGGAACTCACACTTCTCCTTCTTGCAGTAGAATTTAGCCTTATGCAGTCTAGATAGGACCTTCTTAAGGTCCTGGAGATGGGTGGTTTTGTCCTTTGAGTAAACTAGGATATTGTCCAAGTATACAACCACACATACGTCCAGTAGTTCAAACAAGATCTCATTCATGAGGGCCTGGAACGCTGAAGGGGTGTTGAACAGGCCAAATGGCATGAACAAGTACTTGTATAACCCAAACTGTGTGCAGACTGCTGTTTTCCATTCATTGCCTTCCGCAATTTGGACCTGATTGTAGTCATTGCGGAGATCAAGTTTGGAAAATACGTAGGCTCCTGTCAGGCAATCTGTCAGTTGCTCTGCGGAGGGAACTGGGTAGCAATCCTTTACTGTGATGGCTTTGAGTGGGCTGTAGTATATGCATGGTTGTAGTCCCCTGTTGCTCTTTTTGACAAAGAAAATTGGGGAGGAGCACAAGGACTGAGAGAGTCTCATATGGCCTTTGGCAACCAATTCTGAGATGTACTCTTTCAAGACAATACCCTGAGCGTGTGCAGTAGGGTAGACCTTGCCCCACTTGGGTGTTTTGCCAGGCATGAGTTTGATGCAGAGGTTGCTTGCTCTTTGCTCAGGGAGGGTTTGCAAGAGAGCTTTGTTGAATACGTCCTCATATTGCGCAAGGAGGCTCTCCAGAGTGGGCAAGATCTCTACCACATTTAGGGATGAAGCCGTGGTTTGTCCCAGGGTCACATTACCAGATTTCCCATTACTGGAGATGTTGACTTGGTGGGTATCCCAGTTGATATTGCACTTTGCTTGTTCCCACCAAGGCATTCCCAATATGACAGGGAAGGACAGGTCCTTCAGAGCTGAGAAGTTGAGCTCAAAAGGTATTCTGCCAATTTCTACTGTTGTGGATTGAATGACCCTGTATACCGGGGGTGCTTCCATTGGCTAGTCAAGCTGTCCCTCCTGGTTGGGTTTGCAGGCCTAGGGTGTCAAGGAGTAGGAGGTCAATAAAGTTCCCCATGGCCCCTGTATCTAGCAATGCTGTGGTTTGGATGTCTGTATTACTGGAGGAAATTGTTATAGGGACTATGGAGTAGAGAGAAGTATTTTCTTTATTACCTTCCTTGTCAACCGCCATCAATGATTGGGGGTTTGAGGGTGGTTTAAAGGGGTTTGGGCGGGCTGTAGGGCAATTCATGACTGTGTGCCCTGCCAGGCCACAGTACATGCAAAGTCCCTGAGCAACCCGACAGGCCTTCTCTTTGCTGGAGAGCATAAACCCTCAGCCTGGTCTGGGAATCACTCCTGGATGCAGGGGTTTTTCCTCAGGGTTGGCTTTAGGAGGGAGTACCTGGATGGCGGCCACCTGAGTAGACCGCTTGGTCAGGGTCTCCTTGTAGCAACCTCCCCAAGCTTGCACTTCTTTGATTACTTCCTCATAGGTGTCAGGAAGTTTGTGGCAAAGTAGGAACTCCTGAATTTGGGGAGATAAACCTGTGTAGTAGAAGTAACAGGCTTCATTGTCATCCAGTTGGAGCGCCTCCTTAAGCTGGGAGAATCTCTTGGTGTAACTGGCCATGGAAGAGGTTCCTTGTAAGAGGGAGTATAACTTGCGTTGGGTATTGTTTATGTCTTCAGGCGAGTTGAAAGAGTCCAGTAATCTCTGACTGAAGGCATGGAAGTCATGGCGTAGGTGGGGCTCTTTGAGATTGACCGCTGCAAACCAGTCTTGTTGTTAGCCGGTGAGCTGATTAGCCATGTGGAGTACCTTCTGAATGTCTGTGCGTACTTGGAAGGTTCAGACTTGAATAACGTATGAGAGAAAGAGAGCAGGGTAAAAATGGCTTGCTTCTTGCTGGAGTGGATGGTGGCCTTGGATAGATGGTTAAGGACCAGGTTCTGTACTTGATGGGTAGCTGTGGGATGAATCTTATCTCCTCTAGGCTGGAGAGTTTGGAAGCATCCAAGGCAGTTGTAACAGGTAGTGATGAGCACAACCAGGGAGGTCACACACAAGAGGGTCAAGTATTTGATTAAGGTTGTTCCTGAGGCTTGCTGGGATAGCCCCAGTGGGGATGCTATTATACTGTAATACCCAGTTATGGTAGGTACCACTTGCAGGATGTAGGGCAGCAGGTTAGTGAACTGAAACCCAGTTAAAGCAGTAACAATTTGATACACAGTCATTAGCCAGCAGAAGATCTTTGCATGCACATTGTATCTCCCAAAACTCCTGGCAAAGTAGGTTAAGATGTAGTACATAGACATGTACATCACAATAGAGAGTGTTGAATGTGGAGACACCAAAGGAGGCCAGGGTCCAGTTTAAATGAGTTCAGTTGACCAGGGTTGTAGTAGGGGTCATGACCCAGTCCATCAGGAGATGGCCCAAAGAACTCTGGACCTGGTTGGTAGCCTCCAATCCCAAGGCAAGCTGTGAGCACAGCTGTGAAGATGAGGTGGTTCATTTTCCTTGGATTGGAGGGTTGGCAGGGGCTGATTGGTAGGTTTAACTTGTTAGAGACAAGTTGAATTTCACTTTTATTGAGGGTATTAATCTCAATAATAGCACAAGCTATTACTGAGAGGAGATCCTTTATTTATAGTAGTTCCCCCCACTTGCAAAGTTTTGCAAGTGAGAGTAAAAGCAGGGGACTGGAGACCTCATAAGTTTGGTCAAAGGGATTATGAATTGGTGTTTGAAAGGATGGCCAAACCCTTGTTCCTGGGCAATCTGCTGAGGTTTTAGAAAATTCTGCTTGGGACCAATAATTTCCTCTGGGTAGGTGGTCAGGTGGTGGTTACAACTCTTGGGACTAACCAAATCTATTTTTGGTTTGGGAAGTTCAGTTTGGCTGGAGTCTAGGCTTAAGTGAGTGTTGTGGTCCGCCAGATTCCATTGGCTATGGGTTATGTTATTTTTAACTTTTGAAACCAGATTTTGCCTTTCTTCTAAAGCTTCAGAATTGGGATTGGTTTTTGAACTTTGAATTTGTCCTTCTTTCTTAGGACAGGAATTATTCCCAAAATTTTCCCTTGTTATAAGGTACTTTTCTGATTAGCTGGCTGGCATGATGGGTCCTGATTGGCTGGGGAGTGGGCCCTGGGGCCCAGGTGGGTGACTGGCAGTTGGCTGGGGCCCAGGGAGCAGGTGGATGGCCTGGGGGCTGAAGGCGGGTCTGCTGGGAGAGGGGTGGGCAAGCAGGTGGCCAACAGGGCCCAGGTTGGCGGCTGGGTGGCAGGCAGGAGCCTGGAAGGGGGCTGGCAGGGGACTGGCAGCGGGCCCGCTGGTGCCAGCCTGAGCAGCAGGGGTCTGCTGGGCAAGCAGGTGGCTGGCAGGAGGCTTGTAGGTGGCAGGCCTGGTGCAGGGAGGCTGGCAGAGGGTGCTGGCAAGTGGGGCAGGCACCTGTCCGGATGATAAAATATTCTGGTTTTCACCAAAATTTGTTTTTCCCAAAAATTGAATTTTCTTTTCACCCAATAATGGGGGAAACTCCTTATCAAATTTCGCCCCTTTGCTTGGACATTCCTTTACTTGTTTCCAGCATTTTTCCCCAGTCAAAATCTGATTTATTTCAGGAATATTCCTGATACCAGCACAACATCCATCTCAAAGGAGCTGTACCTAAGGTGCGACCCATCTACCAACTTACCCTAAACAAAGACAACACCCTATGTGCTTACCTCAAGGAGTCATTGGAAAAATGTTTTTCTGCCCCTCACAGTCTCCTTTTGGCGCTACTGTATTCCTTGTGGCAAAGAAGGACAGTACTCTGCGCCTAGTCACAGATTACCTTGCCTTAAAAAAAGTCACTATCAAGAATTGTTACCCACTTTCACTCATTGACAACCTCTTTGATGCCCTGGGTAATGCCACAGTCTTCTCCAAGATTGACCTAACCACAGGCTACAACCAAATCCTTATCAAGGAGGAAGATATACCCAAAAAAGCCTTCCACACTAAATAAAGCTCATACAAGTGTGTGGTACTCAACTTTGGAATGACAAACACCCCATCAACATTTGTGACCTTCATGAATGAGGTGTTTTCCCCCCACATTGGAAAGTATGCCTTGGTATACCTGGACAACATTATTGTCTATAGCCCCTTGGTAGAACAACACCATAAGGACTTGGAGGCAGTTTTTGCTACTCTGGCACAACATAAACTGCTAGCCAAGCCCTCCAAATGCCAGTTCTTCTGAAAACAGCTGCCCTTCTTGGGACATATAGTCTCAAAAGACAGCATCAAACCTGATGATCATAAAATCCAGGCCATTTTCAAGATGCCACCTCCAAAGGACAAGTCAGAACTCTGCATATTCTTGGGAATTATTGCCTATGTACAATAATTCATACCCAACTGTGGCATCCTGACTTCACCCCTGTCTGCCATAACTTGCGCCAAATCAAAGTTTGTATGGACCCCCAACACGGCCTTTGATTCAGACATCTTAAGGAGAAACTCACAACTGTGCCCATTCTACAATACCCCAAACGTGACAGGGAATACTAAATAGAAACCAACGCCCCAGATGCATCCATTGGGGGAGTACTACAAATCAAGAATAACAATGGTGACTTCCTGCCTGTAGCTTATGAATCACAAAAGTTGACAGATGGCAAGTGTCAATACCCTATCCATGACAAGGAACTGTTGGCTATTGTACACTGTCTAGTCAAATGGCGCTGTTATCTGGAACAACAGGAAGAATTCACAGCATTAACTGACCACAAGTTGCTCATATATTTCAAAACCCAAGAAAACCTCTCCTGCCAATAAGCCCACTAGATGGAACTCCTAGAGAGATTCAATATGGTCATACAGTACAAACCTGGTCCTGAACTTGCCATGGCAGACACACTCTTGTGCCTATACATTAGAGCTATCAGGGGCAAGAATGAGCTTGACCCAGACTGGCCCCTCCTAGTACTCTGGACAAAGGACAAGGGCTTCCCCCTGGCATCACAGACATAACAAAAGAAACAGTCATCAAGAACAAACACCTATTTGCTGACGTGTATGGAACCTTACATCAAAAAATGTCCAACAGAACCACCATCCCTTATGTTCCCACACATCAGCAAGTTAACACAATCCTATACTACCACAGGGACTTAGGACATACAAAAAGCCACAACCTCTACAAATTCCTCAAACATAAAGCATGGTGGCCAACCCTATACTGGGATGTCCAGGAAGTCCTAGACCAATGCAAAGTATGTGAGAAATTTTCAAAAAGCAATACCCCACCTATGTCAGTACTATCTATTTGCACGCAACTGCCCTTCAAGGTGTGGGCCCTAGACATTGTGGGCCCCATGCCAGGGAAACATAACAATAAGAAATACATCATCACTGCAATAGACTTTGCTAAACAATAGCCAGTAGCACAAGAAGTAAAGACACATACTGGTAATGACATGTGGTGATTCATAGGGAACAAAATCATCAGCAAGTTCAGGAAGCCAGAACTCCTGATAACTGACGGAGGCAAAGAACTGACTTCTGAAAATACCAATGTATACCTCACCAAGAACAGGATCAAGCACACTGTGACAACACCTTACCATCCTCAGGCCAATGGACACATGGAGCAGCTGAATGGCAGCCTTGTGCAGGCCTTGGCCAAGCTCATTGCTGGGAGACCTGAGGAGTGGTATAATCAGCTACCAACTGCATTGCTTTTATGCCAGACCTGTGTGAACAGATCCACCAGGAAAAACCCCTTTGAGCTAGTTTATGGCACACAACCCAATATCATCCAAGCACTTTCAGGACCTAAGCTGGAAATACCCAGCAAAGTTCCACCAAGCTCAGACCCTCAAGTCATGCAGGCCAATAGCAACCAACTAGAAGAAGAAGAAAAATGCCTACAAAATACTTTCATCCCCATCCAAGACAGACATGAGGTCAGTGACAAAGTCTGGATAATGAATACCTATAAGAGTAAATTACAGCCAGAAAAAGTGGGCCCTGCTATTATCCTAAAGGTAAATGAAAATAACACTTACCTTGTGCAAGGACTTGGGAAGCACAAACAAGACAAACCCCTGCACCACAATTGCCTGAGACCCTGAAAAGCAAGACAAAAACAATGCAAAACCGCCCTGTCTGCCACAGAACAACAGCTAGTCCAGTATGGCGCCCGGGCTCCTGACAGCCTCCCCAACAACCTACCCCCAGAGGAGGCCAACCTTTAGTCAGGGGGGTGTCAAAACAGCAGGCTCAACTTGCCAGCAAGGTTCCAAGTAAGCAGGTTTATGACCCGCTATCCAATTATCCAGTCACTCAAAGCCAAACTAGGAAGTCAACTCAAATATCCAAATCCAACAACATGAACAGAAGCTGATACCTTACAGTGGATACCTTGTTTTGGCGCTTGACTCATTACCAGGATCAGGCCACCACCTTCACCATCCCACCATGTGATCAACACTATCATGTTCCTGTTATCCACAATTCACAAGAACTATATAATACTTATCTCTCAATAAAGAATATTATCTAGTTTCCAAATATTTTCCCCCTTGTAACTCTGCTAAAACAGCACAGTTATGACACTAGAAATATTTCACATTAAAATATTAACTACACATCAATCAAAGCATTAAGATTTAATATTTTACTACCAAACATATTCAATTAAACTCACAATAAATAGATTGTTTACAATTTACTTATACTTCAAATTCTAATATCTATAGAAGGTATGTAAATCAAGTAATTGATGTATCAAGAAGGGAGTAGACTACAAAATACAAATAAAATAAATCAAGCCCAGGTCCATATATAAATAAGATGATTTTAAAACCAGAATTGTGCTCTAGCCATTGTGGTATTCGTGCTACACTTGGGGCAACATAAACAAAATCACATCATCCTGTATCTCCATTTCCCCTTTGTAAACACCGGATTTAAATAACTTCAAACAAGCAACAAAGTGAGAACATATTATTGCTACATATTTTTTAGAAACGGTTATTAAGTATTCAACCAGATTCCGAGAAGTTGATTTCAACTCCTCAGGGATTTATGTTTCAAGCGTTTAGTATAGCCCCATCAATTGAAATGATAATCATAACTTTTATTCCAATATTATAAATGATAAAATATAAAACCAAATAAAAGATTCATTGAATGAATCTGATTGGTTAAGAAAGTCAATATTTTAAATCAAAGGTTTAAATGCCAATGGGGAAAGGACAGCCAGAAGGAGGGTTTTGGAAGTTGGCGTAGCCATTGGGGGCATCTGAGTAAGGATCGGAACCATGGGTGTTGTCATAGAAATCAACGCAGTACTGAGGAATATCATCATACTGACCATTTCTTCCATATCCACGTCCATCACCACGACTGTCGCCACGATGACCCATATTTCCATGATCAGAGCCTACATGGTGTCCTGAATCACCTCTGTGCTCTCCGCCTTGCAAAGCACTTGCTGCGGTCAGAGTAAGAAGGGCGCTGATGAAATTGAAAACTTGCATTTTGAATTTTTGATATTCCTTCTGGTTGAGCAGCCTCTTCTTTATACTGATTGGCGCCAAGCTCACGCCAAGAATCCTTTATCGACCACATCGATGTCTGAGGAGTTCATCCAAAATAGGGTGACTTACAATTAGTCTCCAGAAGAAATTTGATCATTTCAATCATGTTCCACTCACCGCCTGGGTTAATGAAAGTTTCCAAACTGGGACAAGGCAGGTCTCAAATTTCAATCGGAATCCTTGAGAAACCCCACTAATTTTTTCAACTGATCTCGATTTGTTTAAATGCAACTTAGATGAAGATTGAATTCTCAAAATCGAAGCTGAGCGACTCTCGACCATCTGCTTGGCACCAAATAAAGCTATCCCTCCAATATAACATTGATTTTCCCTACGCAGCCTCATCGTTAAAGATATATCTCATGATTAAGCTGAACAATAAGCATTTTACTTCGCTTATTTCACAAGCTAAGCTTTGGGAAAATACATTCAAAGGATTTATATAGATGTATATTGATTGTGAAGCAAATAAAATGATTTAATTTTCTGGAAATAAACATTGTAACTGAACTACTGGTAATAGTTGAACAGACGAAAAGAAGGGGAATCAAACAAGAAAGCTAAAAAATTATATAGGAAGAGATAGTGTTTATACCTTTCAGGAGCACGTTAACCATAGCACTTGAGTAGGGTAATTGCTTGTGTGTTGATGACTGTGAACTTGAAAATTAAGTTTTTTACAAGTGAAAAGTGACTAAACTTACTAGATACTAACGAGTTTTCTGACAAATTGCTTAAACTTTTTGGGTGATGAGCTGAGCCAGGTCCCAAACCCAACTTTAACCAGGATGTCATTTTGCACCATTGGAAAGTTTATAAACCTTTTATTTAAACTTTATTAGAATTTTTTAAAATTTTCAATATGCTAAAATTTTATTTGTTTGCCAGAGATAAGAGTTCTAGTATTATAACTGTGCTGTTTTTAGAGGGTTGCATAAATAATGGGAATAAAAATTTTATAATAGACAATGGCTTCATTTAGAATAAAGAAATGATAAAATTCTTGTTTGGTTCTCAGGGGAAGAGTTATTATCTTATAAGAGGCATTAACCATGAGTTAAATTGTTGCAACTGAACCAATGATTGTTCAATAGAAAGGACAAGAATAGGAATAAGATGATATTTTATTGGAGAATAGTGTAATTAATTTACTGTATTGGGAAGCCACCAGTCCACCAGGGGCTGGTACTGTGGTGGGTTTAATGTGAAGTTTTGGGCTGGGAATAACTTGAGTGGGATCAGTGTGTTAAATTGGCAGCACTCATAATTAAGAGACAGTGCCCTCAATTTGCCCTTGTGCTCATGCTGATCTATACCATTAGTCATGCCATGGGGCAACTCTTCAAGCGCCCTGGTGTATTGTGAGATACATTAGTGGGCAGGAAATTAATCTTGGTTGCAACACAATGTTGGAGTTTTTACTGTTGAAACTGAAGAAGAAACCTTTTAAAGTCTCAATATCCTGAGTTTTATTCTGAAGACTCTTTTGTCTTAGTTCAAGCAATATATCTTGGGTACTCTGGTTGGTGTTTGCAAAGTTCCAAGGGGTCCTGATAATCCTGGACAGAGTTTTATTCCCCAGAGCCAAAAAAGGTGGACTGCGTCCAGGCACAACCTCTTCACAGCCTGGAGGACCTCACCCACACTGTAGATGAGTGTTTTGTGTTGGCCTTTATAGCCAAAACTTCCCCTCCTTCCTTGGATTTCCCTCCTAGTATGGAGGAGACATTAATCCAGTTGGATTGTTTGCTCTCCTGGTGCTGTCCTGCCTTAAAAATGGCAAGACAATGAAAAAACGCGGCCCCCATTTTACTGGGCTTACCTGGCTTGTGGCCTGGGAAAATTGGGGATAAGATTCCAGATATAGTGGAATTCTGGTTGAGCAATTCAACCAGCTTGAGGATCCCTTGGCCCAAACAAAATGGTTCTAGGGACATTCTGGCTGTGACGTCAAAGGCAAGCATCAATGGTAATGTTGCGCCTGAGTCCTCAGAATGTACCCAGTCAACCAGGTTGCTGTCTCCTGAACCTGGGCTTGTTGCTCCTATTTCTTGGGCCCAGGTCATAGGTAGATTAGGCTAATGCTTCTAACTGGTCCCCCCTTTCTGCTTCTAAAACTCCTCCTATAACACCCATGGTGCCATTACCTCTCCCATACATGTAATGAAAGCAAGGGCCATCATTCCCTTGCTTACCAATTCTTGTATTGAATAAAACTCCTGATTTTTTGCAAAATTTATTTTGTATTTTGTGGTTTTAATTCAATAGCACAGATTATTGTCCTGACTTCTGCTGTTGTCTCCTCCTCCTGCTTTCTTTGGTCTGCCTGCCCATGTTTTTTTGTTGGGATCTAATCCAAGAAGATTTGAACCCTGTTTGGACCCTTGGAAGTCTCTCAGTGCTTGTGGCCCTTCTTTCTGGAGTTTTTTTTGCTAATGATTATTTTACAGAATGTTGTCTCCTTTTGTTAAGTAATTTATAGTGAACATGGTACCTGTCTTCCTGTTGCTATGGACTACAAACCCAGACATTTGTGATAGACTCTCCTTGGCTGCACAACGCTCTGTACCCAATCCTGATGTGCTCTCAAAGGCAACCTCCAGAATTAGCTCATACAGAATGAATCATCCTCCATGTTGACAATTTCAAAAATTGTTTTTGCTTTATCTTCTATAATTTCATTTAAAAGCTCAAAATAAAAATCAAACATTGCTTCTATTATCAGTGTCAATTATTTAAACAAGAAAAATAATTTATAATATTTAAAAAAGAAAAATATTTTTGAGAATTGTGTGACATGGAGGATGTTCCATTCTGTATGAGTTAATTCTGGAGGTTGCCCTCTCAAATCCCTTTTTTGCATCTGAACCAGGTTTCCACCATCTTCAACACCTTTGTCAAGTTATATTGAATAGGTCTCTATCACAAGGATCTCCAAACTTTCCAGGAGACAGGGATTAATGAATCCTTTTCCACAGATCAGGACTTTCAGGAACCCACTTAACCAGAATAAGGTCTCTGTACTTCATCCAGTATTCCATATTAATTTCAGGCAAGGTGGCCATTTTCATCAACCCAGCAGTAGCACTCACATTCTTTATAGCAGGAATCACAACCAGGAGGACCAAGTCAGTGTTCTAGGAGATCAAGAAGAGAGTCATATATAATAGTAAAGCTGATACACCCAAGCCATCACCAATATTAGTAGTAAGCATTCTAGGCACTAGCTAGGTTTCCTATTCCAAACTATTGTAGTAAGCAGTAAATCTGGGAATTAGGAACAGGATAAAGGTTTTATTAAACAAACAAGGATCAAGGAAGGACATTATTCACTTAAATAACCATAAGGTCCAACATCAGGAGATCTCAATCACATCTATTACGTATCAGGAGCAAGGGGTTGAGCTCAGTTGATCACAAGTATGAAGCATTGCAGTTGGGTTTTGATAATGAAATAATATAGAGTTTCACAATACCCTGAAGGTGAAACAATCATCAGGGGAATGGGATAATCAGGGAAAATATTGAGATGTCCTTAGGAGATCCTATACCATAATTGTGAACAATTTAAAAGTCCCTTTAGGATAATCAATGATGTCAGGACACCATTCCTGACAAGGAAAGCACCAAACTTATGTCAGTTTCAAACCACTCTCTCTCCTCCTTGTAGCAACTTCCTCCTATGAGTCAGGATTCTCATCCCACCCAGGGTTGTTCTTTATGGTTGCTGTCAGGTGCCTTGGTTATGGGCTTAAATTCCTATTTCCCACCCTTATCCTGAACTGCCTCTCCCTGGAGGCCTCTTGAAGGCATTTCAGTCCTGCATTAGATGGTATCCTGGTGGATGGTCCCACCAGGATGGGAGTCAGACTTTGTTATTCTAGCCCCTCTCTCTCACAGTGTTAGTATTCTTGTTGAATTCGAGTGTTTCTTTTGGAAATTTCACTAAGAGATATATTAAGCCTTATTGATGTCTTATCATCAACTTTATGTGGATATGGGTGTATATTCCTCATCACTTAGACAGCTCCTTATTATCCTGCTATTTCTGTCACAATCATAGTATTATTATCAAATGTTTATTTTTACAAGTATGAAGTTTACTAGATTTTTGCATTTGGTTACACAGCTGTGCTCTGTGTTGTTAGCTTGTGTATGATGAGTAAAAGTACCACCAACCCCTTGAATATGGGTGAATTTAAAGACAAAGTTACACTAAACATGGTCCTTATTTAAAATAATCCTCTAGCCCAGATGACTTGCAAGAATTATTGCTGACAATGTATTGTAAGTGTTTGGATAAAATTGAGTGGTGCTATAAATACCACCCTAGGTTTGTGTAATCTGCACACTGTCTTATCATGGGTCAATAGTCCTTGTTGTGATCCTATTCAGCTGATTTTCAAGGACCTAATTAGCTATGATACAAGATATAGTGTTTTTTGAAAGAGGCAGGATCATGCCTTTGTGTGCAGCTGTCTACTTGGTGTACACTAGTTGATTGTTTCACAGTGCCACATTATTAGCTTTTGGGTATTAAATTTGAAGAAAAACCTATATTCTCTTTTGTAGTGGAGACCCTTTCACAAAGAAGGGATTTGACTGATTTTTGCAGGGAGGCTTATGCTTGGCCTGAGACATTAGACTATTTAAGAAAATATGGCCAGGGATTTATTGGTAGAATTTTTAATTGATTTACTGGAAGATAACAGGCCATATTTAGTGGTGGGTAATTCTCAATTCAGTTACCAATGATTTTGAATTGTTTTTGGTTGGAGGGTTTTACTGGTGTTAAACCCCCTCTCTCATATACTTGAAGTGATATTAAGTACTAGAATGTCCAACAAGACAAAAATCCTTTTGGTGGCTGTGTTTAAGAAGAGCCAAGGAAAATTGACCAGCAGCACATGAAAACCAACAGGATTTGATGGTGTTAAACAGACATCAGGGGATTTGAATGCAACAATTAGTGATAAAATGGATTTACTGTCATTAAATCCCTACACTAGCCATATAAACTCCTTGATTTTGCTCAGATCTAAGCTATTCACCCTTTTTGGATACAGCATCACTGATACAATATTATTATTATTTCTGACCATCATTGATAGTCAACCATGAGTGGATTCCAATCAAAAAATTCAAACCTAATATGGAACACTGATCAGACAAGCCCCAAGACTACCATCATGTACATGGACAACATGTTGCTTCCCATGATACTATATAATCCCCAATATTCATAAAAAATAAATTATCATTCTCTTCTCAATTTACTCTTTTTCATTTTATATACTTTCTAAAGTATATATTTGACATAAACAAGGTTTATATTTAAAAAATAGTAAATTTTTTTGGTCTTCTCTGGGAAAGTTGATAGTGAGAATTCAGCTTTATTTTTTACTTAACAGTGAGAATATGAGTTTTTTCAGCTGGTTGAAAGTGCCAAACTCAACACTTTACTAATTTTTGAATGGTTAAACCCCAATAAAAAATTCCCACTAAATAATTTTTTTGTAGATATATTTTATTAGCCCCCTACAGTAGTTTTAAAAGCTATGGCAACAACCAAAAATACTTCAGATTTAAACAAAATGATTTCATATTTAAGCAAAATCCAACTTTCAGGTAAAAACATACACTCTGTTAACAGGGTTTATTGGTGTTAATGGGCAAAATGAGTCAACACAGCAACAAAGTGCTCACGCGCAAAGCAAAACCATTCAAAATACAATCTGAAATACATAGATTCACAAACAAAATGGTGTGAGTTGACTTTTGGTGTACATATGTTTACTATGTGAATTGGTGACAAATTATACCCAAGCAAGGTGAGTCAAAACTCAAACAAAAACAAAACACAATAGCAACTCACTACGTAAACAAAATCACTCACTCAGTGTGTGCAAAGGATTGTAATCAAGGATTATACCAAGGTATCTAAAATAAGACACAAGATCTGAAACATAAATTTTAAAAATATTGTGTTGGGTGTTTGAATTTGGCAGTAAAATCTAGGAAAATGGGTGGATTTTTTTGAGTATTCTAAAATGGGCGTTGTAAAACCAAAAACAACTAATAAAGAAATAAAAATCTATAATTGGGATATTGGGTGGGAAAAACTCTAATTAAATATCCATATTCAGATAAAAGCAAAAAATAAAATTAGGGAGTAACAAATCAAAATTTATTTAATATTTTATTAAATTTTAAAATGGAAGGAACACAACACCTAAGTACCAATGCACCTGTTGTGCACCGCAGTTGCGGTTGCCCCCCGCGGGTCAAAGAATAGAGTTAGTGCAACCCAAGTGCCTACTCAAGGAGGAGACTGGAGAGGAGAGTTACATAGTGATGATGCACTGACACAGCTGGTTCAAGGAGCACAAGCTGCTAGGGTGCAGAGCATAAACCCTCAGGTCCCCAAGCTGACCTGGAAGCCCACCAAGGTCACCACTACAAAGAAAGTTAGGAACAAGGAGGTAGAACTTACTTTGTATGTGTTTGACGTTGTGTACCAGCAAGAGTCTGTCCTGTCAGCCATGCTGGAGAAGGTGAAGCCTGTACTTGATACTAGCTACAAGCCCTACGTCAGTGATGCCAATCAGGAAGAGGACAAGGAGCCTGAGTTCTTCAGAACTGATGAGGGGCAGTTAGTGCTGAAGAAAGTTGCTGCATTTTACACCAAGGTGCCCATACCCTGTGTTGTGCCCAATGCCAACAAGTCAATCCCCACTGCTAAAAAGCCCACTCAGAAGCGCATCCCCAACATAAAACACATCATCCTGCTTAAGCTAATGTGTGAATTGGGAAATTACAAAGCGGTCACAGCCCTTGTTGGAGTGGATCCCAAGTACGCCTCCAAGACCTTCAACAAGTTCATTAACACAGGTTGAGTCCTTGCTGCAGAGAAATCCATGCGTGTTTCCACCATGCTCACCAAGGAGCACAAATGGGCAATCTGCCAGTAGATCACCCGGGACTGCCATCTTGAACTGGAAAATATACAGGCAATGGTCAAGTCCACTTTTGGGGTTGAGGCTTCCATTTTCTTTTACTACCATCTGCTGAAGAAGATGCACTTTTCCTGGAAAAAGCTTGGGGTATCTCTGTACAATTGGAATAGCCCAACCAACATTGAAACCCAGAAAAACTATGCAGAGGCGTACACTGCCCTCAAAGCCAAGGGGACAGTCAAATTTTACTATATTAACAAATTGACATTTGTCTTGTCTATGCGCAATGCATATGGCTATGTCCCCAAAGGCTCAAATGACGGGATGGCTCAGCGTGCTGCAGTCCGCAACACAGCCTATTACATGGTGGCTCTCCTTGGTCCAAAGGGGATTGAGATGTACCAAATAATATTGGGATCTCACAATAGCTAGATCTTCCTATCATTTCTCTGATTGGTCCAGGAGCACCTGAGGCGCACAAGCCCTGGCTTCATCAATGTCATTGTGTTGGACAATGTTGGTCTCCACAAAGTGGCTGAAATTCTTGAGGAATTCACAATGATTGACACCAGCATTGCTGTGGGCCCCTAGCAATTGGGCACAGAAAATTTGCGCCTTATCTTCCTCCCAGCCTATTTGCCCTTCCTAAATTCCATTGAGGAAGTTTTTGGTTAGCTCAAGCAAGTCAGCAAGCAAGGAACCCCAAATGGGACCAGGAACCTGTTTAATTTGCTGCAGGCCGGGATCCACACCCTACCAGCTGATATATGGCCAAATTCTATGGCCACACTGATTTGATCATCCCTGCGTGCCTAGCCAAACAGCCAATAAATTAAAGACTTAGCTTGTCCAACTTTTTTATATTCTATAATTTACTACTCAAGATTTATTAATTATCATTTTATATTTAGATGTTTCCAAGCCTGCAATCACATTCATCAGGACAATCAATGAAGGTTAGCAATTTATTTATTTATAATCATTTTTATTGTGTCATCTAAGGGTATCCCAAACGCTTGATACTGGATTGCGCAAATGCATTATATCACTTTGGCAAATAAATATAAAAATCAAATTAAAAAAGTTAAATGTAATATGTACTAATTAGAAGTAGATTTTATTGACATATACTATTATGCTTTTATTAAGACCTTTGCTGGGATATATTTTGCAAATCTTGTTTGTTAAAATAAGAATTAGAAAATTTTATTATAATAAAAATAATATGAATTTTAATGTAATTTATTGGAAGAGATAGTTTATTAAGAGCACCTGTAGTGAGTTCTTCTGTATGTACCCACCCTGCAATGGAGGTGGCGCACAACCTCCACTGCCACACTGTGGACAGTGGATACACCCTGGTTAAAAAACTTCCACCTTCTGGTGAAAGGGAGTAGGGTCAGGTGCAAATGGAGGAGCAGCTTCTCTGGCAGGGCTGCAAACCTGTAGATACCAGCCAGGACCAGGGCGTCCTGGATGACGTGGTCCACTGAGTCATATCCAGGGGGACCTTCTTCCCATCCAGGGAGAGCCTGGCCTTGTTGATTCCTAGGAGGACCCCGTCAAGATCCTCCACGCTGGCACCCATTCCAAAGTAGAAGAGATACCCAAGGTAAATTACCAGATAAAGCCTTTGCCCAGCAAAGGCTTTTGTAAACTTGCATAAATAATTGAAAACCACACTGATCTTCTTTTCATGCTTGGTCTTTGCAAAGGTCAGCTCCATGGCTGCAGGGACCCCCGTCTTGTTGGCACTCCAGGCCAACCCAAAGTTGGCAAAGAGGATTTTTGTCTTCTTGACGGCTGTTGCGTCTGCAACAACCAATTTTCCCACCACACGCCCAAAGTTGTCCAGAAGGTAAGAAATTGTATGCTCCAAGGGGTAGCAGAAGCAAGCAGCCACATGGGCCCGGCCCATCTCCGGTACATTCTTGAATGGAAGCATCCCTAAGACTTCCCAAACAAGCTCAATGGAGTTTACTGTGTAAACTCCACTGAGGGATACTGGGTTAATGCAGACCAATTGGGCATCCTTGTAGGCAGTAACTTCTCATTTGGATGCCCTGTTGGCATGCGTAAGTTCTGCCAACGCCTCCTGCAACATCAGAAAGGACCCGTGGACCCTGTCTTTAAGCTTCTGCAAGACAGGGGGGGACAGATAGAGTTATTTTGCCACGTGAGTGGCAAAATTTGAATAGAAGGTGAGCAGGAAAAAAGGAACCAGGAACCGGCAGAGTTCACCATCAATGTTCTCTAAAAATGATAAGTATTTTGAAGTTGTTATTAATTTTATTTTTTTAGATTACCTTTGCAGGTTTCCTCCTTGCTGGCAGCTTCAGCAGGCTTTGCCATTCTCAGTGCAAGTAATTGTGCTGGAAATTCAGTGTCCACAGTTTGTGTGCGCTTTGCAGGTTTGAGATGTTTATACATATCAGGGTTGTTAACCCAGATGGACGGCACAGAGAGGACAAAAGTCTTGAATAAAAGGCCTTCCCAAGTGATTCTGGAAATTTAAAAGCCGTTCAATTATTGTTTCAGAGGTGTCTGGCATCTTGGTCATGAGTGCCTTGGCGGACACCTTTTCAATTTAGTCCCCTTCAAGGACAGCTGACTTAAATCTTGCTTTGACCTTGTGGTCAATCTCTTTCATTTCAGCAATTGCTGAGTTGAGATCCTTCAAAAGCTTCTCTAATTCTCTTATTGATTTTTTACTAACCATCTCATATGTTTTTATAGCTTTTGCCCCAATAAATTCTGTATTATTTTAATTCTGTTTCCTCTTTGTTTATTCCTTTTTGTTTTCCTATTTCCTATATTATCCCATCTTTTTACCCATTGTGGATATGTTTTATGCTCAACTCAATATGTGTTGTTTGCTTTGTGTTGGCATTGTTTCCTTAATTACCATATTATTTTTGGCGCTTTGCACAGCCCCTTGTGAAAATATCAACAATAATTTGGTGATCAGCTAAATTTGAATTATAAAATTATAGGTTAATTGTTTTTAGATAAAGTTGTTACTGATCCAAATTCAAAACCTTAATGATAAACTTTAAGCCAATCAGGAGCCAAGTGATAAAGTGATTGTTGTGACATAAAGGGTCATTCAATAATTCTTTGATGCATGTGCGCTAATTAATATGATTAGCTGGATGTTTTGCTATTGTACAACATTGCTGCTGTGGCAAGTTGTTGGTGGACTAGTACCCAATCAGCTGCTGGGTTAGCACTAGTCCACCAACAACTTGCCACAGCAGCAATGGTGTACAATAGCAAAAGATCCAGCTAATCATATTAATTAGCGCACATGCATCAAAGAATTATTGAATGACCCTTTATGTCACAACAATCACTTTATCACTTGGCTCTTGATTGGCTTAAAGTTTATCATTAAGGTTTTGAATTTGGATCAGTAACAACTTTATCTAAAAACAGTTAACCTATAATTTTATAATTCAAATTTAGCTGATCACCAAATTGTTGTTAATTTTTTCACAAGAAGCTGTGTTTGGGTACTAAAAATAACTGTGTTCTGGATCTAGATACATGGCATAGTGAATATATGATTTTATAGAAATAAGATGAACATAAAGAATAAAATCAACTATAAACAAAGAGAACATGAACAAGAAAATCCAAAATAAAGATAATATAAATAGAAAATGTTTGACAACAGGGGGTTTATTGGGGCAGGGAAGAGTGATGCCTAGTAGGCAGAATAGCGCAGGAAGGAAGACATAGAGGTGGTGCTGGCCTGGGGGGGTCTGGGATTGGGTGAGTTGGGCTTGCAGATGAGGGGTGTTGGTGGCGGGGGGTGGAGGCAGAAGGATTTTGAGTGATGGCTGCCATATAATGCTTGTTGTATTCCTCATCTGTCATTGGCTGGATGGGCTGGTAGGTGGCAGTGGCATGAGGTGGGAGGCGCTTGTCCTTCTGTGATTGGTTGCCCATATTCACATGAAAGACAATTGGGCAGAAAAATCAGCCACCATTTGGCAGCCAAAGAGAAAATTGTGGTCAAGGACCCCAAGATAGAGGTTGTTGAAAGCCTGAGGGCGGCACTCCTGTAGTGTATCTCCAATGTTAAAGAAGACAACATCAGCCAGATGGATGTCTGCGTGGTCAGCTGGGTACACAGAGGCCTGGTGCCCGTGTTGCTGGATGGCCCCAAGGGCAGTGGAGCTACCCTCCATCTGGTGGCTCAAGAAAACCTGATGCTTTGAATTTGAGCCATCCCAGGAGTTGAGTAATCCACCAAGGATGTGGCTTTACAAGTAGCCATCAATGAAATCTGGGTTTGTCTGATAGTAGACAGAACCCTTGGCTGAAATAGCCAGAAATGCACCAATAAATGTCCCCTTCTTGACCTTCTTCCTCCCTTTTTGTGTGGCAGCTCTTCCTTGCTCACTGAAATTGTCAAAAGCTATTGATAGCTTATAATACAAGACAAACATGACATCATCTGACAGACTAGTCAAGCATTGAACCAGGGTTGATTTGATGTCTAGATTGTACGGAGAATCCTCAGCACCATCCCATTGGTTGCTGGCAAAATTGGTAAGAACCCATATTGAAGCCACCTTCCCATACATCCAGAGCTGCACCATGCGCTCAGACACCCAAATGCCATGGTGCGCAAGTTGCTTGTGGACCTGGGTCAAGGGAAGATTGGGATCCTTCTGGAGGAGGTCAAGCATTATTGGGTATGCCTCATTGATTTGGGACTCAGGGGCCTTCTTGGGCTTCTTGACTGTCCCAATCCAATTCCCCCTGTTCATCAGGTTATTGAATTTCCGCATGACAGTAGCTTGGGTAAATTGCAACTGGGCAGCAATCTGTTCCCAGGACAGACCCTGTAAATTCAGTGCCACAATTTCCTGAAGAATTTGGGCAATGATGATTTATTGCTTGGGGCGCTGGGCCAGGGGAGCTGAAGCCTGATTGGCTATAGGGGGCAGGTTGGCTGAAGGCAGGAAGTTGTTCCAAATCAAGGTTGCTATCCTGATTGATTGGTTGACAGGCAGCTTGTGTGGGGGTAGGTAAAGGAGGAGGGACAGAGCTAGACACTAAGTGACCCTCAAATAAATCAAAGCCATATGGGTCAGAGTCAAGTACAGGTCAGCTTCCTTGTTACCTGCCTCAAAGGCTTGGGTATAAACAAGTGCCTCCACGCCCTGAGTCTTGCCTTGATTGAAGCTGGCTTGGCTGCTGGCGCTGTCAAAAATGTTGTTGCTGTTAAAAACCATTGTAAAAAACCTAGGATAAAATCACTAAAAGTAGAAATTTTAAAAATTAATAATTTATTTTTATTGTAATCTTGAGTCCACATTTGGAAGGTTCTCAAAACCATTTCATACAGATCAGGATCCATGAAAATGAATAAAATGCCTCTGTTCCTAAATTGGATAGCTGTTGATTGGCTGTTAAATTGATAGTTTTCTATTTTAGGCTGCTCATACTACACATCTTGTGTGAGTTCATTTTATTGTGCTTGTGGAATCTTGCTTCTAGATTGATCAAATATTGTTTCATTTTAGTCCTTCTGTCAGTGCCTCATATAAATCCTGATTGGATTATAATATACTTTGGAACAGCATCCATCCATTTCACTTGTTGTGTCAGTTCATTTTGTTTGTGGTTTGAACTACACTGCTTGATGTTTGATATAATTTTGTATAATGGGCTAGTGAATTTTTTTTGTTTGAAAGTTCATCTATTAATCAAAAATATTTAAATTATTTGAATCCTGAATCTTGCGTGACTTGGATTTTGTTCAAATCTGAAATCATTTTGTTTAAATCTGAAGTATTTTTGGTTGTTGCCATAGCTTTTAAAACTACTGTATCATTATTTGGGGTGAAATAATTTATAATGTATAGCTATAAGCTACTGTCAGTGAAGAAATGTGGCTTTGGGAAATTCAATATTAGCAACTTTATTGTTATATATAAATGATGACCTAATTATAATTTAGGATCTATAATCTAAATAAGAAATTCAGCACTTGGTCTGATAAATTGTGTGTACCCCTTATGTCTTCATATGGATAATTGAAAGGAAACATTTGATTGGTACATTTTGCTGAAATCACCAAAAATAGCCAGCGGTGATATATCCATAGGGCTGTGTTGGATGATAAACGGGACAATTACGGCATTTTTTGTAATTGTCCCGTCCATTCTTCCCTGTTTCCTTTTTTTGGATTCCCCTACATTGGGGGAATCCAAAACAACAAAAACGGATTCCAGAGGAAGAAGATATTCTTCCTCCAGAATCCAGAGCCATTTGGATGGCATCCAGTGGATTTCCCATCAGATGCCATGAGTGTGTACCATCCATTTGGGCTTGGCACAAATCAAAGGTATGCAATTTTTCCAATATATACTAGCTTTTAATAAACATTAAAAGCTAAAACAAAGTATCTCAGCAAATAATAAACCAATCTTAATGTCCAATAGCTTATTTTAAAGCTACAGATAAGCTCTATCTTTTAAAAGAATTTATAAAAATAAAAACTTCAGCTTTTTTTCTAGCTTTACTAAACTTAATTGTAATACTCCAATTATTTAGATTTATTTTTTATTTATATTTGGAATATACAATTCTAATTTCAAATAAATATAGTTGTCATTAATAAATCAATGTATATTGTTATATTTTTAAACTTTCATTAATTATCATATGTTTAATTAAATTTCATTTTAAAAATGATTTCTTAAAATTAAATTCCAAAATGGACTTGATTTAACCTGGTTTTAAAAAACAAGGGTTCCACACTTCCCTGAATCCACTGGATGTAAATCCAATTTGAATTTACATCCAGTGGATGTGGAAGAAACAATTCCAAGTGAATCTTCTCAAAGATTCACTTGGAATTGTTTCTAATTTTGGATGGGTGCTCCTTTTTAGAAAAGGAGCCACCCGTCCAAAATCCAACGCAGCCCTATATATCCATAATTAACAGGCTAGCAGGACATCTATTTTGTTGCTTTGCTCAACTTAGCTTGGTCTAGAATTTGTGGCGGATAATCCCCTAGCCAATGTAGGCCCCAAAACCTTGATACATTGAAAGAATATAAAAGTTTTAAGAAAATGGTTTCTTATTAAAAAGGAAGGGAGTATTATATTTGATGTATTGGATTGTTATCAAAATGTTATCTTCTTTGAAGAACTAATAAATAAGTAGTTTTTATAACAGTTTTCTTAAATCAACTTTGAAATTGTATGATTTGATTGTGTTTTGATGAAAATACCACAGCTGTGCCATTTGGAAGGAAGCCTGTGGCATTTTATTTAAACTGAATTAAATTAGAAATAAAAATATAAAATCCCAATCAGCCAAATGCATCAGAATGGTCCTCCATCTTGTTACGTTGCCTCTGATTCACTGGCAGAAATTTGTGCATTATAACTCTCCTGTGATAAAAATGACAGACAGTCACGCCAAATCAGATACTAAGTAAATATAGCTTGCTATGCATGTTACAACATTGCCAAATATTACTATCTCAGTCATTCCAAAAGCTAATGCAGAATTCAACTCCCCAGGGATTCATGTTTTAAGTGTTTATTATAGCCCCATCAATTGAGAAGTAAAATACAACTTTTATCCCAATATTTTAAATGATAAAATATAAAACCAAATAAAAAATTTATTGAATGAATCTGATTGGTTAAGAAAGTCAATATTTTTAAATCAAAGATTTAAATGCCGATGGGGAAAGGACAGCCAGAAGGAGGGTTTTGGAAGTTGGCGAAGCCATTGGGGGCATCTGAGTAAGGATTAGAACCATAGGTGTTGTCATAGAAATCAATGCAGTACTGAGGAATATCATCATATTGACCGTTTCTTCTATGCCCACAATCATTCTCACAACTGTAGCCACAATGATCCATATTTCCATTATCAGAGCCTGCATGGTGTCCAGAGTCACCTCTGTGCTCTCCACCTTGCAAAGCACTTGCTGCGGTCAGAGTAAGAAGGGCGCTGATGAAATTGAAAACTTGCATTTTGAATTTTTGATATTCTTTCTGGTTGAGCAACTTCTCCTTTATACTGATTGACACCAAGCTCACGCCAAGAATCCTTTATTGACCCCATCAATGTCTGGGGAGTTAATCCAAAATAGGGTGACTTACAATTAGTCTCCAGAGGAAATTTATTATATTTCAAACATACTCCACTCACCGCCTGGGTTAATGAAAGTTTCCAAACTGGGACAAGGCAGGTCTCAAATTTCAATCAAAATCCTTGAGAAACCCCGTTAAATTTTCAACTGATCTCAATTTGTTTAAATTCAGCTTTGATGAAAATTGCAGATAAAAATCAAAGCTGGGTGACTCTCCACCATCTGCTTGGCACCAATCAAAACTATCCCTCCAATATAACATTGATTTTCCCTACGCAGCCTCATCAATAAAGATATATCTCATGATTAAGCTGAACAATAAGCATTTTATTTTAACCAATTGAGAAAGTGCCACTCTGGAGAAATAATTTTAAAGTAAATATATATCCTTTTTAGTGTCTGGGAAGCAAGTGAAGCTGACTGATTTTACTGGAAGTAACTGCTATAACTGTTCTACTGGTTGCAGCTACACAAATATAAGTAAAGGAGTTTAAAAATATATTTTTATTTGGGAATAAGGAGGGTTTACACCCTGTTAAGGGGGAAAGTTAACCATGTCACGTGAGGAAGGTTATGATTCACATACTGATGGTTATGAGCTTAGCAGATCTTAGTTTTTTGGAACAAGCAAAAAGTGGACAATTTGGCTAAATTTCATTGAGATAACTACTAATATTGTGGATTGCTCTTTTTTGTGATAAATTGAGTAATAGCTTAAATTAATCTTTAGTCAGGAAGCCATGTTTTAATATTGTGAAATTTCTTAATGTCATAACTGTGCTGTTTTAGCAGAGTTACACAGGGAAAAAATATTTAGAAGATAGATAATAAACTTTATTGTGAGATAGTGATTATATAGTTCATGTGAATCAAGGATAACAGAAGCATGATTGGAGATCACACAGCTGGATGGAAGAAGGGGGTGGCTTGATCCTGGTAATGAGTCAAGCGTCAAAACAAGGTATCCACCATAGAGGATCATCATCTGTTTATGTTGTTGGATTTGGTAATTTGAGTTGACTTCCTAGTCTGGCTTCAAGTGACCAGATAATTGGATTGCAGGTCACAAACCCGCTTGGTTGGAACCTTGCTGGCGGGTTGAGCCTGCGGTTTTGACACCCCCCCAACTGAAGGTTGGCCTCCTCTGGAGGCAGGTCATCAGGCAGGTTGTCAGGAGCCCAGGCGCCATATTGAACTAGTTGCTGTTCTGTGGTAGGCAGGGAGGTTTCTTGTTGTTTCTGTCTCGCTTTTCAGGGCTGTAGGCAATCATGGTGTAGGGTCTTGTCTTGCTTACGTTTTCCAAGCCCTTGCACGAGGTAAGTGTTATTGTCAATTACCTTCAGAATGATTCTGGCCCCACCTTTTCAGGTTGTAGTTTGCTCTTGTCAACATTCATAACCCAAACTTTTCCCCCAACTTCATGTCTATTGCGGATGGGAACAAATGTCATTTGTAGGTGTTCCTTTTCTTTGGCTGCTTGTTTGCTGTTGGCCTCTATTACTTGGGGGTCTGAGCGTGGAGGGACTTCACTTGGAATTTCCAGTTTAGGTCCTGTCAATGCTTGAATGATATTTGGCTGTGTGCTGTATACCAGTTCAAACAGGCCTTTTCTGGTGGATCTGTTCACTTGGGTTTGACACACAAGTAATGCAAATGGTAGCTGCTTATACCAGTCTCCAGGTCTCCCAGCGGTGAGTTTGGCTAAGGCTTGCACAAGGCTACCGTTAAGTCGCTCCACGCGTCCATTGGCCTGTGGATGGTATGGTGTTGTCACAGTGTTCTTGACCCCGTTTTGATGAGGTATAAATTGGTGTCTTCAGAGGTCAATTCCTTGCCTCCATTGGTTATAAGGAGTTCTGGCTTTCCAAACTTGCTGATTATCTTCTTACCAATAAATATTTAAACATCATTGCCAGTGTGTGCCTTAACTGCCTGGGCTACTGGCCATCTTGTTGCAAAGTCAATGGCAGTGATGATGTATTTCTTGTCATTGTGTTTTCCTGGCATGGGACCAGCAATGTCAAGAGCCCATACTTTGAAAGGTAACTGCGTGCAGATGGGAAGTACTAACTTTGGCAGGGTTTCACTTTTGGAAAACTTTTTGTATACCTCACATTGGTCTAGAACTTCTTGAACATTGCAATATAAGGTTGGCCACCAGGTCTTATGTTTAAGGAACTTGTATAGGTTTTGGCTCTTGGTATGTGCAAGGTCTCTGTGATAGCGTAGGATGGTATCAATTTGCTGATGTGTGGGAATGTAGGGAATGGTTGTGCCGTCAGTCATCTTTCTGTGAAGAGTCCCGTATAAATCAGCAAAGAAGTGTTCATTCTTGATGACTGTTTCTTTTGTTATGTTGGTGGTGCCAGGGGGGAACCCTTTTTCCTTTGTTTGTAGCACTAAGAGAGGCCATTCTGGGTTGAGCCCATTCTCTCCTCTTGAAGCACAGACATACAGGCGGGACAGGGCGTCTGCCATGGCAAGCTCGGCCCCAGGCTTGTACTGGATGAGCATGTTAAGCCTCTCCAATAGTTCCATCCACTGCGCTTGGCGGCGCAACAGATTTGCTTGAGTCTTGAAATAGATGAGTGACTTGTGATTGGTTAATGCTGTGAATTCTTCCTGGCGTTCCAGGTAACAACGCCATTTGACTAGGCAGTGCACAATAACCAGCAGTTCTTTGTTGTGGATAGGGTATCAACACTTGCCATCTGTCAACTTTTGCAATTCATAAGCCACAGGTAGGAAGTCACCATCACTATTTTTGATTTGTAGTACTCCCCCAATGGATGCATCTGAGGTGTTGGTTTTCATTTGGTATTCCCTGTCACGTTTGGGGTACTGTAGGATGAGAGCTGTTGTGAGTTTCTACTTGAGGTGTCTAAAACAGAGGTCATGTTGGGGGTCCACACAAACTTGGACTTGGCGCCTGTTATGGAGGATAAGGGGCAGTCAAAATGCCACAGTCAGGTATGAAGCGTTGTACATAGGCCACCATTACCAAGAAGGTGCGGAGTTCCGACTTATCCTTGGGTGGTGGCATCTTGCAGATGGCCTGTATCTTTTGACTGTCAGGTTTGATGCCGTCCTTTGAGACTATGTGTCCCAAGAAGGGTAGTTGCTCATGGAAGAACTGGCACTTGGAGGGCTTGGCCAACAGTTTGTGCCGTGCCAAGGTAGCCAAGATAGCCTCTAGGTCCTTGTGGTGTTGTTCCACTGAGGGGATGTAGATAATAATGTTGTCTAGATACACTAGGGCGTTTTTGCCTATGTGGGGCGCAAATACTTTTTTCATGAAGGTTACAAAGGTGGACAGGGAATTGGTCATGCCAAAGTTGAGCACCACACATTTTTAGGAGCTGTATTTAGTGCAGAAGGCCGTTTTGGGGATGTCTTCCTCCTTAATACAAATCTGATTGTAGTCTGCAGTTATTAATCTTGGAGAAGATGGTGGCTCCTCCCAAGGAATTAAAGAGGTTGTCAATCAGTGGCAGTAGATAACAATTCTTAATGGTAACTTTGTTCAGGAAGCAGTAGTCTGTGACCAGACGTAAGGTACTGTCCTTCTTAGCCACAAAGAATATGGCGGCCCCAAAGGGAGACTGTGAGGGGCAGATAAGTCCTTTTTCCAATGCCTCCTTGAGGTAGGCGCGTAAGGCGTCATCTTTATTTGGGGTCAGCCTGTAGATGGGACGCGCCTTGGGTACAGCCCCCTTGAGTTGGATGAAGTGCTGAATATGCTTCTCAGGGGGCAGCCCAGGTAGCGCTTCCTTGAAGATTTCTGGATAGCAGACCACAATGTTGCAGTCCTGAGGCGTGGAGGTATCCTGGTGATCTTTGAAGTGTATGATCTTGTACTGGCAGGAATCCCAGTCAATTACCTTCAGGTCTTTCTTTTTGTTCTGGGTCTCTGTGATACATACAAAGACGTGGTTGTGTAGCAGGTGGTCCACGGAGTCAGGGTAGATCTGGTGGTTGACACCTTCACGCTTGATGGTCAATACTGAGGTTGCCCAGTCTATGTGAGGGTTGTTCTTCCGTAACCATTCTAGTCCCAGTACAATGTCAAACTTGGGAAAGTCAATGACAGAACCTTGAATGGTGGAGTGAAGGTTCTCAAGCATGACAGAGAAGGGGGCAGTTTCCTTTGTCACGGCAATGTGGTGTTTGTCAGCCAGGACCACATTTTTAATCTTCAAAGGATTAGTGGCCAGCTTGAACTTATCCACAAAGCTGCTGTTGACTAGAGTTTGGCTGCGCCTGAGTCCAGGAATGCTGAGCCTGTGTAACTGCAAAAGCAGAAAGGATAGGACATCAATTTATTGTGATGTCTGGCAATGGTGTACAGTACCAGGTCCTCTGAGGGCATCTGGATTATTGGGCATTGGTCTACGTCCTTGGGTTGGTATTCATAATTGGGAAAGTCAGGAGTTGCATGGGGAGAGCTTGGCTTGCTTAGTGCTCTCCCCGGGCTTTTCCCTCCTCTTGGTTGCCTTGTGTGGCGGTGACACAGAAATGGGTACAGTTTGACTAGCCATTGTTTCCATTTCCATGCCCATTTGAACCTGTGGGTTTGTGGTTGGTGTTGTTCCTGTTGCTTCCAGGAGGTGGTCAAGCAGAGTGCCTGCTTGGATGGGAATCCTTGGGTCTTTCTTGTTTCCCAGTCTGTGCCTTGTGCAGTGCGTTGGATGTCTGCTCTGCTTTTTCTGCTTCACAGTACAGGCTTTGCAGGTTGATCATCTGATCCAGGTTCATATGTCTCATCACGTGCAACTTAAGAGCATTGTAGTACATGAGGTGTGTGGCTGGGGTGTCAAAGGCCATGTCAGATGGTGCACAAAGATGGAGCTCCTTGTAGGTGCAGGTGAGTTATTTTATGGTGCCTGTCTGGGTCAGGTTCTTCACTTGGCATATGATCATGAGCGCTGTATCTTTAAGCACAAATCTTGCCAGGAAGTCTTGCTTAAAGGTATCCCAGTTCTTGTCAGTGTGCTCTTCATGCCACTTGTTGTACCAGGTGCCAATGTCATGGGTCAGGCAAATGGAAATTTCTGCAATCCAAAACTGCTGTGGGCATTCCATCTGAGCCAGCTTGCTCTGGGCGGACTGAATCCATGTGGCGGCGTTGTTGTTGGCCCTGGCAAAAGGTTCCAAGGCGGTACTTTGTAGTCTTTGAGATACATAGGCAGGCATGGTGGTTTTTTTGGCTTGTTGCAGCATTGAGGAGGGTACCTGAAAGAAACCTTGTGCAGACATGGCATTGAAGGTGGGTAGTGGGATCACCGTGTTTTGGTATAGGACAAAACCATCAGGTATCTCAGCACCAGGAGTGTATGGAGTCCAGTCAGGCAGGAGGGCAGACATAATTCTGTCGAGGATTTGTTGGCCGCGGTGTGTGCGGGCAACAGGCAGAATTTTTCAAGATAAGGTAGGATGGAGAGCCTACCTGTGCTCCAATGTTGTAGCTGTGCTGTTTTAGAAGAGTTACACAGGGAAAATATTTAGAAGATAGATAATAATCTTTATTGTGAGATAGTGATTATATAGTTCATGTGAATCAAGGATAACAGGAACATGATTGGAGATCACACGGCTGGATGGAAGAAGGGGGTGGCTTGATCCTGGTAATGAGTCAAGCATCAAAACAAGGTATCCACCATAGAGGATCATCATCTGTTTATGTTGTTGGATTTGGTAATTTGAGTTGACTTCCTAGTCTGGCTTTGAGTGATCAGATAATTGGATTGCAGGTCACAAACCCGCTTGGTTGGAACCTTGCTGGCGGGTCAAGCCTACGGGTTTGACACTAACTCCTATATTAAAGCTTTTATTTTAACTTCTTAAAAATTAAAAACATATCTAAATTGTGTTGCAACATCTTTAATTACTCCCTCTTGGGAAAGTAATTCCCCATGTTATTCCCCAACTAATCATTAAGTCAGTGGCACTCTTATCAACTGCCCATCTAATACAGGAATCAAACCTTTTAAGTCATAAATGGAAAAATTACTTGGACAAGGCATGTGACCGCCATGACATACATGTACAATATTTGGTTTCTCTTGATCTATATAATACTCTAAACTCATATCAAATAAAGTATCATTATCTTCTTAACTTTCCCTTTATCTTGTTTATTATACTTCTAAGAAGTATATATTTGACAGTTGTAGCACAGGTAGGTTATTCACACCTACACAACTTAAAGAAAAAATTCCTTCAGAGAAAAGAACCCAGCAGATGGCACTCCTCACCAGCTGGAGAAGATATGAAGAAGGTCAGAACGCCCCCACAGGGTACACTGTCTTTAAAAATATCCTTGTACCCACAAAACAGTACAACTTCCTCAGCACACAAGGATTTCTGAACCTGCCTCCAATCTCTGATATACCCAAAATATCCAAAATTGTATTTTAACGCCTCTGTTCAGCAGAAATTGAGATATTCTCATGACTAAACTGCAAAAATACCAACCTCTGGATTCAAAGCATGCAAAATAAATTCACACAAGTAGGCTACCCTGAAGACTCTGGGAAAGTGAAATTGCCTTACAATTTATGGAGCTGCCTCCCACTCTGTGAGTGAATGGTTTGAACAGCACCACAACAATAACAAAGAATGTGACATGTTCAAAAGTTCCTTCTTGGAAAATTTTGTCATAAAGGATTCATACATTTTAATCATGACAGAACTCTGAACCTTTAAAATGAAAGGGACCATTGAAAAATACATTGCAGCGTATGAAGACTTACATGAACAAGCTCCTGACACTATCAACTTCAATAAAGCTGGACCAAGTCTGGATTTCTACAATGGTCTCCACACACACACCAGACGCCAGTTTGATATGAGCCATTGAAAGAACCTTCAAGATGTATTCTTGGAAGGGGAACAAACTTCCCAGAAATCTGACAATCTGCACACAACCAATAAGCAAAAGGAAAGTCCAACTGCAAAGAAGGACACTTGCCACAACAAGCAGACCAATTAAACCAATAATTCCCATCCTCAAAGCAGAAACCTTACCTCCAAGGTGAATCAGATGAACATCAACAATGTACCCAATGAGGTAAAAGCTCTTGGGAGTGCTTAGGCAAGCCGCCTTCCCCCCAATATACAAGACTCATACAGGGACCAAGACATGGACTCAATCACCATGATCCAAATACCCTTCCAGCAACCCTATAGTGTTTGCAGCCCAAACTAGAAATAAACTCCACACTTATTATTTCTGCTTTTGCAGATATCAAGGCACAGCACTATTTGATACTGGAGCAGACCAGTTCATTGTTGACAAGAAATTTGCCAACCTTATGAAACTACCCACAGTCCAAAGTAATGTCAAGAGAGTTGTCATGGCTGATAACATAAGCGCTTCAGTCTCTAAAGAGACAAACTGTGATGGAAATAGTTGGATAGTAAGAAGCAGTCTCCAGGTGGTGGAGAATAATCAGCCAAATCCACATAGAGTTGGTGATTAACTACCAACAAAGCTTCAAATACTGTTTTGTGAAATTTCCAAAAGATACACTAGGGTTAAGCAAAATGATTAACCCTAACCAAAGGAGCCTAAGATAAATAACCTGAGAGAGAATCAAAAAGTCTTTGGCGTAGAATTCAGGGCATTGAGATGTTACAAATGTCTCAGCTTTATATATGGTGGGGGAAACTCCTAGATTTGTGGGCATTTTATTAACATTGGGTGGAGGCAACAATAAAGTGCTGATAGCGGAGCCCATCTTCCTGTAATGATTTGGCTAAGAATTAAATTGTTTGGAATGTAGCGCAGCAGGCCAACTACAGGATACATTTCAAAATAAATTTAGACCATAGGATGTTTATTTTATTGAGTAAAATTTTGGGAGTACTCAACTCTTAAGAGTTGAAACAGTGAAAATTATTTAATATGTATCAAATTCCAACTAAGCAACACCACCGGGATCTTTGGCTCCTATTTCTTCTGCATTTTCAAGTGAGTACCTAGTCCAGTTTTTGAAGAGCCCTTGTGTGAATAACTTCTGATAACCGTGCTAATAAATAAGATCATATTGGGTGACTCTCATTTTAAATCAATTTATCAGTGTCAGCTTACAAGGGGGAATCAAATACAACTGGCAAACTGGAGCAGCTGTAACCCATTTTTTGTGCAACTGTTTGATTTAAATCTGTTAAACCAGTTAATTTTGTTAACAGTTTTCCAGCTTTTTGAGCTTTCCTAGTTGGACAAATAATTCCTGGCATTATGGAATCTACTGTGACACAAACCCTTTCCGGCACAAATAGGGAATTTACAAACTACCCTTGGTGGTCCCATCATTCCAATACCTAAATATGATGTAAAAATTGGTTTGGATTGGATGAGAAAGACAAAATCTCACATTGAAAGGGATAGCACTATCCTTGCCATATAACAATGAAAAGTACACCATCACATGTACCCAATCTATCTTGACACACTAATGAGAGACTATGTTTTTGTAAAGATTAATGGAAACAAAAGAGGAAAAGGACCCTAGAAAAATTGATTGGAACACCTTGCACATATTAGATTATTCATTTTATAAATTTTTAAACCTCACTTGAACAGGATCCAATATGGCAACAACTTGTCCAAGAGTTCCCTTCAGTATTCCAAGAAAATTCACTAGGACTGCCCCCTGACAGGGTTATACAACATAAAATTGTTTTAAAGGAAACATCCCAAAAGCATGCCCCATCTACCACTTAACGCCACAAGAAGAAAATGCACTCAAAGCCTGCCTCAACAAAGCACTAGAAAAAAGGCTCATTCAACTGTTAAAATCTCCCTTTGATGTGGAAGTCTTCTTTGAAAAAAGAAAGATAAATGACTAATACTTGTTACAGATTACAGAGTGCTCAACAAGGTCTTAATTAAGAACAGGTATCCCCTGCCCCCAATTGATGACCCTTTGATGCTCTAGGGGACTCACAGTTCTTCACAAAAGTTAATTTAACAGCAGGATACCATCAAACTTGTGTTAAACCAGAAGACATCCAAAAACAGTGTTTGAACTAAATAAGGCCCTTTTGAATGTGTTATTCTCAATTTTGGCATGAAAAATGCCCCCAGGTACCTATGTGACCTTTATTAATTGGGTATTTAAATATCACATAAGAAAAAGGGCCATAGTCTAGTCAATAAAATAATAAATTACAGCCTCACTAAGGAGAAAAATTGGAAAGACATCTGCATGGTACTCAATACATTTAAAGACAACCAGTTCATAGCAAAAAATTCCAAACATGACTTCTTTTTGAACAAGCTCTCATCCATAGGTCACATAATCAGCAGAGAGAGAGTCAAACCAGACCCAGAAAAGGTAAGAACTGTAACTGACATGCCAGCACCACGTAACAAGAGTAAAATTAAAACATTCTTGGGAATGGTTGTATATCTCAGAAGGTCCATCCCTGATTGGGGAGCTCTAACTGTCCTCCTTTCTGCAATCACTGGTAAAACAACAAGATTTGTATGGAATTTACTGAGAGAACAGCATTTCCAATAGCTAAAAGAGCAAGTGATTAATGTCCCTATCATGCAATACCCTAATCACAAAGGGGTCTATGATATGAAAACAGATGCCTTAAATATGCAATTTGACAAGTACTTAGAATTCAAACTGCAGAAAAAAGTCTTTCTCCCTGTAGCGTATGAATCACAAAAGCTGTTTGAAGGTGAACAAAGATACCCAATAAATGATAAGGAACTGATAACCATTTTCCACTTCTTAATGAAGTGGTGATGTTATCTGAAAATTGCACAGATATTTAAAGTGCTAAACAAACACAAGTCATTGGTATTCTTTAAAATACAAAAACACCTATCTAGACAACAAGCTGAATGGATAAGCCTTATACAAAGGTACCCCATGATAATTGAGTATAAAACATTAAAGTAAATGTTTACTGCAGATATTCTATCAAGGCTATACCACAAGCATTTACTCTGCACTGATAGAGACCCTAATTGGCCCATATTAATCATGGGGAATCTCCAAGAGGGGCTCTCACCTGGTACACCAATGGACATCCAAGAGAAAGTTCTCAAGAACAAACATATGTTTAAAAACTTATATGATACTATACACCACATATTACCAAGCATCAATACTGTATCCTACAACCTTCAACATAAAAGATTGACACAATTCCTTGCTACCACAGAGATCTGGGCCATACATGTAGTAGGATCTTACACAAATACCTTAAGATACACTACTAGTGACCCAAAATGCTGGACAAAAGCAAGGAGTTGCTCAAACATTGCAAAGTATGTGAGAATTATGCCTGCTATCAGGTACCCCTAAATCAGTAATACCAGTATCAGTCACACAACAATTCAAGGTGTGGGCACTTGACATTGTGGGGCCCATGCCAGGAGATAACAAAGGTAAAAATACATCATCAAAGCAATTGACTATGAAACAAGATTGTCAGGCACCCACCCACTTGGAAGTAATCTTCTAAGATGATGAATGATTGCAGAGGGATTTAGACCAGTCATTAGAGATCTCACAGGCAGAGACACCATTCTGAGGCAAAATAGCTCTCCAAACAGGCATTAGCAACCCAACAATGGATTAAAGCAAACTAAGAAGAAGTACACTCCAGAATAGCCAAGGAGGAAGGCAGAAACAATCAGACAGAAGACCTAGCGTTTGGATGGCTTCTTGACAGAATGATAGTTCTGAGGTTCTTCCTTTTGGGGAGGATTGTGGGACAATGGGGTCACAGTGTACCAGACTCCTGGAAATACTTGACGCCAGGATTTCTCTAAGTAATGTGATTTGGGAGAGGCACCAGAGTCAGCTTGTGTGCCCAGAAAAATGCTGGCCTTGACAGCCTGCAGCAAGATCATCCAGAAAAGCCATTTATACCCAAGGGACTCCAAAATGGAAGTCTTGGGAAATCTCCTGGTTTGAATTGAAAGATTTAAGTCAAACTAAAATAAACAGTGATTTACTTGGGTTAATGAAGACTTTATTTATTAAACAAGTACTAAAAAATCTTATCAGCTTTATATATCATGGTAGCTAGAAAATATTTTGGAGATAATGTAAAGGGGATAAAGAAGTTTGGGAATGATCTGGAAAATTTGGGGGTGAACCTGGGGAATTTTGGGGGGTTGGAACTTAAAACTAGAGTTTTTTTGTAATTGAAATCATCATAAAAATTATCTCAGCAACATAATAGTAATATTAGTTTAGATTATACGCCTACCAAGCAGGCCAAGCACTGGAGAAGCTCTAGTTTTCTCCACATACAGGATGGAGGACATTGTCATGAATGACATTTCAATACTTGTATTGAAAACCCAAGAGTCAAACCCCAGTCCTCTGAAGGCGGATTGGGCCCCCTGGGATGGCCCAGGACCCGCCAACCTGTTAAGTCACAAACTCAAATTGCTAAGTTACCCCACAACCTGCCGGCTTAATAATGAGGATTCCCCAAATGGTTGCCAGATTGCTGCCAAACCATGCCACTGAAGGCCCATACCTACGCAGGAGATGTGAACTGTCTAAAGGAGGTTGAGAAAAGACCTACTATTAGCCCTGCCAACAAGTACCAGCTGTTGCCAGTCTCCAGTCCAAAAAGAGTATTGCAATTGGCCAGCTCAGGTGACATGGTGAACCATAGCAGCAAAACAAAGCATTGCTACTTCTGTCCTCCAGAGCCAGCCCAACCAAGACCTGCCAAACCAGTGCCACTGAGGGCCCATACCTACGCAGGAGATGTGAACTGTCTAAAGGAGGTTGGGAAAAGACCTACTATTAGCCCTGCCAACAAGCACCAACTGCTGCCAGTCCCCAGTCCAGAAATAGGGATGCAATTAGCCTGCTCAGGTGACATGGTGAACCACAGCGGTAAAATTGAGCATTGTCACTCCTGTTTGCCAGAGCGTACCCAACCAGGACCTGCTGCTCTCAAAACCCTAATCCAAGATACATGTCCTACCAGCAAACTGCCCATGGACCTGAAGTCTGCAAAAAGCAAAGAAGCAAAATCATATGGTATAAGAACGCTGGCAGGGTAGTAATGACCACATTGTCATTTTTGATAATAAAGTTTTATGAACCTTTGGTTTGAACAAATCCTATCCTATATAGTCTTAGTGATCTTTCATCTCAACTCTGACCAAGTAGATAATCAGGCAACCACCCCTCCAGAGATCAACCTGCCAACCCGCCCCAGGCATTATACCGTCCCCTGGGAGCCCCCTTTGGACCCGTTCACTTTACCAAGTACCCTCCAAACCCAGCCTACTTGGAGTACGGCTTGGAAACCATCCTCATTGCTGACCCCTTGTCAAGGACTAGAGAAACCAAATACATAGGGACACAAAGGAAAGAGGATTGTGGTGCTGCCCTTATTGTTCAAAGACAAGTACAATTATCTGCCAGCATACTTTTTCCCCATGACTCTGCCCTTAACCCCAAGACCAGACCACCCAATGGAACCTACTGCCACAGCAGAGACCACCTCTACCCAAATGTTTGGAGTACTCTATATCACTTTGACAGGATTGGTGGATTCCATGGTCCCTAACTCTGTACCCTGGTCCTTACTTGGGCAATCTGTATCTTACATTATCAAGTTAGAACCCATTCTATGGTGGGCTTTACCTGCCAGCTTGGCTGCACCCCATCCCAAGCCGCCCAATGCCTCTACCTATGCCTGGCTTCCTGACAGACATGAGAAGAACATACAACATAGTCAGAGTGTTTGGAGCCAGGAATCACAGAAACAGCACCAATCACTTCAGAAACGTCACCAGGAGTGATTAGAGAATAATTCAAAGTTGATTTGGCTTTGATTGATTGGCTGCAGCGTAATTTTGAAGGTAATGATTGGTCAAGATTAAAATTAACACTAACATTACTATCTATACAACTAACTAAGTCCAGAGCAGTTGCAGGTTTGATCCCCATTCCTGATTTAATTAAATAATTAAATTCAACTGGACTAAGATTCAAAGGTAATAAGGAGCAAATGCTAACAACTAATTCAACATTTACAATTGATTACAATGGACCTGGGTTAGAATACCCTTTTTTACTTTGTATTTCCAATAAATTTTCAACAGAAATATTCCAAATAAGATTCCTGAAAAAGGTGGCCTTCATCACAAGCTACAAAAAACACAAAGGAAATTATGTGAGACAATTTATTGGAAAAGAAATTATAACCAAGTTTGGAAACCCTGAACTATTAATCACAGATGGAGGAACCAAACTTAAAGCCATAGAGACTAACATCTACCTCAACAAAAATGGAATAAAACACACAGTTGCCAGCCCTTATCAGCCAAAAGCAAATACGAAAGTAGAGAGATTGAACAACACCCATGTAGAAGTGCTTAGTAAATTATCTGACAACAAACCACAACTTTGGGATGACATGCTCCTGACGGTGCTAATGATATATCATACACAAATCAACCAAAATACAGGGGAAAGTCCATGTGAATGTGTATATGGACATAAAACCACAATTTATAGTACTACAATAGGTCCATGGTTACCTCTAACTAAGAACATAACAGCCACAACAACCCTAACATACATCACACCAGAAAGGACCAGGAGGCCAAAAAAAGGAAAGAGTGGAGATAGAAGAAATTTCCCTGCAACAAGAGAAAATCCAAGTCAGAGATAAGATCTGGGTTTTCAACTACAAAGCACATAAACTAGAGCCAGGGCCAAAAAGACCAGGAATTGTCATGGAGGTTAAACCTAACAAAGCTTAACTCATCAAAGAGACTAGCGTACATACAGAACTGAAATTTATGCACCACAACCAACTCTGCTTGTGTAAGGCAAGGACTGTAAAACACAACTCACAATTATCTGTCATAATGCTAAACTGGATTAATACCAAGTTTGAATCCCTGTCACTCTCAAGAAAATTTCCAAGGCGCTGCTTTCCAGCACCCCAGGGGGAGATGTTGGAACATATTTGATTAATCCTTCTCAGGAAAGTAATTCCCCAAGGGATTCCTCAACTAATCATTAAGTTGGTGGCACTCTTATCAATTGCTCATTGTTTTACAGTTATAAAACCTTCCAACCCCTAAGAGAAAAAATACTTGGATAAACACCATGACTTTCATGGTGTACATGGACAGCAAGTAACTTATCATGATACTGTATAATACTTTAAACTCATATCAAATAAAGTATCATTATCTTCTTAATTTTCCCCTTCATCTTGTTATATATAATTCTCAGATGTACATAATTGATACTGTTGTGCTCTGTGTTGTTGGCCTGTATATGATAGTTGCAAGTACCACCTACTCCTTGAATATGGGTGGATATAAAGATAAAGGTACAGTAAACATGGTCCTTATCTATGTTGTAACTGTGCTATTTTAGCAGAGTTACAAGGGGGAAAATATTTAGAAGCTAGATAATAATCTTTATTGAGAGATAGTGATTATATAGTCATAGTTAATCAATGGATAGCAGGAACATGATTGTTGATCACACAGTTGGATGGAAGAAGGGGGTGGCTTGATCCTGGTAATGAGTCAAGCTCCAAAACAAGGTATCCACTGTAAGGGATCATCATCTGTTCATGTTGTTGGATTTGGTAATTTGAGTTGACTTCCTAGTCTGGCTTTGAGTGGCCAGGTAATTGGATTGCGGGTCACAAACCCGCTTGTTTGGAACCTTGCAGGTGGTTGAGCCTGCTGTTTTGACATCTAAAATAATTATCTAGCCCAGATGACTTACAAAATTAGTGCAGAAGGTGTATTATAAGTGTTTGGATACAATTTAGTGGTGCTATAAATATCATTCTAGGTTTGTGTAACTTGCACACTGTCTTATCATGGACCAATAGTCCTTGCTGTGATCCTAATCAGCTGAATTTCAAGGAACTAATTAGCTGTGATACAGGATGTAGTGTTTTTTTGTAAGAGGCAGGATCATGCCTTTGTGTGACGCTATCTAGTTGGTGTACACTAGTTGATTGCGTCACAGTGCCACATGCTTGGCTGATGGGCATTATATTGACATTAGAATATATGTTCATTTTTTTAGTAAAGACTCTTTCACAAAGAAAAGGCTTTCCTGATTTGTGCAGGAAGGCTTAAGCTTAGCCTAAGCTTAAGCCTAAGCCATTAGACTATTTAAGGAAATATGAGCAGGGATTTATTGGTATAATTTTCAAGGGATTTGCTGGAAGATAATGGGCCATATTTAGTGGTGGGTAATTCTCAATTCAGTTACCAATGGTATTGAATTGTTTTTGTTTGGAGGGTTTTAACATTGTTAAATCACCTCTCTCATATACTTGATTTTTTTAAAGTACTAGAACGTCCACCAAGACAAAAAACCTTTTGGTGGCTGTGTTTAAGCAGAACCAAGGAAAATTGATCAGCAGAACATGATAACCAACAATATTTGCTGGAATTAAACATACACCAGGGGATTTGAATGCAAAAATTAGTAATAAGAGGGATTTACTGCCAATAAACCCTACACCAGCCAAAAAAAACTCTACACTTTTGCTCAGGTCTAAACTATTTACCCCTTTTTGGATAAAAAATCACTGATCCAATATTAATATATTATTTATTTCTGACTATCATTGATAGTCAACTATGAGTGAATTCACATTTAGAAATTTCAGCCCCATATGAACACTAAACAGACAAGCCCCAAGACTGTCATTGTCAAGGTAGTTTCCATAATGACAGGTATTGTTTGTCCTGGTCAAAAAGCCAAGAAATTGGAGAAACAGTTAACCAAATTGACTAAATTAACAGATTTAAATCAATCTGTTGATTGAAAATAGGTTACTGCCGCTACAGTCTTTCAGCATATTTCAATTACCCAGAGCAAGTTGACACCCATAGATAAGCGTAATATAAGGGTCACCAAATACAACCTTGTTTATCAGAATGATTGTCAAAGATTGGTCACATAAGGGTTTTTTGTGTGCTGGACAAGGTACTCTTTGGAATGATGGAACATAATAAGAGCCATAGATTCAGGTGGTATTGCTGAGTCAATAATTTTGATACATATTGAAAGTTTTCCCACTGTTCAACTCTAAGAGTTGAGTCCTCCCTAAAAATTTCTAAATAAACTAAATTATCTCCTGGTCTAACATTTTTTAACAATGCATCCTTTAGTGAGACTACTCTGCTATATTCTGTATAACTTGATCTTGAATCAAATTGTAACTGGAAGATGGGGTTCTGCTATTGGCTCCTGTTAACTATTCCTCCAAATGTTACCCCAATTCCTGCCAATCAGGAGTCTTTGCTCATAAATCCAAACCTGAGACTGTTATCTCTTTACTATGTACATATTTTTATTCAGAGGGTTCTTTAATTCTGTCACAGGCCATTTATCTGGGACTTCTCTGGTTGGGTTTGATAATCCTGTTAACCCCTAGTGTTTACTTTGAAATTTTCATAAAACAGTATTTTAAGCTTCAGTGGTGGTTAAACATCAACTTCTTATGGATTTGGGTGGTTATTCCCCACCATCTGGAGACCTCTTCATACTACCCAGCCATTTCCGTCACAACATGTGTCCTCATAAAGATCCTTGAATATCAATATTCTCATAATATAAAAAACACCATTAAACATAATAAACATATACTTTAATAAAAAATACTTTGAAGGGAAATATAAGAGATGTTGCAATCTAAGTTATATTAATTTTTAATATGATAACAAAATATTTTACTCTAAGCTAAAACAATACTTAAACTATTATAGATTAACTCAGAAGTATCTATTTTATCTCTTTTTCATCCAAATTTTTTAGCCTATTATTGAATAATGTACCATGACTTTTATTTCAGATACTTTTTTAGAAGAAATACCATTTTATCTAAAATAAAATTAAAGTAATCAATATATATAATAGTAAAAAATAGTGAATGTGCTTAGATTTACATAAATTCAATTGCTAGCAGACCTATTAGTAGTTTGGTTTTATAATCCCCAATTTATGTTTTAAAAAAATAAAAAGCTCATATGTCCCAGCTTTACTAGCTTTCCATTCTGAGCTGATTTTGTCAAAAATATATTTCATGTAATTGGAATGAAAAGTTCCCGCTCCGCATGTGGTAGTCCACATCAGGAAGCCAGGCTGAGCTAAGATAGCCGTTCCTATTTATAGCTAGTCTTCACAATTTGTATTGTATAAATATTAAACCAATATAGATCTATTTTAATAAATCAGTCAACTAATTACGGTTGTATATATATTAAAGATAATAGACAATATAAAAATGTACACTTTTTTAAACAATTAAATTATTTTGGATAATTCAGGGTGATTTTGATTGATTCGACTGCTAATGTTAGATAAAAGTAGTATGCTATAGAAAAGTTTCATTTTAAGTGCTATTATGATATTTAACCTTATCATATTAAGTTTTTAAAATGTTTCTTAAAAATATTTAAATAAAATAGATATTTATGTTAATTTTATTTTAGGATAATATGCTATGTTAGAATAGTTAATTGTTATAAGTCAGTGGGTGTGTCGTTCATATAAAAGCCTAACCTGTAAAATAGTCATGAGATAAAGGTCCAAGTATAGGTCCACCAACCATTTCTAGCATGCCTGCGCTGGTATATGCCTTCTTGATAAGCATACGAATTTCTTGAAGGCTAGGTTGTATATATGCAAGTATTGCAGTCTACTAAGAGAAAAAGTTACTGTGCTAAGACAGTCATCATTGGAGTAAGTAAAGAATTGATTCCGTCAGGAAAGAGAATGTAGCACAACCTAAGGTTTCCACAGCAGTAAACGACTCCCTTAGTGGCAAACAACTTACTACTTGGATGAGAACCCACAAACGCAGGAACATAAGAGCGCAAAATATAAAAATAGCAACAGGAAACATAATTTAAAAATGAAACACTTTTTAAAAGAGAGATAGATTTTTATTAGAGTCCAAAGGCGGCGTTTAAATGAACGCGGCCATTTGAAAATCAAACTAAAACTGGAAACAGAACACACGAGGATGAAATACAAGCGTAAACCAGAAACACACGAGAATGAAGCATACACCAGAAAATGAAACACGAGAATGAAAGACACAGAAACACTCGAACATGAAACACAAACACCAGAAGCAGAAACACAGAAAACAGAGCACAAGGCACAAAACAACCTGACAGGACACCAAAAGAACCAAGAATCGATTGGATTCCATGACTCTTAAGACACCAAAAAATCTTTTAAATTGCCAGTAATTATTACCTGACCAGTGGGCGACCAAACCAACAGGGCGAGGGCGGACTAGGAACACACAGCCAGGTGGAGGCGGACCAGGAACACACAACCAGGGGGGGAGGAGGCGGACCAGGAACACACAGCCAGGCGGAGGAGGCGGACCAGGAATACACACAGGCAGCGAAGGAGGCGGACCAGGCAAGATTAAAAGCCAGCCCTAGTCGCTGGTCAGGTAGGAAGAGACCGGGCCGAGGAATGCAGGCGAGCCGAGAGAGGTTCAACGATAAAGTTCAATCCTAAAATATTGAATTTTCGGATCCGATCTCAGTACATTTTATACTTGCTTTTGCTGAGCTCTAAAATTTTTGAGAAGTCTATCATAGCATTTCATTGCATGGTAATGTATTTGCCTTTCACTACCTAATGTCAGACAATTGTCATTTCACTTACTAACCTCTGACATTGACAAAATGGAATGATCTAATTTCAAACATTTTAGTACAAATGACTACGTTAACAATGCTAACCAAGTGCGGCTTTACAGATTCAAATTTACTCTCCGATGTGAAACCTTATCAGTGACGTAAAAAAGCATCTTCTATGCATCACATATATAGATTTTTTGTTAGTTAATATTCTCATTATAAAAAGGAAATTCAGATTTAAAAAATATCGGTGGATGAAATTATTTTCGAATGCAATCATTTAAGGTAATCTAAATATTAACATCAAATTCATAACCTTTTGAGATTTTATATCGATTTTCTCCAATAAATCAAAGTCTGTAAATTTCTTTAAATGATAAAAATATTTGCGTTCAAAATTTTAATCGTGCCTTAAAGTTTGCCTTCCTGTACTTTTTTCTGCCCTTTTATATAATCAAGGAAAATACAATACTTCAAAACGAGGGATTATTACGAATAACTAGTTTAGCTTTTTTAAAAATACAAAGGTTTTTTTTACAAAAAACCGGATTAAACATATCAATTTTTAATCAAAATACCACAAATTTTATTTCAAATGCGTATCCGAACTACAAAAGTGATCAGCAAGGATCACTTTATTAACCCTTTGAATATACGTAAAACACCATTGTGAGCTGATTTTATACTTAGGTTCTTTAAATATTTAAGCTGTATCGACTTAAAGATAAACACCAATTTTTCAATGAAAGAAATTACTGAAAAACCACTTTTCTTCTTACTCTTTAACTTTGCCATATCTAATATATTTAATCTCCTTTGGTCAACCATGATATGTTCTCAAAAATAGTAGTTGTCCTTTATTTATCAGGTCTATGATGAGTTATAAAAGTATCAAATTGTCAAATTTAATGCCAATTATAGAGCGGAAATGACAAATATACATAGTCTATTATTTTAAACACATTTGAAATATGAAAATCTACATCATTAAAGATTAAAAGCTAATAAATACATAAAATGTGGAAATATATTAAAATTAACAAATTAAATGATGTGACTTTGCATTCAATTTATGATATAAACCCATTGTCAATTAATACATACAAAGAAATAGTAAAAAGGAAAATAGAGGAGTTGTTTTATTTCTAAACCCACAACTATTTACTCAAACTGTTATGGCTGGAGTTTGTAGTATCTATATTTTAAAACACGACCAAACCTCATGAAAATAATTCAAATAAGTAAACCTTACTGGTTGATCACTTTTTTCAGATTAAGAATAAGCTCTACATTTAAGTCAGTAATCACCATATAATCACATACCAAATAATTCATAATTTTTTATTAATACTAATTTTAAAATAATTTATATACTCTAAGCTTTAAAATATAAACACCCCCAAGGTAATATTACAGGGTGTATTGTAGTGGTTTTAGAAGCTATGGCAACAACCAAAAAACCTCATATTTAAACAAAACAATTTCAGATTTAAGCAAAATCCAACTCTAAGGTTAAAATATACACTCTGTTAACAGGGATTTTTGGTGTTAATGGGCAAAATGGGTCAACACAGCAAAGAAGTGCTCACGTGCAAAGAGAAACTATTCAAAATACAATCCAAAATACATTGATTCACTAACAAAATGGTGTGAGTTGAATTTTGGTGTACATATGGGTCATTATTTTTCTTGTTATGCCTAAGCGCTGGACTGATTATTTTATAACTTAATTACATTATTCATATTCAAATTATTCAGAAAGATTAAAATACAATCAATGTCAAATCTTTAATTGATCTTGGGCTTAGATATTTTTAAAAAAAATAATTTATCAATTTTAGAATTGAAAATTGCACCTTATAATATTGCTGGAAATATCTTAAGTGCTACTACATACTACAAGCTAAAAATATTTATGATGAGTTGCATGGGAGAGTAATAGCAGCCCCAAAGCTATAAATGCTATTACCCTATCTTTGGCTCATCATAAATATTCTTAGTTTGTTTCAAAAAAGGTTGTTGTTTTTGAAAGACTGATAACTCTATTTAAAATACACCCTCTAGTAAGCTGCCCTACTTCATGAACTTGCCCTAATGCACCACTAACATCTTCTGATATTTTTGTTTCTCTGGTATCATCATGTGATTTCAAATGATAAGTTATCTCAGAATATTCTGAGAAACTTTCAAATATTAAAGGTGAAGTATACAACTTCCCATCTTTCATCAAATATGAAATATTAATGTGCAGATTTTTAACTTCAAGCTCTCTTTTTATAGGCCTAACTTTTCTTTCATAAATATAAAAGAATGGCTTTTGAGAAATATTTGAGCCTGATAGCGCTGATTTATATAATTCTTTTCTTTTTTCTTCTTGCTCAAAAATATTTTTAATACTATTTATATTCTTAATATAAAGCTGATTTTCTTTCTCTTTTAATGTTTTTGATATTACACCAAAGTGACCATCAACAATACTTTTCCCATGACATTCTACAAATCTATTGTATTTAATAGACCCTTTAATATATTGTGGTGCCTCTTTAAATAGATAATATAAGAATTCATAGGATCTAAAATGGTTTCCATTATCAGTCCATACTTTGATATTATTTATTTTTTAAACTTATCTGATTTAAGAAGACTTATTAGACATTCACCTGAAAACAAAGAATCATGAGACAATATTTGAGATAAAAAATCATGGTATTCATATTTAACTTTATTGTTTTCTTTAAATACAAGTGCAAACCCCAATAAATAAATAAATAAATAGGTCTTTTGGAATAAAAACAGTTATTGGTTTCAATTGGGCCATCACCAAAATTTAAATTCTCCTTAAAATCTATGACTATAATACATGATTCATTATCTAATTCATTGATATCTTTCTTATATTCCCTATTTTGATGAGCATAAAAGTCTTGGTGCTGATTAATAGCTTTTAAGTCACTGTTCATAGATTCTGGCAATAATAAGTTTTTACTTTCACATTCTTCTTTTCTTTTTTCTAAGGATGATTTTAAGTTACAAATATTACACATGTCAGTTTGTTTTTTACTCTTTATTATATTTTTTGGTATTAGTTTATAATAAGTTGAAAGTGATATTGAAATTTCATTTTTTATTTTCATATTTTCATATATTTCTTTTTTGTTTTTAATAGAGAATATTTTATTTCAGTTGAATATTCATTAATTTCTTTTTCAATGTCTTTATATTTTTTTCTGGTGCTTTTTTTGTAAACTGGCTTGTTTCAAAAGAAGTTTCCAGTAGTTTTTTAATTACTTTTTTGATTATTTCTTTTTTTAATGAATAGTTATTATCTTTTTGGCTTTTTTGTTTAAGCTTACATTTTTATTTTTATTTATTTTTCTTGAGTATTCAAACTCACTTTTGGTTATATTAAATCCCATATCAGTAAGCTTTTTTAAAGAGTAACTGGAAGTAACCAGAGATCTCAAGGCTGGGAGATGCTTTTGAGGAGCAGATTTCAGAAGATCCTTTAAGTTGTCAATTATCCCATTTAGTTTCTGATTTTGAATTAAAGGAATGAACTCTGTTTTTCCAAACTCAGTTTGAGTGAGGGAGTGATTGATGAAGGAATTAAGATTGCCTCCAGAAACAAAGAGGAATGCTTTCTTTAGCATAGCAATTCTTTCTCTTTTTGTTGATGCTCCCAGTGAGGAAAATGGCTTTATGGCAGAAGTAAAGTTAACAGATTTCATAATATTGGATTTGTGATTGCTGATAAAGAGATGCTTTGTAGAGATGCCTTGCAAAAGAGTGCTGGTTGCAGGAATTATATCTTTTTGTGAAGATGGTTTGAAGTAAACCTTAGGTGGTGCTTTAGCTCTTATATACCAAGCCTTATGACACCATTCTGAAAGAAATGATGTGACAGCTTTATTTACAATTTCAACTTTAATTTATATTTCATAGAATAAATGAAATCCCCAGTTTTCATGCACAAGTGATATATGTGTATCAGCTAAGCATCAAATTACATTATATCCTCTTTGTAATCTATGCAAATCAATTAAAATGATGTATTAACTTAATCATAACTGTTCCACATATTTTAAAATGATAAAATATCAAAGAATTATATTTAAAAGATGCTTAATTTGAGGTTCACAGCTCACTTGAACCTCAAAATTCATCTAAACAGCAAATAAATTAACGTCATAACTCCAAACTACCATAAAATCCTAAATAATTAAGCTTTTTAAATAAAATAAAATAAAATGCGGAAATGATGCTATTGATCTTATCTTTAATTTTGTCAAATAAAAAGAATATATTAATTTATGAAAAATTAACTTTTTTAAGCTTTAAGCAATCTATTTTATTTCATTATCAAAATAATATAATAAAATCTGACATATGCTCTTTTAAATTGCTTTTTCTTTAATATTCAATATTATATATATTAATATTTTAACACCAATGGAAAGATAAGATTCTTAGCTTCATTTTGATAGTTTAAAGTGTAAAAAAATATTAACTTTTTGTTGAGTTATTACTGTTTTAAATATAAACATTTGTAATTTGATTTTTTCAAAATTGAACTGTGTTATGCTGCAACTTGGGCAGCATGTGTGTTAGAAAATGACCTAATCCCTAAAATAATGACCCATATGTTTACTATGTGAATTGGTGATAAAATACACCCAAGCGCAATGAGTCAAAACTCAACCCAAAAATGGAACTAAATTATTAACTCACTATGTAAACAAAATCACTCACTCAGTGTGTGCAATGTATTGTAATCAAGAATGATACCAAGGTATCTAAAATAAGGCACACAATCTGAAACATAAATTTTGAAAATATTGTGTTAAATGTTTGAATTTGGCAGTAAAATCTGGGAAAATGTGTGGATTTTTTTGAGTATTTTAAAATGGGTGTTGTAAAACCAAAAACAACTAATTAAGAAATGAAAAATCTATAATTGGGATATTAGGTGGGGAAAATATTAATTAAATATCCATATTCAGATAAAAGCAAAAATTAAAATTATGGAGTAACTTAATTGGTTTTTATTTAATATTTTATTAAATTCTCAAAATTGAAGGAACACAACAACAGAGTACCAATGCACCTGTGATTGCTGCAGTTGTGGTTGCCCCCACAGGTCAAAGAAAAGAGTTAGTGCAACCCAAATGCCTACTCAGGAAGGAGATGGGAAAGGAGAGTTCAATAGTGACACTGCACTGACACATCTGGTTCAAGGATCACAAGCTGCTAGGGTGCAGAGCATCAACCCTTGGGTTCCCAAGCTGACCTGTAAGTCCATCAAGGTTACCACAAAAAAATTAGAAACAAGGAGGTAGATTTTACTTTGTATGTGTTCAACATTGTTTACCGGCAAGAGTTAGTCCCGTCAGCCATGCTAGAGAAGGTCAAGCCTGTACTTGATAATAGCTACAAGCCCTACGTCAGTGATGGCAACCAGGAAGAGGACAAGGAACCTGAGTTCTACAGAACTGATGAGGGACAGCTAGTGCTCAAAAAGTTTGCAGCATTCTACAACAAGGTACCCATGCCTTGCAAACCAGTCCCTGAGTAGGATCCCAATTCAACTACTCCCACTAAGCCCACTCAGAAGCACATCCCATATATCAAACACAAAATCTTGCTCAAGCTAATACAGGAATCTGGTGATTACAAGGTGGCTGTGGCTCTTGTTGGGGTGGATCCCAAGTACGCCTCAAAGACCTTCAATAGATTCATCAATACTGGCCAAGTCTTTGCCGCAGAGAAATCCTTGCATATTTCCACCATGCTCACCAAGGAGCACAAATGGGCAATCTTCCAGTAGATAACCTGAGATTTCTATCTTGAACTGGCAAATATACAGGCAATGGTCAAGTCTAATTTTGGGGTTGAGGCTTCAATTCCCTTTACTACCATCTGGTGAAGGGAATGCACTTTTCCTGGAAAAAGCTTGGGGTATCTCCCTATAATTGGAATAGCCCAACCAACTTTGACATCCGGGAAAAATACGCAGAGGTGTACACTGCCCTCAAAGCCAAGGGGACAGTAAAATACTATTACATTGACAAATCAGCATTTGCCTCGTCTATGTAGAATGCATATGGGTATGTCCCAAAAGGCTTCAATGACGGGGTAGCTTGAAATGCTGCAGTCTGCACCACAGCATACTCAATGGTGGCTCTCCTCAGTCCAAAGGGGGTCAAGCTGTATCAAATGATTTTGAGTTCTCACAACAGCTGTATCATGTCATTCCTCCAATTGGTCCAGGAGCACCTGAGGCACACAAGCCCGGGCTTCACTAATATTATTGTGCTGTATAATGTTGTTCTTCACAAGGCAGCCAATATTCTCAAAGAAATCCCAATGATTGACACCAGCATTGCAGTGGGCCCCCAGCAATTGGCCACAGCAAATCTGAGCCTTCTCTTCCTCCCTGCTTATTCACCCTTCCTAAATCCCATCAAAGAAGTTTTTGGCTGGCTCAAGCAAGTAGTAAAGCATGGGACCCCAACTGGGACTGGGGACCTATTTGATTTGCTGCAGGCCAGGATCCATACCCTCCCATCTGAGACTGTGGCCAAATTTTATGGCCACACTGATCCATTCATCCTTGCGTGCCTAGCCAAACAGCCAATAAATTAAAGGCTTAGTGTATCCAACTTTTTTATATTCTATAATTTGTTATTTAAGATTTGTTAATTATCATTATATATTTAGAAGCTTCTAAGCCCACAATCATATTCAGCGGGATCAGCAATGAAGGTATGTAATTTATTTATTTTATATTGATTTTTATTATGGCATCTGAGGCTATCCCAGACACTTGATACTTGATTATGTGAATATATTTATATCACTCTTATCAAATAAATATAAAAATGTGATTAAAAAAATTAAATACAAAATGTAAAAATTAGAATTATATTTTATTAACATATAATTTTATGCCTTTATGAAAGCTGTTTCCGCAATATATTTTTGTAAAACTTGTTTGCTAAAATAAAAATTATAAAAATTTATTGGAATGGTATTTTTTTATTAGGTGCTCCTATAGTGAGTGTGGTGATTCACATGTGTGTTGGTTTACAGGCAAGGGTTGATTTGGCTTCAAATAAAGACAATATGCTGAAGAGTGACAATGTGTGGTTAGCTGGTGACTCTGTAAGCTAGTAGGTAACATAGAGCTACTAGGGGTAAGTAGGGTGAGCCTAGTAGGTAACATGGGACTACTAGGGTAAGTAAGGCCTGGCTGGTAGGTAATATAGGACTACCAGAGGCAGATGTTGCCTCCACCCAGCAGAAGGAATTGGCTGCTTTGGGCTATAGTGCTTCACCTTGCAGGGAAATATGGCTGCAGAAGGGTGAAGACTGAGATAGCAAGCAGGGAACTTTGTCTGTATGGGAGGGAGTAGGTTTTGGACCCCTGGCAGGTAACGCAGGCTGCCAGGGAGGGGAAGAGCTTTGAGGGCTCTACATACCCTAATACGCTTACAGGAGGTCTGTGAGCAAGCATCCTACCTAACAGACTGGTAGGATGTCCTTGTTTATGCCCCTATGGGAGCTTTGGGGGGACCCAAAGTGAGAATTAGAGGGCATAGATTTTCTCAGAGGTGTCACCAAGGTGGTTTGCTTGGAGAAGCAAGCTGCAGAACTTGGTGTGATCAGGCCTCTGGGAAGTAGAGCTGATTACTCTGCGGCTGAAAGCTCAGACTTAATTACCTGGGTGAGTAAAGATAACACATAGACATTGATCTATGGTTGAATGGCCTAAGTGGAGTGCCACTTGCAAGGGCCCAGTCAAACGCCAGTTCAATGTAGACTCATGCATGGGTCTACAAGTTCTGGTAACTGGAACTGAGATAAGGAACCAAGGTGGTTCACAGAATCAGCATACAAGGCTAGTAAAAAGGACTGTTTGATCACAGTGAAGGCTAGTTGACAGATTGGTAATTCATATTGAATTATGAACCAATATGCGTCTGTGTGTAGAAGGAACAAAGGAGGTTCCTAGTGAGGATTGGTTGAGGAACTGGTTGAGGATAAGCTGAAAGGCAAGAAGATTATGATGCAGGACTAGCTGATCATGATGCAGGATGGTCAAAGGACCAGAAGTTTGAGTTGAAGGACTGAAGAGCTGAGAGGATTTGAGTGCAGGACCATGAGATAATCTGAAGGAACTAGCCAGACTGGATACAGAGGCTGGAAGAACTGTTTTAGTGTCTTTTGAGAGGAAAATAGATAAAAAGAAGCAGTTAAATAATAATTAAATACTGCCTGATTATGATTAAAAAAGAATTTAATATCATATAACAAAAAATAAAAAGGATGAAAAATAATATATAGTTTATTAGAACTATAAATTTATTTAAACAGAAGAATTGAGTCAGAAAGAAGCTAGAAAGAGACCGGAAATGGAACGGAGAAACTGTCAGGGCAAGAGGGCAAATTTTGCCAAGAACAACTAGGAGAGGCAAGAGGGCAAGCAGCAAGAAGGTTCAAAGTTGCAAAACGTTGAGAGAAACACAGAAAAACACAGGCAAATTTTGACCCCTGGATTTTACAACATTTCTCTAAGTAAAACATATGTGGAAGCACTTGAGATTTGCTGGGGAACCGTGACAGGAATCACAGCAAAACCGTTCAAAACACAGAGCAGTTGTTTACCTGGAGTGAGACAGCCTCAGGTTTGAACCAGGGTCAAGAGCAAGTCATCCGGGGAAATCTTTTTGACAAAACTTTTGAATTGAGGCGTGTGATTGGCTGCAAGCCAAAGTCTATTTGATCAGTGTTTTAAGGGCTTTAACTTAAGAGTTAAAGCCTAAAAAATGAGGAGAAGAAGCAGAAAATTCAGGGCTTTCATTGGCTGAAGTAAGTTTTTTAAGTTTAATATATTATAGAAGGAGAAAAACTGGATAGTTTAAGCTTTGAAAAACCAGGGTTCTAAGAGAGGTTTTTGGTCTGAAACAAGGGGCTATAAAAGGGAGAGCTATCTGAGACTCTTCAGGGACTGGATCAAGTGGATTACAAAGACTACAAGAGCTACAAAAGAAGCCAAAGACCTAGAGTAGGAAGCCAGAGCTGGAACAGACCACAGGATTGCAAGACCAAGGAGCAGGAGCACAAGACCAAAGTGCAGGAGCCTAAGACCAAGGAGCAGGAGCCAAAGACCAAGTACAAGGAGTCCAAGATATTTTTAAAGGACTCCAAGTACTAGAAAAAAAAACCCTCGTTATTCCCTATCCCAAGGCCATATATCAGAAGGTTTCTAAGGGGATCTTCCTTCTGACCGTGAATAAAATGCCTATAACAACCCCTACCCAAATTTCCCGCGTTAAAAAAGAAATAAGTTCCATGAGTCAATTACCCCGCATTTTCTATCCTAGCCCAGGGGACAAGGAATCCTATTGCCTAGGGTGCAGGAAGTTTGCCTCTAATAAGTCTGCCCAGGAGGAGTGGGAAAAGGTGACTAAGCATCTTGAAATGATGGATAGAGAAAGGAAGTTTATCAGGGGAGAGTTTACTAGACTATTACAGGGTGGGTATTGGCCTACAGAAGGGCTGGCGCTTGCTGAAGTACAAGTGTATGGTGGAGATGCTTGCCTAGTGATTGGGTTGATACTGGAAGAGTTTGCTCTTATGCAGGCTAAGTATAAGCTCTTAACCAACCATTCACCACTGTTGGAGAATGACGACTCCTCCAAGCCGGTCCCTGGCTATGACCCAGGACACACTTTGGGGACTGGTGACCAGGAACCCCACAGTGAGTCCTTTGGTATGTACCCACCTGGCAATGGAGGTGGCGCACAACCTCCACTGCCACACTGTATACAGTGGATAAACCCTGGTTAAAATATTCTTGACAGCTAGTAAAAGAGAGTATTGTGAGGTTGAAGTGAAGCAGAGGCTTCTCTGGTGGGGCTGCAGAACTGTAAATTCCAGCCAGGGCCAGGGCGTCCTGGATCACATGGTCAACTGAGTTGTACCTGGGGGGACCTTCTTGCTGTCCAGAGAGAGCTGGGCCTTGTCAATACCAAGAAGGACCTCATCTAGGTCTTCCACGCTGGCGCCTATTCCAAAGTAGAAGAGATACCTGAGGTAAAAAACAAGGTGAAGCCTTTTCCCAGCAAAGGCTTCAGTGAACTTGCACAGCTTATTATATACTGTACCTATTTTCTTTTTTGTTTGGCTTTAGCAAAGGTCAACTCCATGGCCACAGGAAGCCCTGTCTCATTGGCGCTCCAGGCCAACCCAAAGTCAGCAAGGAGGATTTTTTTCTTCTTTATGGCTTTTTCATCTACAACAGACAACTTCAACACTTTGCTCCATAAGCTTTCCAGAAGGTAAGACAGGGTGTGCTCCAGGGGGTAACAGAAGCAAGAAGCCACATTGGACTGGCCCATCTCTGGTATATTCTTGAATGGGAGCGTTGACAGGACGTCCCAAACAAGCTCAATGGAGTTTACTGTGTAAACTCCATTGAGGGATACTAGGTCCAGGCAGACCAGTTGGGCATCCTTGTAGGCAGTAACTGCCCACTCAGATTCCCCCTCAGCATGTGTAAGCTCAGCCAATGCTTCCCTGGACATTGGGAAGGACCCATAGATGTGTCCTCCTACTCCCGCAAGACAGGGGGAGACAGAAACAGCTGCTTTGCCACGTGAGTGGCATAATTTGCATAAAATGTGGCAGGAACAAAGGGGACCAGGACCTGGCAGATTTGACCGTCAATGCTCTCTAAAAAAGGTAAGTGTTTACAAATTTTATTAATTTTATTTTTTTATGTTACCTTTGTGTGTATCCTCTTTGCCAGTGGCTTTGGCAGGCTTAGCCATTCTTGGCGCAAGCAATTTCACTGGAAACTCTTTGTCCTTGGTTTGGGCTTGCTTGGCTGGTTTGAGGTGGACATACATTTCAGGGTTGTCAACCCAGACAGACGGCGCAGAAAGATTGTACGCCTTTAACTGAAGGCCCTCAACCACTGTCTTCTGAATGTTTAGTAAGCGCTTGATTGTCTTCTCAGGGGTGTCTGGTATTTTGGTCATAAGAGCCTTTTCAGACACCTTGTCAATTTTGTCTTCTTCAAGGATGGCAGACTTAACTCTTGCTTTGACCTTGCAGTCAATTTCTTTGATCTCTGCAATTGCAGAGTCAAGGTCCTTCAAAAGCTTCTCTAATTCTCTCATTGATTTTTTACTAACCTTTCCTTATGTTTTTATAGCTTTCACCCCAATAAAATCTGTATTATTCTGATAATATTGCCTCTTTGTCTATCCCTGTTTGTTTTCACATTACTCTAATATCCCATTTTTTACCCATTGTGTATATGTTTTACACTCAACTCAAAATGTGTTGTTTGCTTTGTGCCAGCATTGTCCCTTAATTGCCATATTATTTTTAGCACTTTGCACAGCCTCTTGTCAAAATATTAACAGCAATTTAGTGATCAACTAAATTTAAATTAGAGAGTTTTAGGTTAATTGTATTTAGATAAAGTTGTTACTGATCTAAATTCAAAACCTTAATGATAAACTTTATGCCAATCAGAAGCCAAGTGATCAAGTGATTGTTGTGAAATAAAGGGTCATCCAATAATTCTTTGATGCATGTGCACTAATTAATATGATTGGCTGGTTGATTTGCCATTGAGCGCCATTGCCATTGCTGCTATGGCAAGTTGTTGGTAGACTAGTGCTAACCCAGCAGCTGATTGGGCACTAGTCCATCAATAACTTGCCACAGCAGCAATGGCAATGGCGCTCAATGGCAAATCAACCTGCCAATCAGATTAATTAGCACACATGCATCAAAGAATTATTGAATGTCCCTTTATGTCACAATAATCACTTTCTCACTTGGCTCCTGATTGGCTTAAAATTTATCATTAAGGTTTTGAATTTTGATCAGTACAATCTTATCTTAACACAATTAACCTATAATTTTCTAATTCAAATTTAGATGATCACCAAATTGTTGTTAATATTTTCACAAGGGGCTGTGCAAAGGGCTAAAAATAACTGTGTTCTTGATCTAGATACATGGCATAGTAAATATCTGGTTTTATAGAAATAAGCTGAACATAAAGAATAAAATCAACTATAAACAAAGAGAACATGGACAATTGAAATTCAAAATAAAGATAATATAAATAGAAAATGTTTGGCAACAGGGGGTTTATTGGGGCAGGGAAGAGTGATGCCTAGTAGGCAGAATAGCGCGGGAAGGAAGACAAAGAGGCAGTGCTGGCCTGGGGGTCTGGGATTAGGTGGGTGGGGCTGGAAGATGGGGGTAGTGGTGGCAGGGGTAGGGGCTGGAGGATTTTGTGTGATGGCTGCCATATACTGCTTGTCATATTCCTCATCTGACATTGCCTTGATTGACTGGTAGGTGGCTGTGGCACAGGGTGGGAGGCGCTTATCCTTGCGTAATTGGTTGCCCATGTTCACATGGAAAACAATTTGCACAAACAAGTTTGCCATCATTTGGTGACCAAAGAGATAATTGTGTTCAAGAACCCCAAGATAGAGATCATTGAAAGTCTGAGGGAAGCGCTCCCGGAGTGTATCTCTAATATTAAAGAACACAGCATCAGCCAGATGGATGTCAGTATGACCAGCTGGGTACACAGAGGCCTGGTGCCTGCGTTGCTGGATGACCTCACGGGCAGTAGAGTCACCCTCTATCTAGTGGATCAAGAAACCCTGGTGTTTAGAATTTAAGCCATCCTAGAAGTCAAGTAATCCACCAAGGATGTGGCTGTACTTCTAGCCATTGGTAAAATCTGGGGTTGTCTGATAGTAGACAAAACCCTTGGCCAAAACAACCAGAAACACACCAATGAATTTCCACTTCTTGGCCTTATTCCTCTCTTTTTGGGTGGCGGCTCTTCCTTGGGCGCTGAAATTGTCAAAAGCTATTGATACCTATAATAGGAGACAAACATGATGTCATATGACAAACTTGTCAGGCATTGGACCAGGGTGGATTTGATGGCAGGATCATACAGGAAATCCTCAGCACCATCCCATTAGTTGCCAGCAAAATTGGTAAGAATCCGTATTGAAGCCATCTTTCCATGCATCCAGAGCTGCACCATGCGCTCAGACACCCAAATGCCATGGTGCGCAAGTTGCTTCCAGACCTAGGTTAAGGGAAGCTTGAGGCTCCACAGGAGGAGGTCAAGCATGATTGGTTAGGCTTCTGTGATGTGGGACTCAGGGGCATTCTCAGGCTTCTTGGCTGTCCCAATCAGATTCTCTTTGTTCATTAGGTTGTTGAACTCCCACATTATGGTGGCTTGGGTAAATTTCAATTGGTCAGCAATCTGATCCCAGGACAGACCCTGCAGGTTCAGTGCCACAATTTTCTGGAGAATTTGGGCAGTAATGATTCTGTGTTTGGGGTGCTGGGCCGCAGGAGCTAAAGCCTAATTGGCTGGGGGGCAGGTTGGCCAGTTGCAGGAAGTTGTTCTGAATCAGGGTTGTCATTATGATTTGTTGGTTGATGGGCAGCTTGTGTGGGGGGTGGGTAAGGGGCAGGGACAGAGCTAGACACTAAGTGACCCTCAAATAAATCAAAGCCATATGGGTCAGAGTCAAGTACAGGTCAGCTTCCTTGTTACCTGCCTCAAATGCTTGGGTATAAACAGGTGCCTCCACGCCCTGAGTCTTGCCTTGATTGAAGCTGGCTTGGCTGATGGCGCTATCAAAAATGTTGTTGCTGTTAAAAACCATTGTAAAAAACCTAGGATAAAATCACTAAAAGTAGAAATTTAAAATTTTGTTTTTTATTTTTTATTGTAATATCAAGTCCATATTTAGAAGGTTCTCAAAACCATTTCATACAAATCAGGATCCATAAAAATGAATAAAATGCCTCTGTCCCTAAATCGAATAGCTGTTGATTGGCTGTAAAACTGTTATACTTCTATTTTAGGCTGCTCATACTACACATCTTATGTGACTTCATTTTGTTTTGTGCTTGTTGAATCTTGCTTCTAGATTGCCCAAATTTTGTTTCTTTTTAGTCCTTCTGTTGGTGCCTCATATGGATCCTGGTTGGATTACAATATACTCCAGAACAACATACATTCATCTCACTTGTTGTGTCAGTTCATTTTGTTTGTGGTTTAAACTAGGCTGCTTGATGTTTGATATAATTTCATATAATGGGCTAGTGAAATTCTGTTTTTGGTTTGAAAGTTCATTTATCAACTAAAAATATTTAAATTAATTGAATCCAAAAATCTTGTGCAACTTAGATTTTGTTCAAATCTGAAATCATTTTGTTTAAATCTGAGGTATTTTTGGTTGTTGCCATAGCTTCTAAAACTACTGTATATTTTTGAAACAAAATAGACTTTTATTACATTCCTGATACTTTTATTAACTTTAATCATTAGTAAAGCTATCATTTTTATACTAGAAATAAATTCTTGAGTATTTAGCATTTCAAACCGGTGTATACCTATGATATTTTCAAATTATTCAAGTTACCAAAAGATTATATTAAATAATTTTGTACTGCCACATAAGCTTATATTATATTTTTGGGGACTGTTTATCTTTTTGTCAAAAAAGAAAGGTGGTTCATCATTAAGTCACAACTCAAATAAAAATATATGGCTTGGTAAAATCAATTAAAGATATGAATTTAATATATTATAAGCTTAAATTTTACAACTGATAACAAATAGCTAAGACTTTTAAAATAGGAATCAATCTAATAGCTACAATAATAGTACCTCCAATAAGGACAGGTTATGCCATCTTTGAGTTTTTGTTTTACCCCCCTCCAAAAAAAGAGAGTTATTGAGTATGTGTCACTTGACAGAATGTATCCAAAGGAATTTCACCATGACACAATCAATTGCTTTATGAAGCAGTTTCCCACCCATAAGGATATGCCATCTTGAAAAAAAGAACCTTAAACTATAACATCAAATTTATTTAAGATGGCATTTTTTGTTTCAGGGCTATTTTTCAGGAAACGCCCTGACAAATATTGTGTTACAGAAATGCCTTGGGAAAACTCTAATGTTTTCCACGATCCTAATGCTAGTTTGATGACTCTCCTAGCTGCTCTAGACGATGAGTTATGGCTTCTTAAAGTTTGGCCACCAGCCGAACTTCCTAACCAGTGCGAAATGATGAAATTATGCGACCAAGGCACAAGAATTGATGCAAATCTTAATTCGAGCATAACTCAGCAACCACTGGATGGATTTGGACGTCCAAACACGCATTTTAAAGCCAAACACCAGGAGAGTCAATCTAAGCTAAATTTAGACAAAATAAAGATGCAAAGCCCGATGTGCGGGATTTTTCAAAGAAACATGAGTCATGCTGTTCAGAAGATGCCCCAAAACCCCAGCCTGATGCCACCAGCAGAGTCCCTAAGACTGTCTAGCAGATTTAGGAAGATTCTAAAGAATCTAATAGAATGGTATATAAAGGTGTTGCTCACAATGATCCCATTGTGATCATTCTAAGTTAGCCTTGAAATAAAGTTTTAATTTAGTTTGATTTAAATATTAAGTTCAGTCAGATGGAAACCAGTCAAGACCCTCTGGGCCCTGACACTATTGAATTAAAAAATCTAAAATAAAATAATTAAAATTTGCCTTTAATTTTATATCATGACATCTCAATTTTGATTTTTGAGTCAAATTAATTAAGCCTTATTTTACTAACTTTATTTACATATGAAATCTCTGAGTGGGAGGTGTTTTACATCATATAAATTTGTGCCATCTTTATTTAAGCCAGTTGTAACCTAATTAAATAAACTAATATCAGCACTAAACCAAGTTTTTTATACTACCAGAAAATATTCTTAAGTATTGTTGCAACAACTTTGATTAATCCCTCTTGTGAAAGAAATTCCCCAAGTGACTCCCTGAATAATACCCCAACTAAATATCAAGTTGGTGGCACTCTTATCATTTGCCTATTTATTATGGGGATCAAACATTTTGAGTCCCAAGAGGAAAACTACATGGACAAGCCCCATGACTGCCATGACGTACATGAACAACATGTGGCTTCTCATGATACTATATAATACTCTAAACTCATATCCAACAAAGTATCATTCTCTTCTTAATTTCCCCCTTTATCTCTTTTATTATACTTCTCAGAAGTATATATATATAAATAACGGTAATTAAAGGGGGATTTTTGATTGGTACCTTTAGCTGAAATCACTCAAAAATAGACAGCGATGATATATCCATAATTAACAGGCTAGCAAGACATCTATTTTGTTGCTTTGCTTGACTTAGCTTGATCTAGAAATTGTGGCGGATAATCCCCTAGCCAATGTAGGCCCAAAACCTTGATACACTGAAAGAATACAAGAGTTTAACAATAGTGTTTATTATTAAAAAATGATGGAAGTGTTACATTTGATGTATTGGCTTATTATCCAAGTGTTTTCTTCTTTGAAGAACTGATAAATAAATAAGTAGTTTTTATAAAAGTTTTCTTAAATCAACTTTGAAGTTGCATGATTCAATTGTGTTTTGATGGAAATACCAAGGCTGTGCCATTTGGAAGGAAGCATGTGTCATGTTATTTAAACTGAATTAAATTAGAAATAAGAATGTAAAATTCCAATCAGCCAAATGCATCAGAATGGTCCTCCAGCTCGTTACGTCACCTTTGATTCACTGGCAGAAATTTGTGCATTATAACTCTCCTGTGATAAAAATGACAGACAAGTCACGTCAAATCAGACACTAAGTAAATATAGCTTGCTATGAATGTTACAACATTGCTAAATATTACTATCACCAGTCATTCCAAAAGCTAATGCAGAATTCAACTCCTCAGGGATTTATGTTTCAAGCGTTTAGTATAGCTGTGTCAATTAAGAAGTAAAATATAATTTTTAGTTCCTTATATTATAAATGATAGAATATAAAACCAAATAAAAGATTTATTTAATGAATCTGATTGGTTAAGAAAGTCAATATTTTTAAATCAAAGATTTAAATGCCGATGGGGAAAGGACAGCCAGAAGGAGGGGTTTGAAAGTTGGCATAGCTATTGGGGGCATCTGAGTAAGGATTGGAACCATAGGTGTTGTCATAGAAATCAACGCAGTACTGAGGAATATCATCATACTGACCATTTCTTCCATATCCACGTCCATCACTACGACTGTTGCTACGATGACCTATATTTCCATGATCAGAGTCTGCATGGTGTCCAGAGTCACCTCTGTGCTCTCCACCTTGCAAAGCACTTGCTGCGGTCAGAGTAAGAAGGGCGCTGATGAGATTAAAAGCTTGCATTTTGAATTTTTTGGATACATTTTCTGGTTGAGCAGCATCTCCTTTATACTGATTGACGCCAAGCTCACGCCAAGAATCCTTTATCGACCCCATCGATGTCTGAGGAGTTAATCCAAAATAGGGTGACTTACAATTAGTCTCCAGAGGAAATTTATTGTATTTCAAACATATTCCACTCACCGCCTGGGTAAATGAAAGGTTCCGAGCAGGGACTAGGCAGGTCTCAAATTTCAATCGAAATCCTTTATAAAATTCTTTAATTGTCCCGCTGAGTTCGGGTTGTTTAAATCCAGCTTTGATGAAAATTGCTGATAAAAATCGAAGCTGAGCGACTCTCCACCATCTGCTTGGCACCAATCAAAGCTAACCCTCTAACATGAACCTCGATCATCCTTTTACAATTCCATCTTTAAAGATGTTTGCCATCATTAAGTTCCATAATAAGCATTTCATTTTAATCAATTGAGAAAGTGCCACTCTGGAGAAATAAATCTTAAAGTAAATATATATCTCTTTTTATTGCCTGGGAAGCAAGTGAAGTTATCTGATTTTACTGGAAGTAGTTACTATAACTGTGCTACTGGTAACAGTTACAAATAAAGTAAGTAGGGGTAAAGAAAGGTGTATTGTTTATTTAGAAATACTGATTCCTCTTTATTTTTAGCAGAAAAGAGTCAACAGCAGTACTTAAAATGTATGATTTAAAGTTCAGCCTCCCTTTAATAATATACCATAATAATTATATTCAAAAATCCAAAGAAAACTTTAATACATGCAGTCTGATCCCCTTGCTAATCTAGGCATTTGGGCACACAATTGATATGTGGTCTGTGAGAGTATATCTTAATAATTGACATCTTGAAATTCGGCTCTCAGAGGTTCCAATTGGGGCTAAAATGGTATTGAAATTGGTCCCTTATTGACCTTTATCAAGTCATATTTACATCCTCTTTCCCAGAGCCAGTAAGAGCCTATCATTTTACTCGCATATCCTTTTATATTCCGTTGAACTGCTATATTTCCTTAGCAGATGATACTTGAAAAAAGTATAGAGCTCAGAGTTATCTACTTGCTTATTTTCTTAAAATAAACCTATATTCCTTATTTCCTGCTTCCCCACTCATTTTTAGCCTTTTGTAGCTTCTGTAGATATTGAAAATATTCCCAAGTTTGTTATCTCATTTTACATAAGTTTGGGGTTAACCCTGATTTTATTGGCAAAGTTTTCTACAATTTACGAGTTACCAAATCTGCATTGAATTTGAAATTCAATAATTTGTTACATCACTTAAAGTACTGTAGTTTTCAAAGCTTTGAGGGGAAGGGAATTTCTTTAGATTAAAACCAAAGTTTACTCAGTCAAAGAAAAAATAAAACATTACCAAACTTAAGTTTTAAAGTATAAATTCAAGCTTTTTTTCTTAGTGTTTGAGCTGCACTTGGCATGATAAATATTTTTCTTACTTTTAACTCTCCTGTTCATCAGACACCAGATCCTCATTTCAAAATTGAGTAGAATTTGTACTGAAACCTTTGGAATTTTCGGTCTTTTTTATAAGCTTAACTGTGCCTTTTCTTGCTCTCTGTTGACTTTCCCCCCTAACTTTTAGCCAACCCAGATTGGGGATCACTTCAGATCTACATATTCTCATGCTTATTGCTACTAAGTCCTCTTGCAATCCCTTGAGAACTTTTCAGGTCAATATTTGGAACTAATCTCCTCCAGAAATCAGGTTATTAGGTCAGTAGATATAGATCCCACTCCCTCTTATATCAATAGCCCAGATTTAGTGTTATTTTCTTTCCATTGATCTTTTAAGATTCTATCTATTTTGTCTCCTCCTCCCTTCTCAACAAGTCAGTCCAAACGCACTTACAATAAAATGATAGTTGGGCAGAAGCTGAAAAGGATAACAAAGTATGCCTAATCTCGTACAAGGCCACTATAAAATTTGAATCCCAATTCCCCTTTTTTCACCAGCATCTTTCTATAACAGCTCTCCAGATCAAATATCCAAGCCCTTTTCTGGTATAGATTTTAGAGGTCTATCTTATCAGGATGGGAGCTCAGTTGTTTTAAACTTTTCTTACTCACATAAAATAGAAATTATATTTACCAGGTCTGTCTCTACTGCAGGACTCAAGAAACAGCACATTTAAATATGTTGTTTTAAAGCTAAGGATGTAGCTGATGCTTAGGAGGTTGATTCACTGGTGATACAATGAGTTCTCACTTGAGAGATGGAAATAACTTTAGCATACAGATGTGAATTCAAATTTTTTAGAGTCAAAGTTATCAGTGAGGGGCAGGAGCACCCTTAAATTTTCCATGAGCTGCTGGATTTAGACCCCCATTCCAGAGAAGCCAGTGAACTAGTTGACATCCATAAGGTCAGAATCAAAACATTCTTCAGAGATGACATGGCCCATCAACAGCAGTTTAGCCTTGTAAAACTTGCCCTAAAATATTCTGACCCTGATTTATCTCTTTAAATAAATAAAAGACTTTCCCTGTGTTATGTAGGAAGTCTGCTCAGCGTTTTATGAAGAGAATGTAGTTAATATATACCCCCATACAACTTCTTATAAGCTCCCTGAAAACCTCATTTATCAACTAGGCAACAGCAGAAAGATACCTTTATCCCAAAGTTCATGACCCTCTAAACAGAGGTGCATCTGTGGGTTATGAAGGCTAACTTAGCTTTTTTACTGGGTGCAGTATTTAACAGGGTGCACCTCACAGCAAGCTCAAACTTACCAAGTTTATTTTTACTATCAATTGTATCAAAGAGGTTGCCAATGAGTGACAGGTTTTATTTAAAGTTACTTTGTTGACGTCATATCATTTGGAAATAAAACCCAAGAAGCTGTATTACCTGGAAACAAAATAGACTTCTTTGTCATAGATGGATATTGTGGGATAGCTAAAAGCTTTATATAGGGCATCCTAAATGTGTTGTTATAAAATATTTTTCTCTATGGGCACCAAAAGGTATAGATGACTAGACTTGGGCAGGACTTCCTGTGGTTGAAACCCATTTTATATAGCACATATCAGTGAAAGCTGATATAAGGTTTCTTTGAAATTATAACTTTGATCTTTATGACGCATTTTGGCATTTTTATGGGTGCTCAAAGAGGGAGAAGTTGGTCTGCCTTCAGGACAGATAAACTAATCAACAATTACATAATGCTGTACACCCCCCCTTAAGGGCATACATTTTCACTCCTTTTGGATGCTAAAACCTGGGTTAACAAAGAATCTTGTTGATCTTGACAAAATATATAGTAGTTTTAAAAGCTGTGACAATAAGAGAAATCAACTCAGATGCAAATTAAATCAGTGTATCTCAAAAAAAAACAAATTTAATCAAAACTATTTCTAATAAATATATATCCATTGGTTTTTTATCTCATTTGCATCTGAGTTGACCTTAATTATTGCTGCAGCTTTGAAAACTACTTTACCAAAAGCAGAACTGATTAGATTTTATATTGATGGTATGGATATCTCATATCATATGTTTAGCAGCAATGATATGGTCTATATAAGAATTTATATCATAGATCAGGGTTTACTTAATAGTTCTATTAAAAAGCTGTATGGATCTTCATCCCAATCAAAAAGGGCTGGGCCTTTTGTATCAGTGGGATGCTGAAGGTATCAGCCACTTGTAAAGTCTTGGAGAAATAAGGGATGTAATCAACTAATTTTTACCCATAGACTCCCAATTTAAAATATCTCAAATGTAAATTCAAAAAATTATCTGTGGCTGCAGAATAAAAGCTGATAATCTACAAAGATGGTGTTTAGTGTAGTACTGTATAGCCTAAGATACAGAGTTATTGGGGTTACATCCAAGGTGTATAAAGATTCTAAACATATTAAGTACTTTAAATTGTTTGAATTTTATATCAAGCATTGGTAAAAAATTTGGTATGAGATTTCAGATCCGCCTTAATTAAAAAAACTTCTGGAGAGTTACTTCTACCCCTGAGATATTTGGAGCAAAGTGCTCTTGTGATAATACTTAAAATATTTCTCCTATGAGTGTGGTGTATAATTTTCAATTGCCTATGGTAATTAATAAGAATTTCTATGAGTTTTCTGGGATGATTAGTGATATCTAGAGTTCCATATGGTATATTTTCTGGCCTTTATTGCATCTTTAAAGCACTCATCAACTGAGATATAATTTCAACTAAAAACCACCTAAATATGCAAGCTTTCAACTTAAAGGCAAACAAGGGAGAAGCATGACAATTTCATTGACAATGGCTGAGGTGAATGTGCTTAGTTGTGTTTTATACACTGTCAAGTATGTTAACATAATACCAGTTTTTTTTCAATACCTAGGTGAGAGGGGTATATTCTTATTGGAAATACTCTATTTAAATGCTTCCATTTTTATTTAATGAAAAGTAGTCATCCACATAGACTTATACACCTGGTAAATATGGCAGTGGACATATTTAGGGAGAAATAATGATGTAATATCATTTTTATTCAGAATTTATAAGAAATTATCCATCTGAAGATTTAAAAAGTGTTGAGAGTGATAGGTTTTAAATAACCTACAAGTGTGTTGAACCTCTTTTGTGAAGTGATTGTTTGTAAACTAGCTGTCATTATACTCATGCAATTGATCCATTCAGCTCAGGGTATAACGGAACAATGATACTGTTGTTCTATATGATAACAAGGTCAAATGCTCAACTAAGTTGTATCCTGAGTTCATATTAACTAATGATCAGCCAATTGTTAGTTTAATAGTGGGATAAGGATAGGGGAAATAAGGCTGTAACCAGAGGATCCTGGTGTTCTGTGCCTCTTGTTAATCTCTCCTATTACTATATAACTCTCTCCTTGATTGATTAAATAAAGATCAAATTTACATACTTTAACTTTATTATACACATTAGGCTAGATACTTATCTTGACCTAATCTTTAGTAATAGAAGGATTGTATTTTGAGTTAAGTGAAAGCAACTACCAACTCTACGCAGAAATACGACACCCTCCTAAGCCAGAGCTCATTAAAAATATCAAATAGGATAAAATGATCTCAGTACATAAAGTGACTCTTAGATATAAGACCATACAGAAGGATCAGGAAGGGCTTATGAGGTAACATATCAGCTAAACTAGGTCATACTCTTTTATAGATCCTTCATCCAAGAAAAGGTTTTATAGTATATATTGAGCTCAAAATTACTGCCAATACCACTATTGTCACAACATCTTTTATTAATCCCTCTAAGAGAAGCAATTCTCTGATTGATTCCCCAATTAATCATTAAGTTGTTAGCACTTTTATCAAATGCCCATATAATATGGGGATCAACCCCTAAGAGGAACAATTACTTGGATAAGCCTCATGACTAGCATGACATATATGGACAGTATGTGACTTCTCACAATAATATATAATACTATAAACTCACATCAATAAAATATCATTCTCTTCTTAAAATCCCCCCTTTATTTTGTTTTTATACTTTCCAGAAGTATATACTCAACACTATTTTAATTTCCCCTACATTAGTCTAGTAAAATGGATAAGACTTTAAAGAGAGCCTAAAAGGAGAAATAAAAATGCATGTATTTTTGATGATAAAAAATGTATAGTGATATTAGTAGCCTTATGCCACAGATGTAGAAAATATGATCAACATTCGGTTTTGCTAAAAATAATATCAACCATTGAATTTATAATTGGTATGTCTTCGTATCAGGAGATAAGACCTACTGATTTGTGCATAAGGCCTTTTTAGGAGACCCACATGAAATTCCCATGTAACATCTCCTACATAACATGTGCCACATTTGTAAGAATTATGGGACTTTTATTAGAAAAAGAAAATCAAAACACGTTAGATATGTTTTTATTTTTTATTATGAAGTTAAAGGAAACTTTTTTAATATAGGGATTAAGAACTTTCATGATATTGCAACAAGTCTTTCTTACTACAGATTAATTCAAGGCATTACTCAATTTATCACAAAAAGAGCAATCCACAATATTAGTAGTTATCTCAATGACATCTAGCCAGATTGCTCAATTTTTGCTTGTTTCAACAAAACTTAGATCTATCAAGCTCATAATCATCAATATATGAATCATACCCTTCCCCAAGTGTCATTATTAAATTTCCCCCCTTAACGAGGTATACACCTCCTTCTTCTTAAATAAACAATATATCTTGCTTTACCCCTACTTACTTTATTTGTAACTGTTACCAGTAGTACAGGTAAAAAGGGTACTTTGATGAATTAAGTCATCTTCACTTGCTTCTCAGTCAAGAAAAAGATATATATTTCATTTTAAAATTTATTTCTCCAGTGTGGCAATTTTTCACTTGGCTAAAATGAGACGCTTATTATGGAACTTAATGGTGGCCAACATATTTAACGACGAGGCTTCGTAGGGAAAATCAATGTTATATTGGAGGGATAGCTTTGATTGGTGTCAAGCAGATGGTGGAGAGTCGCTCAGCTTCGATTTTTATCAGCAATTTTCATCAAAGCTGGATTTAAACAACCCGAACTCAGCGGGACAATTAAAGAATTTTATAAAGGATTTCGATTGAAATTTGAGACCTGCCTAGTCCCTGCTCGGAACCTTTCATTTACCCAGGCGGTGAGTGGAATATGTTTGAAATACAATAAATTTCCTCTGGAGACTAATTGTAAGTCACCCTATTTTGGATTAACTCCTCAGACATCGATGGGGTCGATAAAGGATTCTTGGCGTGAGCTTGGCGTCAATCAGTATAAAGGAGATGCTGCTCAACCAGAAAATGTATCCAAAAAATTCAAAATGCAAGCTTTTAATCTCATCAGCGCCCTTCTTACTCTGACCGCAGCAAGTGCTTTGCAAGGTGGAGAGCACAGAGGTGACTCTGGACACCATGCAGACTCTGATCATGGAAATATAGGTCATCGTAGCAACAGTCGTAGTGATGGACGTGGATATGGAAGAAATGGTCAGTATGATGATATTCCTCAGTACTGCGTTGATTTCTATGACAACACCTATGGTTCCAATCCTTACTCAGATGCCCCCAATAGCTATGCCAACTTTCAAACCCCTCCTTCTGGCTGTCCTTTCCCCATCGGCATTTAAATCTTTGATTTAAAAATATTGACTTTCTTAACCAATCAGATTCATTAAATAAATCTTTTATTTGGTTTTATATAATTATTTTTTGGAATATGGCTGTATGGATTCTTTTACCTTTTGTTTGGCACAGCTATACTAACCGCCTGAAAGTATGTTCTTTGGGGTAAACTAAATTTCAATTCTCGGTATCAGCTTGAATGCTTAATGTTACTTTTTTCCCATTTGTATTAATAAATATTTTTCAGTCAGCTGGACGTTTAAGTTTTCAACTATGATATTTATTAATGTGGAAGATATCTTGGGCTTCCTGATTGGATTGTTTATACCTTCTTAACTTTAATAGCAGTATCATAAAGAAATGTCGGTGATCTGGTGTGTTTAAGTGGAATGAAAATGTGGATATTGCCTCGGCTGGGCCAAATTAGTAAAGTCGCAGGGGAAAGAGCTAGATAATGTAAGTTGGTAAAATTGTGATTGTATGGTCTATCCCACCATATCTGGGTAAAAGTATTATTAAGGACGTGGAGAAGTGGTCCTACCACAAAATTGGGTGTAGTATAATCTGATTTTTGTCTTTATATCCTACATTGAAGAGATATTGAATAAAAGTACGATGTTAACTTATGTTATATCAAAAAGAAACCCAGTAGGGATAGTTTTCTTTAGAAAGACTTTATCAAGTATGAGGCGTTAGAGTGGTATAGTTATGGCAGCCATGTGAAAATTTTGAAGTGATGGAATAAATCATAGCATTTGTGTATAATTTGGTATTTCTCATTTCCATGCTAGAAAGTAAATTACGGGAGGGACATTCAAATCACTGGAATATTGTGGAAGTGCCTGATGCCACCATCATGATAGCTATCTGAATAAATAATTACATGAGAATATCACCTGGGGTACTCAATAAGTGGATATTACTACCTGAAAACCCACAACACTCAGGCTCATCAGCTGGGAACAATTGGTCAATAGTATTAATGAGATCAGTCCACAAGAGGAATAATTGTAGAGAAACCAATAATGTATATCAGGCTTTGGCAAAAACTCTAGGACAAAGTTCTAACACCAAGATGAATTCATTTAAGGTGCAATTATCCAGCATACTTTCCAAGTTACTTCTGTCTTTGGCATTATGTTAAATAAATCATCAATAGTGTTGCAACATCTTCAATTACTCCCTCTTGGGGAATTAGCACCCCAAGTAAATCACTGAGCGGCTCACTGAGTGGTTCACCGCCCAGTCAATAAACCAGTGGCACCATTATCAGTTAACCATCTATGACAGGGATCACTCAATCCAGATCCTAAATGGAACACAACTTGATTAAGCCTCGTGACTCAATAGGAACATTACTCAGATAAGCCCCATGACGTACATGGACAATATGTGGCTTGTCATGATACTATATATTAGCCTATATTCATATTCAATAAAGTATCATTCTCTTCTTAATCTTCCCCTTTATTTTGTTTATTATACTTCCCAGAAGTATAAAATCAACAGTGGTAGCACAGGTAGATTATCCATACCTACCCAACTCAAAGGAAAAATTCCTCCCAAGAAAAGAACCCAAGCAATGTCACTCCCTAATGGTTGGAGAGATTACAAAGTAGGACAAGATGTCCCCCCAGGACTTGTCATCTACAATAATCTTCTTGTACCCATTGACCAGTACAACACACTCAAAACCTGCAGACTGTTTCCTATCACACCAGCCACAACAGCGCCCATGCAACCTGAGATACTCAATATTATGTTTCAACGCTTACACACCACTGAGATTGGCACTTTTGTAGGACTACGTTGTGTGAATGCCTCTCTTTGGATCAACAGTACTGAGAGTAAATTCAAACAAGTGGAATATCCTCAAAGACTCTGGGTTAGCAAAATTGCCCTCTGCATCACAGGGACTACATCACGTTTTGTTACCAAATGGCTAGCTCAACATCTTGACCAGAAGGAAAATTGGAAAGTGTTCAAGGCCACATTCCTTGAAAAGTTCTCCATGAAGGACTCAGATGTGGTGATCATGACCAAACTCTGAACCTTCAAACTGACAGGAACCATCAAGGAATACATTGCCGCATACAAAGGACTACATGACCGTGCACCCAACACCATCACCTTTGATGAACTTGGACCACGCCTGGACTTCTACAATGGCCTTCCTACACATATTAGATGACAGTTTGACATGAACTGCTGTAAGAACCTTGAGGATGTATTCCTAGAAGGAATTGCGCAGCTCAGAAGTCTGACAATCTACATGCCTCCAACAAACACAAGGAAAACCCTGCAGTTAAGAGAGAGCCTTGCCCCAATAAGCAAAACAACCAAGCCAACAGTACCCAGCCTCAAAATGGAAATCACACTGCACAAGCCAACCAGGCTAGCACCAAAGATACCAACAAGGAGGAAAAAGCTCAGGGGAGTGCTTAGGCAAGCTGCCCTCCCCCCTCTTCACAAGACTTGTACAGAGAACAGAACGTGGACTCAATCACCATGATCCAAGTTCCCTCCAGCAACCCTCTCCTGTTTGCCACCCAATCTGGAAATAAACTCCTTACCTATCCTTTCTGTTTTTGCAGATACCAGGACACAGTGCTATTCAACACTAGAGCCAATTAATTGCTTATTAACAAGAGTTTTGGAGACCTCATGAAGTTACCTACCATTTGAAGTAACATCAAGAGAGTCATCATGGCAGACAACTGCAGCACACCAGTTACCCACGAGACCAGACCTTTCAGGGCCCAAATTGGAGACGTCCAAAAAAAAATTAGTGGCCCCATCATTCCAATCCCCAAATACAATATCATACTTGGATTAGATTGGATGCAAAAGACAAAGCCTCACATAGACTGGGACAGTGCCACCCTCATTATCCAGCAAGGAGAAGTCCACCATCACGTGTACCCAACACATCTTGATACCCTCATGAGGGACCACATATTTATCAATATCATGGAAACGGAGAAAGAAACTGACATCAGCAAGATAAATTGGAGCACATGTACATATGAAGTCATTCACTTCAAAAACACAGAAATTCAACACAAACAAAATCCAATTAGAGATCAGCTAGTCAATGAATTTCCCTCTGTATTCCAAGAATCACTACCTGGGCTGCCCCCTGATTGGGGCATAGAACATGAGATTGACCTAAAGGGTAGCGTGCCTAAAGCACAACCAATCTACTGCCTCATACCACAAGAATACAACACATTGAAAGCCTATCTTGACAAAGCACTCAAGAAAGGCCTCATCAGACCTTCAAAGTCACCCTTTGGTGCCGCTGTCTTCTTTGTGGAAAAGAAAGATGGAGGCCTCCACCTAGTCACAGACTACAGGGCCCTCAACAAGGTCACAATAAAGAACAGGTATCCCCTGCCCCTAATTGATGACCTTTTTAATGCCCTGGGGGGTCCCAAATCTTCACAAAATTTGATTTGACAGCAGGATATCACCAAATTTGCGTGAAACCTGAACTCATTCCAAAGACTGCGTTTTGAACTAAACACAGATCCTTTGAATGTGTTGCCCTCAATTTTGGCATGAAAAACGCTCCCAGTACCTTATTAACCTTCATGAATGAAGTATTCAAGGAACACATTGGGAAAAGAGCAATCATCTACCTGGACAACATCATCATCTATAGTCCTAACCTACAACAACACTGGGAAGACGTCCGCGCAGTCCTCTGTACCCTACAAGAAAACCAACTAATTGCCAAACCGTCCAAATGTGAGTTCTTCTCAACTGAACTTCCCTTCCTTGGTCATATCATTAGCAAGGACAGTATCAAGCTGGATCCAGACAAAATACAGACTGTAACAGAGATACCAGCCCCAAGGAACAAGAGCAAGCTCTGCACTTTTCTTGGAATGGTAGCGTATGTACGCAGGTTTATCCCTGACTGGGGCGCCCTAACAGCTCCCTTATCAGCCATCACTGGGAAAACAACCAAGTTCATCTGGACACCGTTACAAGATCAACATTTCCGCCAGCTAAAAGAGTGCATGGTTACTGCCCCCATTCTGCAATACCCAAACCGTGAGGGGATCTATGAGCTAGAAACCGACGCCTCTGATTATGCCATAGGAGGAGTCCTCCGTATCCAAATGGCCCAGAAAGACTTCCTCCCTGTGGCATATGAATCCAGAAAGCTATCAGACAGCAAACAAAGATACCCTACACACAATAAGGAATTGGTTGCCATCATACACTGCCTCATGAAATGGCAATGTTATCTAAAAGGAGCCCAGACATTCAAAGTGCTCACCAACCACAAGTCATTGATATTCTTTAAAGCACAACAACACCTGTCAAGAAGACAAGCCACATGGATGAGTCTTGTACAGAGATACCCCATGCAAATTGAATACAAGCCAGGCAGAGAGATGCTTACTGCAGACGCCCTATCAAGGCTATACAATAAACACATCCTCTGTACTGATGGCGACCCCAACTGGCCCATGTTAATCATGGGGAATCTCCAGGAAGGGCTCCCACCTGGCACACCAATGGACATCCAAGAAAAAGTCCTCAAGAACAAACATCTGTTCAAAAACGTATATGGTACCCCCCACTAAATCCTTGCAAATGGTGACACTGTACCCTATGTTTTGTCAACACAAAAGATTGACACAATCCTCTGTTATCACAGATACTTGGCACACACCTGTAGCAGAAACTTGCATGAATATCTCAAGACCCACTACTGGTGGCCCAACATGTTAAATGATATCAGAGAAGTACTGGAACAATGCGAGGTCTGTGAAAAGTACACCCAAACCAAAGCTTCACCCAAGTCAGTAGTACCTGTACCCATCACACAACTCTTCAAGGTATGGTCATTAGATATTGTGGGACCTATGCCTGGTGAAAGCAAAGGTAAGAAGTACATCATCAAAGCCATTGACTATGCAACCAGATGGCCCGTAGCACAAGCCACAAAATAACACAAATACAATGATGTGAGAAAATTTATTGGAAAGGAGATCATAGCTAAGTTTGGAAAGCCCAACCTCTTAATCACAGATGGAGGCACTGAACTCAAAGCTATTGACACCAAAATCTATCTTACCAAAAATGGAATAAAACACGTCAAAGCCAGCCCTTATCACCCACAAGCAAATGGACGTGTAGAACAAATAAACAGCTCTCTAGTGGAAGCCCTCAGTAAGTTATCCGCCAACAATCCAAAAGCCTGGGCTGTCATGTTACCAACCGTCCTTATGGTCTGCATAACACAAGTCAACCGCAATACAGGCAAAAGCCCTTATGAACTTGTCTATGGTCAGAAACCCTCATTTGTCAGTACAACCACAGGATCACAACTGCCACTTCCAAAGAAGATACCAGACAGCAATGACCCAAAAGTACTACAAGCCAGAAAGGACCAAGAGACAATGGAACAACAAAGGGTTAGCGGGAAGCAATCCCATTGCAACAAGAAAAGTTCCAAGTCGGAGACAAGATCTGGGTTGTCAATCACAACCAACACAAATTAGACCCAGGATTACGTGGACTAGGCATCATCATGGAGGTGAAACCCAATAACACCTACCTCATCAAAGGGATTGGAGCTCAAACCAAACTAAAGCTTATGCACCATGATTGACTTTGTTTGTGTAAGGCAAGGGCAGCTCAACAAAATTCAAGGCTCCCTGTTCCTAACGTCAAACTGGATCAGTATCAAGCCTGTATACCAGATACCTCTAGAAGGTCCCCAAGGCTCTGCCTTCCAGCACCCCAGGGGGAGATGTTGCAACATCTTTGATTACTCCCTCTTGGGGAATTAACACCCAGAGTAAATCACCAAGCAGCTCACCGAGCGGTTCACCGCCCAGTCAATAAACCAGTGGCACCATTATCAGTTAACCATCTATGACAGGGATCACTCAATCCAGATCCTAAATGGAACACAACTTTATTAAGCCTTGTGACTCAAGAGGAACATTGCTCAGATAAGCCCTATGACCTCCATGACGTACATGGATGACATGTGGCTTGTCATGATACTATAAATTAACCTATATTCATATTTGATAAAGTATCATTCTCTTCATAATCTTCTCCTTTATTTTGTTTATATACTTCCCAGAAGTATAAACTTGCCAATAGGTATGATGCCCTGAAAAAGCAATATATACTTTCAACCTAAACAAAAGTATAAGAGTTGCTGATAGAAGTCATAAACCTCAAAAAAGGTAAATAAGTCTTTTAATGATTTTTTTAGGAGAATCAAAATTAAATAGGTAATAAATCACACCAAATTTATTTATAAATAAATACCACAGAATAAAAGAAGCTCAGTTTTGGATGAGGAAAATAAATGTATAATGGAGAGAGATTGGACATACATAGATATATAGACCCAATGGTTTCTATTAGGCTGTCTCTTACAATTAAATAAAAACCCATATTTTATGCCTTGATTATTCTATAATTACAATTATGACTTATATGGTTTGAGTGAATCATGTTAAGAAGAAAAATATTGGAACATATAATCAATTGGATTGTATAGGGGGTGACTTGATCCTTATGATGAATCAGGCGCCAAATCAAGCTGTCCTCCAAGTCAAGATTGTCACTAGATCTTGTTGCCTTATTTGATAACTCAAGTTGACTTCCACATTTGGCTTTGAGTTGTGGAGAAGTCAAGTGAGTGGACAGGGTCTCTTGTGCCAATCTTTTCCAGGGGTCAACCCTGCTGTTTTTAAATCATCAAGTACAAAGTAACTGCAGTTGTTTACCTTGAAAATGATTTGGTAAAGAAGTAAAAAATGATTTCTAAATTCTACCTTTAATAACTTTCAAGGATGCCAATTGGCCATGAATAACTAAACAGTCCAATTTCAAACCAATGAGAAAATGTTTTATCTGCTGGTAATTCACAGCTTTGTTCCATCCCCTCTATCATTGTAAATAAATACACTGGAAACTAAATGATTACCCATACAGCTGATTCTAGGAAGTTGATGGGGAAATTGCTATAGTGACATACAGCAGTTTTGTAACCTGTTGATATTGTCAATGAGCTGGATGTACAAGTATTCTGGTCACTTCCAGCACACTTAACATCTAGTCATTGCCTGGTTTGGTGCCAATTCAACATACCGTTATACATACCAAGAAAGGCAACAAACCAATATCACATGACTTGTCAAAGTATCCAGTGACTTGAACCCATTCTGCACATGAACATCTTTATCTTTGATCCAACTTATATTCCCGCCACATCACAAGCTATATAAGTCTGAAGTATTATTCAATAAAATATACTTCTCTTTTTCTTAATTTCATATTCAAAGCTTCCCAAAAAGTTGCTCCTCATCACTGGTAGAAGCTACAGTTTTTGACCACACCCATGAAATAATGACTGAGCAGAACCTGCCCACCTTTGCTCATGTACTCAACCAGGCTACATCTTGGGATACCTGGAAGATGTACTTCTGCACCCACAATATCAGCAAAGATATACCTAGTCAATGTACTGTATTCAAAGGACTGGTCATGCCCAAAGCATGCGCCAAGATAATTCAATACAGTTACTCTCTTCAACACAAACAAACACACAACCACCTATCACAGGCAAAGTTACCAACACCAAGTACATTGGTATTGACAAGTTCTTTGGTAAAAACAAAGAAAACATCATCAACTGGCTAGATCGCTCAGCTGCCTCCCTCACAAAAAATGGGTCCAGGAAGCCAGCAAGTGCCTGTACAAGGCCGCACCTAACTGGTTTGATACTTGGGCTGGCTCACAAACAGACAAACAGAATGTCAACTGGGAAGAGTTCAAAACAGACATCACCCTCAATTTTTTTGTCACCAAATCTCTCCAAGACATTGCAATACAGCTAAGCAATCTTCCTCAGAAGACCACTGTCACAGTGTACGCCAACAAGTTTGAGGAAATATACCGCAAAATCCAAAACCCAGCACAAGCTGACAACGTACATACCAGAGCCTCATTCATTAACAGAATGAAACCCTCTGTTGCTGCCCTCATCTGTCCAGAGGCCAACACCTCCATGCCTGTGTTCATTGCAGAAGCCAATTGCGTGGAAAAACACGCAAACATGGAATATCTACACACAACAGCAACTGCTCCTCAAACAGCAATGACAGAGACATTTCTAATAGCAAAAAGCACCAAAACACCAAGCATAGCAACAGTAACTCCATTAAAGACAATGGCAATTGCATCCAAAGTGCAAACTGCTCCTGTCCTAAGAAAGAGGACACCACTGAAGTAAATAATGCTGAAATAGCAACCCGCTATTAATCTGACCCCACATTCTCTGACCTCAAAGGTCTCAAAACAGAGGAACAGAGAAACAAAGAGGGGGAAAAGGCCTAAGCACCCATGTCTCCCCCCAAACTGACAAGTAATTGTAGCAAGCACAAACTTTACTTCTTGCATCCCACATGTCTCACAATCTTCCCTTTTTATGAACGTAAAAATTAAAGATTGCTCACAACTTCTTGTCTATCCATGCACTTATAAATCTCATGCATGTAAAATTTTATTTGACTCTGGTGCACAACACACCATGGTTAGCAAACCATTTGTAGCCAAATACAAGATACCAGTTGTCAAATCCAACTTTGAATATGCCAGAATGGCAGACAAATCAAAGGTTCTACTTGAAGGTGAAACAACTCCCTTCATAATTGACCTCCAAGGCATACAAACGTCCATCAAAGGTCTTGTCATGAACAACATAAACTAAAAAATTGTAGCAGGCATGAACTGGTCCACCTGAGTGAACCCCAGCATATATTGGAAAACAAAGACAATGATCATCAAACGCAATGGAGTCAATTTCATCATCCTCAAATAACCTAATATCTCATCCTAAGAGATACAGTATTTGTCCAAGTCATAAATAAGGACAACTTGGAAAGTCTAACCAAAGACAGTAACCTCCACATAATTAGGTAGCTGAATTCAATAACATGCAAGCAACCAGAATCCAATCCTTAGAGCTTGCAGCACTCCTAAATGAATACACTCATGTATTTAAGGAAGAGCTCACAGAGCTACCCCCTGAACAGGAAGTCAAACATGACATTGACCTATGTAAGGCCATGCTCAAACCAGCACCCCTCTACAGACTCCCCCCCATGGAGACACAAACCCTCAAAGACCATATTGAGGTTAATCTAGCAAAAGGATTCATTCACTTGTCCAAATCCCCATGGGGGCAGCAGTGTTTTTTGTAAAGAAAAAGGAGGGCTCACTCCGTCTAGTAACATACTACAGAGCTCTCAATGTAAGCACAGTAAAGAATAAATATTCCCTCCCACTTATAGATGGTCTGTTGGCAAGACTCTCTGGAGCCAAATTTTTCTCCAAAAGTGACCTCACCTCAGGTTACAACCAAGTTGAAGTAAAGGAAAAGGATATACCAAAGATGTCATTCTGTACACAATTTGGATCCTTTGAGTGTAGGATAATGAACTTTGGGATGAACTTTTGTTGGTCAGCTCAATCCCACTTTTTGGAATTGAGAATTTAAAAGCAAGTGATAAGCGCATAAGAGTCTGAGTTTAAACAAGGCTTTTATTAGAAGAAAGATATGAACAACTACAACACTAGATCCTGGGCCAAGGTGATCCAGGGTCAGAAGCACCCTGTCAAGGACCAACTGGCATACTTTGCCAGAACCACCAAGAAGGGACCATTTGTGCCATCTGAAGGGTGGCTCAAGTTTATCACTTCTGAACACTAGTTCCAAGACATTACTAGAGCCCTCCTCAAGCCCTCTGTCCCTCATGGGATTAGAGTCAACTTTGGAGGCAACCCCATCAAGTTCCAGGAGGCGGCCAAAGCAATTGCCACAGCGTATCCAAAGGCTGTATCTCTTCACCAGAGCCCTCTAAAGGACTTCTTTGATCTTGGCTTCCTCTGCAAGGAAGATGCAGATCAGGCAGCGGAAGAGATCTTCACCCTTGATATTACTGATCTCAAGGGGAAGAAGACCCAGACAGTCCTGCCCACCACCTGCACCAGATTCAACCAGGACACCACACTCTTCATGTCCTTTGAGGCCCTGCCTTTGGACATGCCTAGAGAGGAGGTGGAATCTCTGCTTAAAGAAGGACTGTCCAAGTATGGGGAAATTTTGCAGTTTGAACTGCTAAAGAACCCATACATGGGCAACCTGACCACAGCAAAGGCAATGGCTATGATCAAGCCATATGAGAATAGCAGAATTTCGTCCATCCCACGCCATGCAACCATTCTGAAAAACAATGGTACATTGAGTGGCAAGTTCAAGGTGTTCCCAGAGCAAACCCTGCCTATTTGTGCGCTATGCTCCACACTTGGCCACAGAGAGGCTCTATGCCCTACAACCATAGCAGGGGTCCAGGCCGCAGAACAAGACACTCCTAAGGAGCCCCAGAATGCTGAGCCAACTGGTACCCAGGCCAATACTCTTGTAGACCTAGCCTTGGGCACTATGGCTGAGTATAAGGTGGTCAAGCCAATCACATTGCGCCAAAAAAAGCTCATGCAAAGGCCCAAACCCAGCCTCAGCCACAACCAATAGTGGTACCTGAATCTGACCATGCAGAGGCACCTCAAGCCAACCAAATGCATGTGCAAGAGACCCAGTCTATTAATGACACTGAAATGGATGAGCCAATGGAAAACCTGGCCCAGATGGAACAGGAACCCCTGGAAAACCCAGCCCAAGTTTTATTGGCTGATTCCCCTTCTGCGTCAGCCTAAGAGAATATGGAACATGTACAAGCCCAAACCCCACCCACTCACAATCAGGCACCTTCTGCACAAGAGAGTGGCAGGCTAAGACAATAGCCCAGACCAAACTTACAGCAATAACCAAGCCATCCCCATATATATTAGGGGGAGCCTATCAAGTCTAAGGTGAATAAGAAACCAAAAGACTCAACAGCCAATGACAATAGTGGACCCACTGCCGGTGGGGCCACATTAGCATAGTGGCCACTGGAACCACAATCAAAATAGGGGTGCTCAACATTGCAGGATTTTCATGCCCCCAGCCCCAGGCAAAGAAAAGAAACATCCTGCTCTCTCTCAAAGCTGATTTGGTGGGCTTGACTGAAATCAACTGCAGCTCTGAGGCCAGGCCAAGTTTTCAGTAGCTCATGCTACCACACACCACCCTTTGGTCCAAGAAATGTTGCATATGGATCAGACAGGGTTCTCCAACCAAAGCAACAAACATCTGTACACATCTGGACGGCAGACTTCTGATGGCAGATATTGACAGCAAATATGAAAAATTCACCTTTGCTGTTATTTACAGCCCGTCAGCCCACAAGGATAAAGAAACCTTTTTTGCTCAACTCAAGCAGATTGAGTTCCCTCTGAATACCATCTTTATTAGGAACTTCAACTCTTGGCTGCTTCTGGAAGACCAGGCTCCACCCATGCCCCTTCTAGACCATGCAGGCCTTTTTGGGGACTGGCAACAGGGCTTGGGACTCATTGACATTGCGGATTTTGAAGCAGGATACCCCGCAATTAAGACTTGGATCAAACCCGTGGAAACAATAGAATTATCTGCTTCTTGTATTGACTATATACTCATTTCCCTAGGCTTGACAGCCATGTTTTTTCCACACCTGCCAGTTGACATCCTCAGGTTTGATCACAGACTCCTCTGCGCCACCATTAAGTTTGGGGACCAAAGGGAATGCGCAACGCGCAGATCACGCCTGCTTCCCAATGACTCAAACAAAAGATGGATTGGCCAATCAATCACCTCAACAATGAGATCAACAAAAAAACACAGGCAGGTGGACCAATGGGCCGTCATTAAAGCCAATGTTAAGGAGCAGATTTGTAAGGAATCATCCCAACTCATGACTTCTAAGAAGGCCTATAAACAAAGAATAACTAATACCACCCAACACCTGGAGGCAAACATGCTAAAACAAAATTAAGCGGGCTGGACAGCTGCATGGCAAGCAGCCCCCATAATATTGGCTAGGATTGAACAGAACCAATCCAAACTGGCCTAACTTCAGGCTGCAAACTCTTTGGCAATTAAGGGTAAGCAGCCCTCCAAGGCCTTTATTGCCATGTAAAAGACCAGGAGCGCACAGAAGACTCTATCCAAAGTAGTTGATAAAGGTACATCTCATATCTCAAAGGAAGGGGTGCTTTCTGAAACACATGCTTTCTACAGCGGCCTATACGCCTCAAAAGTGGAACCAGATCCTGAGGCCCTCAGGAATTGCTTGAGGTGGTTCCTGCAACCCCCAAAATGAAAGATCTTGACCACTTTATTGAAATGGAAGAGCTGGAAGAAGCCATTCACCTGGCACCAAAAAAGAAGGCCCCTGGGCTCAATGGACTGTCATATGAATTCTACCATCACCATTTCACCCTCTTCAGTACAGTTCTTCTGGACGTGTTTAACACAGCCCTAAGAAATGGGTCTACCATCCCAGGGGTGGTAATGACCTGACTTTTATGCTTCACAAGAAGGGATCAAGAGCAGAGTTGAAGAACTGGCGACCTATCACACTCCTTAACACCAACCAGAAGCTACTTTGCAAAATTCTGGTTGCCAGGATATGCAAAATAATTCCTCTGGCTACACACCCTAATCAACACAGATTTACTCCGGCTGCAATATTGCCAACAATGTGAACACAGTCACAAATATACTGCAGGACAAGTCACAGAATGGGATTCCTATCTTCTTGGACCAAGAAAAGGCATATGACAGGGTATAATGGCCATACCTTGATGTGTGCCTCTCAGCCCACTTGATCCCTGAAACCTTTAGGGCCTGGTTGAGATCTCTCCTACAAGAATCATCCATCCAAGTGGTGATGGCTCATGGGGAGATAGCAGAGGTCTTCCTATCCTGAGGCCTCCGTCAAGAAGACCCTCTCATCCCTCTCCTATACAACCTGGCCATTGACCCATGAATACGCCACCTCAGCACCAAACTGTTGGGCCTGTGGACCTATGGGCAAGACCCAATCACAATAAAGGCCTTTGCTGATGATTGTGTTGTAGGACTAGTATCTAAAAGTGATGTGTTCATCTTTGTAAAGGACTCAAGGACTACTCCAAACTCTCATAGGCTGAAGTGAACACCAACAAATCCCAGGCCATCATCCTAGGGAGCCCTGGCTTTAGACCCCCTCTTGCCATCAAGCCAACCAGAGACCTGGTGCGCCATCTGGGCACATGGGTCAAGGTTGGAGGCTTTGACACACAGGTAATGGAATAAGGCATCCTCAGTGCTGTCTCCCAGTCCATGTCCTCCTGGCAATGAAACCTGGTGACCCAGATCAGCAGGATCCAACTCATAAATACACTGGGGTACTCAAAAGTCTGGTACACTGCCCAGTTTTTCCCCCCTATTCCAACTGTTCTTCTGGAGCCTCAATAAGATGGTTCAACACATGCTTTAGAGACCAGGCATACAGCCATTTGCCATCACAAAGCTGATTAGCAACAAGCTCAGGGGGGCTGGGCTTATGCAATGTCTGCCAGGCCTCAGCCAAGATCTTTGGAAAAACAATGTCTATGGTACTGTTGAGGGTCTGGATGTACAAGCATTCTGGCTACCGCCAACCTACTTAACATCCATCCATTGCCTGATTTGGTCCCCTTCCAATATACTGTTTGACATACCAAGAAGGGCAACCAAGAAATATCACCTGAACGTCCAAGTATCCAGTGGCTTGAACCCATCTAGCACATGACCAACCCCTAAGTTCAATCCAACTAAATCCCCGCCACAGTCAAGTCTATATAAGTCTAAAGTATTATCCAATAAAAGATACTTCTCTTTTTTTCTCAATTCCATATTTGAAGCTTCTGCAAAAGGCGCTCCTTATCAGTACTCTCCACCCATGTGATGGAACCTGTCAGTAATGCATTGCCAATTTTTCCTGACAACAACAAGGAATTTTTATTAGTTCCATTTTAAGGGAACTTTTCTCCTAAATTGGGTGCTTTTCTAGGACCTAAAAATGGGTTATTAGGAAGTAGTATCAGTTCTAATTTACCTTCTGAAGACAGAAAATCAATTCCAGAGGCCATTTTTTCTGCTCATACGGGGATTGAACCTGGGCTCTCTTGCTCTCCTGGCAAACACCTAAACAACGTTATTATAGTGGATTCAAACTTACCTCTTCCAGTACGCAAAATGACTGCCTGTAGCCAATCAGATGATGCAATAGGACCAGGAGATTTTGAAATTGATTTAACTTGAAACAATGATAACGTTAAGCCAAACATAAGCTCTGTACTTGATTCTAAGCAAGGAAACTATTGTTTACCTACTTAGTTGATTTATCTTTTTGCCTGCTCTCCAAATCCTGAAATCAAACACCATGATGCTACCCAAGTCATCCCAATGGGGCCCACTTGGGTATAAATAGTTGGTTTGGTTGCTCCTTTTCCAGTCCCTTACTGCAAGCCTATCTTTTGGAACCAGAGCAGATTCTGGTTCACCTCCTCCCAATTACTTGGACAAGTTGTGGCGCCAAGTGGTACCAGGCGTATGGTACACCGCCACCCCACTGTCACAGAATTCCCCCATCACAGAGGAACCACAGGTCATGGGGGCCAGTCTTCCCACTCCTTCCTTATTTCATCCCTTGGCTTCTGTTTTCCTTCTAAGTTATCTTGGAGCTTACTTCCTGTTGGGAAGATTTAATCCCCTTTTGGGTTGATACCATCTTATTGGAGAATTGTTCCATATGGGGATGGTCTCCCTTCCAATTGGTTCTCTAATTACAGGGTTGAACCCATCTGCAGCCATACACCTTTTGGGTGGTATGTTTCTGAGCAGATGGGTTCCTGACAGTTTAACTGAACCCATTTTTAGGCTCTTTTTGGGACCTCAAAACAAACCAAATCTGTCAAAATGGAATTCCAGCTAGGGTTAGTTAAAACCTTGGCCTTGGTTTTTTCCCTTGTCTTGGTCTGTGCCATCACTGTTCTCATCACCAGATCCTACCACCAAGCCAAGTCCAAACATGGGGATCCAAAGCTACTTCAGAACCAGGTTCAGATTGTGGTCTTGAACAACATCTTGTCTATCCAGTTGGAGGACGTAGAGTCTAATGAAATCCTAATGCTTTTGGCCTTTTCCCAATCCCTCTTTGACACGTCCCCAGACCAATTCTGCACCAATGCTCAGAAGGTACATCATGTAGCCAAGCAGCTACAAGGTAAAGCCCAAAAATGGTATGCCAAGTCTACCCTGAAAGGAGAAAAGCTTCTTCACAATTACCCTACCTTTTGCGCTTCTTTTTGCTATAATTTTGCCAGCCTTGTCTAAAGAGGAACTTTGTGATCAGATCTCTAGCCTTTATCAGGGCAAGATGGCTACAAGTGAGTTCCCTGAGGAGTTCACCCGTCTCAAGGAAGCTATTGGCATGGACAACAAAGAAAGCTATTATATGCTACATAAACGCCTATCTATGAACATGAAGGCTTTCTTAGCTTATCACATTTTGCCCAATACCTACAACAAGCTTACCCAAGAAATCCTTTGTTGGGCTCCCAAATTAAACAATTCCCAGTCTGGTAACCCAATCCTTCCAAACCCACCATCTCCCAGAAGATCCTTGGGACCAATACCCTCCCAGCAGGGTTGGTTCCCAAGGAGGGAGGTGGATATCAGCTATCTGAGGCCAAACATAAACAACATGTGGACAAAGGATGCTGCCTCTATTATGGGAAGAAGGGACATCAAGCAAAGGACTGCTTTGTCTTGAATTGCAACCAGCAACATCCTTCCGCGGTCCTTGCTGCCTCTGATCCCAATAAAGCCACCATTAAGTCCTATGCCACCTTTTCTGTGATAATCACTTCAATTCATGAGAAACTTTCAACACTGGTCCTTTTAGATACTGGAGCTATGGGTAACTTCATTGACGACACCTGCTAAGTTCTCTAGGGATATCAGGAGTTACCCCATCTTCTGTGTTATTGGCCAACAAAAAAACCCAGATAACAGTTCAAAAATTGGTGCTACCTCTCCAAACCAATATTGTGGACGCTGAATTTCATCTTGAGTTCTCATCTATTCCAGGTCTGGCATGCCCAGTGATTCTGGGCTACTCTTGGTGCAAGCAAACACGTATAAACATCAATTGGGATTCCAATCATATAGATTTTACCAACCATGGTAAATCTTTCTTGGTACCAATCAACCTTGACACCTCCTTTTCTGGCTCATACCTCCATGGAATCATGACCCTCCTGCACACCAAGGGTTCTCTTCCTGAGAGTCTAAAGGATTACAAGGGTCTTTTTAGTGAAGCAAGCTGCAATGAGCTCCCTGCCCACCAAGCTTTGGACTTAAGAATTGATCTCATCCCTGGTAGCACACTAACTTGGGGAAAATTGTACCCCACTAACAGGGCCCAGGGAATTGCACTCAATGAGTATCTTGACAAAAGCCTTCACAAAGGGTTCATCTGTAGATCAAACTCTTCTTGCTCCTCCCCCATCTTCTTTGTTAAAAAGTCTTATGGCACCCTTTGCCCCCTGGTTGACTACACTAAACTTAACTCAATCACCATAAAGAATTGCAACCCCCTTCCTGCTGCAGAAACCCTCACAGACAAGCTTACAGGGGCGCAAATCTTCTCCAAACTAGACTTGCAAAACGCCTATAACCAGATCCGTATTTCTGAGGGGGATGAGTGGAAAACCGCCATTAGAACACCCTTTGGCCTGTATGAATACTTAGTCATGCCGTTTGGTCTCAGCAACGCCCTGGCAGCTTTCCAAGGACTCATGAATGAGGTGCTATTCCCATTTTTAGATACTAGTGTGGTGGTATATCTTGACAACATCCTCATTTACTTACCTGACAAGGAAACTCATGTTGAACACTTGAAGGAAGTGATGGATGCTCTTACCAGGGTCAACCTTTTTTTGCAAACTATCTAAGTGCAAATTCTTTGCAACAGAAGTCAAGTTCTTGGGGTACTCCATCAAACCAGGAGGCTTTGCAATTGTCCCTTCCAAGGTAGAAGCTGTCCTGAACTGGCCTGTTCCCACGTCTTGCACTAAGCTTAGAGGCTTCCTTGGTCTAGCCAACTTCTGTAGGAAATTTATCAAGAATTTCTCAGCCACTGCTCTACCTCTCACTGCTCTTACCTCTAGCAAGGTGCCGTTTGATTGGTCCAAGTTGGCTCAGGAATCCTTTGATTGCTTGAAACAGTCTTTCACCTCTGCCTCAGTACTCCTTTGCCCTGACCCTAAACGCCAATTTTTTTGGAAACAGACACATCAGATTATGCCTTGGGAGCAGTACTGATCTAGCTTGGGGAGGATAGTGAAAGCCACCCTGTGGCTTTCTACTCCTATAAGCTCTTGGATTGGGAGCAAAACTATCATGTTTATGAGAAGGAGTTGTTTGCAATAGTAAACTCATTTAAACACTGGTGTTGTTATCTTGAGGGAAGTAAGTTCCTTACCATCATCAGGACCAACCACAAGAACCTCCTCTAATTTACAGAGAAAAGGAAGATAACACCTTGCCTTTCCAGAGGGCAATTGACCTCCTGGCTTTTGACTTCACAATTGAATACACTCCTGGCAAAATGACGTAGTTCCAGATGCTGTTAGCCAACGCAAAGACCTGAAGGACAACATTACTCAAAACCATGACCACAATAATCAATCAGTGCTGACGGCTTCTCAATTCCTTTCCAGCATCATTGAGATTTTGGCACATACTTCCTTGGACCAGAGATCATGGAAGCACAGATGCACGCCCAATTTCAAACAGAGCTTGAGGGAATACTAAGAAGTTTGTCAAAGACCAACACAATCAACAACCAGGGGATAACATATGTCAAAGGTGCCTTGGTGGTCCCCAAAGGGAGACTTCAAAACAAGGCAATACTACACATGCATGAGAGTCCCCTGTCCGGACATGAGGGGTTGCTCAAGACCTTGAAGCGTCTCAGGCGTCAATACTGGTGGCCTGGAATGAAGAAGGACATCAAGACTTGCATCTCCAACTGTCTTGGTTGTGGGAGAAACAAACCTTCCAACACTAAGCCCCAGGGACTCTTCCGTCCCTTACCCATACCTTCTTGCCTATGGTCTTCCATATCAATGGACTTCATAGTGGACTTACCTATGAGTGAAGGGGGCACCAGAATCATGGTTATGGTAGACCGCATGACCAAATATGCTATCTTCATTCCCTTTGCTTCATGCAACTCCAAGGAAGTAGCCAGCAGGTTCTTTTGCAAGGTTGTCAGTGATCATGGGCTCCCTAAGGACATTGTCTCATATCAAGGTGTCCAATTCATCTCCCGTTTCTGGAAGGCTCTGATGGACCAGATGGGGGTGACAGTGAACTTATCCACTTCTTTTCACCCCCAAACAGATGGGCAAACCAAACGCGTGAATCAGGTACTGGAGGGATACTTGAAACATAACGTAAATTCACAACAGGAAAATTGGGTTCACTATTGCCATCTAGCCCAGTTATGTTATAACACTGCACATAATAGCTCAATTGGTATGTCTCCCTTTTTTGTCAACTTTGGGTTTGATTTGGAGTCCTTCCCATCCAATCTCAAGGAATCAGCTTTCCCTCAAGCTGATGAAATAGTTAACAGGATGAAGGAAGTACACTTCAATCTTATTGAGTTCCTCACCAAGGTCAGGTCCAAATACAAAAATTATGCTGATTGTCACCGTTCACTGGCAAAGGAATATCCTGTGGGGTCTTCGTCTACCTCAATGCCTGTAACCTGAAGTTGAAGATTCCAAGCAAAAAAAACTGGGTCCCAAGAAGATTGGTCCACTCAGAGTCCTGGAACGCCTCTCCAGTCTGAACTATTGACTTGAGCTACCAGCTGGTTCCAGTGTACATGATGTATTCCACGTGGACTTACTTACTCCTTTTGAGGGAAATCCGGAGGCCTTGTCTGGGTGGAACCCCAACCCTCAGATTGTCTCAAACACCTTTGAATGGGAGGTGGAGGACATCATTGCACATTGCCTAGTCAAAGATAAAGCACAATACTTGGTCAAATGGCTGAACTATGGAGAGGAGTCAAATTCCTGGGAACCTGTGGAGAACCTTGCCAATTGTGAACAGGTCCTGACCAGGTTTCATTCCCAGGGGGAGCTTCCCCTAGGCAAGGGTAGTGTCAGGAATGCATTTGCCTATTTTTCCTGACAAAAACAAAGAATTTTTATTAGTTCCATTGTCAGGGAACTTTTCTCCTAAATTGGGTGCTTTTCTAGGACCTAAAAATGGGTTATTAGGAAGTAGTATCAGTTCTAATTTACCTTCTGAAGACATAAAATCAATTCTGGAGGCCATCTTTCTGCCCATACAGGGATCAAACCCAGGCTCTCTTGTTCTCCTGGAAAACACTTAAACAAAATTATTATAGTGGATTCAAACTTACCTCTGCCAGTATGCAAAATGACTGCCTGTAGCCAATCAGATGATGCAACAGGACCAGGAGATTTTGAAATTGATTTAACTTCAAACAATGATAATGTTAAGCCAAACATAAGCTCTGTACTTGATTATAAGCAAGGAAACCATTATTTACTCTCTTCTGCTGTTGCACACCAAAAGCGGCCCCAAGCTGTTGCTTCTCCAACAGCTGGGGTAAATGACGCCCAGCTGTTTGGAGAAGCCTCAGCAGGGGCCAGTTATATTTTAAAATAATCTTTTTTAAATCAAAGCTCCCCTTGCCAAGTTCCCCCCCCCCGAATTCTCCAATATTCTCCAAATTCCCCTTGAAAGCTACCATTTAAACAGCACTTGACAGTCTATAAAAAGGCCCCATTGGTCAGTGTGTTTGATTGCTTAGTTAATAAAGTCAATTTACCTACTTAGTTGATTTATCTTTTTGCCTGCTCTCCAAATCCTGAAATCACACACCATGATGCTACCCAAGTCATCCCAATGGGGCCCACTTGGGTATAAATAGTTGGTTTGGTTGCTCCTTTTCCAGTCCCTTACTGCAAGCCTATCTTTTGGAACCAGAGCAGATTCTGGTTCACCTCCTCCCAATTACTTGGACAAGTTGTGGCGCCAAGTGATATCAGGTGTATGGTACACCGCCACCCCACTGTCACAGAATTCCCCCATCACAGAGGAACCACAGGTCATGGGGGCCATTCTGCCCACTCATTCCTTATTTCATCCCTTGACTTCTGTTTTCCTATTAAGTTATCTTGGAGCTTACTTCCTGTTGGGAAGATTTAATCCCCTTTTGGGTTGATACCATCTTATTGGAGAATTGTTCCATATGGGGATGGTCTCCCTTCCAATTGGTTCTCTAATTACAGAGCTGAACTCATCTGCAGCCATACACCTTTTGGGTGGTATGTTTTCAAGCAGATGGGTTCCTGACAGAACCCCACTGGACCAACGCCTTTAGGACACAATGGGCCAAGGCTCTAGGCTTAATCCTGGCTCATAAGCAACACACTCTTAACAACTGGCTATCAAAAGTAACAATTGAAAGAGGCCTCCAAGAGATGAAATCCTTCTGGAAAGCAATGCTATTGGCACATAAAGAATATTGAAGCATCAGCTCATTCAGACCGTCAGCTTCCCATAGAGGAAGGGCAGGACTGGTATGGCGCCCAATGTTTATGGGCCTCCCCCCTCTCCCTGGGGCACCCATCCCAGAACCCCCACAACCAGTGGCAGTACCAGAAAAATTGGAGGTACTCCCACACAACAACACCAGCCTCAAGGCCAGCCTGTTTTGGAAGTACTGCCACAAGGACATGATTAATCTCAAGATGCGTACTAATACACAAAAGGTTCTCCGTAGGGTATACCGTACGGCTGACTGCAGCAATTTCCTAAATCCCATCTGCAACAGGTGCAGGGCAAACAACACAGTGACACACAGGTTCTTTGAGTGCCCTAGAGCATAAAAGTATGGCTACTGCCTGCACAATTCTCTGGCCAGCACACCCATACTCCACACCCATGGAGGGGTTGGAAGTAGACCAGTTTTTCATCAACACCCCCTCCTGCATTCCTGAGTCTTTCTGGGCACAGTATTCCACACTGCATTGTGGGTTATTCACTCTGCTGTCCTCAAATCCTTTGTTGCCACTCCCCATCCAGCACATGCCCCAAACTCCCTCATAGCACACAAACTTGGTTGGATCATAAGCCAGGTCTTCTTTGGTAATATATCCAGTACATTGTGCAGGGAGCTAACGGAAGAATGGTCATCAATCCCAGGCTTGATCCTCTTTACAGAACAAAAACAGGCCGCCTTTGTCCCTTCAGAAGTGGTTCAGCTGCCCCACATCCTTCCCCCTCCTTCCCCTCAAGGGTTTTCTATGGGCCCTCTGGTTTCCTTGTCCCCTTCCCCTTAAACAGTCACTTTTCTTTTTGCTTGATCAATTCTTTATGGCCCTGTGGGCTTGTTGTACCAGTCAGAGATGTCTGGGCTACCTGAATAAATGAACTTTGGGATGATCAACGCTCCTGTAATGTTTGTCACTATGATAAACCAAGCACTAAATAGTCTCTCAAATACAATATGCTACCTCAACAATATCATCATATTCTCAAAACCCAAAGAGGAACACCTCATGCATATCTGCAAGACACTCAATTGACTTGCAAAGCACAAGCTCTATGCAAAGCCTATACAGTGCCAACAAATGGAAAATGAACTCTTGTTCTTGGGTCACATTGTCTCTGACAGCGGCATCAAAACAGATCCAGATAAAATAAAAGCCATAAATAACATGCAACACCCCACCTCTGTTAAACAAGATAGATAATTTCTTAGAATGGTAGCTTACCTAAGGAAAAAATCAAAGACTGCGGAAAACTCACTGCACCAATCAACAACCTAATCAAGGGGAATTCCAAAAAGAAATCATCTGGACATCAGAATGAAATAATAATTTCCAACTACTTAAACAAGCTCTGATCAACGCATCAGTCTTACAATACCCTAATAACAATGGGTGTTACAAGCTCAAGTCAGATGCCAGTGACACTGCCATTGGCGCAGTCCTGCACATCTGTCAGTATGTTATAAAAGTAGAAAAATAACTAACACTGAGAAGAGGTACCCAATACATAAAAAGTAATTGCTAGCAATATACCACACATGCAAGAAATGGATATGTTATCTAGAAGAAAATTTAAACGTCCTAGTACTAACTGACCATAAATCCTTAATCTATTTCAAAACTCAAAACACACTCACACAGCAACAAGCCAAGTGGATGTCCCTGCTGGAGCAGCTCAATTTAGACATCCAGTATAAAAGGGGGCAGAGCTGATCACAGCTGATGCTCTCTCTAGGCTATGTCAGCCTAGAGAGGATCATCCTGCCCACCTGGACCCTGACTGGCCCAACCTATATAACACTGAGTACAAGACAAAAGGGAAAGACCCCTCCACACATCAACTAACCCATGATACATTATTAAAGAACAAAAAACATTTCCAGTTATCAAATGACACAGTTTACCATATCATTGAAAGTAAACATGTTCCCTACATCTCACTTGCACAAAGAGTTGACACTATACTAAGACATTATTGCCTACTAGAACATACAAAGGCTAACAACCTGTACCTCACTTTAAAAGAGATAGTATGGTGGCCCAATCTTAAACAAGACATAGTTGACTTTTTGAAAAAGTGCGCAGTGTGTGAGTAATACGCCAGCACCAAGGCTCCACAACCAACAGTTAATCCAGTACCAGACCCTGAACCATTTAAGGTTTGGGGGCTGGATGTGGTGGGACCCTTCCCAGAAGCAAAAACCAAACAATGCTTCCTAATTGTAGCCATTGACTTTGCTACACGCTGGCCTATCTGCTAGGCAACACAGAACCACAAGGCAGAAACAATAAATTGCTTCATCAACAAGGCAATAATAGCCAACTACAGAACTCCTGACTACATCATAACAGATGGAGCCACAGAACTGTCAGGAAATGTGATGAATAATAGCTTAAAGTCAAATAATATCAAACTTTCCACAACCTTGCCTTATAGGCCACAGGCCAACAGTAGAGTTGAACTCCTAAACAGCAGTCTCATCAGAACCCCCAAGAAAATAATGGATGGCAAAGCCAAAGACAAATGGCCACTATATGTGAAACATACATTATTAGTATTGTGGGTACACACCAACCAAGGGACAAGCAACTCACTGTTTGAACTAACATACAGATACAAACCAGAGATAGTTACCCGCAATAACCAACTGTATGTGAAGATCCCCCCAGGAAAACCTCCCACAGTAGAGCAAGCACCAGCTCTATAACACATACACCTCAAAGCTAAAGTAGCAGAAACCAAAAGGCTCAAATCACAGAAGTTAACCTCTGCAGAGAAACCACTTCCAATCAACTCCCCCATCTGGGTCCTAGAAGGGAACAGGAAGAAGTTGGATTCAGTACACAGAGGACAAGGAAGAGTCATCAGATACCAACCAGACAGAAACACTTATCTAGTTAAAACCAAGGCACCAAAGATCCTATCATCAAGAAATACCACAGATCCTGCCTTTGCCTCAGCAAAGGGGAACACTTGACGCAGCTAGTACCCACTAGCAAACAACTCCAGGAACATCAGGTGACAGCAGTCAAGACAAAGCCCCCTTCTGATGTACCAGAGTAACCCCTTAAGGGGGTGTCAAGGAGCTGAATGTACAGGTATTCTGGCTACCACCATATCACTTAACATCCAGTCATTTCCCAATTTGGTGCCTTTCCAATATACTGTTTGACATACCAAGAAAGGCAACAAACAAATATCACATAACTTGTCCAAGTATTCAGCAAATCAAACCCATCCCACACATGACCAGCCCCTAGGTTTGATCTAACTAGAAATTCCTGCCACAGCGCAAGCTATATAAGTCTAAAGTATTATCCAATAAAATATACTTCTCTTCCTCTTAAATATATATTTGAAGATTCCCCAAAATTTGTTCATTATCAGTTGGTTTACTATTCTTTTTCTTGCCCCAGATGGCGCTGAATAGCTGTGCCAAATTTCAGAGAATGTTTATAAATATTTCAATACCATAATTCTACATAAATAAAGTAGAATTTTGGTATTTACCTTCTTATTTTTTCAATCAGGGTTCCTTAAATAGATGGAGCTTGTTTTTTTATTAAGCCAATTTCAGTTAGTTATTATACACCATATATTAGCTGATCTTATTTAGATTAAATCTGGGAGCATATGATGTTTAATTACAATTCAGATTAATGTTTCAAATTGATTGTGCGCTGTTTATTTACAATCTAATTATTTGCATAATCAATGTTTTTTGTTGGAACCAAAAATTAAACTCACACCCATAGGGTCAGGTGGTCACAATAAGCCTTATTGACTTCTAATTTTCAGTTAACCCCAATAAAATAGTAATTATATGACATATGAATAATAAATTTGATTTATCAAACTAGTAATAATATAGCATGTGATATCCAAGATCTGAAGCAACAATATGACTTATTTTTTGTGGTCAATCAGTCTAATTTCAAACCAGGTGCTTATGTGATTCATCCAGCTTTGAATTAACCCCCAGTTCATCCCAGATCTTGGCCTTGACATCCATTTGTATGATAATACAGAGGTTAACTCAAATGGAGTCTCAACCTTCAAAAAAAGAGAACTCATAAATTTTACTTTATATAGTAATAAAATTGTTCTTATATGGTGTTGTCTAATTTTCTTCTCCATGGTTGCTGGTATAACAGTCTTTCCTTTGCTCCAGACTAACCCAAAGCTGTCAAAGAGATTTATTACCTGAGCCTTTTTGTAGTTGTTCTCATAATAAATTATATTAATTGTTAAAATTTCTTATCAAATAAAAAGTTATATGATCTTTCTAAACACAGATTGTTATCTTCTTCTTGCCCTGCTTTATATTGGAGGGATTCTAATAAGGTTTTTCTTCTGTTAATCTCATAATAAAAATATGAAGGGCTTCTTGAATGTGCTGGTCAATAATTGTGTTTATTTGGATCATTGGAACTGCAGTAGATGCAGCAAATTGGTATTCTGAGTCCCTTTCTTTATTTTTAGCTCATCAAATTTCTTCTATGATATATGGTAAGTTATTTTTAATCTTTCTAACACTTTCTTTCATACTATTGGGGTTAGAACCAGCTGGTGCCTGACTTGATCCACAGTATTCCCATAAAATGTTTCTAATACATAAGGCTTTAATAGCACAAAAAATCATCCTATAATTCAACTAAATAAATACTATTAATAATTTTATTTTTATTTAATAAGTTGTCTTATACCATCCCTGGCATCCCCTTTCCTTGGAATAGTCATTCTTAGATTCTTGGGTAAGTTTTGTTGCTCTTCAGAAGTTGGTATTGTTTGATTTTTTAGTTTAAATTGCTCAAGCATCTTGGGGTTGTTTTCCCAGGCTTCAGTAACCACAAACCCCTTGGTTCTGAATTTTAGGTCCTTAAGTACATCTTTATGAGTATTCAAAATCCTAGATATTGCATTTTCTGTGGTGTTTGGCAGCTTTTTTATGTGTTTTCACAGTAAGCTTGTTTATTTTTTTATGCAACATGATATCTCAATTTACGCCATTTCAAAAGCAATAGTAGATACAGCATTTTGATTTACAGCACTGTGGCTAAAAAACACCACCTTAAACTTCATTTATTCTTGAAGTAAAAAACACATAAAACATTTAAAAATAATTTAAAAACATTTCTAGATCTAAAAAGAGCTCAGGATTCTAACTCTGCAATAAAAAAGGGGTCAGTTAGTAGCAACCAGGTTGTGGAAAGCCCTGAAGTCAAAATACACCCAAAAATAGTCATTTTCATTCAAAATATCTATAATTTATACTTAAAAAATTCTAATAGTACCAAATAATAATAAAATTCAAATAAATGATAATTAAGAATAAAATTGAATATTAAGAGGAAGAGTTTTATTGAGCAAAATGATTTAACATCAGTTGAAAGTACTGCTGAGATGGCTTGGAGATGCTCAAGCTTTCTATCCTTGGGATAGTAGGCAATGACTGCCTTGTTTATGTCCTGTATTTCTCAACTTCCTTGGTTTGCTTTGGAGGTCCATCCTTAATTCTTGATGCCTGTCTCAAAGAGGTAGTCATGAAAGGCTGGTTGGGTTTTCAGATGTACTATTATCTTGTTAGATTTGGGATTCTTGATCCATACCCTTGTAGGAAATTGGCTGTATTGTCCTTTAAAGGAGAGATGATCTTGATTACCTGTCTTTGACCTGATTAAAGAAGTTCCAGATGATTGATTCACCACTTTTTTTAGATATAGTATGCTTCTTGAAAGACACCAACCACTGAGTTTCAAAATAATCAATAAAGGGCACAAAAACTGCCTGGTTGACAATAATGTAGGGGTAACAGAAAAAGGCATCATAGAAGGCATTAGTCTTCTCTTTTCTCACTATGAAAAGGACAGCAAAGAAGTTGAAAACGTCTTTGGACTCTTTTCTCCCTTTTGTGTTGACAAGCTCATGCAAATCAGAGCACTTTTGCAGGCAGCAGAAGAGTAATTTCAAGAACTAAAAATAGCATCCCTGAGGAGAAATTTGAAAGAATTGAATGAAGGCATTTTCCTGAGCCTGTTCAAAATTGACAACCAAGTAGGTGTGATATGGAATTATTTCTGATTGCTTCTTGGAGGTGGTTGCATCCTCTTCCTGGGATTGGGTCATCTTCTTGTGCCCTATGGTCTCCTTGGGCTTCTCTTCCAAGATAGGAATGATCTCATCCAGTTTGGGTTTTAGAATTTTAAGAGCACAGACATAAGTATCATGCTTCTTATTTGGGAGGAAGCAAAATACATGGGAAAGGACTATATTTCCAGCTTTCCTGTGGATGTTCCAAATCTGGCTAAAAAGCTTTGAGCAGGTGAAAAAGGTGACATCTGCAAGCCATGTCGCACTTTAGGAGGTTGCGCAAATCCTGGGAGTTTTCAAAACAGATTATTATGTCATTGTTATTTATGCTGTCATCATGAAGGGAAAAGTGCTCCTTATGGCAGGATAGATTTTGATCTTCTTTCATGATCAATTGATCAATTGATGTGTTCAATGACGCTTTCAGTGCTAAGAGCATATATCTGATCAGTGTTGTAACTGTGCTGTTTTAGCAGAGTTACAGGGGGAAAATATTGGAAACTAGATAATTATCTTTATTTGAAGATAGGGATTATATAGCTGCTGTGAAACATCTTAAGAGAAACATGATTATGTAGATCATTCAGTTGGATGGTGAAGGGGGTGGCTTGTTTCTGGTAAAGGATCAGGCGCCAAATTGACTCACCCACCAAATAGGATTGTTGTTTGTTCATGTTGTTTCTTTTTGGAATTTGAGCTGGCTTCCTTGTTTGGGAACAGGTCACAGTGAAGCTGGATTGCAGGTCATAAACTCATTTAGTTGGAACCTTGTTGGTGGATCAATCCTGATGTTTTGAAATCAGTGAGGTATATCTGTGATTTTATAATGTCACCAACAGAGGCAAGTTTAAAATCATTCAAAATGAGGAGAGCATTGCTAACAACCTCAGTGGATGTTTTTTCCCTGGTGGTGGGGATGACTTGGCAAAGGAACCAGTGGATCAGTTGATAGATGGGGTAAAAAAACCACTACAGTTGTGGCCAATAGTAAGGGCCTTAAATTTTATGAAGCCATATGTTGTAAGCTTTGTAGGGCAGCCAAGGTTATAACATTTAAAACGGTGTTAATAGATATCCTTATTTTATGTTGTTACAGTTTAAGAATACCCCTTGTGTACAAAACTAGCACCACCTTTCTTTGACATGGTTGGGTGGTTCTTAGGGAATCAGTTGGGCATAGCAAAGGTGCCATTGTGGTTGCAAATGTTATGAACATTGTTCACATCTCATAGCTCAATATTATCATCCACAGGAGCACTGGCTTGATTTCCTGTTCCTGTTTAGTTTCAGGCTCTGATGTGGGGGTCAGAGTGACAGTTAAATTCAAAAAGCTTCTCCTGAGGATCAGAAGGGAATTAGACAAAAGGAGAGTGAGGAGGGATGATGCTGGTTTCCTCAGGTTCAGGGGATGGTGTGACTGTCTTGGGAGTACTCTAGCCTTAGCAGGCTGCTTCTTGGGAGTATTATTGACCTTTTTAAATTTTGATAAATTGGGTCTGTTCTTGAAGGCCTTTGAAGCAGCTTTTGGATTGGACTTAGGAGGCATCTAAAATGAAATTATAATCAAAATATGAGTAATTTGGGGGGATTTTTCAAAAGAAAAAGTGGGAATGTTCTAAATATAAAAGTAGTATTATTTCTATAAAATTGTAGAAAAATCTTGGAAATATATATTTTATATCAGAATTTTAAAGCTTTATATCTTGTAAAAAAATTTATTAGTAGCGCAAGTATGCAAAAATTTGAGTTTTGACTGAAAACTTGCAGGTGAAATGTTGTATTTGAGATATTTCAGCTCAAAAACATAAGAAATCTGCAATTTTTAATTTAAAATAAGAAGCCCATGATGTAGCTACCACAACTAGTTCCAAGGGTAAAACTTAAATATCTCAAAAACTAGCTTATACAACTGAGGCTAAAAAGTACCCAGCTGTTTAGAGGAGATTAAAAAATACATATATGCAAAATTTTGTTTATTTTCTTATACTTTTTATTTAAGTGGTTTTTGGGGTAAGTGCCAAAGTCAAAGTGAGGATATTGAAATCTCCAAATCAATGAATTTCTTATCTCTGCACTTTTTTTCAATAAAATTTTTCCCAAAAAGTTTAATATTTTTCTTAATTTTGACTTTTTTTAAAAAAAAAACTAATAGCTAAAATTGAAAAACCAAGTTCAAAGCGCCTGTCAGAAAATCTGCAGACTGTGGTATTTTATTGTTTGCCAGATGATATCCTAAGTCTTCTATCATTAGGAAAGCACAGAAAACCTGTGACTTTGGCGTAACCTTTGGCCTGGAATATTTTGTTGTCATCAGAAGTAGCAAGTCTGACAGGGCCCAAGACCTTAAGGATTTGGGATGGTTCTTCCTACTTCTGGATATAGGTTCATAAGTTGTTGTGTCCATAGTTTACTATAGGGTTTAATACTGTATGGTGACAGTATGATCTTTTACTCTCCACTTAATTAGAGTCAAACTAGGGAAAGAATTCAAAATACCAATTCTTTATTAGAAGGCTGATATTGAGGCTGGCCCAATGCCTGTGCTTATCCGAGTTAACTCTGGCCCAGCCTTGAGTGTGTGCGGTTTATGACAGAAGCTCACTTGACAACTTCCACAGCTCAGTACCCTTCAGAAGCTGTGCAACTATCCCTCAATCTGAGTGTAGTAGCTGTGAACCTGGACTATGATCCAGGTGGCTAGCTAGCTAGTGGTTGGCTACTAGTTCACAGAGATGATTGTTTCACTTAATCAGAGCTACTCTAATACAACAGGCTCAAAGCCTTTTTATCTTAGAGTGTTTGGCCTGACAGCCCACTCCATTTTGGACTCTTCTAGAAGTGTTTCAAATGTTGGCCCATCTGATGGCCCTTGTTCTAGGATATAATTAAAGATTAGAATAGTAATTATTATGAGGAGCATATTTGAGGTGGTTGTTGAGGTGGACTAATTAATGAGCAGTAATTGCATGTTCCATTAATTAATTGCAATGCATGAAATTGTTAAGACCAGGATATGATTTGGTCATTTATCCTGCAGCCCACAGCCCACATTGTTCTATTGAAACCATTCCAAAGAGTGATTGCCAGCTGGCCCACAATAATTGGTTGAATCTGTTAATTAGTCAATATCCTAAAATCCTGACAGTGTCCAAATTGATGCAAATTAAAACACACCTTGTTTTAATTTGTCTTTTAAAATAGAATTTATTTACTCCTTTGAATATAGGGGAAAAATTTAAAACTGCAAAAATCAAAGTGCAAAAAAATCTTCAATTTAATATTTGACACATCAAAATTTAAAAAAATTAAAATTGTTTTTTCTATATGTAAAAAAATAAATTAAGAGCTAAATAAAAGCTTTTTTAGCATTAGGCAATTTTTTAATTTGTTTTGTTTAAATATTAATATAAATTACTATTATAAGCTCTTTATTTTTTAAAAATAAAATTTTATATAAAAATTTACATATAGTTTCTTAATGGGTGAAGAAAATGAAAAGTAGTTAAATTAAAATCCAAAAAGGTACCAAAAAACTAGGTCCACTTAATATTGAATTTTTGAAAAAAAATTAATATTTTACTCATTATGTTTTATTAAGTTCCTCAAAGCAAAAGTGAGGAAATTGAAAATAGACTTTTTAAATTTAGTCACACTTTTTATAAGCTTATAAAAATTTAAATAATCAATAAAAACTTTTTGAAATTCCTTATGTAGATTCTTTAAGATCTGATATTTAAATATATATAAATAAATGAAGTTTTTTGGTAGGTTTTTTATTGGAATATTAATAAATTGGTGTTTTGGAGGCAATTTCAAAAAATATTAAATTAATATAATATTGTACTATATTTCCCTATGTTATTTCAGGGGACAAAATCAAAGTGTAGAAATTAAAATGCCTAAATCAAAGTGCAGTAAACTCCTGGTTTCTTTGTCTTTAACTTTTTCTCTTTCCATCTCTCATTCCTTCTGTGAAGAATTATTGACCAGGGATTATGGAAAGCTTAATTCATTAGGCAGCTATGGAAAATTAACCAGGGCCAATCAATTACCCTTCCAGAAATTAGTGTCAACTTATCAAATAATTAAATATATGATTAGTGGACCATGATGTTGTTGTCAAGAAATATTATGCCACGCCGCCACTACCTTAAATAACAATTTCCACAGCACCGGTGTTAATTATTCTTGGCGCCAGAGCGCCGCCTTAGTTTACATCAAGCGCTGGGACGCCAGTACAATTATTTGCAAGCGCCAGAGCGCCGCAATAATTTACATCAAGCACCGAGGCGCCAGCACAATTAATATTGAGCGCTGAGGCACCAGCTTGGAGAGAAAATAACACTGAGACGCCAGGATCAATTCAAATGGCCTATTTGACTCCTTGTTAGAACTAGATATAGAAGTGATTGCATATCTTAAAAAGAATCACTGATTAACGTGCTAGCAGAGGGTGTCCTTGTGCTAGGCATTGCAGAATTGACCCCTAAAATAGAAGGTTGTTCCTTTTTTGCCAACCCAACTCAGACTCTACAGTACGCTGGAATGTCCTAGAAGACATTGCCAGTGACTGGTGATTAGTAATATGAGAATACCCCTATATAAGGTGTTGGCAGTAAATGCCAAGGGGAAGAATTTTTACCTACTTGTATAGGACCCAATAAAAATAACTACTACAATCCAAATTGGTCAATGTCTTCTGAATCTTCACATTTGAAGGCACATAGTGAGTGTGTGCCCCTGCCTTTTAATTCTTCTGTTGAATCTGCTGACATACGCCAATTTTCAACAAGTGGTGCTCACTACAGGGGCACCACACACTCCAGCCAACCTTTGTCATCTGAGTCTGACGCGCCTCCTTCTATCCCCAAAGACCTAACTGAATTTGGGGAATGTTACTTGGTAATGGAAACCAGTGACGTTGAGAGAGACCAGCTTTTCTGTCAGCAGGAGGATGTGATCAACGTAGAAGACCTACCCGTACTTCCTTCCCGCCAGTACACTGGAGTCCCCATGGTACTGCTGGCACGCCTTACCCTGGTCAATTGCCAAGACCTGGCATTGATGGCCTCTGGACTTTTCCTTGGATATCAGCTTAGCCAGGAGCCCGCCAATACCCAGTTGTCCCTCTTCTACCAAAATCCTGAGGCTCAACGCCTCATGGCTATATTTTGCAGTTATCTGGCAACTGATGAAGGGAACCTTGAACGTTTCCCCACCCTCAAGGGGGCAACTGACTATCTTCAAGGATTTATCCACCCCGCGTTATGGCAACTTCCAGAATTAACTCATTCTGTAAGTCAACTTACTATATGTTGATAATCAGAATTAAAAATACTTTAATGTTGACAGCATTTAACAGTCAGAATTAAGTTTTAACTCATGCAGACTACTAAATGTTGACACTTTTTTAATAAGCAGAAACCTGTTTCCTGAACATTTTACTTAATAAAAATTAAGCCTCAAGATATTTTTTAGGGAAATGTGACAACATAGATTTTAAAAAGTCCAAAAAAATTTATACATGAAAATTGAAAAAATTCATAAAAATACACTTCAAAAATAATTCACTATGAAATTAGCTATCTTTACTATAATAAATTTTTTCCACTTATAAAAACAAAAACTCCAATGCACAAAAAGATACTACATAAAATTTCATGTATTATAGTAAAATATAACAATCAGAAACAGTAATACAAAGTTTTTTCTATATTGAAAACTACAAAAAAAAATTACTAGTAAAATACAAATATAGGCCATATAATACAGTCTAAAGCATCAAACTATCAATAGAAAATCAATGATTTTATAAAAACAGTACCATAAATTATTAATGAGTTATTTAGAATAACTATTTATTTAAAAATATTATACTTTATATATAAGAACTATATAAAAAATTACGCAATACTCAATAAATTTAATTGAAAGCTAGACTGTGATCACCTGGTTGCCATTAAGAACTGTGGCAATCTTCTTGATGTATTCCCCAATCTCTGAAAGCTTATATTTGGCTTTGACAACGTCCTTAATTTTCTCTTGATACTGTTTCTCTTTGGTGGTTCTCTTCTTCTTGGATGAGCAGTTCTCAATATCTCTGATGGATGCAGCAGTCTTCTCCTGTTGGACTTTGAGGTGTTCATAGAAGGTGTTGTATCTGGGCTTGATTCCAAAGGAGGACTTGATATGCTTGTGCCAGCCCTCCAAAGATGAAGTAGTTTTCATCTCATCTTTAAGAGCTGCCTGATAGCAGTTCCAGTTGGCTTTGGCTCTGGGCTTGCTCCGGTGCTTAGTGACCTTACGTCCAATCCACTGTGGTTCATAATATTCAATGAAAGAGTAGAAGGCACCATCATGTTTCTTGGCATATGGATCCTAGCATAGGAGGTCAAAGGCTTGTCCAGTATGCTCTGGCTTTACAAAGGTAAGTGCTACAAACTGCTGAATTAAGAACTTGCACTTTCCTGATGTATCTAGACAGTGGATCTTTCTGAGCTCAGGTAGACCCTTTAGTTGCCTGTTGACAGCCTGTCAATAATGAAAAAAAAACCACTGGACCTCTCCATCAAAGGTGTTTACAAAAGCGTTATACTGGGCAGTTTCATAGTCCATGATTATAGTTGAGGGTCCAAGTGCTTTATCTTGAGCTTCTTTTTCTGCAGCAAGGGCGGCCTCATCCTTTTCATCATCATCTGGATTGGCTCTAGTGTTATGGCCAGGGGGACTCTTTCTATTACTGGGTAGGGATTTGATGCCCTCCTGAAGGATTTTAAAGGCCTTTGTGTAGATCTCTTTTGTTGTCCCAGGAAGCAGAAAGTAGGTAAATGGGAGCACCTTGCCTTCAATAAGGGAATGTACAACCCATAGTTGGTAAAAAGGTGGGGGCATACTGCAAAAGTACCGTCACATAACCAGGTCTCTGATTCTCTTAACTGCTCCAGGTTCTGTTGTGTAGCATAGAATATAATTCTTGCCTCTGCTGTAGGCCTATCATCATGTAAAAGGAATACCTCATCACCATTGAACATTTTTAAATCCTCTGTCAAGACAAACTCTCCTTGAATCATGGCAGATTTCTTATGGAGGAATAGATCACAGCATTTGTCACATATGTACTTCACTAACTGGTCGCGGTCAGGGATGAGCTTCAGGTTCTCATTACTTAGGTGTGTGGTAGCCTTAACTGCCAGATCAGAAGCCTTGATGTCTTTGGAGACTGAGACCATTTGTTAGAGGTACCACTTTAGAAGCTTTTCAATAAGATTTATTGGAGCATTGCATGTATGCTCTCCTTTTTCACTAGTGACTTTATCCCATCTTTCTGTATTGATGCTGATAGCGCAACTTCTATTTTCATATACATAAACAGCTTTTTCCTGCTCCCTTCTGATTGTTGCAATTGAAAAAATAGCCATCACAGACTAAACTTGCACCTACTTTGACAGACACTAGAGGAAAAAACTGAGGGAACTTCTTTGGGAGCTTAAACTCTCCTTTGACAATACATATATTGTGAACCTTTAGGGGATCCCATGGGCCAATTGGTGCTTGATGATAGTCAGACAGGTAATCATTGGGATATTCTTTATTGATACTTGATGAGGAGGATGAAGGTGCAGATTTTTTGGGCGGTGGAGAGGAATTATCTGGAGTTGGATTCTTGGGCTTCTTGGACTGGGATGAGCTTGATTCCTTGGGGCTTGATTCCTTTGAGCTTGATTCATCTGGGCTTGACTGGGGCTCTGGACTCTTGGGTATCTTCTTTCTTCCTTGCTTTTTAAGTGGAACCTCAACTCCTTCTGATTGGTACCAGCTTAGAGAAGAGGAGGGAGCAGGGGAGGACTCTTTGCTTTCAGGGTCTGGGGTCTTCTCCTTTGTCTTCTGTTTTTTGAGGAAACTTTGGCTGGTTTTTTGTTGGGTAGAGACTTTGGGCCTTTCCAGAGGCTTTGTGCACTTTTTTGGTTGACTTGGGGTTATTTTGTGGCTTCTTGGAAGATTTGTCCTACAATAATTAGAATAGAGTTCATAAAGTAAGAATAATCATGCAAAACATGAATAAAATTAAATAATAATCACTTGTTCAAAATTTAATTATTAAGTAAATAGTTTATAGAAGTATGCAAAGTAATTTTAGAGCTAGCTTATTACTAAAGAATAGAAAAAACCATGTTTAAATAAAAAGTCAACATTCTGGTAGTCACAATAGTCAAAAATATTTAATTTAGTTTGTCAGCATAAAAAAAACACTTTAATTTTGATGTCAACATACTGACAGTCAGCATTAAAGTAGAAAAACACTATGTAAATCACTTATAAAGCTTGGTTAATATTTTCTGGAGTTGGTTTTTTAATGCCAAAATTGATTATTTTCTAATTTAAAATTTTTTAAGATTTGCATATGTAACTTATGAAAACTAAATAATAGGGATTGTAGAGGGAAGTCTAAAGTACAGCCCTGAGTACTTTGGCTTGAATTACCATACCATTATATGTGTGTTTTTTGTTAAGCAGCAGTGCTTTACTAATAAACAAGTGAAGGTGTCAACATTCAGGCAGTCAGTGTTCTTTTATAGTAACTCTCTAATTAAATCTTGCTTAAATTATGTCACTTTTTTTGCTTAGCCAACCCCCTTTGTTGCAATTTAGGTGACGCGTCAATTTGACACAAAGTTGACATTATAATTACATATATAATTTCTAGTTTTAACATATGTGTTTTGGCTTAAGTGGACTTCCAGAAATAAGCTATAGCTTATCCAGTGAGTTTAAAATAACAGTAAATATCTAAAAAAAAATACAAAGAATGCTCTGAAAGTTGGCATATGTCTTTGTTCAATGCTTATCTTATTATTTATTTAATAAAAACAGTAGTATAAAATATAAAAATAGTTATTTTTAGAATATTGTATAATTTATTAAGAAACTCATGGATTCTTATTTGGGGTCAATATCCAGATATTACTTACTGTAGTTAACCTTAATGTAAAAGTACAAAGAAACTTACATTTTCATAGTAAATTATATTAGTTTTTTGGCTTAAAGGTAAGACTTTATTTATATGGTGTTGACATTATGTCTGTTCCTTTTTAATTTTGCAATTCTGACTTAATAATTCACTATGAAAAATTAGCTTAGTTTTGGAAATGCCCAATTCTGGCAGATAAATACTAAAATAATGTTGACTTACTGAATGTTGAAAAATTGTTGACATTCAGTGAGTTGACTTGCAGAATGAGTTAATTCTGGTGGTTGCCCGCGTTGCATCAACTACTGGGAGTTCAAGCCCACATCACTTGGAGCTTTGAGACCTGGTTACGTATGCAGAGCGCCAACACCATTACCAGGACTGGCTAGTACAACAGTTGGAAGCTCTGGGTTTGAGGAAATCTGATCTTACACTCAAGCCAACAAGGAAAACCAAGCCAACCTGGCCCGCCAGCTGTAGGACCTCACCCACCAGTTAAATAGTTGCTTGGTCCATATAATAGAATTGACTCTGAAGAATTTTGGGTTGGGGCCCACCTGGGCCTGGGACGTTACCTGCCACACCATAGCCATTGAAAAATATGTAGCGGGGGCCCACAAAACCAAGAGCAACATGGATGACTTCTTACCAAGAATGACAAATCCCTGGAGCAACAAGGCAGTTGCCTGCGTGACCTGAACAAGAAGGTTGCCAACAATACTGACAATATCAACAAGGTGTGACGTCTTGTCTGGCAGGAGAATGAGAAGTCCAGTAATATTGCTAATGCTGCCAAGGCCAAAGTTCTGGCACTTTGAGACAACTTCATACAATATGACAACCACATCAAGGAAATCATCTGAGAAGAGGTCTCCCAGCTATTTCAGGAGTTCTCATCCTAATTTGCAAAGGATACAACCACTGAGGGCCACAGCTGCTCTGAGCTTAACCAAGTACAGCAAAAAATAGAGGATATTGAGGCCACAAATAATGAGATATTTTGGGAAATGAAGAGGGTACATGACAAAGGAGAGAAGAGTATTGCCTCCCTCAAGGCCAAGCTTGAGGAATTAAGAGCTGAACTGAGGGGACATGACAAGCGCTCTGCCTCTTAGCGTGCTGCCATAGAAGACTTCCACAAAGGAATGGTCCAGTGTGCCAGGCTGGTTAAGCGTCTTTGTTCTTCCCTCCAAAATGCAGAGATAGAGATAGCAGATACTTGGGCCAAGTTGGTGGATAACAGATGCCGCTGCACTGGCCAAGATTTGGGAGGACCTGGCCTTTCTGTAATGCCTTCTGGAGAAAGCGCCACACTACAGCCCACCTCCAGTTCAGTACACAACAATGGGGGTACCTCATCCTCCTCAGGCCCCAAAAGCCTCCCACAAGTCTTTGCTGTCCCTCCCACTCCTGTTGGTACCCCATGTTCCCCCAAAGAGACTGGCCAAGCTGTGAGCTCTTGTACCAACTTCTTCAACCAAAGCTACTGCAAAGAGTTCCCCCCTTTCTGTTGTCCCTAAGCTAAAACCCCTACACAATTCAAGTCAATAAACTTGCCCAAGTTTGATCCTAAGGGCAATGTACACACCTTCATCTGTCTTTTTGAGATGTCTATATACGGGGCAAATAACCAAGACAAGGCCACCACACTACTTAACCAATTGGATGCAGCTAGTACTGATCTAATCATCCTGCACATGCCTTAACACAATTGGTTGTATGCAGCAGCAAAGAACACGCTCTTATACAAATTTGGTAGCATTGCTTGGGTTACTGAGAGGAAGAATGAGTTCATGATGATTAGCTTCAGAAAAGACAAGACAATTGCTAATTTTGCTGGCTGTTTCTACCTTGAGGCACAGATCCTCACCAGCTCAGGGTCCCTGACTGTGCATGACACCCATATAGCTCTATGTGCCGCAGTAAAGCCCTATGAAGCCTTGTACCAAACCCTCATGCCAACTTTCCAGGACAACTGCACCTTAGACAGCATGGTACGTTACACCAGTGTGATGATACCTTTGGACCTCCCAACACTGGATCAAAGCCCCGCCCAATCTCCAACTACCCAGCGCGCTCAGAGGCTCCCACCAACAACAACAAGCCCCCATCAAAACCCAATATCACCAAGGTAATCTGTCACCGTTGCAACTGAAAGGGCCATTATGCCTCTAGTTGCAACTCAAAGACAGGTATACACACGCTTCCCCCCTTGGAATCTGAAGTGCAGGGAAAAGTCAGCGTGGAGTAGAGGAGGAGCTCTCTACATCCACGCAATCCACAAACGTTCCACCTGACCTACTCTTCACGCGTGACACCAGGTTCTTGGGGAATGTGCTCCATCAGGTTCTTGTCAACAATTTGCACATGGTACAGACCTGCTCCAAGGTTCAGGCCCCTCAAGAGGCCACTAAGGAAGTGTCCAAGCCTTATGCTTGCCAGTTATTAGACAACACACCTGATACAGAACCCCAACGCTCAGGTGACACCACCCCTTTTAGGGGCGTCAATGTGGCTATCCCCAGTGAGACAATGAAGTATCACCACCCCAAACTATGTGACAGTATTGTCAAATTCCTCTCCACTGCCAACAATTTAGACATTCACTTAGTAAACAATATTGATTCTTCTTATTCTGAGTGCACTTACGCTGATATTTTTGTGAATAAACTCAAAGTGTGAGCTATCATTGACACTGGGGCCCCTATAAATATAGTGTCCTCCAAGTTAGTACGGCAAATGGGGCTCGCTCCAGATATTAATCACAAGAAATCATATGGTACAGCTGGACTAGACTGTACCACCGCCCAAGGAGCGTACAGTGCGCTCCCCTTACACTTTGGCTCTCTGGAAGTCTCTGCCCCAGCTATAGTGCTACCCAATGAGAACTGCAATATCCTGATTAGAACCTTGTTCATGCGGCAGTATGGAGTAAAGACTGACCTCAAGAATGATGTCCTTGAAATATTGGGGCAGGCAATTCCGCTGTATTATAACCAGACAAACCCAGAGACGGGTAGCCAAACCACTCCCTATGTTAACCTTGCATATTGCAACAGTGTTGCCCCAGCCAAGTATTGTAAATTGGGGCATCAGGTTAAACATCTTCCCACCCAAGTGGAAGAATATAAGAGTCTGCCATTGCGCGCCAACTCTTCTTATACTATCCTGGCTGACCATCAGGTGCTAATGGATTTTGAATTAGATCAAAAAATCTCTCAAGGGCTTTACGGGGAAATAGAACCCCCCCTGGAATTGCTCTAGGCTAGAACCCTTGGTTGCGCCTGGCATTGTGCTACCTAATCATGGGCCCATAAAGGTGTTACTTGCCAACCTCAATCACTCTCCTGTTGAGGTAAAACGCCATCAAGTGGTGGTGTACTTGCATCTATTACTGGTAGAAGAGGTGATGGAGATACACAATTTTGGCACTCTGGATGAGTTTGGCTTCCCTTTAGACAAAGTAATACCAACTGCTGTATGCACCATCATCCCACAAGAGTAGCTTCAAGGACTCACTGTTGCCCAACAGGACGCAGCCCTTGCCCTGTTCAAGAAATACAAGGAGATATTCACCAAAGATGACTTCAATCTTGGGTGTGCACATAACACACTCCACCACATTGACACAGGCAAGGAATGCCCTATACGTCTTTGTCCCATACAACATTCTTGTGCTTCTGACACTGCAGTAGACAAGGAAATTGAGAAGCTGGTCTAATTAGGTCTACTTGTCCCATCCAAGAGCCCGTGATTGTCCCCAGTACTCATAGTCAAGAAGAAAGATGAGACAACCGTGTTGTCATTGACTATTGCAAGCTCAATAACATCACTAAGAAGGACTCCTATCCTCTCCCACATATTGATGATGCACTTGACCGCCTGGGAGGTGCTAAGTTCTTCTCCGCAATGGATCTAATATCTGGATATTGGCAGATTGAATTGCCTCCCAAGGAGCAAGAAAAATGCTCCATCATCACTAGTCAAGGTCTCTTTCAACCTACCCAAATGCCACAAGGACTGTGCAATGCACCTGCCACATTCCAATGCGCCATAAATGATATGCTCCATGATCTCAAGCTGAGCTGCATTTTAGTCTATCTGGACAACATCAATGTCTTTTCACAGAAATTCTCTGATCATTTTCAACATCTTGAGGAGGTTTTTTGGCGCCTAGCAGCCGCTAACCTTAAGGTCAAACCCAGGAAGTGTGACTTCTTTAAGGATCAGCTCAAATACCTTGGCTTTGTGGTCAACGCAGAAGGATTATGGCCCCAGCCAGCCAAAGTTGAGGCCATAGAGAAAATGAAGATGCTGTCCAATAAAGGAGATATCCAGGTGTTTCTGGGCATGATTGGTTATTATCAACGCTTTGTCAAAGACTTCTCAAGGAAGGGGGAGGCCCTCTTCCATTTGTAAAAGAGTGATATGCAATTTGACTGGACCCCAGCCTGTCAACAAGCCTTTGAAACCCTACGCTTGAGTCTCATGAACAAACCAATCCTGCAATACCCAGACTTCAGCTGCAAATTCATTGTTCAAACAGATGCCTCACTGACTGCTGTGGGTAGTGTGCTTTCCCAGGCAGATTCTAATGGTGAAGAACACCCTGTAGCCTACTGCAGCAGAACTCTGAATGTCCATGAGCGTAACTATACTGTGACTGAACAGGAGTACCTGGCAGTGATATACGCATACAAACAATTCCGTGTATACCTATATGACATTCACTTCAAAGTAATCACAGATCATGCATCATTATGCTGGCTCCAGAACTTGAAAGAACCTGAAGGGCGCCTAGCACAATGGGCCCTAAAGCTCCAGGCCTACAACTTTGAAATATCACACAGAGCAGGTGTCAAACATCAGAATGCAGATGGACTATCTTGTCTACCAAGGGTAGCCCACCTGGCTGATGTCTCTGACCTACTTTATGATAAGATGCTGGCAGGCAACTACCAGGACAAGCCTGCAGAAGTCCAGTGCACTCTAGATAGACTGCTGGAATACACTGAAATCAAGAATAGGTGTATATTGAAAAACACTTTATAAGGAATAAGAATAATGCCAAGATCATCAGAACAGGCTGATCTAATAGTTTGCGCTCATAAGGCAATAGGGCATGGCGCCTTCTGGAAGACACTTTACAGCTAAAAACCACATAATTCTTGGAAACCATGGCCTTTGACGTACAAGAAACGCTGAGCTGCTGTAAAGAATGCCAAGGGGAAACCCTGTTCAAAAAGTCAGCATCCTACCACTTAGCTTGGCCTAACTTTGCTTGGCACACCATCTCAATTGATGTCGTAGGACCCTTGCCAGTCAGCAAATATTACACCAAATACATCATTGTTGCAATATACCACTTGACCAAATGGGCAGAAGCAAAAGCGGTGTGCAACTTAGGTGCTAACACTACTGCAAAATTCCTACTTGAACAGATCATATTACGTCATGGTTGCCCCCAAGTTATCCTCACTGACAACAGTACCAACTTTACTTCCCATATGGTGACCAAGCTTAATGAACTTATGGGAATCTGAGGAGTATTTTCAACACCCTAGCACCCCAAGTCAAATGAAATGGCAAAGAGAGTTAATGCAACCTTAGTAGGCATCTTGAGGAAATTAGCTGCTAGCTGCCTCACTGAGTGGAACACGTTCCTGCCACCAGCTATCTTTGCCTACAATATTGCCACTCACTCCTCTACAGGGAAATCACCATTTCAACTCTTACATGGCAGGCACCCCGCACTACCCCCCATTCTTTACTCCTGCATCAGGGAAGAAGACAACCAGTCACCCCATGCTTACCAGAAAAGGCTTGCCTGCACATTAACTCAATTACAGTCAAAAGCCTATTCCAATGCATTGGCCAAGAAGATAAGGAGTCAGGAAAAAGATAACACCCAATGGGCCTCTCTCCAAGAGTTCCAAGTAGGCAACTGGGTGCTCTTCCATAACACACATGGATTTGGCAGAGCGCACAAACTTGCCACCCTATGGATAGGCCCATTTGAAATCATCTCCTGGACGTCCACTAATGCCTATACTATTAAAGAGGTTAAGGATAGACAGATGATCAACCAGGTACACACAAAGTTCCTGAGGAAGTTTTTAAAGAGTCCCCCTTCCAAAGAATAAAATGATACAACTACAAGAACTAAGTATATGGGAGAAAAAAAAGAGAAACTGAGACAAACAAAACAAGAAATAAAAATAATAAATTATAATTATAAATACAAAAGATAAGGAAGCAATGTTTTATTGCTAGACTACTCAGGAGAACAATGCTCAGAGCCAGAAGAAGACCCATTGCCTGGAGGTCCATTTGAGGTAACTGCAGAAGGAACGCCACCTGCGGGAAGACAGGGGATGGAACAACAACTGGAAGCAGAACAAGGGCGCTTTGATGCTGAAAGGGGAACCAGAGGAGCTACCAACTTGTATTCATCATTGTCCATTTGGTTACAGACAAATGCAAGAGCCAGCAACATTTGGCATCAGGCCAATTGGGAATTGTGGGACATACTGGTCCAACTGCACAGAGGCAAACAAAGATTACTCTTGTTAACTAGAAGTCCCCACCCACCATGAGCAGAGAAGGCAGAGCCTATAGTTAGACAGTCAAGCAGCACATCCTTCATGTAAGAGTAACATTCTGGAAAGGATACCTTTGACTGATAGGCTAGCCTGCAGAAGTGTTCAAGGCAACGCCCTGCAAAACTCACCACGCCGGAAGAACACACCTCAGGAGGATACCACATGAAGTGGGCAACAGATGTGGCCAAGGGAAGATACAACTGGGGGTTGTTGTCCTTCACTGCCTGCACAAACAAATGCAAGGCGAAGGAGAAGTAACAGGGCGTGTTAGCCTGAAGGTCCAGCCCAATAGGTTGAGTAAGCTCAGGATCAGCAGACTACTCTAATGCCCAGATGCAAGCAACCTCACAAACGTATTGGTTACGCTGGGTGATGGTATAGACATGCTGCAAAGACAAATCCACTGGTATTTTTGGCTGTGATGTGCAGACAGAGGTCAACCTCCCCAATTAGCTGCTCCATGTTGTAGCTACTGTGGTAACAAGCGCCCAAGCGGATTGGTGTCACAGCATTGTCTTTGGCAAACAATGCTTGGACATATACATATAATGTCTCTTTGTGGTGGCTTACCCCAAATCAATCAATGATGGCAGAATAGGCGGAGAGCAACTCTTTGGAGTTGCAACAAGCACAAAGTAACGCGGAAGGCGTTACAAGCAGGGAGGAAGCAGTTTCAAGGATGATATTGTCAGACCAATCTTGTAAATCCTCAAAGCCAAGGCAAGGAAGTTGGATCAAGGGTGCCTCAGTCTCCGCAAAAATAAAGTCTATCTCCTCTTCCCCTTCAACATGTTTGTCTGTGCCATGCTCTGACCCCGCCACTGTGGTATTGCAGTCCTGGGCCTGCAACTGACAACTGCTAACAGGAAGTAGCTGGTTCAGGAAACGGACCCAAGAAGAGCGCGGCATTTGCATAAATGCCTTACAATCTTCATCTGTCATACCAGCCATGAGGTCTTGGTAGACTTGGCGCAAGGAAGGTTGGTTATTATTGGGGGCGCTCATGAGGAAAAGAATGAAGGGTAGCCCTGGTCAAGTGGGGGGATATATGAAGAATTGTTGACCAGGGATTGTGGAGAACTTAATTCATTAGGTGGCTATGGAAAATTAACCAGGGCCAATCAATTACCCTTCTGTAAATTAGTATCAACTTATCATATAATTAAATATATGATTAGTGGACCATGACGTTGTTGTCAAGAAATATTGCGCCACGCTGCCACTACCTTAAATAACAAGCGCCACAGCGCTGGGATCAATTATTCTTGGCGCCAGAGCGCCGCCTTAATTTACACCAAGCGCCAGGACAATTATTTGCAAGCTCCCAAGCACTGCAATAATTTACATCAAGCGCTGAGGTGCTAGCACAATTAATATTGAGCACTGAGGCGCCAGCTTGAAGAGAAAATAACACTGAGACGCCAGGGTTGATTTGAATGGCCTATTTGACTCCTTGTTAGAACTAGATATAGAAGTGATTGCATATCTTAAAAAGAATCACTGATTAATGTGCTAGCAGAGGGTGTCCTTGTGCTAGGCATTGCAGGATTGCGCCCTAAAATAGAAGGTTGTCCCTTTTTCTTCCAACCCAACTCAGACTCTACAGTGCGCTGGAATGTCCTAGAAGACATTGTCAGTGACTGGTGATTAGTAATATGAGAATACCCCTATATAAGGTGTTGGCAGTAAACGCCAAGGGGAAGAATTTTTACCTACTTGTATAGGACCCAATAAAAATAATTACTACAATCCAAATTGGTCAATGTCTTCTGAATCTTCACATTTGAAGGCACATATTGAGTGTGTGCCCCTGCCTTTTAATTCTTCTGTTGAATCTGCCGGTGTACGCCAATTTTCAACACCTTCCTCAAAAATAAGTTTATTTAGCCCCTTGGCTGTGCCAGGGGCCAAAAAACTTTTTAAAAATTTCTGCGTTGTCATGAGGGTGGATCTTATAAAATCTCATACCAAGTTGATAAACTTTCTTTTTCCCTCTTTTCTTTCTTCTTCTCTCCTCTCCTCTCCTCTTCTCTTCTCTTCTCCTCAATTATCTTATATTATATCTTTTTACTGTATGTATTAGATTAAAATAAGGTGTATAAAATGTTTCTCTTTGATATACAACTTTGAACTATCTATATTGTCTTTTGGTGGAAGTACAGTGTTTTTAACATGAAAATATTCAAGACTTCATTTTATGAGATGTAAGTGGCAGGCTCTTGATATCTTTGAATATTATTAATTATTATAAATAAGATTTAATACTACATCTTTTATTAAATATAAAATTGTAAGGTATAGCTTTAGTAAGAAAGTAATGTACTTTATATTATTTCAATGACTACTTCTATAATTTTTATCATTGAAATAAGATCACTAATAAACCAAAATAGCTAAAAACATATTCTTGTATATTGTAGGAAAAATTCTTTACTTTGCTTATACTGAAGTATTATTATAGCTTTATATAAGCTGAAAATTTAATTTAATTTTTTTAAAACTATAGTTTATAAAGAAGTTTTTTGTGTAGTTTCATATTTTATATTTATTTAAATACAATTACATATAAACTCTGGTTTAATTTTGCTTTGAAACTAAAATGAACTTTTTAAAAAAAAACAGCTACTTTAAGAAGCTTTTTATTATCTAGCATATAATTTTTATTGCGGAGTTTGAATTTCTTAGGGTCTCTTTAGTCTTGAATTTTTTAAAATATATAATCTTATATTAAGAAATATATTTTATTTGGCTTCTAATTTAACATCTGTAAAATTGATTTCTACACTTTGATCTTTGATATTTTCAATTTTTGTACCCTGCATAGTGTTTCAATTTTTGCACTTTTTGGGGGTCCCATTTTTGGTTTTTGCACTTTTGACCTTACAAACTTTGACCTAAAAGACTTGTCCAGTTTTTGTGTGAATTAATAAATTTGTAAAGTGGGAAGCAAGAATCAAGATTGAAGAATCAATCTAGTGTATTTTACTAGCATAGGCAATTCTCCTTTATTTTCTCCCTTTTATTGTGTGCATTGAATCAATTGGATTACAGGAAACCCAGTGTAAATTGAAATGGTGTAATTACCAATTTACAATTTAAAACTACTTATAAAATATTTTATTTAGATGAGACCTACACAGTATCTTTATTTGTATAAGTTATAAAATACATATAAAAAAGGCTTTTTTAAAAACATAAGTGCTAATTAACAGTAGAGCTACCTTAGTGGTGCTATTTTGAGCTGTTCTTAATATAAGTGTCTTGGATTAACACTATAGGAACAGGCAAGTGCTTAAAGTTGAATTGCAGAGATCAAAATCTCAAAATTGGCAGATTTTTTAATCTCTGCACTTTTTTACACTAAAAAATTTTGTCAAAAAATCTAATATTTTTCTTAAATCTGAATTTTTTAAATGTTTTTACTAGTACTGTAAATTCAGAACCTAAATATAAAAATGTGGGATTGCCAAATCCTTGGTCCAAATTTCAAATCACATTTATGGGATGGCCTTTTTTAATTAAATTGAATTCTTTGTATTTTTATTTGAATATTTAAAAATACAGGAACTCATAGACACTTTGCAAATTTCAAGTTGAACTGCATATTTCCAATGGACAAAATGAATTAACTGGAATCAGATTTGAAGTGTTTAAATCCATCAATCATTTTCATTAAGTTTACTATGTTTTTTGAAATTGCAGGATTGTCAAATCCAAGAACCAAATTTCAAATCACTTTTGAATGTCACTAGTAAACTCAAATATTAATTGCAAAACTTAAATCCAAATTTAATATACAGTAAGCACACTAGGAAACAGTAACCCAAATCAAGAAGCTCCACTATGACTAAAATCAAATGAAAATTCAATCACAATAACTATGATTAGATATAAAAAGTAATTAAGCTTTAAAATTATCCAAACCTGAAAAGGACACAATATTATACATTTCAAATAACAGATATAGAAATTCTGTTACTATTCAAGGCTAAATCAATAGAAAATAACTACCCACAACTAAACCAAAAATATAAATAAATACATATTTAATCTAAAATATATTTTTTATTTTATTTTTATGGACCAACAATTGCATTCCCAACCAGCTCCTGCACCAGCCTGCGGCGCTGCCTGTCCATGAGGGTGTCCCAGAGGGTCCAATAATAGACCTAGAACACAACTCAAAGGGATTAATGCTAATACACAGTCCTCCCAATGTGCCAGCACCAGCCAACTACCTCATGAATCACATGCCAGAACTACCAGCTTGAATCCCAGGAAGAAGCCACTCTCAAGGCCTGCCACCAAAGTCTCCCATACCAAGGTCATCAGGGACAATGAGGTTACATACACCTCCACTGTGTACCCAGTTGTAACACAGCCCTGTACTCTGGATACCAGAGTTACCACTGCATGCCTCTGTGTTTTTAACACCTCCTATGAGCCATTGGCTACAACTAAGGAGCCATCTGTGCCTGTTATGTATTCAACAATTGACAGTGCCACTGATGGCAAGAATAATCCCATCTTCTACACAAAGGTCCACATTCCGTGTGTTGATCCTGATAGCCTGGATGCTGTGATACCCACCAAGGACCAGCGTTGTTTGACAGATAGTGAGCGTGAAGCTCTATTCAAATGCCTAAAAAGGAATGGCAGTCTGGGATATTGTGTCCCAATTTGCTGTCATGACCAGATATGTTGATGACCTCAATACCAAATATGACAACATTGGTCAAATTGAAAAATCTTCCTAGGCAAAAAGACAGTCAAAACTCTTGCAGCCTGTTCACATTAACATAATAAAATAATGGATAGCCAGGGATTGCCACCTGGACTCATTTTGTGTTCAATCAATGCTTGCCACCAAGTTCAGGCTTTCTGTCTCCAAAACCCTTGTCTGCAATACTATGTTCAATCTCAGCTTCTTGTGGAAAGTACTGGGGATTTCTCAGTACAACAGAAACAGCAAGAAAACAATTGATGGTTGCCACATTTATGCCAAGACCTATCTGGCTCTAAAGCATACTGGCAATGTACAGTTCTTCTACATAGATTCATTGTTGTTTTCCTCCTCACTCAGGTCTAGGCATGGGTGGGTCAAGAAGGGGTCCAAGGATGGTGTAGTATATTGTGCAGCTGTCTGTTCCCAGACCTATTCAATGGTAGCTCTTCTTGGTCCTTGTGGGTTGGATCAATACCAGATGATTAAGAGTTCCCATAATAGCAGGACATTTCTTGATTCTCTCTAAACCGTCCAGTAGTACATTTGGATTAATTAATGAGGTACATACAACATTGTTGTTTTGGATAATGTTGGGCTCCACAAGGTGGATTTGTTTGTCTGGCTCCCCCATCAATAAAAACAACCACACTTCCAACCACTGCCTTGCTGATTGTCCAATGAGACTCCTCTTCCTCCCACCATATTCTTCTTTTCTGGACCCAATCAAGGAGGTGTTTGATTGGATCAAGAACAAGGTGAAGAAAGACCTCCCATAGGACACCAAAGATCTCTTCAATATTCTTGATTTCAGCCAATTTGTGATGCCACCTGATGTGGTTGCAGCTTTTTACAAGCACTCAGAATCCTTCCTCCCTAAAGCTCTTGCTTTCAAGACAATCAGATAAATAGGGTATCCCTGGCTTTAATTTTTTTATTTTTATTTTTTAATGGGATTTAAAAATTAGTATTTTTTATAATAACTTGATGCTGTTTTGCATTCTATAAGTACCAACTTCTGATGTTAGTTAAATATAACTAAATTTATTAGATTCAGAGATAATTATTATTACAATACACCAAATATTTTATTAAATGTCAGATAACAAATAAATAATGAAATAATATACAACTAGATTAATTTTATTTTATAAATGTGATCCCTTTTAGCACAAGGGCTTTTATTTTTTAAAGCCACAAATTGGACCTTGTGAGTCATCACATGATCTTTATCAATTCAGTGCCACTTTTGCAACACGGCGTGAAAACCAATGATTTTTGTGTATCTCTTACTAATTATTACTTATGACACAGGTTAAGCATAGAAAATCTATTTATCAAATCATATTCAAAGAAAAATTAATTCAAGCTCTAAACAATTGATTGTTTAAAACATAATTGGGGTGGACAGTTTGAGGCAGGTAAATCAAGCCCATGTTTGTTAACGTACATATTATATGAACCCTTACTTGCCAATCAACTAAATAAACAAGTTTATAAATCACATTTTAATATTAAATGTGTTTTATTTATTGAAACTACTTCTTTATTATACCCTAAATAATTATATATTACTATTTAAATACAAAAAAATATAAAAAAATTAAAAAGGAAGAAGTTTTATTATGCAAAAGCAATAAGCAAGGGAGCTATTCCAGGGAATTATACCCCAAAATATTATTTCTGCAAGTGCTACTAATTGGGACCACATACTCTTCTGTATGTGGTAGATTATGCAAGAGCCAATTGTAACCAGGGTGGAGCTCATCACCCCAGTGGTGGCAGAGCACCTAATAAAAGGCAAAGGAGAGAGAATTTACAAGTAGTTGCTTTTAGGAGATAAATAGTAGCCATAAATTGATGCTAATACAAAGCTATCATACAGGATGTGCTCCAAAGCCTTGTAGCCCTGTGGAGTCTTTTGCTTCTCCAAAGCTAAACAGCAGACGTCCATCTGAAGAGGGATGTCTTTCTGTTTCTTTACATTTGATTTTAATATGCAGTGCACAATCCTCCCAAGGTATATTGCTAAGTGGACTTGTTGTGAGTGTATATTTCAGAAAACAGGCAAAAGATTTTGTAAATTGCTATTAATCTATTGATATAGGAGATACTGGAAATTTTAAAAGTCAACTGGCTGGGGCTTTGCTTGAGACCTCCCCCCATGCTTCTGTGAACAAAATCAATAAAAGCTTTAATTTATTCACGAGGTTTGCATCCCTGACTTTACTTGATATTAACCTGAAAAATTCATTAAAAATTGCTGCTTTTAAAAACTGATTTCCTATTTGAAATTCAATTTTCTTTAAATTTGATTCATAGGCATTCATGCTTGAGAATGGGAATCTTTCAATACATTCATAGATATATTCATCAAAATTAATTTGAAAATTTGTTTGGTGTTAATTCATTTGATAAAAATTTATATTTGCTCCAATTTCATATGATTCCCTAACCCAAGTTGAGCACCCAGCAGGTGGCAAATATTCCCTGTTCATTGCTTCCTATTTGAAAATTCATTCATATTCATTTGAATCATTCTTTGAACTTCTGCAGCGCTTCTTTGAATGATGGGTGCTATCAATGATTGATAACCCCATATACACCACTTGGTGTATATGCTGTCACCTCAACAACTTCTTCCTCATTTCTAGAAGTAACTAAAGGAAAGGTAATTAAAAGATAAAGGAACTTGCTAATTCTTTCCCCTGCAACCCCCTCAGCCACAGGTGCCCCTTCAGCAAATTTCATGAGTGTTGGATGCTTTATCATTAATCTTCCTGGTCTTGATCTTCTTTATCTTTATTACAATTCTTTCTTCCCTTTGAGTTTCTTAATTTGATAAAGTTTCCTCCATGCTTGAAGAGTTTCTGCCTCTTGATTGTTAATCATTTCCTTTGTGTGATTCTTTTTCTATTTCAACATTTTCATTTTCTTCAACCAAATTGTTTCCTCTTCATTCCTTTCATTTATTATCATTTCATTTGATATTTCATTTCCCTCAATAAGCTTGATCTTTTGATTATTTTCTCTGGCACTTTGCCAGAGCTCAAATGTGTTATAACTTGCATCTTAAAAATTCAAGCTTGATAAAATATTTCCCTGGAGATTAAGTAATTTTTCTTTGCTCTTTTCATCTATGATAGTTCCCAAGTTACTTAGGGCAACTTCATTTTCTTGTATTATTGAGTGCACCTCATTTCTTGATTGTTCTGTTATTATTTCCTTGATGTTTTTTCAAGGTCAACCACCTTCTTGAGGGCTGCCTCCAATAATTCACAAGGCTGTAAATATTAGGCATGTTGTTTGAATTACATACCAAATAATGGTTTTTATATGCCTACCCTCAACACATAATTGGTAAATTATAGATAATGAATACATTTAATTGACAATTATTGCAAATAATACAAAAACTAAGATAACATACTAAAAAATTGCACTAAACTAGCCATCTGAATTAGTACATGTAGATTATATTTTTCCAGTATGTATCATTTTTTATTTGAAAAACTAGTATTTTATTGATATCTCACATTGAATTGTGAATGTTTTATTAAATTTTAACTATACTAGGTTGTATTGCTAGCCATATCAATTCCGCATTATGTGCATAACTCAATGCATTCTGTATAATAAAATTCATTGTAAACTTGGAATTTTGCATTATGATTTTTTAACTGGACTGTGTTTATATTAGGGAGCCATTAACACTTATTACAAATATTAATACAGAGTTCATTTTACAGCTTGCATATTTACCTATTAATAATGATTCTGTAAATTTTTTGTCAGATTTTGTGAGGTAATAATAATGTAATGGATTAATCAATCCCTGTTTATGGTCATTAATTAGCTGATTTTCTTTGCTGTGGTGATTGTGCATTTTCTGATATTTATGCACTGATATCCAATTGGTTGGTTTCACATCCCATCACACAGGCAATAGGAAACGTGGTTACCACCCCAAGACTGGATGTGGTCAGGGTGGCAACCATGTTTCCTATTGCCTGTGTGATGGGATGTATGACCAACCAATTGGATACCAGTGCGTAAATATCAGAAAATGCACAATCACCACAGCAAAGAAAATCAGCCAATTAATGACCATAAACAGGGATTGATTAATCCATTACATTATTATTACCTCACAAAATCTGACAAAAAATTTACAGAATCATTATTAATAGGTAAATATGCAAGCTGTAAAATGAACTCTGTATTAATATTTGTAATAAGTGTTAATGGCTCCCTAATATAAACACAGTCCAGTTAAAAAATCATAATGCAAAATTCCAAGTTTACAATGAATTTTATTATACAGAATGCATTGAGTTATGTACATAATATCTAAATATCAAGATTTAATTTCTAGCTTCAATATTCTATATTATATTTACATTTTTTGGTTCTTAATTTATTATTGACAATGAAAAATATTCATGAAACTAATTATGTCACTACATCAAATGTACAACATTTTATTAATTATGGGGAATGTCAATAATATAATAAATATATTATTAATTATTAATTGAAAGAAATAATATCAATTTTAATAAATTTTCAAAAAAGGTTTTATTTTACTCATCATGGGACAAGTAGGAGAGGGAGTGGGTGGAATGTATGTTGCTATCATGTGCACCTGTAAAAGGGACAGCATCAGAGGTAGTGGGGAGGGATTGGGTGGTGGCTTGGGGGTCAGGGTTGGAGGCAGGTGGCTTGGTCTTGATGGGGGAGTTGAGGAGGTATTTCAGGATTGACAATTTTCTCCCCCTTGAAACCTGGGGCCAAGGCCAGGATTTGAACCCTGACCCTGAATCCCCATGGTCTGTCAGCCCTAAGGATTAACAGGCCTGCTGCCTGTGTTTTCCTGGGATTGAGCCCTCTCAAGCTAAGACCAAGCATGATGCACTAGATGGGAATATCAGCCAAACCTTGGAAATAGAAGCACAAATCAAAAGATCAAATGAATTGACTAATGGAGGCAAAGAAATTCCTACCATTAGCTTCATTAGTTTAAAGTTGTTGCAGCCCATACCAGAGTCTGACTGGGCTCCCACAGGGGAGGCAGACTGGGCCTGGAAGGCCATGTACACAATAGGCGATATATGGACCAAATAGTTAACTGCAGTAGCAAGGGGGTGCCAACTCCCAGTATGGGGCACAACCTGTCAGCCAGCCTCAATACTGTGAGACAGACAAATCCCAATTTACTGAAGTCTTGAGCAGGGGCGCATTGGGCAAAGGGAGAGCAGCAGGAATCTCCTTCATTGTAGGCAGAAGATCCAGGTGATGAGGGTGATAATACTCCACATCAAGGGAGAGGGGTGTATTGACCGTGGTAGCAGGAGTATAGCCAGGGGGCTATGGATAAGCAAATTTGTATTGTGTTGTGGATTTGCAAATGGATGCAAAAAGAATAATTAAATTGGAGCAAAAATAGACAATTTCTGCAATGAGATAATGGTTTCTGGGCATAGACTTGCTTTATTAAGATGCCAACAGTGAGGAGGGCTTCTCCTCCTCACTACTTATACTTACTGTAGATTCTGTGGCCTTTTGTGCCACCAGAGAACTGATGGCATCAATTCAAGTTGAATTTGCAATTTTTACTGGAATTTGCGTGCTTGGGCAAGGGGGTGAAAGTTCATTGGTTGCCATAACATGAACTTTTCTTGAACTACAGAATGCCAAGATGCCACAGTTATTTATAGTTACTGCAATTAATATATTGTCTGATTTCACAATCAAACAATTGCACTACTGATGTGCCATTTCCTAATAGGTGAGTGGCCCAAATTTGATAACAGGCTTGAAGCCAGGGATTTGAGGCTTGTGTGCCTCTCAAATCCTGGGCCATTTTCTAGTCAAAAGGGGGTTTTTGCCCTGGAAGATACTTTGTGTGTATTTCCATGCTGTGGGTTTTCTCAACTCTAGGGAGGTCAGCTTACTGTCCAGGGTAATCTGGGCCCTGACAGAAGTCAACACTAGTGGCCAATCAAGAGCCATCACTGGAAAAAAATGCAGGTCAGAAGCCTGCTCCCACAACCACACCTCAGGAACAGAAGAATCAAGTGACATATTCTGAAGCTTTGACCAATAAGCAAACACCCAGCAGCAGAGCCATTTGCTGCTTCCAAACCCAGGTTTCTTGGCCACCTGATCTCATATTTCCCAACTCTATGAGGATCCCCAGTTGAAAATTGTAAAGTTTGGTGGCAGGGTACTTTATAGACCCATAGACCCCGCACTCAGACTTTATTGCCATTTTTAAGTAAAGGCTATGTCATATTGGCTTCCACATCTATTATCTTATTTTATTTTTGCCATCTATTAATTCAGCATAAGACTATACGGCCCAGCTGCCTGCAGATTCCTGTCCACCAGGTGTTTCTTTTGGCCTCATTCATTTCACAGAGTATCCATTAAAGACTGAGTATAAAGACCATACCCCAGAAAAGGTCCTTAAACTATATTCCTTGGCCCACATAAAATCTGCAGTTAGATACAACCAACAAGGTCCCTGGATCCTATCTGAGCCCAAATTTTTTAAAGCAAGTTCAACTTCTTGCCTGCCTACAAACTTGATGTGAAACCTCCTGTGACCCCCAAGCCAATGCCAGCATCCTTACCTGACCCTCCAACTGAACACACAATCAAATTGCTCCAGATTGTGTACATTACCCTCACTGGGGCAATTGACACAATAATCCTGGTTGCTGGCCTGTGGTCCTGGGTAGGTGTTGTGATCTGAGGCGCGCACAGATACACAACAGGGAATCCTAACCTTAGGATTGGATTTTTACTAAGTCTCAGTTAGAATGGCAGGGAAGGCTATGCAATTAACTTGTGGTCATCATTGAGTAATATCTACTAGACATGGCTAGAGAGGCGCCAAAGTACTGGGAGACACAAAGACAAAAATGTGAATATAACTTAAATTTTATTGGGTATAAATATTGGGAATATATACTGTGTAGCTTTTCCACAAAACAGACCATGGACTGTAGGATCAATTGTCACAAGCATGAGTGGGGCAAGTGAGTTGCGCAGAATCAGGAAACTGAACAATTGTATTTCCCATTTTGGATACAGACTCATTTTGAGAGGTGAAAGAAAAAGAGAGAGATTTGTCCTGAAAATAACCCATCAAATGCAAAAACAAAACATGGTGAATGGTAGCATTCACAACATTGTCCCCCTCTAGATTGGCCTTAGGGGGTAGTACTTGCAGAGGAACTTGGCATGCACTCAGGCAAACAGGCAACCACTAGAGAGGAGTTTCACGTGTACTCTGATCCTTGTTTGAAGATCACTTCTAGAGGCCCAACCCACAATGTGTCTAGCTTGTGAGTGTGTCCTCCTACTCTATGCTGATAATAGAGAACATGGTCCCCAATGCTGAACTCTGGCAAGGGGGAGCATCCAGCATTGTCAGGAGAGAGCTCAAGCGCCTTGTGTGAGAGAGGTAGGCTAAACTAACTAAGTTTGGCTCTCATCCCAGGGGGAAAATCCACCAGGACACCATCCAGTGCAGGACTGGGAGCCTGCTCAAAGTGGCATCCACAAGGAGGACACATCAGATAGTTAGGGGAAGTAGGAGTCCAAACCTATTGGAATCATCCCACTGAGCAACCAGGGGGCGCTTGGGGGTAGACTCTGGAACAGCCTTGTCTCCTTCTGGGACCAGTACAACTGGGGCCTCAGAGGAAAGGGGGAAATGGGAAAGACAGGGCTGGGAACGCTGAGGGGGATAGATTAGGGGTCACAAACTTGAGGTCATCACAGGTGAGGCTTCTTACAACATTCTCACTAGTGGTGAGGATATCCTGAGCTTGCCCAGGAATGTTACCAAATATTTGTAGAAGTTAATCAGGATTAGCACCCACACAATGGAGTGAATGAGAAATACGCCCCCAAAGGTCAGGGGTGGTGCACCATATCATCATCAAGGCTGGTGCCAAGGTGAACACAACAAACTTAGCAAAAGGTACCAACATTTTACTTGAATCTACAGCAAGACCAGCAAGAAGCAATTGTTCTCTTAAGTTTTGTCTTTGTCTAAAACAAAAGGAAGCAACCAGAAAGGGACCAAAGACAAGCTAGAAGGCCCAAGAAGTTAAACAGGACACAAAGAACAACATCTGCAGAAAAAGGGACTTCAAAAGCAGGATTTAAATTTTTAAAGTGTAAATGAAACCACAGATAAAGTGAAAGCAAAAGAGAGATGAAAACAAACTTTAAATAGGTAAAATATATTGAATTTATCACTAATGTTTAAGTTCAAATGGTTCTCTTTTAAAGCAAAAGCAAAAAGCTCTGATGTTGATGCTGACAACGTGTAGGAAGCTCCAAGAAGACGCAGAGAGGCCCAGGAGCAAAGGGAAGAGGTAAGGGAAAGGTGAACAATGCTAACAATTTTTAGAAAATCAGAGGGGACCAAATGGGACCCAAAAATAGCCAAAATTAAGTAAAGTACCTAACTTTAATTTGTAAGAATGAGCAAGCAGGTGACCAAAAGTCCCCTGTCTTGCTTTAAGGGTGGTAATCCAAATTCAAAGATCACCTGACCCAGAGGCGTGGACTTGATTGGCTGCAGGAGAAATTTTACCAGGCAGATCCAGCAAGCTGGATGGTTTGGCACCAATTTCTGACCCCAACTCTGATTTGCTGAAATTAAATGAATGGGGCAGGTCACCATTCAATCCAGTTAATTTGGAATTTAATGATTTGGCAGTAGTGCAACCTGATTGTTTAGACCTAATTAATTTTAAATGCGGTCAAGCCCAAGCCAAAAAATAGTCCAAATTAATCAAGGATTCCTCCTAAGTAGGAACAGAGTTCCCAAAATCAACATTTGCTGCCTGAGAGGGGTATGCCAACACAAATATCTTGTCAACTGTGTGGGCTAAATCTTCAAGGGATTTTAGGGACTTGGCTGGCTTCTGAGGAGATTTTTTGCTCTGGCATGAGAAGATTGTGCTATCCAAGGCCAAAGGGGGGAGTAACCTTACACCTTGGTCTTATACGCAGAAGTTTATGCGGTAGCCTGTATATAAATTATGCAGTTTACTAAGTCTTTGATATGGTCATAAGGATTCATGGTCTTATCAGAGGAGAGTAGGGGGCCCCAGGAGCAATGGAGTGGTGGCCTCACGTCCATACAGCATAGCAAAGGGGGAATACCTGGTGATACAATGTTTTCTAAGGCAATAGGCAAAGAGAGCTTTGGGTAAGTATTATCCCAGTTTGCAGCGTCAGAGTAAGTGATTTTCTTTGTGATAGAAACTAGGGTCAAGTTTGCACGCTAACTGCCCCATTGGTAGAAAGATTATAGGGGCAGAGAAAGATTAGTTAGACCCCAAGGCTTTTACAAGAGAGGTTACCAACTTGGCATTGAGTTAGTCCCATTGTCAGACAGCAACACTTGAGGGCAGCCATGGCAGAAAAATATGTCTTGCAGCAGAAAGGCGGCAGTTGTCTTGGCAGTGATATCCTTAGTAGGACAAGCTTCTACCCACTTGCTGAAATGATCAACAGCAATTAGGATAAAGCAGCAACCAGAGAAGGAACAGGGGAGAGGTCCTAAAGCATCAATGCTGACAGTGTGAAGTGTGCTGAGGAGGAACTAGCTTAAACTTGTGAGAGGCAGCCTGAGGTTGCTGGAGCTGGCAATTGTGATAACTAGCTATGACATCTGGAATCATCAGGAAAAGGTTTCCCCAGAAATAGTTTTTCTGGAGCCAGTCAAAGGTCTTGGCAATGCCTTCGTGTCCCATCTCCTTAGGAGCTTAGAGCACCAGCAAAAGGCAAATGCTAGGCAGTATAAGGCAGGTATTGGTCTTGCACTTTCTTGAAAAGCTGGTTGTTTAAAATGAGTGTGTCCTTGGATAGCTTGGATAGGGTACTTCAAACTTCTTCTGTCTTGCTCTCCCAAAAGGAAGGATATCTAATTAGTTCATAAAGTCCTTCAGCCTCAGCAGGGTGTAGAGCAAGAATGGGCATTCTGGATAAGCTGTTGTTGTTCTGATGTTGAATCCTGGGACAATTTAGCACAGCAAATTTGTAACCTTGCAGGCAGAGAGCCCATCTAGCTAGTTGTCCTTCTGGTTTCTTAAGCTGCTGCAGCCACTTAAGCAAAGCGTGATCAGTGACCACAGTTAAATGGGTGCTGTACACATAATGGCGGAACTTTTTGACTGCATGCAACGCAGAAAGGCACTCTTTTTGTGTGAAGCTGTAATCCTTCTTGTGCTTGTTTAGGAAACAGGAAGTATAGGCTACAGGGTAATCCACACCCTCATCATCTAGTTGAGCCAGGATGGCCCCAATAGCTAGGTCTCTAGCATCAGTGTATAGGATGAATTCCTTATTGTAGTCAGGGTACACTAGGATGGGAGCCTCTTTGAGTTTCTGTTTAAGGGTCTCAAAGGCTTGTTGCTGACTAGCAGTCCATTCAAAGGGGACATTACGTAACAGTTGGACCAAAGGTTTGCTTGTATTGGCAAAGTTGGGGATGAACTGTCTGTAGTAACCCATTATGCCCAGAAAGACTTGTACTTCTTTCAGGTTGGTGGGTGGAAGCATTTTGTCAATAGCCTCAACTTTCTTGGTCATTTGGTGGATCCCTGTCTGGATTACCTCATGGCCCAAGAATTCAAGGCGTTCCTTGAAGAAGGCACACTTAGATGGTTTTAACTTAAGACCAGCTTCTCAAATCTTTATGAACACTTCCTTGAGACGGGCCAGGTGGTTGGTAAAGGTAGCACTAAAGACAGTTATATCATCTAGGTATACTAAGATACATGAAAGCTTCAAGTCACAGAGGATGGAGTCCATAGCTTGTTGGAAAGTAGCCAGGGCATTAAAGAGTCCTTGTGGCATACATGTTGGCTCAAACAGTCCTTCAGAAGTGATGAGCGCGGCCTTTTGTTGATCCTTGGGCAAAAAGTCAACTTTCCAGTACCCAGATGCTAGATCCATTGTGGAGAAGAACTTAGAGCCTCCAAGACAGAAGAGAGCATCATCAATAAAAAGCAAGGGGTGGAAATTCTTTTTGGTTAAGGAGTTCAATTGTTGATAGTTCATCACAATGCAATGACCTCCATCTTTTTTCTTTAATATGAGCAGGGGGAGGCCCAAGGACTTTAGGAAGGAGCCAGTAGCCCAGCGTCTAATAGTTGTTTGAGCTCTTTAGACACCTGAGCGTCTTCTACTTGACTGTGGCAATAAGGTTTAGCTTGGAAGGGGGGCGTCACCAGTATTAATATTGTGAATAAAGCCTTTGGGTAGATCATAATCAGTGCTATCTTTAGCAAAGATATCTGAAACTTGGTCTAGCAAATTGAGCACCTCCTTTTGTTGGACCAGAGATAGTTGCAGTAAATTCTGTGCAGTGAACAAGGATAGAACTTGGGGCTCATTCTCAGGTAAATTAAAGTCCTGAAACGTATCTAAGGAGTGTAGTGATAGGATATCAAGAGCATTCAACAACTTGCCATAACCAATAACCTGCCCTCTAGACACATTTATGGGGAGAGCAGTTAAGTTAGATACCAGCAATTGAACAGGGTCTTTGTTCAAAACATCCAATATTCTGTGGTAGAGTTAAGGTTTGTTGCAGCCTAGCAGGGGAGGAGAGTACAGTTCCAAGAATGTGCGCTCTGGTAACTTATATGATATTTGGGAGTCCAGAATGACTTACAAGCCAGAGGGAATAGTCACAGCAGAGGTGGCCAGGAGAGGGATCCCCTCAGACGCAGGACAAGCCATAGGCAGACACTTGATGTTGGAGGAGTGGTTGTGGTATTTTAAAGTGAAAACCCCAGTGGGATATTCTAAGGCACACATCTTGAGGCACTTCCTGGGAACTTTGACAGGCTCCTCAAAGATCAGAGGGACTTTTTACCCTAAGATAGAGAGGTAGCCATCTTTCAGGTTGATGATCCCATTGTATTCTCTAAGGAACTGAGTACCAACTAGGAAATCATAACTCTTCTTCTCCAAGACAAAAGCAGGCATGGCTAAGAGTAGCTTTCCAGGTGCATGGGAAGAGCAGAGTAAGCCCCTATAGAGCAAGTCATGGATAGTCCAGATGTACCATATGACTGATGATAGTTAAGATCAGGGGTGAGTTTGAGCTTCTTGACAAGCTTTGAGATGACATTAACAGGAGATCCAGTGTCCAAGACAGCCTTGATTTTACCTTTTGAATGGATATTTCCACACAAATGGTTTACAACCAAAGGGTGGAAGGACGGCCAGGATGTCCCTGGCTTCTGCTAGATCTTTGTCTCATTTTCAATCATGCATCTCAAACCTGGAAACTCTTTATAGAAATTCTGTAGAGGAAGCAAAACTGAAACATTCTTGAATACAGCATTGGCAATTCCAGCAGCTTCCTTGGAAGATTTGACAAGCACAGAAGACCTCTTAGCTTGAGTGAGGTATGGACAAGAGACAACCATTTTGGCTTCAGACAAAGGCTTGACAGTTGTTGTAGCTTTCCTAGAGAATAACTTATAATGGAATACAATGGTTTTGGGGACAGCAAGAACTGAATACCCATAAGTGTCAGGGTCCTCAACATCTGAATTTTTCATGTCAGAGTTTTCAGAGATATTGTGGAACAGCAGTAGAATGGGAGGAGCCTCAGAGTCAGCAGGCTCAGAGTTGGCTATGGAAGGGGGATGGAAGGAGACTGGGAAGAATTTTCCACCAAGGTTGTCTCTATCTCTAGGTTGACTGTTATTTTCCCGCCTGTTTCTTAGGATCAGCTCCTTCAACCTGAGGATTGGTGCAGACTTGAGAATGGTGACCTATCTAGTTGCAGTTATGATAACCTTGATGTCTAGGAGGGTTTTATGAATTCATGGTGAGGATGCAAGGGCCACAGGATGACACACCAGAATTAGAGGCAGCACAATTCTCTTGAACAACTGCTCCAGAATGGGTAAGGTGCATATCTTACAACAGTGTTTTTTATGCTCTTCATAGAGGAAAGCATGGCCTTGTGAGCCTTGAAGTGGAGACACAGAAGCTGATTAACCTTGAGGGCTTGAGCGCAAGCCATGTAAGCCTCATGTGCTGTCAACTTTCTGCTTGTTATCAATTGTTGTCCTTCCATGTAGGATCTATCTGCAAATTCAGCTATAGTCTCCTTATGTTTGAAAGCAATGCGCATAAAGGCGTCTTTCTTCACTTCCAAGCTAAGGCTGACACCAAATTTTTCAATCAGAAGCTACTTTATTTCTTCCCAAGTCTCAATGGTGGGCAACTTGGGCTCTACTACCTCCTGATAGGTTGGGTGCAGGCAGGTTAGAATGTGTTTCTTCTTAACCTCATCAGAGGCTCTCCTCATGGCAGTTTCATAGATAGTTAGGAAAACTGCAATGGTTGATGTTTTGGGATCAAAGACTTGCTTAAAGGTAGGCTTTAAATGTGCTTCTGAAGCCAGGCCACCATTGTTGCTATCAAGTAGATTTATGCGCAGGGAGAATTCTGCTTCAGATTTAGAGGGGAGCTGTCTGGCCCACAGCTGTCAAACACTTTCTTCAAGAGTAGTCAAGGTCTCCTCAGTATGGGCACCATTATTATTAGCTAAAGTGGTCTGCTGCTCAGTAACATCTAGGTGTTGGCCCTGGGTTGTCACTACTGTGGAGAGCTCCCCCAGTTGTGAGGTAAGGGAAGGTCCCACTGAGAGGCAAGGGGCAAACCTGTCATTTACTTAGTCAATTAATTCACTCATTTCTTGCATGTTCTTGTCAAGTTTGGAGTAATCCCGTTTCAAGTGGTCCACCTCATTGGCTAGAGCAATTAACTCTCTAGCACATTGGATTCAGGGGGCTCCTTGCAGGCCAGGGCAGCAGTCATCTTCATCAATAACCCCAACTGGACTAGCAGCAGTCACCACCATTTTGCGTAAGGCAGCAACCTCTTGCTGTAGCTCAGCAACTTGAGTTGTTAAAGCAAGCACCTGGGGATCTGGCTTAGGTGCTTTGGTAGGGCAATGTCAGGGATTCTTTCTCTGAATCCATTAATAGTATTGACTACAGTAATTACACATCCAAAACACAGCAACCCAGCCACCAAGTTATAGACACCAGTTTTTTTAAAATTGTGGATGCAAATGGGGATCAAACTTGGAACCTGCAAGAAACACTGATTTTTAGTCCAAACACAACTAGTCAACTTACTTTAACTATATATAATCACTTGATTGAGTCAATTCTTGCTTTAGCACTTCAAATTAAATACAAAAATGTTAGTAAGTTACATGATAACATCACTTACTGTTTTCCTGTTGATTGGCTGCTTTGGATGCACTTGACGGCCACAGATATGCTAAAAGAACATGAAATTAAGGCTCTGCTCTTGAAATTAGTGGATTTTTCTTATGAGACCTGCTTTAATTACCAAGATCTTGTGGTTTGCTTTGTTTCTGTCTCTGTAAGAATCAAATTTATATTACATATACAGGCCACAATCAATATCCATCTCCCAGGTATTAATTTCAGCCATGATATTCATGCCAATTATTGGTAAATCCCTCTCATCTCCCCTTTTATCCTCTTAAATTGACCATCCTCTATTTTGAGGCTATTTAAGTGCAACAACTTTATCAAACTTAGTTGTTCCAACAATAAAGATTTTACTCTATATCTGCCAATCCATTACCTTCTGATATCTTATTTTTGAAGCCATGAGAGGAATCCTATTCCTGTTCTGGTTTCTAGCTTCCTTCTTGTCTGTGGTGTTAACATTGGAAAACCCAACACCCGCTACTGACTGGTACAACTCCTCTCCTGATGATGCGCATCAAAATGAATCCCTAGCACATGGATGGTTCAAGTACCCCTCCAGTCACTGGGGACGTAAATTCCAGTATGGTTGCTTGTCCACTCCTCCTCCTGCTGAACCTTCTCTGGTTAGACCTTACGCCTCCTTCTACATTTTAACATATGTGGTAGGATACTATATGCTGGGTTGTTTCAGCTCTATGTTTGGAATATTTGCCTATTTGGATCACCTCAAACATCTCTCTGATCACTGTTCCATTGGCTTGGTAATAGCAGGGCTTAACTTAGGGGCCTTGGCCCACCAATTAGGGAACTTTTTCCCTGTAAAGTGTGCCCCTGACAGTTTGTTGGAACCCATCTTGAGCTTCTTACTTAGAAGTTCAGAACCAACCCCTGAAAGCTACCTGCTTCATACTGCACTTACCAAGAGTTTGATGGTCACCTTGATTATTGCCATCATTAGCCTTACCACCTATATTCTGGTTTGCCTCTTCTTGCATACCGAGACCCCCGTTGCCTCCAGCACATCTGCGCCTCAACAGGTTCAAAACCAAACTGTGGTACTAAACCAGATTTCAGCAGTATCTCCCAACAACAACAAAGGGAACAAGATTCTTATGCTCCTGGCTTTCTCATAATCACTTTTTGAAACATCTCCTGCACAATTCTAGACTGACGCACAAAAGGTGCATCACGTGGCCAAAAAGCTCACAGGCAAGGCCTGCGTCTGGTACGCCAAAGCCACCCTTCAAGGGGAGAAGTTACTAAACAACTACCCTGCCTTCTGCAACTCCTTGTTGTCCACCGTAGTATCAGCACAAACCACAGAAGAACTCAGAGACCCCATAATGACCTTATATCAAGGCAGAATGGTCACCTAGGGCTATATTAAAGAATTCTCTTGTCTCAAGGAAGCAATTGGAATGACTGATGCCAAAGCTTGTTACCTCTTCCAGAAGAAACTGTCTCCTGAACTCAAAATCTTCCTGGTCCATCATGTATTACCTGACAAGTTTTCTGATCTTACCAAAGAGGCTTTGAAATGGTCCTCCAAGGTAAAACAGCTTCCTTCTTGGAACAACACCAAGACTCTGCCTGCCCAAAACTCACTATCCCCTGCTGAGGTTCCAAAGGGATTAGTTCCTAAACCTGGGGGAGGTTACCAGTTGACCCCCAAAGAGAAACAACGTTGAGTCCGCAAAGGACTGTGTCTCTACTGTGAGCAATCAGGTCATTCCACCAAGGATTTCCAGGCACTCTCCAAGTTACAATCCGCTTCAGGCCATCTTCTTTCAACCACAGATGCTAATAAATCTTCAAGTCAGTCCTACGCTCTTTTGCCTGTTTTTCTAGACCACAAATTTGGCACTACAGCCAGCTACACGCTGATTGACACAGGAGCAATGGGGAACTTAATTTATCAAGACCTTTTGACTTTGTTAGGGTTTGAGACCTCAGGACTAGCTTTTGTAAGACTTGCAGAAGGTAACCCTGCCCAAGTAGGACGCCTAGTGAAACCCCTCCACACTCAGATGGGGAACAACTCATACCACCTACCCATCTCTATGCTCTCCAACTTGGCTTTCCTGTTAGTCTTGGTATTTCCCTGGTATCAGGAAGCCAAGTTACAGTTCAACTGGGACACTAACTCAGTTACGCTTCACTCCCACAGACAACCAACCACAGTGCCTCTCAAAAAACCGTATCATCAAGTACCAAAAAACTTCACAGCGTACTTAAACTCTCTACTTCTTGTGAGGAATCCAGCACATAATTCTATTCCAAAGGAAATTCAAGACTTAAAGGAGGCGTTTAGCAAGGAACTCTGCTCTGTCCTTCCTGACAAAATACCATCTGATCTTAGAATTGACTTGATACCAGGCTCCTCCCCCACCTGGGGAAAGCTTTACCCCATGAACCAAGCACAGGGAATTGCAATGAAGGCGTACCTTGACAAAAACTTAGAAAAAGGGTTTATGCGTTGATCCAAATCCCCAAGTTTATCACCCATGTTCTTTGTAGGGAAAGCTGACAGGACCCTGAGACCAGTTGTGGACTTCACCAAACTAAACGCCATAACCATTAAGAACCAAAACACCTTATCATCTGCAGAGTCCCTGACCAACCAACTTACTCACGCCAAGGTTTTTTCTAAACTGGACCTCCACAGTGCATATAACTAGATATGTATTGCTGAAGGCCATGAGTGGAAGACTGTGGTTTGCACTCTGTTTGGACTGTATGAATACCTGGTAATGCCCTTTGGCTTAAGTAACGCCCCAGAAGCCTTTCAAGGCCTCATGAGTGAGGTACTCTTCCCCTTACTAGATGTCTATATTGGTTGTTTATCTGGACAATATCCTTGTATACTCACAGAACAAGGAGGCCCATACCATACACCTACAAGAGATTCTCCAATTACTCATTGACAATTGTTTGTTCTGTAAACTCAAAAAATGCAAATTTTTGTCACTGAAATTGAGTTTTTGGGATACAAGATTAACCCAGGCGGGTTTTCAGTTGCTCTGTCTAAGGTACAGGCAGTCCTGGACTGGCCTAGACCTACAACACATACCAAGCTTTGAGGTTTCTTAGGCCTGGAAAATTTTTGCTGCAAGTTTATCAAGGATTTCTCCTCCACTGGTCTCCTGCTCACTCACCTTATCTCCAAAAAGGTTCCTTTTGTCTGGTTGTCTGAAGCTGACCTGGCATTTGAGACCCTCAAGAAGTTGTTCACCTCAGCTCCTGTCCTTCTCCGCCCAGACCCCAAATGTCAATTTTTTTGGACACAGATGTCTCTGAATTTGCCTTGGGAAGGGTGTTGCTGCAGCTTGAGGAGGATAGTGAACTCCACCCTGTGGCATTCTACTCCTATAAGCTGCTTGACCAAGAGAGAAATTACCACTTGTACAAGAAGGAACTATTTTCCATTGTCAAATCCTTGGACCACTGACGTCACTACTTGGAAGGAAGTAAATTCCCTGTTCAGATAAGAACCAATCATAAGAACCTTCTTTACTTCACTAAGAAGAGAAAGGTTAGTCCACGTCTGGCACAATGGGATATTGACCTACTTGCCTTTGACTTCAAGATTAGTTACACTCCAGGACACCAGAACATAGTACCAGACGTCATCAGTAGACAAGAGGACTTGAATGACCCAAGCCAATCATACGTTAAACACAATGAACTTGCTATACTCTCTGAAGATCAGTTCCTCTCCCACATCATGACCCTATCTTATCTAGCCACCTTGGACCAGGACATCATAGCATCTCAACTCCTTGATAAGAATAACACTCCCACTGGTCTTACTCTAAACAACAGATCTTGGTCAAAGAACAGAAGCCTTTATGTATCAACCAATGGATCTTGGTCAAAGAACGGAAGCCTTTATGTACCAATCAATGAACACTGACAAACAATCTTGGAAAGTTTCCACAACTCCCCTCTCACAGGACATGGAGGCATTTGCAAGACTTTCAAGAGAATCCAAAAAAGATACTGGTGGCCCAACCTGAAGAAAACAGTTGCCAAATACATCTCCACATGCATGCTGTGTGGCCGCAATAAACCCTCCATCATGAAGCCCCAAGAATTACTCAAACCATTACCTATTCCTCCGCGCCCTTGGCATTCCATCTCCATGGAATTTATTGTGGGCCTTCCAGAGAGTGACAACATGACTGGCATCTTTTTGGTAGTAGATTGACTAACAAAATATGCAATCTTTACGCCCTTCAAGCACGCAACGTTGGAAGACACTGCCAACATGCTTTTTACTCATGTAATTGCCAACCACGGAATTCCCAACAACATCATCTCTGATTGAGGTACACAATTCACATCCAAGTTTTGGCAGTTCCTAATTAAAGCATTACATGTTAAAACTCTCATGTCCACATCCTTCCATCCTCAGACCAACAGAAAAATAGAAAGGGTTAACCAAGTACTGGAAGGTTTTCTCAGGAACTATGTGAACTTATGATAGGATGATTGGTTAACCTTACTCCCACTTGCCCAACTATGCTACAACACCAATCACCATGACTATATTGGAGTATCCCCCTTCTTTTCCAATTATGGATATAACCCTGAAGATCTTCCTGAACCTACAACTAAAGACACTATTTCCTTCCGTGCACCAATGGGCAACCTCTTTACTCAATAATCATCAACAACTCAAGACACAATTGGAAAAATCCATCCTGAAGTATAAGACCCAAGCTGATAAACATCAAAGAACACCTGAAGACATCCAAGTGGGAGACTATGTGTTCCTCAGTGCAAAGAATCTCAAACAGGATATTCTGGGGCAAAAACTAGGACCAAAGAAGATTGGGCCCCTGTTGGTCATTGAGTGACGCTCTGATGTTAATTTCCAACTCAAACTTCCTGCAGGCTCCTCCACCCATTATGTCTTCCACATCAGCCTTCTGTCCAAATTCAAGGGTTCATCATCTAACCTGAACCAAAAGGACCATCCTCCTAATATCTTGAACCATACCCCTGAGTGGGAAGTAGAAGACATCCTCAATCACTGCATCTCTTGAGGCAAACGTCAACACCTTGTAAAATGGAAGGGCTATGAGGTAGAATCAAACTCCTGGGAACCAGAAGAGAACCTAGAGAACGCTCCTGAAGTCCTCTCACGCTACAAGGATACTCTGGAAGGGAAGAGCCTTCCTGGGGAGGATAGTGTCAGGGATTCTTTCCCTGACTCCATTAATAGTATTGGCAACAGTAATTACACATCCAAAACACAACAACCCAGCCACCAAGTTATAGACACCAGTTTGTTTAAAATTGTGGATGGGAACAGGGATCAAACTTGGAACCTGCAAGAAACACTGATTGTTAGTCCAAACACAACTAGTCAACTTACTTTAACTATATATAATCACTTGATTGAGTCAATTTTTGCTTTAGCACTTCAAATCAAATACAAAAATGTTAGTAAGTTACATGGTAACATCACTTACTGTTTTCCTGTTGATTGGCTGCTTTGGATGCACTTGACGGCCACAGATCTGCTAGAAGAACATGAAATTAAGGCTCTACTCTTGAAATTAGTGGATCTTTCTTATGAGACCTGCTTTAATTACCAAGATCTTGTGGTTTGCTTTGTTTCTGTCTCTGTAAGAATCAAATTTATATTACATATACAGGCCACAATCAATATCCATCTATCCCAGTTATTAATTTCAGCCATGATATTCATGCCAATTATTGGTAAATCCCTCTCATCTCCCCTTTTATCCTCTTAAATTGTCCAGCCTCTATTTTGAGGCTATTTAAGTGCAACAACTTTATCAAACTTAGTTGTTCCAATAATAAAGATTTTACTCTATAGCTGCCAATCCATTACCTTCTGATATCTTATTTTTGAAGCCATGAGAGGAATCATATTCCTGTTCTGGTTTCTAGCTTCCTTCTTGTCTGTGGTGTTAACCTTGGAAAACCCAACTCCCACTACTGACTGGTACAACTCCTCTCCCAATGACGTGCATCAAAAGGAATCCCTAGCACATGGATGGTTCAAGTACCCCTCCAGTCACTGGGGACGTAAATTCCAGTATGGTCGCTTGTCCACTCCTCCTCCTGCTGAACCTTCTCTGGTTAGACCTTACGCCTCCTTCTACCTTTTAACATATGTGGTAGGATACTATATGCTGGGTTTGTTTTAGCTCTATGTTTGGAAGTTTTGCCAACTTGGGTCACCTCAGACATCTTGCCATGATCACAGTTCCCATTGGCTCAGTAATAGCAGGGCTTAACTTAGGGGCCTTGGCCCACCAATTAGGGAACTTTTTCCCTGTAAAGTGGGTCCCTGACAAAGACTTCTGTGCCAAGTATCTTCTTAGCTGAACATTGTCCAAGGTCTTCATGTACTCCTTTTCAAGCGCTCTGGCATCTGAAGAGTTGCTTTTGGTATTGCTGATAGCACTGTGGTTGTCTGCCATCTTCTTCTTTCTGTATTGTCAAGTCAAGTGGGGGAAAATGTGAAATCTCTGGCTTTTTGACTTGAAAATTCAGCAATCAATCTTTTGATTGGAATTTGGAAAGATATTTGGAATAAATTGATGTTTGGCGCAAACGTTGATGCATCGGCCAAATTGGTGGCACTAAAGCCAAAGTGCTCCAAGAATTAAGAATGATTCTTCCCGGCCCAAAATCAATAGACCGGTCTGCCTAAATCCAATCCAAAATAAGTATCTACTTCAATCAATCCAGTGGTGCAGCAGCACCATCCCAAAATATCCAAGTGCTCCATAGGAGCTGAAAACTTGGTCACTAATGCACTTTTAGGTGCTTATCCTAAACATCATAACCACAATAATGGTTGGTTTATGGGTTAACCAGTTCTGCCTATATTGGCTGGGGTTGAACCTCAAAAAACTCCTTGATATATAATTTATATGTTATATTATTATACTCTGCAATGGAGTGGATCCCACCCATAGGACATGGGATGGATGAACTGGTTTTCAGGAAGAAAGCCACAATAGCAGCTTGACATTGTAGCTGGCATCACGCTCACCTTAGGACAAGGCAGGAGCAGAAATGATGCAATATCAATGACTATGTGATGGAGCATTGGGCAAGATGTCTTTTGGGTAACACTATCCAGTAAAGCCCCAATACATAGGCTGGTCCGGCCCTAGGATTCTTGGGTCAACTGCCCATGAGATAACAATCCTATAAAAGAATATTTTTCTAACAATGATAAAGATTCAACTCTTGCTTTCTTCAACTTTACTCTTTATTAAGGTTTATCTGTGTTTAAAGATAGTAAGACTGTGTTTTGGTCTGCCTAGATAAGTAAAAGGTATTTTTGAAGTTATTAACTGTGTATTGACATCCTTAGTCTTCATACAAGGAACTGATACTCTCTTCCCTTACAGTGAACCTATCAACTCTATTTTTCCCAAAGTTGAGAGGTGGCTTCATCCTTTTCATCATCATCTAGATTGGCTCTAGTGTTATGGCCAGGGGGACTCTTTCTATTATTGGGTAGGGCTTTGATGCCCTCCTGAAGGATTTTAAAGGCCTTTGTGTAGATCTCTTCTGTTGCCCCAGGAAGCAGAAAGTAGGCAAATGGGAGCACCTTGCCTTCAATAAGGGAATGTACAAACCATAGTTGGTAAAAAAAGGCAGGGGCATACTGCAAAGGGTAACTGCCAGAATTAACTCATTCTGCAAGTCAACTTACTGAATGTTGACAATTTGTCAACATTCAGTAAGTTGATATTATTTTAGTATTTATCTGCCAGAATTGGGCATTTCCAAAACTAAGCTAATTTTTCATAGTGAATTAGTAAGTCATAATTGCAAAATTAAAAAGGAACAGACATAATGTTGACACCATTTAAACAAAGGCTTATTTTTAAGCCAAAAAACCAATATAATTTACTATGAAAATGTAGGTTTCTTTGTACTTTTACATTAAGGTTGACTACAGTAAGTAATATCTGGATGTCAACCCCAAATAAGAATCCATGAGTTTCTTAATAAATTATACAATATTCTAAAAATAACTATTTTTATATTTTATACTACTTTTTTTATTAAATAATAAGATAAGCATTGAGTAAAGACATTTTCCAACTTTCATAGCATTATTTGTATTTTAGATATTTACTGTTATTTTAAACTCACTGGATAAACTATATCTTATTTTTGGAAGTCCACTTAAGCCAAAACGCATATGTTAAAACTAGAAATTATATATATTTAATTATAATGTTGACTTTGTGTCAAATTGACGTGTTGCCTAAATTGCAACAAAGGGGTTTAGCTAAGAAAACAAAGTGACATAATTTAAGCAAGATTTAATAGGAGAGTTACTATAAAAGAATGCTGACTGCCTGAATGTTGACACCTTCACTTGTTTATTAGTAAAACACTGCCGCTTAACAAAAAGCACACATACAATGGTATGGTAATTCAGGCCAAAGTACCCAGGGCTGTACTTTAGACTTCCCTCTACAATTCCTATTATTTAGTTTTCATAAGTTACATATGCAAATCTTTAAATTTTTAAATTTAAAAATAATCAATTTTGGCCTTAAAAAACCAACTCCAGAAAATATTAACCAAGCTTTATAAGTGATTTACATACTGCTTTTCTACTTTAATGCTGACTGTCAGTATGTTGACGTCAAAATTAAAGCGTTTTTTTATGCTGGCAAACTAAATTAAATATTTTTGACTATTGTGACTACCAGAATGTTGACTTTTTATTTAAACATGGGTTTTTTCTATTCTTTACTAATAAACTAGCTCTAAAATCACTTTCCATACTTCTATAAACTATTTACTTAATAATAAAATTTAAAACAAGTGATTGTCATTTTTTATTCATGTTTCACATGATTATTCTTACTTTATGAACTCTACTCTAATTATTGTAGGACAAATCTTCCAAGAAGCCACAAAATAACCCCAAGTCAACCAAGTAAGTACCCAAAGCCTCTGGAAAGGCCCAGAGTCCCTACCCAACAAAAAAACAGCCAAAAGCCCTCAAAGAAACAGAAGACAAAGGAGAAGATGCCAGACCCTGAAAGCAAAGAGCCCTCCCCTGCCCCCTCCTCTTTTCCAAGCTGGTACCAATCAGAAGGAGATAAGGTTCCACTAAACAAGCAAGGAAGAAAAAAGACACCCAAGAGTCCAGAACCCCATTCAAGCCCAGATGAATCAAGCTCAAAGGAATCAAGCCCCAAGGAATCAAGCTCATCCCAGTCCAAGAAGCGCAAGAATCCAACTCTAGATAATTTCCCTCCACCACCCAACAAATCTGCACCTCCATCCTCCTCATCAAGTATAAATAAAGAAGATCCTGATGATTACCTGTCTGACTATCATCAAGCACCAATGGCCCATGGGATCCCCTAAAGGTTCACAATATATGTAATGTCAAAGGAGAGTTTAAGCTCCCAAAGAAGTTCCCTTGGTTTTTCCCTCTAATGTCTGTCAAAGGAGGTGCAAGTTTAGTCTGTGATGGCTATGTTTTCAATTGCAACAATCATAAGAGAGCAGGAAGAAGCAATAATTATGTATGTGAAGATAGAAGCTGCGCTGCCAGGATCAATACAGAAGGATGGGATAAAGTCACTAGTGAAAAAGGAGAGCACACATGCAATGCTCCAATCAATCTTATCAAAAAGCTTCTAAAGTGGTACCTCTAACAAATGGTCCCAGTCTCCAAAGATTTCAAGGCTTCTGATCTGACAGTTAAGGCCACCACACACCTAAGTAATGAGAACCTGAAGCCCATACCTGACCACAACCAGTTAGTGAAGTACATATGTGACAAACGCCGTGATCTATTCCCCCATAAGAAATCTGCCATGGTCCAAGGAGAGTTAGTCTTGAAAGAGGAGTTAAAGATGTTCAATGGTGATGAGGTATTCCTTTTACATGATGATGGGCCTACAGCAGAGGCAAGAATTATATGCTATGCTACACAACAGAACCTGGAGCAGTTAAGGGATTTAGAGACCTGGTTATGTGATGGTACCTTTGCAGTATGCCCCCGCCTTTTTTTACCAACTATGGTTTGTACATTCCCTTATTGAAGGCAAGGTGCTCCCATTTGCCTACTTTCTGCTTCCTGGGGCAACAGAAGAGATCTACACAAAGGCCTTTAAAATTCTTCAGGAGGGCATCAAAGCCCTACCCAATAATAGAAAGAGTCCCCCTGGCCATAACACTAGAGCCAATCCAGATGATGATGATGAAAAGAATGAAGCCACCCTTGCTGCAGAAAAAGAAACTCAAGATAAAGCACTTGGACCCTCAACTATAATCATAGACTATGAAACTGCCCAGTATAACGCTTTTGTAAACACCTTTGATGGAGAGGTCCAGGGGTGTTTTTTCCATTATTGCCAGGCTGTCAACAGGCAACTAAAGGGTCTACCTGAGCTCAGCAAGCTCCACCGTCTAGATACATCAGGAAAGTGCAAGTTCTTAATTCAGCAGTTTGTAGCACTAGCCTTTGTAAAGCCAGAGCATGCTGGACAAGCCTTTGAGCTCCTATGCCAGGATTCATATGCCAAGAAACATGATGGTGCCTTCTACCCTTTCCTTGAATATTATAAACCACAATGGATTGGATGTAAGGTCACTAAGCACTGGAGCAAGCCCAGAGCCAAAGCCAACTGGAACTGCTACCAGGCAGTTCTTAAGGATGAGATGAAAAATACTTCATCTTTGGAGGGCTGGCATAAGCATATCAAGTCCTCCTTTGGAATCAAGCCCAGATACAATACCTTCTACAAGCACCTCAAAGTCCAACAGGGGAAGACTGCTGCATCCATCAGAGATATTGAGAACTGCCCATCCAAGAAGAAGAGAACCACCAAAGAGAAACAGTATCAAGAGAAGATCAAGGACTTTGTCAAGGCCAAATATAAGCTTTCAGAGATTGGGGAATACATCAAGAAGATTGCCACAGTTCTTAATGGCAACGAGGTGATCACAGTCTAGCTTTTAATTAAATTTATTGAGTATTGCCTAATTTTTTATATAGTTTTTATATATTAAGTATAATATTTTTAAATAAATAGTTATTCCAAATAACTCATTAATAACTTATGATACTGTTTTTATAAAATCATTGATTTTCTATTGATAGTTTGATGCTTTAGACTGTATTACATGGCCTATATTGGTATTTTACTAGTAAATTATATGTTTTTTGTAGTTTTCAATATAGAAAAAACTTTATATTGCTGTTTCTGATTGTTATATTTTCCTTTAATACAAAAAATTTATGTAGTATCTTTTTGTGTATTGGACTTTTTTGTTTTTATAAGTGGTAAAAAATTATTATAGTAAAGATAGCTAATTTCATAGTAAAATAAAATAAAAGTGTATTTTTATGAAATTTTTTAATTGTCATGTATATTTTTTATGGACTTTTTAAAGTCTATGTTGTCACATTACCCTAAAAAATATCTTTAAGTTTAATTTTTATTAAGTAAAATGTTCAGGAAACAGGTTTCTGCTTATTAAAAAAGTGTCAACATTTAGTAGTCTGCATGAGTTAAAACTTAATTCTGACTTTTCAATGCTATTGGCATTAAAGTATTTTTAATTCTGATTGTCGACATATAGTAAGTCGACTTGCAGAATGAGTTAATTCTGGCGGTTGCCTCTGCAGGCCCTCTATGTGCCTAACATGTAGAATATATGGGCTATAATAAAACAAACCAAACATGCCATAAGCTCCAGTTGATGCCAGCCCTAGTCACGTGAATGTGAGATTAAAACATATGTGATCGCAAGCGACCACCAACCGCCACAAGTTCCAGCTGCGGAAATACACCACACACCGCCAAACCATCAATCACTCTGAAGTGGTGAAACAAAGCCACTAAACTTGTTTGACACAACTCCGCTGCCCTGTCACTGATAGGGTAGCTTTTCCCATTTAGCCTATCCGATCTGATTAGTTCTACTTGCTTTAGATTGCCATATCCCTTGTGGGGATACGGTGTGACACGCCCTTTTGCCCAACAAACACCAGCTTAATGACCAGACTCTTGAACCACAGCTTTCATTCCATATACTGTACAAGCAATGGGTTGCCTGAGCATTTTATGTACTGCATTATTTATTTTTAGTTTTTTATCGTTGGCAAAGTCGCAAACCCATCGCCAAGTATCATTTGAAAATTCACCAGGAAAACAGGAAATCTCTTCTGCTAAAACCAAACTCGATCTCAAACACATCTTCCATTTGGGCTCGCCTCAAGACCTTCATCAAGGCGGAACCAGCCTTCCAGACGGAAATGTATTTAAACTCATGACTGTTCCTCAGGCCTCACAGAAGACGCAAAATACACAAAAGGAAATAGATTTTCAATTGCTCCAAAAGCATATAGACACTGGAGGTTTAATGGCTTTTGAATCCCCCAACGAGAATGTACTTAGGCTTCGAAAGTCCATTCTGAACCTGGCCAAGATGGCCGAACATGCTTATGACCCTCTTCCATCAACTCCTTGGGAGGACATGGAGCCAGGATGGCACGTGGTAACAACAGTTTTTTTAAAAAAAAACTAAACGATCAAGAATACCTCTTTTGGTTGGAATGAAAAGTCAGTCAGGGGCTACGTTTTTTCTGATCAAGACAGTAAAGTTTTGATCATCTCTTTCAAGGGCACCACTTTGACCTTCCTTCCCGGCGATGGTGGTGCAACAGTACCCAGAGATAAAGAATCAGTAATCCATCCTTGATGAATTTACGCGCTAACGATAACAGGATAATTTGATGTTTTCCTGCTGCTATGGCGATGCTATGTCTTGGACTCAAAAGGATAGCTGCTCTCTTGGCAACAACATATGTAGTCAAGGATGCTTGGAGGACCACATCAATGCCAATACAACTTATTATCATGGGGCTCAAGTAAATCGATATGCCATTCACACCATAACCATTTAAGCTTATATACGATGCCGTTGTCACAAAGTATGGACATGAAAATATCATGCTTGTAGGGCATTCCTTAGGAGGATCTTTAGCTGCTCTTGTCGGGCTCGCTAATAAAAAGCCGGCCTTTACGTTTGAAGCACCAGGAGAAAAGCTGTATGCACACCGGCTTGGAATTGACTCTACTGAAAATGATCGTAAACCCTACATTTTTCATCACGGACACAATGCTGACCCGCTTTTCTTGGGAACTTGGTAATGAATTCCTACTATCGCTAATAACCTATTCAGCAACGGCAAGATGTCGCTATGCTACCTGGCTGGCTACGGCATGGACAGCAAATGTCATACTTCTACTTCATGTGTCTTTGATACTGTTGAGGGGCTAAATTGGTCTGAGAGCTTATTGCATCACCGCATCACCGATGTGGTGGGCAAGATTTATGAGGGCTGGTCTGATGGGACCCTTGAAATTGATTCCTACTGCAAAAGCAACAGGAATTGTACCGACTGTTCGGACTGGGAGTATGCCAGACCACCCTCCAAATGAGCTTTCGAATCTACCAGTCATCAGCAGTGACCTTGTTTCCCAAAGAAACCCAGCAATACCTTTAACTTACCCATTCATTGTAACGTATGTTTATTAAATATCACTTTCTAGCCCATCTCAGAACGGAAATGGCATTTTTCAAGAATACATCCTATTAGATTGAAATACCCACTACCCTTATATGTCTAGGCTATTTTCATACCTTCAGCGACTTCACCATCCCATATAAATTCTCTCAACCTGAACTCGGTGCCTAAGTGATAATATATTCACCTCAGACATCGCACTGGCCTACTCCAAGCCAACCTATATATTTCCAAACCACCAGCAAGCCAGATACCTCATCCCTTCTACAGCCATCTTATCTGGGCAATAAAATACATCCAGCCCAGAATTTATCCGGGCATCAGCATTTCATAAGAAAATCAAATCCCCAGAAGCAAAATCACTAAGATTGAGACATTTGTCGCAACACCTTCAATTACTCCCTCTTGGGGAATTAACGCCCTGAGTGACTCACCAACCGAATGGCTCACCAACTAATCATTAAGTTGGTGGTCACTGTTATCATTCAACCATCTATTATGGGGATCAAACAATTTTGAGTCCTAAGCAGAACACAACTTGAATAAGCCTCGTGACTTAAGAGGAACATTACTCAGATAAGCCCTATGACCTTCATGACGTACATGGACAGCATGTGACTTTCCATGATACTATATAACTCTATATATTCACATCAAATAAAGTATCATTCTCTTCTTAAACTTCCCCTTTATCTCATTTATTATACTTCCCAGAAGTATATACTTGACACATTTAAATGCACTTCAAAATTTCTGTACATCTTCAAAAGATATGAAAATAAATAAAAATAAAAATAAATTTAGATTTATTTAAAAAGCCTAATACTAAGGCTCTGGCCCTAAAGAGTATTTAGGCTCATAAGATGCATATGAGACATGACCTCTTATCCAAACTTACCTATATAATAAAATTGGGAGCATATAATCTATTTAATAAAAAGTATGGTTAAATAATAAGAATCACTGGTATATTTATTGTTACAGCCATGGTTCTTTTTCTGGGTGTGGCTAGGCTCAAGTGCCACCACCTGGAAAAACAAGCTCCAAAGTGCTGTCTGCTTGTAACAATCAAATATTTAAATTTTACAATCAATCATAAGTGGGTGGTGGCTGGGAAAATTGAGTCTGAGTGGGGCACAGATGCTCCACACTCAATTTTCTTAGCTTTCACTGCTTGGGTTTTCAACCCAAACCTCTTAGAAAATAAATCAACTGTATACAGTATCCCCATTGATGATGTTTGTAAGATAAGCAAATACCAAGCACAAGGAGACCACCTCATCCAGATGTACCCAAGAGCCTTAAGTAACACAGTTTTTAACAAACTACCTTAAAAGGTTGATATTTTTAAATCAATAAAATATCTTTTCTCATGATTCATTTATTTCAATACTTTCTCATAAGGTTTTGTAATAACAGTATTATTAGACTCTGTGCAGTGACTGCTCTAACAGGTTGTTGGACTTATGCAGTACTTTGGTATATGAGCACCAGGCAAGGTAGAGTACAACATAATATACCTTGCCAGCATAAAATTGAGGAGCTGCTGACTATTGTCAACATATGAAGGCCATAGTATTAATAATAGCAGAAGAGGTTCAGGTGTTGGTCGGCAACAGGGCAACAGGACAGAATACAGAGCCAGTGTATAGTAGTCAGTCAGATACCAGATAGACAATATATACTTTGGTAAGGATTCAGTTGTCAGTCACCAACAAGACAACAGAGTCAGAACAGGGTTGGCAGAGGAATGAATGTATGTTAATCAGTAGGAATCTGGACAGACAATGGATACTGGGGAAGGGAAAGAGAGGATTCAGAATCAATAAGTGGCATACAGCAGACTTATAGTTCCTAGGTGTCTCTATATTAACAGTGCTGAAAACATAATCTCAACATCTTTTTATAGCTTACAAAAGCTATCTGTCAGGATTGACAATTCTTTTTCCCTTGAAACCCAGACCCAAGAGCGGGATTCAAACCCTGACCCTGGAACCCTGCGGGCCACCCACGTTTTCTTGGGATCAAGCCCCCGCAAGCTGAGGCCAAGAGTGATTGTCCTAGATGTGAAGCCAGCCAAACCCAAGTAATTATCACACCAAATAAAGGAATGATCAAGGCGCCTAATGAAGGCAAAGAAATTCCCACCATTAGCTTCATGAGCTTGAAGTCTACACTAGTGGCTAATCAAGAGCCATCCCCATAAGAAGGCACGTGTAAGAGAGGGGTGTCAAACTAACTAAGTTTGGCTCCCATCCTGGGAGAAATATCCACCAGGATACCATCTAGTGTATCACTGGGGTGGCCGCTTGAACGGGAATCCAGAGGGAGGACGTGAGAGACAGTTGGGAAAAGTAGGAGAAACCCCTATCAGGGCCATCCCCGCAAGTAGCCAGGGGGTACACTGGGTACTTAGCGCCTGAGGACTAGGTGCAGGCCAGAGGATAGGTTGTGGTTCTTCCACTGGTGGCACTGATGAGGGGGAGTCCTTCCACGTATGAAGGGCCAGGAGACAAATCCAGGGAGGACAAGTCCAAGTCATCACAAGTGAGGCTCTTCACCAAGTACTCACCAGAAGTGATGAGAGCCTGTGCTCTGCTGGGGAGATCTTCTGCAAAATACAGAAGGTGGGATGGGTTATTGCTCACTCTAAGCACTGAGGATGAAATCTGTTCCCAGAGGTCCAGGAAAGTAGACCAGATGAACAATAGAACTATCAAAAAAGTATAAAAAAACCCACACACTTACAGATTGGAATCAGCATTTTTAAATGAACACAAAAGAATTATGTGACCAAACTGCAGATGACAACAAGAAAATAACCTCAAGAAAAAGAAGGAAATTTTCTAGGTCTACCAGGCACAAAAAATGGCCAAGAATCCAAAGATCAAAGGGAATAATTAATCTAAAGACAACAGCAAAGAGATTGGAGTGTGTATAGCCAAACAAAAACAAAAGCGAGACAAAAACCAAATTAAAGAAGGTAATTATAGAGTATTTAATTGTGACGCTAATCTTTCAAACTAGGATTCAAAAACACAAGCAGTAAGCTCTAGCGTATAAGCTAACACTAACTCTAGGGGCTTTGAAACAGACAACAGAATCCAGGGGACAACAGCAAAGGTAAGAAATGATTACTACTTTTACTAACAACTTTAGATAATCCAAAGACCCAAAATTAAAGGCCAAAATTAACTAAAATTTCAAGTTTTAAAGCGTAAAACTTTTATTGATAAGAATGAGCAAGCAGGAAACCAGAAGTCCCCTGTCTTGCTTTAAGAGACTGGGTTTTGAATTTGAAAGGTCACCTGACCTCAGTTGTGCATCTGATTGGCCAGAGTAGAATTTTTGCCAGAAATTTCAGGAGGTTTGGATGGTTTCTCATTAATTTTCAACTCAGCCTCTGATTGGCTGATGCCTAAAGAACCCTTCAGAATGCCATTAACTCCAACCTGAATGAAGTTTAGTGAATTGGAAGGAGCGCAACCATATTGTTTAGCCTTCAATTGTTTTAAATAAGGACAAAACAAAGCCAACAAATAACCAAATTAATCAGGGATTTCTCCCAAGTAGGAACAGAATTCAAGACCTCTTTATTTATCACCTGGGAAGGATATTCCAACACAAATCTCTCATCAACAGTTTGTGCTAAATCCTTGGGGAAATTAAGTGGCTTGATTGATTTTTGGGTGATCTTCTTTGTACATTGGGGGAAATATTCCTATCCAGGGCCAAAGAGGGGAGTAACTTTACAGCACAGGCCTGTGGCCTGGCCCAATGACCGTGAACCTAGAGCAAGAGAATCAAGTTGCCAATTTGAGATTTCTGATCAATGAAAGAACTCCCAGCCCAGGTGCCATTTCACCACCCTTATACCCAAGCGCCCAGATCTCCTGGCCCCATAATTTCCCAATGCTCTGATGGACCCTCATGAAAATTGTTGAGTTTGGAGGTGGGGTGCTATATAGACTTATAGACCCTGCACTTCAAACTTATTGCCATTTTTGAATAAAGGTTATGTTATTTTGGCTTACACAGCTGCTGCCTTATTTTATCTTTGCCATCTATCAATTCATTACAAGGTCACCTGGCCCTCCTGCCTGCATATCCCTGTCCCCCAGGTGTTTCCTTTGGCCCCGTCTACTTCACAGAGTACCCTCTAAAACCCAAGTATAAGGATTACACCCCAGAAAAGATCCTTGAACTGGACCCCTTGGCCTGCATAAAATCAGCAGTTAGATACAACTGTCAAGGGCCTTGGATCCTATCAGCACCAAAATTGTTTAGATGCAAGTTCAACTACCTGCCTGCCTGCCTGCCTATAAACTTGATATGAAACCACCCGTGATCCTCAAGCTAATGCCTGCCTCCTCACCTGACCTCCCAACTGATCACTCTATTAAGATGTTTGGTATTGTGTATATCATCCTCACAGGGGTGATTAACACTATAATCCCGGCTGCTGGCCCATGATTCTGGGTGAGGAAGTCATTTCTCCTACCTATTTAAGTTAGCTCCTCTCTTGTGATGGGCTCTTCCCGGAAAACCCCCAGCCTACATAATCCTGGAAAATGACAGGCCGCCGCCCAAGCTTGGATCCCTGACACTATCATAGGTTGTACAGACCCAAGGTCTGCACCTCTGAAAATTCAGTTGACAAGTAACTTATCCAAGTTAAAGGAGAAACAACAGTATTTGGTTTATAATAAAAAGTCTCTAATTTATTACATAAGTCAAGTGAAGATTATATAGGCATTTGTGAGATGATAGCCAACTGAAATGTTGATCAACAATGTGGAATATTGATGATCAATCAAGTTAGTTGCTACAGTTTCATGTGGAGATTACAACTGATAAGAGTGGTTGTAAGTTAAATCAGCAGCGTCAGTTGCAACTGGTTGTTTTAGAGGCTATTGTGACAAATTGGGCATGATTTGAACAGATTATGGAACAGACAGCTTAACAGAACTCTTATACTTCATCTGAGCAACAGATATGACATATTGAATGGTCTGGCCAACATCTTTAACCTATATACTTTTATGGCTGACAGATAAAACCTAAAGCTTTATATGGACAACAGGTAATGCATATAGCATTGTATGGCCAAGAGATATGACTCATGGCCTCCTATAGCCAACAGATAAGGCCTATAGCCTATTCTAGCCAACAGAAGCTGGTAAATAGCTTTATAGCTCATAGCTATTTCATCACACTCTGTATCTTTGCTACTCTGAAATTCTAGAAATCTTCTACCCCCTTCTGAAATAATTCCAGAATTTCTCAAATTGAGTGTGAATTCATTTATGCTTCTGACTCCTTGACACTGAATAAAATAAAAGCCCTTCTCATTTATCTGTGAATTTTAATATGATGTACCTCGCCTTATTATATCTTTAAAGGCTATTATCTACAAGTAAATATACTATGTGTCTTTCTCATTGGTAATGTCTTCTTTATTTTTATGTATATTTTTTGTTTGATAAATTACAACAGGATCTCTCTCTGATTTATCATGACATGTATGATCAAATATTCCAGGCTTAAAAAACAGAACTATCCTATAGAAATATTTCAAATTAACTCAAGCTTGATGCCAAAACAGCTCAATAACTTATATGAAGCTCCAGAAAACCAAGTCAGTAAAAGGCTGTCTAAGTGCAGGTCATTTTAAAAAGACTACTTGTGATGTTAGCTATTTATATCAGTGAATATCATTTTTCAAGTTTGAGGATTATGTGTCTCTTTTTCTGGGAGGTGGCCATTGGGTGTTCTTGATCAAAGTCAGGAACCAACTGGGTTGGGGTGAAATTCTTCAAGTGACTGAGTACTAATTCCAGCACATTATAATTTACCTGCAGTCTTTCAAACTTCTCTAGAATTTTCTTATCATCATCCTAGAATCTTTTTCATGAATCATGGCTCTGCTTGAGTCTGTTTTTCTGGGGAATGTATAGCTTCTGAAAGAAGGTTTCAAAATCCTTTTCTAAGAAGTCCTTTCCTCTAGGCATCAAAAAAGTTTTTTAGACATTCTGGCCCACTCATCACTATGGGGTTGGCTTTTTGAAAACCTTCTGCACTGCTGCCTATACTTTTTCTCTTGCCCAACATTGTGATAGAATATGTGGGGGGAAATTAATTGTCTTAACACTGTAAATAGGGTAACAGTTGACTTTAATTTGTCACTTAGGCCAAAGCCTACTAGTTGTGTGCTAATTAAACTAATTTTTTATATTGTATCCCATAATCAGAATTGATGATCAATGATAATACAAAGCCAATGCTGACATCAACTAAGAATAGGATTAATTTTTATTACAAAATAAGAAGGAACTTACTATTAAAAATGCCAAATTATTATAATTTTAATTTAAGCCTGACTTCAATAATGAATCTACACAATGTCAACATAAATTAACAGTTTATTATATTTCTTAATAAAAATACATGTAATCTGGAATATCTTCCCTTATAATAAGTTATTTATATTTATATTTGGTCCTTTGTTTCATAGTTCTTTGATATATAGTGGGTAAAAATTTCAAGCTTTTTTGTATATTATATTAGTGGTTTATTATAGCTTTGAAACTGAGGGATGTGTTCTGGTTAACCCTTAAACATTGGATTAAGCCAGATTGTATAGGTTAAAACTAGGATCTATATAGTGTCATTTAAAGTCAACACAAAGAAAACCTGACATGAAAGCAAAAGTGAGCCAAGGGGAATAAGTTAAGCAACCACAATGGCATAATTTAAGTGATATTTAATAGTAGCTCCACTATAAAAGAAGGCCAACTCTGGCAAAGTTGTCACCTTCACTAATTTAATAAGCAAAAGATGTGGCTTAACAATTTCAACATAAAGAATGATAAGCTTAGAACCCCAAAACTTGATATAGTAATAACAAAACTACTTATTAAAATATGTAGTACTTGGTTTTTAAAAGTTATATAAATATAACTTTATTATAGCCCAAACCCCAAATATCCTATTTTTAGACTAGATTTTGAACCCAACCTTAATTTAGTTAAGATTTATATGTTTTTTAAATAGTGATTTACCCCAATAATGCTGACTGTCTACAAGTCAACTGTCATAATTAACGCAATATTTTAGGCCAACTGTCTAGAATCAAAATTTTAATACATCTCAACAGTTAAAATGTCAACACTAAACATTTAAATGTAGTTTTGTTCAACTTTTTCTTAATAAAAAGCTTTAATACTGCATATCTTAATAAAATTGAAGATTTTTTGCATAGTCTATATAATAATTCTCCACAACTTGATATATTTTCAGCTTTTACTTTCATTTTTTTATACTTTACTCACAGGTATGTCTCCAACCCCTTTTTTATAAGATAAATCAAAAAAACCCAGCCTAATAAGAAAAAACCCAATAAAAAACTGCCAAGGACACTTTTAAGCCTAAGGCTCCTTCTTCTACAAAAAAATTGCTTAAGAAACAGCCTAAAAAAGATATACAAAAAAACCTCACACGTTCAGCTTCTGAGAAGAACTCTGATGATGGTTTCATCTCTCATAGCTGGTATGAGTCTGAGGGAGATGAAGATCCCATCAACAAAAAGAAAATAAAGGCAAGCTTCAAGTCCTCTCCTGAGCCCTCTCCTGGTGAACATGAAGATGATGAGCAACATGATTACTTTCCTGGTTTTCAACACGCACCTCCTGGGCCATGGGATGCAATAAAAGCCCACAATATTTGCAATGTTAAGGGCTCCTTCAGGATCCCAAAGAGATTTCTGAAATTCTTTTCATTAATGTCAGTCAAAGGTGGCCCAAGCATGGTCAGTGATAACTATGTGTTTAACTTTAATAATCAGAAGCAAGGAAGCAAGAGCAAACATTTCACATGTGAAGACAGAAGCTGCTCAGCACGCCTAAACACCCAAGGTTGGGATAAATTAACCTTGGAAAAGAGGGAACATACCTGTATGCCTCCCACCACTTTGTTTGAGAAGCTGCTCAGATGATACCTATTCCAAATGGTACCAGTATCAAAAGACATTAAAGCAACTCACCTGACAGTAAAGGTCACCAAGCACTTGAGCAAAGGGAACCTTAAAATTGTCCTTGACTGTGAACAATTTGTTAATTGTATCTGTGATAGATGCTGAGAGCTAAACCCAATTGGAAAAAGTGTGACCCAACTAAAAGACTTGGTCCTTACTCCTGAGTTGCAGATGACCCAAGACAATGAACAGTTCCTTCTTCACAATGATGGACCTGGTGCAAAAAAAAGGCTCATATACTATGCCACTTATAAGAGTCTAGAGCAACTGCATGCCACTGAGACTTGGCTTGGTGATGGGACATTTGAAATATGTCCTAAGTTATTCTATCAGCTGTGGGTAGTGCATGCTCATCTTGATGATAAAGTCCTCCCCTTTGAATATTTTCTTCTTCCTGGAGCCTCAGAGGAGATATACCTAAGAGCATTCAAGATTCTATAAAAGGGTCTTAAAGCTATTCTCACTGAGGCTGAAAATAATCCTGGTCCATCAACAAGGGCCAATCCTGATGATACTGATAAAGATAAAGTCATCCTAAATGCTAAAAAAAGAAACGCAATAGAGTCATTGACCCCAAAATGATTATCATGGATTATGATACAGCCCAATACAATGCCTTTTTAAAAACCTTTAATGGCAAGTTACAAGGGTGTTTTTTCATTACCAACAGGCTATCAATAGACGCCTTAAGGGCAAGACTCTCCTCAGCTCTCTCACACAACAAGATATAACTGGTAAGTGCAAGTTTCTGATCCAGAAGTTTGTTGCTCTTGCATTTATTAACCCTGGAAATGTTGGTCAAGGATTTGAGCTTCTCTATAATGACCCTTATGCCTTGAGCCATGAAGCTAAGTTTCAACCCTTCTTTGACTACTATGAGCCACAGTGGATAGAGCGCAAGGTGGTCAGCTGCAGGAGCAAGCCAGCAGCAAAAGCAAGCTGGAATTACTATCAGGCTGTTCTCAAGGATAAAATAAAGACAACATCATGCCTGGAAAACTGGCATGAAATTACTAAAGTCCTCCTTTGGTTTGAATCCCAGATACAACACCTTTTTTGAGAACCTTAAGGTTAAACAGGGGAAGACTGTCTCTTCTCTTCAGGATATGGAAGTAACGGCTCTAAAGAGGATAAAACAGTGCAAGGCTAGTATTTACAAAGAGCAGATAAAGACAGCTGTCAAAAATAAGTACAGGCTATCTGAGCTTGGGGAGCAGATGGAAAAGATTGCCACTTTACTCTCTTGCAACAAACCTGTTACGGTAGAAAACCAAATGAAAGAGATAGTGTGTCCTCGTAAAACTAGAAACCAGCAAAGAACTGCAGCCAAACCCTTGAAAGAGATAGATGACTTAAATGCCGTAATAGACAAAAAATGGGTCAAAGCTGGGGTTGCCCAAATAGCCCTGGAAAATCTGGACCTGCTTTATTTTTTCCCAAATAATTATGACAAGAAAATTACGTGTTATACACTATTTAGGGATGGCAACGCTTGACCCACTGGTTGCCAAATTTTTTCAAATTATGCCGTCATCAAGTCAAAGTTGGCAAAAAGACCCCAAACTGCTGAAAATATTCTCAACAGCCAATCAGATGCTGAAAAACTCCCTCCTCCCCCATTCTGAACTCCCCTAAGACTTACCTATTCCTCTCTAGAAACTTGTTTCTAGATAGCTATATTTCCCTGAAAAATAAAAAAACAAGTCTCCAAAAACCTCATGTTAGAGTATCTTGGTCTCTTGGCCCCTGTGGTTGACAGTATGTTGGCTGCCCTCTTTCAGTTTGCTGCCAACTCCTTGACCGCGCCTTGGCCCGCTTTGTACCCTTTGGTTCCTCTGGCTTTGTCCTCTGATTTACCTCTTCAGTTAATGTTCTTGATTTTGGTCCTAATGTCTGCCATTTGCTACACTCACAAAGGTGCAAAATTAGTAACCCCCTCTCATCAATTTTGTTTAGTTTTGTTGAAGCAACTGAAAATTTGTTTATTTTATTCACATTGTTTTTCATTGCATCTTACAGCCCGCCATTTAACCCTTACAAAACCTCTAACTTAGTTTATAATAATCATTTTTGGCTCTTTCTGATATTTTATTATATAATTTTAATATAAAAACTAATAATTTTTTAACAAGATAATTTAATTTAAAATGGTAGAAAGAATCAATAGTTTTTATAAAAGATTTTTATGCTAGAGCCTGGATTATCTAGCTTAAATAGTTGTTTTGGAACTAAAGTATATATAATTTTGGGTTGCTATTATATCAAATATTTTTAAAATAATTATTTATATTTAGTTTTTTATTTGATATAATTTATTTTTACCAAGCTTTTTTTTGAAAAATATTTTAAGCACATTTTATATGGTAAATAAAATGATTTTATAGTAAAAACAGCTAATATCATAGTAAATTGTTTTCAAAGTGTATTTTTATCATATTTTTTATTTTTTGCACTATTTTTATTTTATTTTTGGATTTTACATGATCATATTACCCTAAAAAACTATTTGGCGCTTAATTTTAACTAGGTAAAATGTTCAGCCTTTGATTTTTTGCTTGTTAAAAAAGTGTCAACTTCTAGTGGGCTACATGATAGTAAACTTTATCTAGACTTATCTAATGTGTCAACCTGGGTATAAAATTAATTTTAAAAGTTAACATGCAGACAGTTTAAATGCTGACTGTTCTCTTTCACAGCTTTATGACCACAGTAGAGCTGGAATCATTCTGACCATCCTCAGTCTGGCTGAAGCTGATGTTTCCAACATTGGTGCCTACTGCCCCTTAGCTGCAGGTTTGCTATACCTAACCTGTCTTGCCTTTTCTCTATTGGGATCTTGTAATACAATATTCAGATGGCTGAAGTTCTCCTTTAGCATCTTGGTACATGATGATTGCCGGCCATGACACTATGACAGCTATATTATTTAAACAGTTGTGAAACAGTATATTTTTAATGTGCTTCTTTAGAATAACCTTTATTTATTTACTAGTACCTTATATGTTTTATATTGTATTTATGGTAGGCTTTATTTTAGAAAAACCTTGTTTTAGAAAACTACTCAATATTTTTCTTAGCCAAAAATACTTTTATCTTACAATAAGATTGTTTTACATTATATGAAATTAAAAATATATTTGGGTTCTCTCTATTTTGCTCTGAACTGATTTAGTTTCATTTAAATTTGATTTTATCTCACTTACAGATGAATCAATTTTGCTTGTTGTTACTGTTTTAAAAACTAATGTATAAGTGGTTTTAGTTTTCTTGGATGTTTAACATCATATTTGATTTTAATAATAGAAATAAGCTTACATTGTAGGGGAGAAAAATAGAAAAGAAGGTAAAATAAATTTATTTGAAATAAGTTTAAAACCAAATGATATTGTGTAAAATGAAAATATGATTATGTTGCATTTAGAGATCACTCTTGCTGTTTTCATTGTGATAGTGTTTGTCAGAGCCTGCTCTGACAGTGAAAACACTCCCTCAGTTGTGAGTGGGCCCAGGTGTGAGTGGCCCCACAAGGGGAAGTGACCTGCTTGTGAGACCTCTTCTCAGCGGCTCTCAGTGCTGAGGAGCCCAGATTTAAACTGGGCCCATAATTGATCAGTATCATCATTTTCTAATAAGGATTGAAATTGAACATTTGGTTCCCCCAAGCTATATCATATTTTCTATTAATATTTTTCCAGCTTAAATCATATCTTCACACTCTTGCTCTTGAAGAATCTGCTCCTTGTCCAGGACTTGATACTACACCCACCAGAAGTAGTGATATTTAGTTCTTTCACACTAACAACTACTTTTTGACATACCCCTGGATTGATAAGAATGTATCTGTTGCTGGGTGATACATAACAGTCAATATATATTCCCTGGCCAGCTTGTATATATAGCAATTCTAACCCAGATCAATTAATCTCAACCTTTCATTATACACCACCCCCAGCCCTCAGGCAGGTAGCCCCACTGCTCCTGGCAATTTGTCTCTCCTGTTGTTACCTGGGTATATGAGCATATTCTACTTGTCATTAACTGGCCTCATTGATCCTGTACTTCACATCTGGAAAAATTAGACTCTCTTTGGCCATGCAATCTCTTGCATTATGAAGTTGGGACCAGTCCTCTACCTAGCCCTGCCAATCAATTGAACACCAGTTGGTCTTATGACTGACCAAACATGAGACTAGTGGGCAGTTTCTGATAGCGTTACAATAGGCAAGTTTAGTTACAAGTTAATGGCTCAATAGCCTTATCTAGTTGATATTATTGTAAAAGTTAAAAATATAAAATACTCTGATCATCAAACAGTTATAAAAATTCACCTTTTCCTTTTCACTTATCTTTTCTAAAAATGATAAAAACCTCTCATCATTTTAAGAAGTATTAAGCTTTGTTTAAAAGGAAAATAAAACAAAAACAAATCACCCCTTGCGGGACTCGAACCCGCAATCCTCAGATTAGAAGTCTGATGCCTTATCCATTGGGCCAAAGGGGCTTATAATAAATCCTATGTACGCTGAAAGAAAGAATATTAAATTATTAATGACTTACAGATCAACAAAATGCTCTTTATCTTCGCATAGACATGCTAGATGGGTAATTAATAAGCCACAAGCACATCAGTTTTATTGAAGAGAAAGTTTAAAGGACATATTCCTATAGCCTAGCAATTATACTTTAGGAATTATTATCTGTCGATAAAGGTCCAGTCAGAACAGTCATTACACTCAGGTGTTCTTGAACACATGACATCAATATTAATTGACCTATCTGCCCATCTCTCAAGTACTGATGTTGACTGTCTGCTTATATGGTGAATTATAGTTTCTGACCATCCTAGACTTCCAATGGCGTCGAATAAACATTTAACAGAGGTATGGCATTTACTATCCATGGCATATCCTCCTATATAGCACCACGATAGCTTTCCCTTGCTAATAATAAATAAATATACAATGAAGTGCTTTACCAAGTCCCCATAAAAATGGGATCTGCGTTGTGGCCAACATGAAGTATCTTAGCTTTTTTCGTGAGATCAAGGCCAAGTCGCTCTGCATATAGGCGTTCTCCAGGTGCTTCAAACGTAAATGCTGGACTTCCTGTTTCCCAAGCCACCAGCGAAGCCAATGCCCCACCAAGTGAATGTCCTACTAAAGTTATGTTTGCAGCTTTATATTGCTCTCGGACATAATCATAGATAAGCTATTCACTGTTAGCCAATATTAAATCATGTAAATACCTTAGCTCCATGGTAATAGGTTGTGTTGTCTCTGGCATGCGAGATCAAACATTTCTCACTACATACGTTATTTTCACGTCCACAGCTACAGACCTGATTCCAGTTGCCATTCGTTGCACCACAACAGCAAGAAAACATCAAATTATCCTAAAAATTAGAAATCACTACATCTTCATGACTACCGATTTCTTGTCGCTATGTCCAGTAGAATCTCCTCCACCCGGAACAATCGAAAATGTAGTCCCCTTGTAGGCGATGACTAAATTTTCACCCGCGGCATCTGCAAACACATACCCCTTGACCGAAGTACCCTCCCAACCAAATGTAGAGTTCTAGGCTGTCAGAAAATAAAAAATAAAAAACCATACCACATGCCACCCGGGATCCATATCTCTCCAAGGTGAAGATGGTAACCGCTTATAGGCATGGTTTGCCATCCTAGCCAGATTCAAAACGGTGTGTCGAGCGCCAAGCGGTTCTTTTGAAGGATCGTTCAAAGTGAGCTCATCACCATCAAATATTTGGTTCACAACACTAAAATCAACATCTCCAATTAAAGCACCATATAGTGTGGCACTGTCATGGAACTTCGGATTATCCCATACACGAAGTCTGATCGGTGATGCGTACTTGTGTATGGACTCTTCTTTTCCTAGTTCAAAAACATACTTGATATAGAGCTTTGTTGATTGAGCGGGGACTTGGGGTTGTCCGATATATATGTCTTGCCGCTGGAACTTGTAAATAACAGAAGAGCCAGACCAAAGAAACTTAAAAATTTGCTTGAAAATCATTGTAGCTTCAAAAATTGAAAGGAACTGGTGACATGACCTGCCTTATCAACTACAAGAGGTGCTTAGTCAATTTATTACTGGAGTGTACTTTGAAACCCTAATGTTCGGTATTTAACGCTTGGATGAAAAGTGAAAGATTTACACTGCAATTTTAAAAACTAATCGATCTAAACGTATTGTATAGGCTGATAGAATGGATTTAGGCGGCCCCACACTGCTTGTGGGTGACTGTCACATGATTGTGTGGGATCGATTGTGATTTGCTCAAAAGCACCCATCAGTAGTGGTACAAGCAGTGTATTATCTAAAATAATAAAGACACTTCAAAGCACTCACATTTGATATACTTGTAGTAAATTGTTTTTTGAACTGCAATTCCGCTATCGTTTTAAGGGGTTTTAGGTAACCCACTTAGACAAGTAGGGCTATCACAGAGCGAATCACTTTAAGCTGGGTCTTACCAAAGATCGTCCAAAGTAGGGCTGCTGCACCCCAGCTCTAGCCAGTTTTAGGCCCTAGGCCACCCCGATTTCAAGAGTTATTTTATAACATTTAATTATTATAGATTCGTCGCTTTGGCTGTGGTGGCCCAGAGCTGAAGCCAGCCGAGCTGGACTGAAGCATCCCAGGCCCAAAGTAAATTATAAATATATTTCTTAAATAAAGTAAATATTTGGATTGTATATTGGCAGTGATTTTAAGAGATTGCATTTTTTCCAGATGCTTTTCAATTAATATCCAATAATTTTATTATGTCAATAAAATGCATAAATCTATATTTTGACACTGTACTTTTCACAGTGTTGTAACCGAATCAATTATAGCTCATAATTTAGAATTAGAGAAAACGACAGCCCAAGGGAAAGGACAGATGATAAGGATAATATAATAGCTCTATTGGGAAGCAAAAGTGAATATAATGTAAAACAAACCCACTAACTCACAAGTGGGTAATATTGTGGCAGGATTCAGATATGTTGTGAGGGGCAAAGAACTAATCAAGAGATTGTCAAAACAACAAGGTTGACCCCCAGCAAGGTTTTGCACAAGAGTTTCTGTTGTAAAGTTATGCCTCTCCCTTGGGTCTCTAATTGAATCCTCACCAAGTTCTTGGAGATCTCTGTCAAATAATTCCTGGATATTTGCTCAAAGATTTACTGAAAAAGCCCAAGAGAGTTCTCACACTATTACTTAAAGAATTAGTTTAAAGATGCCCCTACCTAACCCATCCAAGGAACACCCCTAGTTAAATATCATGTGTGAGAGTGGCCGGAAGCAGTGATAATTGCATCCAAGACAGGCCCATTAATTTTAGTTGAGTCAGTTTTTCTTTTGAATTTTTCCATTTGATTTTGTCCAGATTTTTCTACCTCAAGAAATGTATTCATATTCCCTCATATCATTGGTCAATTAGTTTTGACATCCAACCTCATACTCAAATTCTATCTTCTCTCTTTAAATGAATGCAAGAGTTGTAAAAGAGCTTGCTTCATCATTCTCTAACCTAATAAAGTTTAAAATTTATTAGTAGTTCTGGCCTTTTGGTTTTGTTTGTTGCTTTTAGTGTTCAGTTAATTTTCCTCTCTTCTGGTTGCTCATAAATTGTTAGTGTCACAACATCTTTAATTACTCTATCTAGAAAAACTAATTTTCCAAGTGACTCACCAAACAATTCCCCAACTAATCAATAAGTTGGTGGCACTACTATCATTCAACCATCTATTACAGGGATCACACAATCCAAATCCTAAAAAAAACACAACTTGAATAAGCCTTGTAACTTAAGAAAAACATTACTCAGATAAGCCTCATGACCTCTATGATGTACATGAACAGTATGTGGCTTCCCATGATACTATATAACTTTATATATTCACATCAAATAAAGTATCATTTTCTTCTTAATCTTTCCCTTTATCTCATTTATTATACTTTTAGAAGTATATAGTCAACACTAGTGACAATCTTTTGGTTGCTTCTGAAACAAAAATTTTATTGTGGTTGAGAGCTAGGTTTTATTTCTTTATAATCTGCCTCCAAATTCTTACATTGTGACGCCCAAACTAACTTTCTCATGACTTGTAGCCAAATGTGGAGTTCAACTAAAATTACTAAATTTAGCAACAAAAACCAGTGACAATCTTATCTTGGTGATCAGCTCAAGTTGACGCTTCACTTATTACAAGGATCACACCACCCCCTGCCCAATCCAACTGATTGATTATCTCAACCTTGTTTCTCTTATACTAATTCATCCCAACTATATAATTCCAATATCCCAATAAAGATAATTATCTAGTTCTCAATTATTTTTTTCCATGTAACTCTGCTAATACAGCAGAGTTACAATAGGATTATCACCTGAAGTTGGCTACATATCTAATTTGAAGACACCAATATTAATGATATAAAACTCTTTCTATGTTAAAAATGACAGTATAATTATTTTGATCATAAAGTTTAAATTAACCTTTGGTTCACACAAATTTTACTTTATCTAGTTTTAGTATTTTATTACCTTTACTCTAGTCCTGCTGACTCACAGGCCCCTGTTACTCCTTCTAACAAACCTGCAGACCCCTCATCTGTGTTATTATGTCCACCTGGATCAACACTTAAAATCAGTACATTTTACCAAGTACCCTCCAAACCCAGCCTATTCTGAGTTTACCCTAAAAAAATATACTTTTTTCTGACCTCTTGATGAAAACTTAAGTCACAGAAATAATTGGCAGTGAAAAAAGTGATATACAGTGCAGCCCAGACTATTTCACAATAAGTACAATTATCTGCCTGCCTATCTGGTACCAATGTCACCTCCTCTACTCCCGCAGCCTGAAAGTTCACAAGAATTCATCACCACCAATAATGTCACTTTTGCCCAGATTTCTATAATACTCTATATTATCTTTACAGGCTTGGTGGATTCAATGGCGCCCAAATCTGGCCTCTGGCCCTTGCTTGGTTAACTTTAATCCTATGTTATAAAGTTAGCACTCCTTCTATGGTAGGCCTTACCCTCTTCTCAACATCTTATGTTGGCTGCCGAGGCTAATAGGACCTTCACCTGGATGTGGCACCCTGACACTAAGATTATGAATTCATGTATCTACACCTGGAAAATCTTCTTGAAGACCTGAATACCATGGCAGCCTAGTTAGTATCTGACCTGGGTGAGTTTAATGTCAGAATTGTTTTATAGTATGATAGCATGATAGGATAAGCCTTTTTACACTGAGACACTTTTTTAGAATGGTCAAGATTTGCTTTAAGAGAATTCCCTTGCTTGTGAACATGGTTGGCATGCTTTATGATGATTGCTTGTTTTAATCCAAGGGGTTTTTAGAATCCTGAAAGTCCAGCTGCTTTAGGTCCAAGGCCATAATCTTCTGAAAAATCTTATTGGGTACAAATTTTTGGCCTTTCTTCAATGCTGTGCTAGAGTCTGCTTTCTGAGAAATAGTAGATGCTGATTGGGTGAACTCTTCTGATGAAATGAGGGTATTATTAGCCAAAGAAAGGTTGGTTTTAACACCTTCATATATGAAGTCATGATGATTGCCCTGGTCAGCAATAATCCCTATGAGATGTCCAAGCAACAGATTGCTGGGTTCAGTGATGAAAACATACAGCTCTTTGTTCTGATGTGTGTACGTAAAGCCCTGAGTGTATAAACCAGCTGTATTATCTTCTTGCTCTTGGTGGTTGTCTGCCATAAGCCCTTGGTACTGAGTGTTGATAATTGAAAAATTCCCATCACTGGCAAGAACTGTTATAAAAATGTAATGAAATCTTAATAAATGAGAGATATGTTTGTGCAGTTGGTATGAGTTGAACTTTATTATAGAATTACTGGTTGATATCTGAATGATCTGATTGAAAACCTTGGTTTTTAATTTGATACCCCAACTTCTTAAAAAAAATTAGTGTGTTGACTATGAATATTTTCTGTCTCTTTTTAGAGCTTGATTTTGATCAAAATAAAGTGAAAATACAAATTGGTTGCTGGGTGCACAACTTTTGTGCACTCTCTATTTGATAAATATGTGTTTTAAATATGTTTTTTCTAAAGAAATGATATACATCTGGGTGTATTTGGAATCTGGGACATCCTGAAACAAGTTTTATTTGCTCTTTCTTTTGGGTATTTATCATTGGCTTTGAGTGTGGCCATGTTTTTACTGGTGTTTGATGTGTTTTGTGAGTTGTATTAAAGTTATTAATGGCTTTTGTCCCCTGTTGTCATCCGAAAAAGGCTTGTGCTGGTTATGTTATGCAACTTCAGTTTGCTTTGATCTGACTTTAATGTGTTTATCTCAACAGCTGTGAAAAGTACAGTGTTGATTTATTATTAGAATCAATGCCTATATTGATAAGTCACTGCATAGCTGAGGCTTCAAGGCATGCTACAAAATCATTTTCTGTACAATATAGAGATAATTTAATCTCAATTTACTTTCTCTTGTCTGAAGCTATATTAATAAAATACAGCCACATCCAAATAAATTATACTAACTGCATCATTTGAAATCAGTTAATGAGAATAATATAAAGCCAAATGAAAATTGAAAATATCTGCATGGCAGGTTTAGAATTGGGCAGAAGGAAAAAACCCCCCATTATTAAAGCTATTATCTCTACTTGCTGATGAGTAGAACCAAATCTTTGGTTTTCTTGGTGAGTTTGAAGCCAGACAATCTAGGCGGTGTACAGAGACACAGGCTTTATTTAGAAAATAATCCATAGTCTAGCCTTGGAGCTCTCATCAATAAAACTGACATGGATTATCCAAGGGTGTGGCAGAGGACTTAAACCTTTTCCCTGTCTAAATAAAAGTGTTCTGGTCAGTACTTATTTTATGGTTCCTAAACAATTTTGCTTTAAAGAATAAGATTTTAGTGGTAAACTTTTAGCTTTTGCTTTATGTGAAAACAAGTGAGAGTGTGTTTAATGATAAAAAATAAGTTTGATTTTGAGTGTAGAAGACTTTTTAATCAGGGTTTGTAGATCAAGTAACTTTATTGTTAAAGTGCCAAAAAGTGTGGCTGCAAAATCAAGATGGCAGATTATAAAATAGAATCCCATGTAATGCTGACACTGCAGTAACATATGACCTATGCTGTGTGAGAGAGGGGCTAAACTAACTAAGTTTGGCTCTCATCCTAGAGGAAGGACTCACCAGGACATCATCCAGTGCAAGACTGGAATGGCCGCTCAAAGGGGCGTCCATAAGGAGGACACAGCGGGTAGATGGGGAAAGTATGAGTCTAAGTCCATCAAAATTATTTCACCAAGAAACCAGGAAGCACACTTGGGAGCAGACTCTTGGCCGTCCAAATCCTCCTCTTGGACCTGTAAGACTGAGATCTCTGAGGGAGGAGAAAACAAAGGGGCCAGGCTAGGAGCCATGGATGAAACTGAATCAAGGGCAGAGAGCTTAAGGTCATTGCAAGTCAGACTTCTTAAAATTTTTTCACTGGTAACAAAAATATCTGAGGCTCATCCAGGGAGATTCTCAAGCATGTGCAAAAAGTTGCTGGGGTTGCTCCCAACATGGTGAAAGATATGAGAGATATGACACCAGAGATCTGGGAAAGTACACTATATTATCACCAAAGCGGGAGCCAGGGTGAGGGCCACAAACTTAACAAAAGGCACTATCATTTTTGGAGTCTAAAGGTGGGCCTTGACAAAAATGTGAGTAGCTCTGTAAATTTTTGGTTTAAACAAACCAGAAGACTCAGAGGCAACCAGGAAGTCTTTAAAATGTAGGGAAAGGATAAGGAACGGCAACCATAAACCAAAGACTCCAGAAACGTGAATAAAAGCTTTGGAGAGCGCATGGAAGAGCATCAACAAAGGCGAAAGCAAAAGAAGCACAAAATTAAACTTATAATAGGTAAATATATGAAGTTTACTACTAATTTTTAAAGTCAAGTCATTCTTTTCAAAGCAAAAGAGGTAAGCTTTAACTTTGATGCTAACAACGTCTCTAGGAGCTTTGAAAGGGCACTGGGAGGTCCAGAGGCCAGAAAGAAGATTAGGAAGGGAATGACTAATACTAATAATCTTAGAGAATCAAAAGGGCTAAGTAAGAGCCCAAAGAACCACCAAAATCAAAGTTCAAAACCAAACTTTATTTGTAAAAATGAGCAAGCAGGGGGCCAAAAGTCCCCTGTCTTGCTTTAAGCAACAGACTTCAATTTGAGAGGTCACCTGACCCAGGGAATTGATTTGATTGGGCAGGGGAGAAATTTTGCAAGGACTTATCCATTGAGTTGGAGGGTTTTGCAATAATTTCTGACTTCAACTCTGATTGACTGGCATTACTGGAGTGATTTGAATCAGCATTCAATCCAGTTGGATTGGATTTTGATGATTTAGCAGTAGCGCGACCTGGTTGTTTAGACTTAATTAATTTCAAGTGTGGACAAGCCCAAGACAAAGAAATAGTCTAAATTAATCAGATATTCCTCCCAAGTGGGAACAGAGTTCAACACATCAGTGTTTGCCACCTGGGAAGGGTATGCCAACACAAATCTCTCATCAATTGTGTGGGCTAAATCCTCAAGGGAATTAAAGGGCTTGGCCGGCTTCTGAGCAGATTTTTTGGTGTGGTGCGGGAAGATTGTCCTATCCAAGGCTAAAGGGGGGAGTGACTTTACATATACTAGGACGGTATAATGATATATACCAATCAATCAAATGACAAGCTATATTCTAGCCTCATACATTTTTTAATTCAAAGAAAAATATTCCTTGGGTCTCAGTATGAAAGCCGCCCAGAGACGAAGCTTTAAACTTAAGTGAGCACAGATATGATTTACTATTTGATGCTTAGTAAGGGTATTCAATTCCAGAAGCCAGGTTTACTGAGTGGTTTAGTTTTGAGATAGTGTTTTACTTTTTTAGCAGGAGGCTGGGCAGACTGGTTTAGATAATCCTTTATAAAACAAAATCATTTAAATAACTATTCCTTCTCTTTTGGGACCTTTGCTTTAAATATCTAGAGGAAAGCTACTTATTATAAGGATAAGACAAGCTTTTGGAGAAGTGCCTGGTTCTACAGCCTTGGAGACCTGTGTGAGTATAGGGTAAAAACATCAAGAATCTTAAAATAAAATAGGTCCAAGCTTTAATATATATTTTTATCATTTGGCAAAAAAGCTATCCAAAACAAAATGTACTTCCTGAGCTAATGTTCAAGAGCCTCATTTGCTTTGTAAATATATAGCATATTGATGGCGAGCAGATTATTAAAGTTATGAGTGCTACATAAAAACAAGGGTTAAAAGGGATGGCTTTGAAAATGAAATATTTGAAATTCCTAACAACAAAAGTACTTAAATGAGTTGATGCTCGGAAAAATAGCTATAGTTAATCGTTATACGGCCTTTTCCCAGGGTTTAGGGCGAGGAGTAAGCTTCGGTTTAGATGGAGGGTCAATATTAAGTTTGTTTGGAATTAAACGAATGCCTAAATAATGAATTAACTACCGAAAACGCAGACATTTAAAAGTACCAGGAATCTCTTTCCCTTCTTTTATGAACTCGACAAGCTCTTGAAAACTTAGTTTGCTTTCTAATAAGGGTCAGATAAAGAACAACCACGATAATACTGTTTTCACTTTTCTCTTGGGCAAACACATGCATTTTTCTCACTTTCAGTCGTTATTCTCTCGACCGTTCCAGAAACTTTTGCAACAAAGCTAAAGTGGTTGAATATTTGGGAGCACAGTTATTTCGCGAACTCACTTTTTAAAATAATACAACTTTGCTTTTTCGAGCTCCTCGATCACATCAAGTCCATTCTTTTCTGCCTTTTGTTTTATGGCAGAAATACCTAACTATAAAAAGTATTACTTGCTGATTGAGCCAAACGGCCTACCTGGAAATTTTCGTCAGATGAGAAATCATATGAATCAAATCCATCCATTCTATAAATTTAAACCTTAAAGCTTTGAAGCCAAATAGTGAAATAAAATATGCGCTTTTAGAAAATCCTTTTGACTTGTGATAACTTTATGGCGCCTAAAGCAGTGAATTGAGGGGATGCTATTGTTTTTATCAAAGCAACTAAATCGTGTGACGACTGACTAATTCAGATGTAGTCGCTTTGTTGATAAAGTTGGGTTTAGAGATGCTTCGCTCAGCCTCGGCTAGCTTTCGGCTCTGGGCCGCTACAGCCAAAACGGAACTACACAATGCTTAATCTTAAAATAAATCTTTGAATGTGTGAGAGTCAGAAACTGGCTGAAGCTAGGGCTGCGTCGGATTTGAGATGATTCTGGAAAATCGTCTCTATACCTAACCAAAGAAGGTTTTATTTTTTCGGATTGTTTTTTAAATAAAAATTATATTATATTTGTTTTTTTTCATATTTAAAAATTAAAAAATTATAGTTCAAAATTGATTCTTTATTTTTTTAAATTTTTTTTGGTACATATATTTAAATCAGCCCCGTCCAGAAGACAGAAAGCCTTCTTCTTCTTCTTTTTTTTTGAAATTTTGAATTCCCCCAGCATAAGGGAATCTGTTACGAAAGTAACAATTTCAATGCCTGGGCGGGAATCGAACCCGCTCTTAACCACCAGGTGGGGCTAGTGGGCGGGGGAGATTCATCACACCTGGATTTTTGCTTTTTGAGGTGAATCCAGGTGCAGGAACCATTCCTGCCCTGGCGGTAGCTGCAGGGCCCATTCTGGGCCCAAAAAGCTACGCCCAAGCCTTGGTGGGTTTGGCTGGGCCTGGGCAGGCTATTTTTAGCTGCCCAGTAAACCCAGTTCAAGCCCACCCTCCATTAAGTAATTTGGGGTCCCCAATTGGGAACCCTTTTTTAATCAAGTTCCTTGGCCTCAGGAAAGCCTGTCAAGCCAGCCCAAAAAAGGTGATCAAATTAGGGAAAAACCCCATAACTCCAGAAGCCAAACCTGCTAGAACCAATGGCCAGCCAAGCCAAGATAGACCATCAAAAAGCCAAACAACTGTTCCTGAAAACCCCAAAAATGACCATGAAGCAGCCAACCAAACAGCAGAACCTGAGATGTCAAGCCTTGCCACCCAGATAGCACCAGAAGAATGCCCAGAGGCACTTGCATGTGAGTAAGTATATAACCCAGAAGCACCTGAAAAAGTTCTGTATTGTCATCCTTACCAAAGAAAGTTGTTATGAACCTTTGGTTCACCAATCTGTTTCCCTACATATTTTTGATACTCTTTCATCTGCATACACCCAAGCGTAAGCACCCATCTACTGGGATAGTTAGCCAGGCTCCAGTTGACAAACCCAAAGCCTTTGACTACTACTGTCCGCCCAACACTCCTTTTGGCCCTATGAATTTAACTGAGTACCCCCCAAATCCTGACCACAAACCCTGGACATTGGAAGACTTGCAGTGGTACACCTGCCCAAACGCACCCAAGGAACCCTATCAAATTGTCTGGGACGGCAAAGCAATCATCATATACCCTTTGATCTTCAACGGGAAGTACAACAATCCTGCTCCCTACCTGGTCCTCATGGAGCCACCCCTGACACCCAAACCAACCATCTCAACCTCATCCACCTCTGATGCTACTGGCCAGAACATTCAATTCCTGGGGGTGCTTTACCTGGCGCTCATAGGATTGATTAACTCTGCCTTGCCAGCAGCCGGGCCTTGGGCTGTGGTTGGGAAGGCCCTTTTCTACCTGGTAAAGTTAGGTCTCATCATCTGGTGGGCCATGCCAGTACCTGATTCAACTTTTCCCTCACCTACTGGAGCTCCACGGTGCTCTTGGTATCCTGACAGAATCTGTAATCAGGAAACAGGGAAGAGAGGACAAGACAATTACAGCAAATGACGTAATTGTCCCTTTTCTGGGCCGACACAGCCTTAGCCAACACATCCCTAGCTAGGGTCCCAATTTTCATCATATTCAATATAAATGCTAATTCAAACCTCAATTTTTTACAAGATGCATTGAAAATCTGTAATTTTAGGGAAAGAGATTGTCCAGGGAAAAATTTTTGCAGCAACTTAGCATACTGGTGTATCACAAGAAAGATGGTAAAGTTAAATGGAGATACATATTTCAACAAAGAAATATTTTGGTGAGTTTAGTAAAAAGTTCATAAACTGCTTTAGGTTAGGTTGGCTATTTGTGTAGGAACATGTTGTGATGCATCTTTGGCTGTTATTGATGATCCAAGAGTACAATATTTTATAATGCTACAATGATATATCTGATAGATTAGAGCTTGATATAAGATGTGAGAGCAGATAGGTGGTGGCAGGATTGCTGCTCTTTTCTGCCCCTACTTTTGAACCATATGATATCTATTTATTGGTTTTGAAGTAGTTTCAATATTTTTTTCATTTCCCCACTTCCATTTTTTTATTTTAAGCAATTTTCTGATAAGTCCTGCTTGTGTTTCAACAAGTTTTTATATCTTGCCTGACAATGTATCTTAAAATACACATGGGGTGCTCAACTTTAAACTTATTCATGATTGTCAGGGATCCAGCCTGTGAGAAGTTTCTGGGAACTCATGGGCAGATGGCCTGCGGGTCCTGCAGGTAAGGCTCATCACAAGATTGGTGCTAACTTTACAATATAAAATAACAATTTGCCCAGGAGGGCCCAGGGTCCGCTCACGGGTACCATTAAATCAATCAGGCCGGTGAGAGTGATATACATCACCCAGAATATCTGAGTGGAGGTGAATTAATTGGCTGCAACAGATTCCTGCACAAGGTTGGGCCGCAGGGTGAGAGGTGGTGTCATTGGAACTAAATAGGTGGGCAGATAGTTGTACTTGTTGCAGAATAGCAGAAGAGGTATGGTGATTTTGGTACCTTCTCTGTAAACGGTCTCTGTCTCTCTAGTTCTAGCCTCTGGGTGGTAGATTAAGATTTCCTCTAGTGTGAACTCCAAATATGCAGGGTTTGGTGGATATTCTGTGAAATGTACCAGGCCAGAGAAAGCTCCTAGTAGACAATATAGTTCAGGCAGCTGGCCTGCAATTTCTTGGGGTGGATAAGTGGGAGGCACAGAAACGCAGGAGTTGGACTACAAATGAAATGGAATTAAAATCAAGTAGGGGATAACTTGGTTGAACCAAAGGTTCATGTCAATTTATTGCAAGAATGGTGATGGATAACTTCCTGGTGGCCCAGGGTATAAGTATACCCATCTTCCATAGATAAATTTTTACAAATTCCTTTGGGCCTGGTGCTACCGTCTATGTCAGGATTCTCCTTCTTCATTCTTTTGCTGCTAGTACTTTTACAAGGACACCAACTTTATTCTAGCTCTACTTTTGGTTACAATCCCATTAATTTTTCTTCCATAACCTTCCCCCTTTATTTTCTTACTTGCCTGGCCAATTTTACCTATTTTAATGGTTAGTTTCAATGTTCAAATCTTACCTTATTTCCTTGAACAATTTTTGAACCATAGACCTATACTCTTAGTCAGTTAAATTAAGATCCAAAATCAATTACCTTTTTGCTTGCTTACGCCAGCACTTTGGATGGCAACAGCGCCCATGTTGACACTTTGTTGACATGGCCACTGTTGACTCAAAATTCTAAATCTCCTATGTATTTTGCTAGTTGCACTAGCTTAATTCTTTTTTTTTAAAGCGTTCAGGGGTGCGAACCCAGAAAACACGACAAGATTGTGGCCATCTCAACACAATTTAATATTAAGCTTAATAAAAAACTTGATTTAACCTGATTTTTCCTTTACTTTTACTAATAAAAATTAGTTTATTTTTTTTATTCATTTTCACGACGTAAAAGTGTCAATGTCACACTTTTTAAGCGAACTTATTTTTAATAACAAAACTGAAGAATCTACAGTAAAAAAAATAAGTGCACATTTAAAAATATTTTTTTATTGAATTATTATATTGAAAAAGACAGTGCACATACATTTGATTGTTGAAATGTTCATGTTATAAATATTTATGTGGCACTTAATACGGCTTTAATATATTAAGTGGATTGGTGGCTAACAGTGATTCAATAATTTAATCGTGAGTTACTATGTAAGTTACTGTAGAATTTATTATTAAAAATAATGTTGACACTCATAAATGTTGTTTATTTGCTCATGATCATCCCCCAGGGTGGAGTTAAGCAAATTAGAGTGGCACAATTAAGCCTAGATTAATATGCCACCTCATATAAAGAATGTCGTAAGTGACGTTGTCAACACTTTACCCTTTTCAATACTTGAATACAACTTCTTAACAACTTCATATAAGCGCAATGATAAAATATCATATTACCACCCCAAAATATAATTTTTAATAAAGAAATAAAGAACCTTGATACTTTTTTTACTTATTTTCATATTTTTTTTTTAATTTTTATATGTGAACAAAAACACACAGAAAACAGTTAATTTTTGCTAGCCCGCTTAAATTTAATTAAGCGTACTATGAAAAAACATAGTAAATTTTCAAAAAAATGTTGACAGTGACAATGTTGTCAAAAATAATGTCTACAATTTTTGTAATTGACAGTGAGAATTCAGCTTTTTTTTACTAATTGTCACTCATAATGTCAACGCTTTTCAGTTTTCACATATAAAACTTTATGTTTTACATAATAAAAACTTCTCATTTTTTGATATGTTGTATTTTTAACTTTCCTCTTTCATATTTTATAATTTTTAAAATAAAAGTTTTATATAAATATAATACTTTCACATAAATATCTTAACTTTTAATTTTTTATTTAAAACTATAATAAATTAAAACCTATACAAGTATTTTTTAACGTTTAAATGCCAATAAAAACCATCTAAGATTTACTTTTTATATATTATGCTTTTTACGTTGTTTTTTTTGTTTTTTTACATACATTGCTTTATTTCAAACCCTTTTGCTTATTATTTTAGAACAAAAACACCCCAAAACAACCAAAGGGTACCAAGCGTCCCTCCAAGCCCATCAAAGCCACCAAGAAGAATCCTGTCTCATCAAAGAAGGACACTCCAAAACCATCCCCAAAGCCCTCACCAAAGCCCTCTCCTGAGAAGAGCCCTGCTCACTCCACTGGGGGAGAGGAATCTGATGGCTCCCTTATGGACCACAGTTTTTACAACTTGGCTTCTGACAAGGAGCCAACCAAGAAGAAGTGCTCAGCCCAAAAGACCTCACCCAAAGATAGGTCTCCTGTACATGAGGAGCATCACAATAAGTCCCCTTCTGCTTCCCCACCCCCGCCAAACTCCCCCCTTCAAGCTCATCTGGGGATGATTCAAAGCCCTGCCCTGATTACTTCCCTGGCTTCTGCCATGCTCCTGCTGGCCCCTGGGACCCTCTGTTGGCCCACAACATCTGCAATGTTGACGGCAAATTCAAGGTTCCCTCTTCCTTGCCCAAATACTTTCCAATCATGAGTGTAAAGGGTGGGCCGGCCATGGTGGCCAATGGGTATATCTTCAGCTGCAACAATGCCAACCAGGGCTTCAAGAGCCGCCATTACACCTGTGAGGACCACTCCTGCCCAGTGCGGCTTAACACTGAGCGCTGGGACCT